>CM044433.1:23333781-23353360 GCA_024363595.1 Xenopus borealis | reverse complement strand
GAGGGACTGTGCTTTATACCCTGGAGAGGGACTGTGCTTTATACCCTGGAGAGGGACTGTTCTTTATACCCTGGAGAGGGACTGTGCTTTATACTCTGGAGAGGGACTGTGCTTTATACCCTGGAGATGGACTGTGCTTTGTACCCTGGAGAGGGACTATCACTTGTTGGAAAAGCCAGCAGCAATTTCACTTCGCAGACTGAGGCCTGTTCTGTCTTCTAAGCAGTTCCTACTAAACAATCCAGTTTACAGGTTATCAGTACCTCTTTGTGAAATCTGTGCATGCAGTGAAGTTGCCAGATACTGCCAGCATGCAGGTCATCATGACAAATCACACACGGATCCTCATCTTCATCCTTTAAAGGGACAGAAACCACAATCATTGTCATTATTAGCCGAGATGTCCCAGTTTAACTAAACAAGGTCGCGGGCAAACGAAACATGAAACACAGATTACACATAAGAGCCTGAGGCATTAACCATCTGACAAGGGAAAATCATTTTTTAGTTGACATTTGAGAGGGAAATGACACAATGTAAATGAATTAAAAGGGTTACGATCAAGATGCACAAGAAGGACAAATGGTGAATATGCCATTACAAAGTGTACATAGAAGGCACATACACAAGGAATGTTTATTCAAAGCACAGTAGTATGTAATGTTGACAACACAAACACACATGCAGTGGTTTCTTTCTATATACTGTATTTTGATAGGTGATGGGTGGTATGACTGCATAACACGATGCACCCTATTATGTTAATGAACCACACAAACCCAAAGCACCCATTCTAAGTACTGCACATTTAGAAAGTAATCTAACGCCTCTATTCCATTCTAAAAATGCTTTTACCTTTTGGTAATTGGCCGCTTTCTCTGATGGAAACCCTTGAACATGTCGAATCAGTTTTGAACATGTCGCCAAAGGTTTCTTCAAGAACTAAATCGTCCGCTTGCTTTTCACCACTAAAGTCAGTCTGCTAGAAAGATTAGCCTCCAGGCAGCATAATTTTTGGATTAGAATGAATTCTCCAGAAAAGATTCGCAGAATTAGAGAACATTTAGCAGCCCAGAATTCAGCCAAATGCTGCTAAAAAAAATTCTGCCATTTATTCAGCCTCAGAATGAGGTGTCCTGGCCCATCAGGTCTGCCATCTGGGGGCTCCCCACCCCAGTCACAAATTCCCACTACCAGCCTTTAACAACACCCCACCCCTGATGCTGTACTTTTACTTTGTAAAAGGGATGCACCGTATCCATTATTTGGGATTCGGACGAATCCCCACATCCTTTGTGAAAGATTTGGCCGAATACCGAACTAAATCCGCATAAGCAAATTAAGGGTGGGAAAGGAAAGGAAAAAGTGTGAAGACAGGCAGGGCGACAGGACCGTGCAGCCTTCGGCTGAATCCGAATAGTGCTGAAAAAGTCTGATTCCCAAACCGAATCTTGTATTGGGTGCATCACTACTTCGTACTTGCAGCAGCTGCCGTGGCTGTGACAGGGGTTGGGGCAGTTGAACACCCAAAGGAACCTGGGTTGGCAATGCCCACAAGCACCATGGCCCACCCTAATGTCCCACCATCCTAGTCCAACCTAAATCTTGAACTGAGTCCTGGGTTGGGTGCATTCCTACTAATCCAATGCCAGTCACTGACCGATGGGTTATAAGATGTACAGTTGTACACATCAGCCAGTGACTCATTATCAAAAGGTAACCAGCTGGAAGAGCTAAAACGATATCATTCCAAAATAAAATACAGAACGCAGGGACTGCTGTCCCACGCAACTGCCAGTCAATATTGCAGCAGTATGTACCAATGACATGTGCCGACTCCTTCATTTTGCTAAACTCTAGTAATTCATGTCTTGCTGCACTTTAAAATGCAAAGAAATGGGTTATTGTTGAATGGGAAACAATATGTTTCAATATGTTACAGAATTTGGATAGTGCCAAATATCTCTTTGGGATTATGCTTCAGTGCATACAATAAAACAACAGATGTATGTTATGGCAGGCACCCTCAGACTATCTGTGTATTGAAAAGTCATTCCCGTCAGCAAAACAAAAAAATATACAAATGAGGTTTAGGGCCCTTACACACGGGCGTTTTTGACCTGCAGCATTGCGTCTGAACCTGCTTCGGCGCTTACACACGTCTCGTGGGTACAACCACATTGAAAAGAATGAGATGCGTCTCGACCTGCGCTCCCCTGCGGCTTAATGCAGCCAAACGGAACGCAGAGGAGCGCAGGTCAAAAACGCCCGTGTGTAAGGGCCCTTAGGGTAACATAAACAAAATAAATGTTTAAATAAATGGCCACGACCCAGCAACAGAAAATCCTCATTTTTCCATTTCCTAAAGTGTTAATTGCCCTGCTAGTTTTAATTACACATGTTGTAAAAAGTATGCCAGGGATCTTTCTGGCAGTAGTTTTAGTTATGAATTAATTCAAAAATTAATAATTAATAGAACGCCAATGATTTGACATCAGGGCTGTAAACTTGCTAAACCAGTCTTTGCATTTATAAAAGCGTGTAAGAGACATATTTAATTTTAAACAACAACAAGAGCCTTTTGCCTTTTGTATTGCCTTAAAACTGTGGCACGGAAAATAACTCTTATGTTCTCCTATGTAAATGTATAAAATATCTGGAGGCTCCCTATTTATAAAAGCATCTCCACCAGAGTTAATGCCCGAATTTATGCCAAACAAAAGCATTTCAATTGGCTAGTTGAAAGTGGATTTGGTTCAACTTTAAGTTAACTTTCAGTATGTTACAGAATGGCTCATTCTAAGCAACTTTTCAATTGGTCTTCAATATTTAATTTTTTTAGTTTTTTTAATTATTTGCCTTTTTTTTATGCTTTCCAGCTTTTGAAATGGGGGGGGTCACTGACCCCATCTAAAAAAACAAATGCTCTATAAGGTTAACAGTGTGTTGTTAGTGCTCCTTTTTAGTACTGATCTTTTTAGTTAGGCCCTCTCCTAATCATATCCCAGTATCTTCTTCAAAACAATGCATGGTTGCTAGGGTAATTTGGACCCTAGCAACCAGATTGCTGAAATTGCAAACAGGAGAGCTGTCGAATAAAAACCCAAATAACTCAAAACCACAAATAAAAAAAGAAAAGAAAACCCAACTACAAATTATCTCAGAATATCCTTCTCTACATCATACTAAAAGTTAGTTTAAAGGTGAACAATCCCTTTAATGATTAAAATTTAATTTGATGCAGGATTAAGCAGAATGGGAATTGAGATTTTCAATAGCCCGAGAGCCTAAGGTCACCTCTCATCAATATCAATAAACAGGAAGTAAAACAGAAGGAAGTAAAACAGAAGGCAGTGACAGCCCAGTAGACATAGCAGCTAATGGAGCAACACATTTAATAAGGGTTAGAAATCGCCTGCATGCAGAACAAATAACACATATACAAGATTGCAAGGAAACATGCAACAAGTGAGCTTTATCTCATAATTATAGTTTTGGGAAGGGAGGGGGCAACCTATAGACTTGGAGCTTCAAATCTTGCAGGAAGTCATCCCTGAGCTACAGGAGAACATTAATGATCCCATTTGTTATCTCAGACTCTAGATAACCACGTTCTAGGCTTCCACATGCACTGGAAAATTAAAATGAAGTGGTGCTATACATCATTTTTATTGCCACTAATCTGAGCTGTTACTTGACCCACCAGGACCCCCTAAAAACCTATTTCTTGACCTGAACCATCTGGTTCCACCCCATATCATTTGTAAATCTCTCCTTTCACTGTGATTCTGGCTCCAAAGAGTCCCAGTATTATGCTAATGGATATTTACAGGTCTTCATCAGGGTCCAGGGTCAGAAGGGTTTGCTTCTTCTAGTCTTAGGTCACTGTCACTATTATTCCCAGTTGAAAAGTTTGAGATTTTATTGATCAATCGCCCAGTTTTTACTGTCACTTGATCTGATAAACTAGCTTTCAAAATGATTAGGGTTGCTGTCTTTACTGTTTAAACAAAACTTTTGACCTCTGTATTGGTGTAGAGCAGGCACTCAAATAGTAGTCTTCTCAACAGACATGTAAACTTCAAAAAGTTTATTTAGGTACACATGGAGGAAGCCTTACGCCTTTCATGTTTTACAAACACTGAGGGACTTAAGCTGGCCATAGACGCAAAGATTTACCTTCAATATCGGACCAACGATCATACGTGCTCATCTCCCGACCTGCCACTAACCTTCAGCTCAAATAAAGTAGTAAAAAAAAACAGGTCAGAAGATATTCTGCCCAGACAGCAATCGTACGAAAGTTTAAGTCCGACAAAGCTGGTGACCGTCTCCCACTGAAAAACATCAGATGGGCAATACATGCAGAGATATGATCAGCAGCCGACAGAGATCTTCTAACCTGTCCAATCGACTGAACGACCGATCAGCTTGGTAAGACAAATGTTGGGACACTCCACACACCATCTGAAAATCTAGGATTCGTACGATCAGATCTTTGCGTCTATGGCCAGCTTTATTTATCAAAATCCAAATTTTTTTGGCGTAATGTAATTAAAAAAAGTCCAACCAAACTAGAATCCACCTTTGAGGCTTATTTATTGTTAAAAAAAAACACAATTTAATTGAATCAGGGACAAACGTGAAAAAATTTAGCAAAAATCTGAATCATACAATTGTTTCCTGAGTTTTTTTTTCCGAATTGCTAGATTTTTTAGAACTTTTTCCTGAAAAGCCAGAATTTTTCATATTTTGACAGAAAAGTCCAAAATAGTCTAATTTTATGGCTAATTCCATCGCCGACCATAGAAAATTTCTATTGACTTAAATACAACCTCTCTAGATCGGAGATGGTGGATTTTCAGATCCTAACTTTTTCCATCCTTGTGGTTTAAATAAATCTTGAAAAAGTTTAGTTTTTTTGCCACTAAAAATTTTGAGCTTATTTATTTAAAAAAAACACAATTTCATTGGATCAGAGACAAACCTGGAAAACAAATTTAAATAGTTCGATTCGAACAATGCAATCGTTTGATTTGAACGACTTTAATTTGATCGAAAATGGCTGCTTTCGATTGAAAACTGTCAATTTCAATTGAAATTTACCCAAACAAAAAAATTAGATGTTCTAATTTTTCTAAATTCGAAATTCAACCAATAGTAAATCTGCCCCAATGTGTTTGTGAAACATTAAACATGTAAGGCTACCTCCATGTGTAGCTAAAGAATTTTATATGATTGCTCTTTGAGGGCCTGCTCTACACCAATATTGTTTGTTCCGCTCCCCTAGCTGATGGCTTAGGGTGGTGCATCGGAGCATTTTCCAGACTAGTGAGTTATTTGAATTTATTCTGGGACCTTTTTCAATTGTCTATGTTGTTAATAAAACTTTTGACTTCCCCATCCATTTGGTACTTACCCATTTCAAACTCCTTCTCTTATGGATAGTATGCAGATGTCATGCAAGGCTTGGGAATGGTGCCCATACTAAGGAGCACTAAGGTATACAGTATCTCCAGCCCAGGTCTGGACTGAGAGTCAAAATAGGCCCTGGCATTTCAGGTACACAGAGGCCAATGAACCCACAGAGAGGCCCAAACAGCCCCCACCAGCCCACTAAATACTGACTTTCTATGGGACCTTATAGCAGCCCCTCTGGCATTTTCCAGAACCCACAGATTGCCAGTCCGGGCCTGCTCCAGCCTACACTGGGTCATACGACTACCCCAACCATGCATCATGGCTGCACACTCACTGCTTATAACTGAGCACAGTACAAGGCATTACTTATTCTAATATCAACATATTTAGCTGCTTTGTACTGCTTCATCTGTGTTTATATAATAATTAATTTGCAGCTATATGGGATGGCTGTGTTTTAAAAGGATTATGACCCTATAGGAGGGCTATGGCCAGGAAACCAGTGAAGAAGGGATGATTGAACCACTGTTGAAACTGCAAGCTGAGCCAGAAACTATAGAAAATAAAACAAGAAGAAAATAATTATTCATTTATCTTGTTAAAAATATGCAGCAAATTAAGGTATAATGGCCCTTAAAAATGCACCAGTTAAAACTGCTTAGTCATGGGTATGCAAATGAAATGTTCAGTGCAGATTTGCATCTTTGAAATCTTCCAAAACCCACAGTTACCAAAGCCTGAAAACCAATAAGCTCAGAACAACATTTGCGCGTCAGAGAGCTCTGTGTTCAAGAACAGGACAGATATTGAGCACAGTTAGCTTTTCCATTGTTTATTGATCCTTTTTGTCACGAGTCCAGTAGAATCATACAAACATCAGGCACATTTAACCAGGTACATTTAAGCACTAAATAAATAAACAAATGAAAGGCTTAGATAGATGGGGGAACAGAAATATCGCAGTCAAATAAAAGCAATGTGTAACAATGGTGTTCCAGTGTTTGAATGGTTAGCATAAAACATAATATGTACATTACCCAGTGTATAAAGCAAAACACAGACCCTGGACCCCCCATCTGAAAGCTGGAAAGAGCCAGAAGATGAAGGCAAATAATTAAAAAAAATATTAAAAAAAAAAAAAAAATAGTGAAGGCCAACTGTAAAGTTGCTTCGAATTGGCCATTCTATAGCATACTAAGGGTTAGTCCACACAAGCAGATTCCGGGAGAGTTAGTCTCCTGGCGACTACTCGCCTCTTTTTCTAGGCGACAATCACCTGCGCTAAAGTACTCATGGCTCTTCATTTTCCGAAGTTGCCTCACGATGAAAATGAAGCGCCGCGTGTGCTTCAGAAACTTTTCATTATAGCAGATGGGAAGACACGCGAAGGCAGTTCGGGGAGATTGTCGCCAAGAAGAGGAGGCGACTAGTCTGTCCATGTGGACTGACCCTAAGGCTAGTGGCAAACAAGCAGATTCAGGGAGATTTAGTCGCCAGGCGCCTAATCACCTCTTTAGCCCGGCATCATTCTTCCCGAACTGCCTTCCGTCTACCTTCTGTGTGCCTGAATGAGGAATCACCTGCGCTAATAAACACTTGTGCTTCGATTTTTTTTCGAAGTCACCCAAAGTTGCCTCACGAGGAAACTTTAGGCGACATCGGAAATTGAAGCGCTGCTGAAGAGGAGATTAGTCGCCTGGCAACTAAATCTCCCAGAATCTGCTCGTCTGCCACTAGCCTTAAGGTTAACTTTATGGTGTACCACCACTTTAAATCATAAATACAAAGCTGAACTTTTTATATCAGTCATGAGAAAACTCATCTGTATTTCTAGCATCAATTCTTTCATTCCATCCATACAAACAGTGTTCATCTGCTGGTAGTACAATTAAACAATATGAATACCTGTACACGGAACTCTCTACTTCCTCTTTGACATTATATTGATTGGCCTAATCATCAAAATAAATAATTTATTTAGAATTAAAAGCCTGCAGGACAGACAGGTGTTGCAACTCTCAGTTCTCAAAGGGGAACCCAAAGGAGACATTTAATTAGAAATGAACTTTTTTCTTTACTGCAACTGAAAATGTATCTGGTTGTCATTGTCAGTGACCCCAGGCAAGCAGAAACAAATGTATTTTATTTTAAGCCATAATGTTCCAGAACTAAAACTATAAGCATATAAAAAAACACAAAAGAATTCAGTTAGAATACTTCCGCTTACCAGCTTTTTAAGTGGCAAGAGCATTTATATCCAGGCAGCAAAATCTTTAATACACAGCATAGGAAGTAAGCTTTTTAAAGTGACACTGGCACTAAAAAAACAACTTTTCAATTTATCAATGTACATAAAAAAATTACCATTTTTTTGCTAATAGGGCTGCTTTTGGATAGGTAACATAAAATCATCAAAAAAATACTTTTATGGCAAAATTATAAATAGTATGCAAAGACAATGTTATGATAGATGTAAAAAAAGGTTTCATTACAGGTGTCACTATCTCTTTAAGGAATACCTTATATAGAATCTGCAGGGCCATATGATAAATTATTACTAAAATAATAAGAGGAATGTTCAGCGACTGTAGTGCTAGAAGAACCCAGATGCTTTACATTCCTAAAAGGAATTCAATGCTGAACATTGTAGGAGTGTTTTTCTGAGGCTTATTTCCCCTTGTAGAGAAGCTAAAGTTACTCCAATAAAAATTTGTCACTTCATGTTCTACAGCACAGCAGTGGCACATCTACAGGGGGAGCAGACCCTGTGGCTGCAGAGAGGAAGGGTGAAGAAGAACCCCCATGTGTTGAGAGATGGGGGTCTAGGAATCTGAAGGTATGCCCCTTGTTCTCCAGAACAGGAGGCTGCTCATAACCTCCTGTTGTTAAGCAATTTTAGAACACAAGGAGGTATAAATGAAGGTATAGAGTACTGGAAAGTCATAACAAGTGTGGACATAAAAACAATGGTCTAAAAACAATGGTTATAGCAGTTAAATGAATATTTATATGTATATACAGTTGTGCTCATAAGTTTACATACCCTGGAAGAATTTATAATTTCTTAACCATTTTTCAGAGATTATGAATGATAACACAAAAACTTTTCTTTCAATCAGGGTTAGTGGCTGCCTGAAGCCATTTATTGTCAAACAACTGTGTTTACTCTTTTTAAATCATAATCACTACACAAACTACCCAAATGACCCTGATCAAAAGTTTACATACCCTGGTGATTTGGCCTGTTAACATGGACACAACTTGACACAAAAGGGTTAGAATGGCTATTAAAGGTAACCATCTCCTGTGATCTGTTTGCTTGTAATTAGTGGGTGTGTATAAAAGGTCAATGACTTTCTGGACTCCTGACAGACCCTTGCATCTTTCATCCAGTGCTGCACTGATGTTTTTTGGATTCTAAGTCATGGGGAAAGCAAAATAATTGTCAAAGGATCTGCAGGAAAAGGGAGTTGAATTCTATAAAACAGGAAAGGGAAATAAGAATGCCAATCAGCAGCGTTCAAACTCTAATAAAGAAGTGGAAATTTAGGGGTTCTGTTGAAACCAAACCAAATAAAACTAAAATTTCAGCCACACCTGCCAGAAAATTTGTTCAGAATGCAAGGAAAACCCCACAAATAACTTCAGGTGAAATACAGGACTCTCTGAAAAAATGTGGTGTAGCTGTTTCAAAATGCACAATAAGAAGGCAAGTTGTTGTGTTATCATTCATAATCTCTGAAAAATGATTAACAAATCATAAATTCTGCCAGGATATGTAAACTTGTGAGCACAACTGTAATATCAATGAATTTTATACATTTTACCTTCATAACAAATACAAAGTTTGCTTTAAGTCTGGTAACCCATGACAATCAAGAAATAGAATTTACTTCTCAGTTGCTATAGATTATGAGGCCTGCAAATGCTGGGCCTGTTACTACCCATCCAGAAACTGGCAAAAACATACGTAGAAAAAATGGCAAATATCGTTAACACAAGCATAATTAAGATTTAGAATGAATGTAGGAATATTTTTTCTTATATCATGGTACAGCTGTGCAGTACACTTACAACCCCAATATCCCTTTAACCAACTGTGATAGCAGGGGATATTGGGAGTTGTAGTCCTTAACAGCCCAGACACCAAAGATTGTTTAGAAAGAGATAGAAATACCATGAACATTTCTGAAAAGAACATACTGTGAATTCAGTGGGTGTGCTCCAGGATAGGCATGGTGCTGGAGCAGTGATTCCCAACCAGTGGCTCGTGAGCAACTTGTTGCTCAGCATTCATTTACTGTTGCTCTCAGTGGTCTCAAAGCAGGAGCTTATTTTGGAATTCCAGGCTTGGAGGCAAGCTTTTGTACTGCCAAACAGAGCCTCTTGTTGGCTGCCAGGCCACATAGGAGCTACCAAATAGATAATCATAGCTCATATTTGGCATCCCCAAGACCTTTTTGCATGCTTAATTTGCTGTCCAACTTCTTTTACATTTGAATGGCTCATGGCTCAAAAAGGTTGGGAATTCCAGCGCTGGAGGATCATATAAAGTAGAGATGGGCTAATGAAACAGTAAGGCTCTTGCAGATCTCACCTAGAAAGCTACCTGACAAACCTGAAGTCCAGGAAGCTACCCAAGTGAATCCTGAGTTTGCTGCCCTGCAGTCAGATGGAAGTACAAAGTAATCACCCTACCATTATCGGTGTAAAAGGAACAGGTTTGGTTTATGCCATCTATAGTATGTATTAGAGTTCTTTGATGGAACCCATAGTCCAGCAGGTAAAAACCAGACTGAAGTAGAAATAGTAGAGAGAACATTTTAGATATAATGTTCTATGAAAAGTTAGTGATGGTGATATCTCATATAAGTAATTTTAAAACAACTGGACTTGCTGAGTAATGGTGATGGTGAAACATATTATCAAATGAGGCTTTATTCTAGAGTTGGTGTGACAACTTTATGGCTACAGTCTGACGGGAATGACCCAGTGAAAATAGAAGGTTTATAGATATGAGTATGGTGGTGGTAGAAGCAGGTAAGTGAATAAGATGGAAGTAGTTTGGGCATCATGAAAAAAGAAAAGGAGGGCCACCGTCTGGGGGGGGGGGGGGGGGGGGGGTGAGGGGGGACTGCTGTCCTGGGCACAGAGACATCTTTAGCCAAAGGGGGCCCAGCTGCATTGCAAAACGTATGCAATTTGTGTCGGTTATTTATGTAGCTATGCTAAACATTACATAGCTTCTGCAAAAAACTACCCTGACTTGCCTAGAACCTTGCGTAACTTATGAAGAAGCTTACATAACTTGTATCAAGTGAAGACAGTATAGAGAAGCATGCCAGGAGCAAATTCAACTGACCACCAATGAACTTAATGACTTTTTAGTACATTTTAACTATTTCTTTTAACTTTAACTACCTATTATACCATAGTAACATCATATATATTTATATTGGGGTATATGTACATAATTATTTGAGCTTTTCCTGCATGAACTTTTCAGCAGTGAAATTACTAGCTATTGGGCCCCACAGCCTTAGGAATCATGATGAGCACCCTGGAGCAAAAAGTCCTTCTAAAAACAATGAAGACCATTCAGCGAAGCATGACTCCCTCCATAAATAACCAAGTACCCAGCTCTACCAACCACATACTGACCTGGAGATCATGTACCATAACCCTATGGATAGGCTTAAAAGCCGAATATCATAATAGTAATCTCTTAGAGCAGCAATATGATACATTTGGAGAAATGGGTCCAAAGATATCAAGTACTTTTATGACATAACTCAGATAATGTTTTTTTTTCCAAAAACATAAATAGCTTCTATACAAAGTGAACTTTTATAAAGGTTTGGCATCAGGTGAAATAAGGTTTTACAGATTCTAAAAAATTCTTCTTGATGCAGTGGTCTTGGAACCATCAGGCATGGTCTATTTAACTGCCTGTGTATGTGCCGATACCTTCTTGTGATTACAAAAAGAAAGGTCTCTTGTTTACAGAGAGAAAGGTTTGTTTCCCCAGGGAAGCCTTTCCTCTAATTAGAGAGTACAGTACATTTGTCCTTCTTGTGCATGACTTGATGTTTTAATTAGGTCTTCCTTACACAAGGCGATTAATGGTATATGATGGCAGAAAAAAATCGATCAATAAGATACACTTTCTCGGTGGATTAAAATCAAACACAGCAGGTTAATGAAACACACCAGGTTGTCTTCATAAAGGCACCTAATGAGCAATATATACATTGCAAATCAAACAAATGCATCCCATATCCCCTGAACAAGTAAATGCACATTCTCAAATGTCTGTAAAGTGTTCTCTAATGTCTATAATATATTACTTTTTCTATAGGCAACCCTCAACAGGAGGACAATGTCTTGTGTTGCTAAGTGTTTCTGGGATGTCCTAATGTAGTGAAGAAAAATAATCACTTAGAGGGAGCACAAGGCTACAGCTGAGTAAGGTCCAACAATGGGAATTACATGACGGGCCTAGGCATACTATCAAATTCAAATAGCCAACATGCTGTTTTATTCAAATCAATTGTTGTCTGATTTAGGTCAACAGTTCCTTGAAGGCTAAAGTGTGGACCTCCATGCCATAGAAATAAACTGATCCCTATTATCATTGGGTTTTTGTGAGCTGTTACTGTTGTAGGGGAGAGTTTATCCAGATGTACTGTATAAACTGATATAGAAATACTACCTGTTGATGTTGCTATGAACTGTAGCTAATTACAGTTCATTAGCACTTATGTACTTTTCTGCTTTTATCATCATTGGCCCCATCTGATGATGAAGACACATGACATGCATTCAATGAGACCTACTGTATAACCAGCCATTAAAGCAGAATGAAAGGTAATTATGAACCCCTTGCCTCCGAGGTAGTTCTCCTTGAGTAGTAACAAACAGTAGACTATGAAGATTTTCATTCATCCAGATCATTGTATATCTAATATAAGTAATTCTAGAGGAACTGGACTTGCTGAGTAATCATTGAAGACATTTCACTACTCATCTGAGCAGTTTCTTCGGTTCAATTGACTGGTATGAGAAGTCCCTAGCATATAAACTCTTCTACTAATCCAATCACAATAGCACATTGGCCCATTTCCTACAAAGTGGAAGCAGAAATGCTGGACTAACTAAGAGTTGTAAGTAATAAACAAGGGTGCCTTTACAGTAATATTTATTTTTAAGGTTTCATTCTACGTTAAAGGAGAAGGAAAGGCTAGGAAAACTTGGGTTTGCCAAATGTTAGGCACCCCCAAGTGTTTGTATCGGCTTACCTGTAACGCCGAGCAGGTGCACCTATCGGCAGATAACTGCACCACGGAGAGTTCTACTTCCGTCTTCCTCCTTCGTGCATGTGCAGTAGAGTGAAAAGCCGAACTTTAACTTCAAAGTCGGCTATTTTGTTCTACTGCGCATGTGATTTCCCCGGGAAATTTGAAGAATGAAGAAGATGGAAGTGGATCGCTCCGTTGTGCTCACTGGTATAACCCCGGGCTGGTGCAGTTTTCTGCTGATAGGAGCACCGGCCCATGGTTTTAGGTAAGACAATAAAATCCATTGGGTGTGCCTAACATTTGGCATCCCAAGTACTCCTAGCCTTTAAGAAAAATGGAAGGCCTAAAAATAAGATAGACTTTACATTTAAAACAGAATGACAGTAGTTTTAGTGTTTTCAAGCCTACACATCAGACTTCATCATAAACAGTAATGCTACTTGCAACCGCATTTCAACTATAATGGCCCCCGTGCATGACATGGGACAGAGCCACCACGGGCATAGTTATAGTGAAAGAATACCCTGCAACTGCCATAGAGCACAGGAGGTTATGGAGATCCAGTAAGGCAGGGACAGATAAATATAAAGTATAGGAGGTCCTAAAATAATTTAGCTATAGAGCCTTAAAATTCTGAATAATTCTACCATCAAGCACATATTTTTTCTATGTATTCAGGGACAAATCCTGTATCTACAATGCACAAAATTCACTATTGATGGGAAAAATTTAATTTACAGACGCTTGAGAATGTGCCTACTGGAATGGCTGCCCTCGCTTAGCACTCAAACAAAGTATTACACATCTGAGCATTGTGACTTTTTATCTTGGATTTGCATTGAACAGTGTCACTTTTTTGCATCTTTGAACAGCAAGAAGGCTTTTTCTTTTCGGGAATGATGGGAAACTTGGGTCTGGCCGGCAGCACCTTCCCCTACCTTCACTCTGCAGGATGAATTCCTCCGAGTTACTGAATGTTCTCCCTGTCAAGAAAAAAAACAACAGGAACTAAGCAATCAAATATCAAATGAAAACAAGTGAACCATTCAAATAGCACTGAAAAATAGCCATAGATGTATGCTTGCGTCATATCCTCACCCTTCCCAGAGAAGCTGCCCAGCTGATGCTATAAAAAGGGTCAAGTTTCTATTTTGTGCTTATAAATATATAAAGTAGGCTACTTGCTAAATAGCTCAGCGTTCTGTTAAAAACTAGGAGCTACCTGCTAAATAGCCCAGAATTCTCTTAAAAATTAGGAGAATAAAAAAGAGCTCAATGGAGCTTGGGCAATAGGAACATCCAGCCTTGCCAATAAATATCTGAACCTGCCCAGGTCTGATACAGAATGGTTGGTGCGTTGTTCTGGACCTTAGGTGAGTCAGTAGAGTGTGGACTTGGTAGAGATTAAAAATGCTAATGACTTCCAGTGTATAGAGCACTATACTTGAGTGATTTACACATATACATATCCAGGGTTGGACTGACTTTGCAGAGTACCAGATGACATCATGGAGGGAACATTTCTCATTATGCCTTTCTTGTTTCCCCCATAAGCCCAGGTCTGGACTGAGAATCAAGACAGACCCTGGCATTTCAGGCCGACAAACATTCCATGCAGTGAAAAACAGACTGACCTCATAAGGCTCTTGATTGCCATCTAGCTGAGAACTGTGGTTAAAAGGCAAAAAGTTTCTTATTACAAACTGAAAAGCTAAAATGCATTTTAATATTTCTCCAGGCTGGCAAATGCCAGAGGGCCTACTGTAAGATGCCATAGAAACTCACTATTTAGTGGGCCTGTTAGGGGCTGTTTGGGCTTCTATGTACTGAAATGCTAGGGACTATTTTAATTCCCAGTCCAGACCTGTTTCTCAAATACACACACTTAAAGACTATCTATAGTATCTTATCAAGAGTTAATATATGTATATACATTTGAAAATGAATATATGAAATGGCAGTTGCATTGTCTGTCATTGAACGTTTACTATTTGTGATCATTTTATATTAAAGCAGCAGTGCAGCACTCACATAGAATATACTGCACCCTTGGTCAGTGTATTTTTCAGCAAAGAGGAGAAGCAGTCCATGGTTTATGGTTGGTGATAATAATGAGGAATTAACCACACCCTCCAAGTAAATATGACTTTCCTTCTTTATGAACCATGGCACCCCAGGAGATAAGTATCCCACAATAAATCTCCTCTTCTGGGGGTGATACATCTCCTGTAAACGCTTCCCCACCAGAAATAAGTTTAATCGCTGGTGGTTAAACATATGCAGCACTTTCCAAGTTTTTCCAAAGTTTCCCAAATCTCCTGGTGTACCATAGTATAAAGGATTGAGAAAATGTGAAGGCAAAGGACAAAATACATTGGGCAAAGCATTAGCAGAAGAGTGGAGAAAGGTGAACGTAGAAGTGGAGGGCAGAACAGAGAAGGGCAGAACAGAGAAGGGAAGAACAGGGAAGAGAAAGCGAGACGCTGATGGAGCAGAGAGAACATGATGGAAGAGAAGCTGAGAGAATAATGTAATGAGCCACATGGCAGCCCTATAAGAATTATAAGTGTCTGGACTGAATATTTATGGAAAAGTATATTTCATTTTTTCCTGAAGATTTTTTTCTAGTGTACAAATGCAGTTCACTAGTCATCACCAAAAATCAGGAGAAGGGACTGGTGGTGGAAATACCTGGTTTCCACAGAGACCTGGACTTTAAACCTTGCAGTGGGCACTTTATAAAAAAAAAAATGACACTTTCAGTTTGGTAGTGTATTGTGATACGCTAAATACCAGGGGGACTTTGTAAGTACCCATATAGACTAACTGTTGAAGTGTATCTATCTGGCTTAGGGTAAGGCCAGATGGGAGTTTTGGGGGAGATCTGTCGCCTGGCGACTTATCGCCTCGACGAATATCCACCCGAATCTCCCCGAATTTTAAAAGTCGCTCAAAATTGCCTCGCCAGGCAATTTCAAGCGACTTTTAAAATCGCACCGCTGCGTGTGAATAAGCGCAGGCGACTTTACCTCTAGCGGGTGCGCAGCGCTAACTAGCTATTCAGGGAGATTCGGGGGAGATTTTTTGCGGCAATAAGTCGCCAGGCCTTAAGTTGGCCACAGACGCAACAATCCAGGATTCGTATGATTTTCGGATTGTGTGTGGAGTGTCCTGACATTTGTCATGCCATGGCGATCGGTCGTTTGGTCAAACGGACAGGTTAGAACATTTCTGTCGCCCACCGATAATATCTCTGCGTGTATAGCCGATTATACGATTTTCAGTAGTAGACTTACACTAGGTTTGGTTGGACACAACTTTCATACGATCCCTGTCAGGGGCAGAAATTTGGCTGATCTGTGCTTTTACTACTTTATTTAATCTGAAGGTTAGTGGCAGGTCAGGAGATGGGGATGTCCGATCGTACGATGATTCATACGACCGGATATTTGCGTCTATGGCCAGCTTTGGTCCTCTCAGTGTGATTCTTTCTCCTCACCATAGGGAGCAGAGATACTCTGTATTACACACCTTGTTCCCATTTCTGACAAATTTGGCGTGTAAATTATACGGAAATTTGTTGTCTTACAGCTAAAAGCACTATTATTTCTTTTACGGAGGATTCTTAAGATATACTTTTATTCTGGAAAGAAAGAGAAGGAATGGCTATGCTTAAATTTATGTCTGAAGACAGAATTACTAAAATTTGAACTGGGTAATTCTTTAGGGTTCCTGGTAATTAAAATTGTAGTACATTTACTAGCCACTTTCCCGTTACCTGACACATGTATTAATTAGGTGAATAATAACAACATATCAGTGTAGGATTATTTAGTTTAGTTATCGCGGGGTTCTGAATACTTTTGCAAGTACTGTATATTTAGGAACTGTATATAAACTGATACATATACAAAGCGTTAATTCCACACAGCAGAGCTTTGTCTGATTCAGATCAATACACACTATTGCTCTACTTTTCAAAACACATCAGCAGAGCGACTGACCTAGATATGCAGAAAGACGGACCAGAAAGACAGAGGGGGCCAAATATGCAAATGCACAAAAATAAGTCAGTCAATAAAATGAGCACTGAGGGAGTTGCAGAGTTGTGACCAATGAATCACTGAAAGTTGCTAACATGTATTAACCTTATCGATTCCAGACAGTCACAAAATTAAATCTTCAGTAATAATAGTCCAAGAGTAAACTAATAGCAAAAATAGGAATTTACTGCCAACAGCAGAGTCCCAGGCATAGGGTCCAATCACACATTGTACTTAGAAATTAATTGATATACAAGGCAGCTCACATCAAGCATTTATTAGTGCAAAACAATCATAGCAAACGACACCCAAAAACAAATCATATGATATCAGACAAATATCAAGGCAGTGTCCTCCCTCTGTTAGCATAGCTCATGCCAACCACTCCCTCCTGACACGTTTTGTGCCATTAGTAGCTTCTTCATAATTTGTTTTACATTAATAAACACTTGAAATTAGCTATACAAGAATAAACTGTTCGACAAATAAAATACCGCATGTATAACTAATGCTGGAAATGTCCTCGTGCTTATTTCTCTGCGCAGACCACAAATGCACGCCTATAGTGTAGTAATGTGACTCCATGTTGTTCTGTTTGACTGCCATGGAAATCAGCAAGCTACTCGTTGTGGTTTTTGGGCAGCAGAGGGTGAACATATGGGATTTCATTAGGACTTGGCTTGGTAAAAAAGAGAATATTGGCAAAATGGATCAGGGTATGACTTGGGTCATCAACAAAACAGTAAAAAGGACAACCTTCAAGCAGGATTATGTGTTATTACTTTCAGACCATGCTTTAGGATGTATGCTCTTGATAAAAACATTGCAATATAATCTTGCTTGAATGTTTAGTATTATGTTATAACTGAAAATACTAACGGGATCCCAGTTTTATCACTGCAGAGAGTCTGCAATTTCCTTCTATTCGTTATAAATAAACGGCGCAAATTTCAAAGTGTAATAAAAGTATATGTTCCAGCCACTACATTCCACTACACAAGCCCAGGAAACCTTTAATAAA
Organism: Xenopus borealis; assembly: GCA_024363595.1. NCBI lineage: Eukaryota > Metazoa > Chordata > Amphibia > Anura > Pipidae > Xenopus > Xenopus borealis. The sequence goes on along the minus strand of CM044433.1, from coordinate 23,335,577 downwards.
TAAAATAAAGTTGTCTTATTGCACTAAACATGTGCCCCCTGTATAGTTAAGTTGCCATATGTTAGGAAATGTAGGGGGGAAAGAGGGTAACCCCCCCCAAAAAAAATTTCGCTGTTTTTCAGACTATCACTCTAAAAAGGTAAAATACGCCTGGGTTTTTTTGGGACTTCAAACTCCTTTCTATTGTATTGTAACGTCTAGCGTAAGTGGTAACGTTCAGTAAAATGGTCATCTTAGTGAATTTGCGTAATTACGATTAGTGATGGGTGAATTGAATCGCGTAACAGCAGTGAAATTTCGCCTGGCGAAAATTCGCCGAAAAAACGAGACGACGTAAACAACGCGACGGAAGCGACGCGCCAAAGTTGACGCGACGCGCGTCAAAAGCTTGCCGCGACTTGTTTTGCTAATTTTTCGCCAATTCGCTAATTTCTTGGGAAATTCGCGAATTTTTCAGCGAAGCGAAACTCGGGAGATTCGCCCATCACTAATTACGATCCTTCATCGGTGTTAGTGAATTTCTGAAATTACGAATTGACGCCACGCTGGCGAATTAGTGCTAGCGTTAGATGCTTCGCACTTTAGTGAATTTTCCCCATAGACTTTATTTTAATCAAATAATTGACAATTTTTAAAATGATTTCCTTTTTACTGTGATAACGAAACAATACCTTGTTTTTGTTCCCACCTGGACGCAAAACCATCCCATTGGGTTTAATTCATGTTTAAATACTTTTTTAGTAAACTTAAGGTATGGAGTGCTAAATTATGGAAAGATTAATTATCCAGAAAACTCCAGGTCCTGAGCATTCTGGATAACATGTCCCATACCTGTAGTAATTCACACTGTTATCCATGTTCATCTACATTTCAACAAGTGGGGCATTCTGTTGCTTACTGATACTGAAAATTGTACCCAGGAGCACTTTAAATACTGTTCTTTTCAGCCTCAACAAGGCCAGACAGAACGATCATGATGATGATGATGATCAGTAGCAAGGTCACATCATTACACTGTATGGAACCCGAAGAATAGAAATGTGTGCAATAAAAGGTTTCAACATGAAACTGAGAGTGCTTTGTTGAGGATGAAGATATCTTTCTGTACGGATTTATCCTGTTCTACTAATGCAAGATCATTTTTGATTCTGGCATGACTTACCAAAGATGTGGAGCGTGTACTCCTGAAATGCAGCTGTTTTTCAAAAGATTCCGAAAACTCCTGTATAGAATTTGACCTCTTTTTTTGTTCTTTTCTATCTGGAAGTGGCCCGTCAACGGAAGACACTTTACTTATTTTCATGTGCCTGTTGTGGTTTCTGTCGTGATCTTCTCGAATCTCCTTGCACCCTTTCAAGTAGACTGGAGATGGTGCTTTGGTCGAAGAGTGAAATCTTGTAGCTCGCATTGCAGAAAGTTGAGCCTACAAGGAGAATAACATTGACTTAGAGCTGTAAGACTTAAGCTGACAAAGACAATGTACTAGAACATTTGTGATCAATTATTTATAGCATTATTATTATTATTATTATTATTAATAAAAAGTATTTATTGATTACATTTTCTAAAAGTAGGTTACATACACAGAAACTGAAAGCAGAAAGCAGAAAACTGTTTTTTATGTTAGGTTTAGGCTATATTCTGATTAAATTAAAAATGGTAGGCAAATATTGTAGTGGTTGAGAGCCATTAGCTCTAGGAAACCATTCACTGGTTGACCATAGAGCTTCATCAAGTAAGCATGAGCAAATGGTGTCAGTGTATATTTGGGAATAAATATATATATATATAATTTT
>CM044433.1:23301306-23332336 GCA_024363595.1 Xenopus borealis | reverse complement strand
AACTATTAAGGTGTTTAATCGTGTCCTGGGGTGGTTCTGTGTTATCCACAGGGGAGGAGGAGGCATATAGGGTATGTCTTAATATGACTTTTTTCACATTATGTGATAAGTGATATCCTTAAAGTGAGCACCAAATATTTGTTTTTTTTTGATGTGCTACCACCATTGTGGACATGGTCTTGTGGTAGCTTGGGTGTGGTTTAAAAACAGGGAGTGGTGAACGCTGGCTTCCATTATCGGCCCTCCACCATGTAGGCCAGAATAATCCCGGCCCTCAGTTCCACTGAAGTTGAACAGCACTGACATAGAACATGGATCATCACACTGTAGTCTTTAATACATCAAAGAAAAAGTCTGTGCCGTTACTATATCACTTTCCTTTATGCTACCCTCTAGTATCAATTCTTCCAAGCTTTAGTGAACTGGAGAGAATTAATGTTGGCTTAGACATGTTAAATCAGAAGAGAACATTATATTTTAATTGAATTATATGAAGCTAGAATTTAAAATGTATATTCTGAATAATGTATTATGTTAGTGGCTACATAGAAGATTTCAAGGAATCCAACCAAGGGTCCAACTAATCTCCTAATCATGCACAATACATACACACAACCTGCAGCCTGGACTGGGGCAATCAATTCCACCCCAGCCTAAATAGACAAGTCCAGTATCCTACTGCCAGGAACTCCCTGGTCTAAACCAGGGACCTGCTGTTTACTGGCCCTGATCCTTCTTGTTGAGCCACTGGAGGGCTCATGCTTATGGTGCTGCGATCACAGTGAATTGGGGTGATTTATCAAACCTGAGCGAGTAAACCATTGCAACCAATTAAATTATTGCATTTGTTTTTGTTGCAGCTGGCTGAAAAAAAAGGCAATCTCTGATTGGCTGCTTACACGCTGTGTAACCACTCACAAACATACTAAGGCTAGACATGAGCTGCATGTTAAACAAGCGATATAATGAATAAAAACTGAAAAAACACAGACCCCAGCATAAACAGGTACATGGAGCAGACAGTTAAACAAGTCCACATACAGGAAATGGTCTGGGCAGGCAGTCCAAGAACAGGCCAATGTCAGGCCAGGCGGAAGACAAGCAGAAATCCAAAGTACAGGCCGGGGGCTAAAAACCAGGCAGCAGGACTGGACTGGGAATCAAAATAGGCCCTGGCATTTCAGGTACACAGAGGCCCAATCAGCCCACAAAGAGGCCCAGAGAGTCCCCACCAGCCCACTAAATACTGACTTTCTATGGCACCTTATAGCAGCCCATCTGGCATTTGCCCTAACCCACAGATTGCCAGTCCGGGCCCCTAACCCACAGATTGCCAGTCCGGGCCTGCCAGGCAGTCAGACAAAGGAGACAAGTGCAGGGCAGGAACCATTCACAGGACAGAAAATCAGAAAGTTTACTCTCAACAGAAAAGGCAAATGATCTAGCACAGATCATTGGAGGAAACAGGCTTAATAAGCCCCTTAATTGGCTATGAGGCCAACTCATAGATCTACTGTACCCGGGAGATGGATCTGCAGCTCCATGCAGCTGGTGCCTGAGTTTGGCTTTAAGCTGATACATCAAAAAAGTAAATTACAGCGCAATAAATACCTAGTAAGATTTCATGGCACTGAGGTTCCTCTTATATACAATTATTTATTAAAACAGCTAGAAAGGCAGATTATTGTCACCTTCATATAGTAAGATAAATATTCATATAACTATGAATACGGATAAGAGCAAAGCAAAAATATTGTTATAGAAGTGTAGCGTTATTTCCCAGAAATATACCTGAACTGTGTTATTACATGAACATTATGGTACAGGTATGGGATCCATTATCCAGAAACCTTATCCAGCTAATTCATCTTCCAGAAATACATTATCTAGAATTATCAGAAGGCCATCTCCCATAGACTCCACTGTAATCAAATAATTCAAATTTCTTAAAGTTCTTTCCTTTTTCTCTGTAATAAAACAGTACCTTGTACTTGATCCCAACTAAGGAAATATCCCTAGGTCCTGAGAATTCTGGATTGCAGGTCCCATACCTGTGTATACATTCAAATATTATATAACTGGAGTGTTTCCTAAGGTCATTGTCTTCTTAAATATAATCCTAAGTGCATAAGAGCTATACAATGCAGCTTACCCTGTCCTTGCATTAAAGCTGGTCATGTCATTAAGAGACTTGAGACAGGTTGAGAATTACTGCCAATTAAGTTTCCTCATTCTACCTGCTCTCTAGTTAAATCATGGGTTTTAATTTCAGGAAGGTGACTCCAGTGTCAGCTCCATGTAGCCTGGGGAATCTTGCCTAATTAGTAGGGATGCACCGAATCTAGGATTCGGTCTTTTTCAGCAGCATTCAGATTTGGCCGAATCCTGAGCCAAATCCAAATCTTAATTTGCATATGTAGATTAGGGGTGGGGAGGGAAATCATACAAATTTTCTTCACAAAACAAGGAAGTAAAAAAAATGTTCCTTTCCTTGCATGTGCAAATTAGGATTCAGATTCAGCTTGGTATTCGGCCTAGTCTTTCACAAAGGATTCGACCAAATCCCAAATAGTCGATTTGATGCATTCCTACTATTTAGGCACCAAAAATACAGAACAGAAACCCATTTTTCTAGGTTGACACTTATTTAGGGTGAGTTTTGGGGTAAGCCTTCTTTTTTGGTCCACATTTTAGTGAGATTAAGGATATTTTCTAGGGATGCACCGAATAAAGGACTAGGTTCGGTATTCAGTCAGGATTCAGGCCATTTTCAGCAGGATTCAGCTGAATCCTTGTGTCTGTTTGAACCGAATACTTAAAATCATGTGGCTTTTCGTCACAAAACAAGGAAGTTAAAAAAAAATTGCTGCGCACTTCCCAGCTGCCTTTAACCCTTCCTCTCACTAATTTATTAGGGTTTGGATTTGGTTTGGTATTCGGCCAAATCTTTCACAATCGATTCAGGGGTTTGTCCGAATCCAAAATAGTGGATTCGGTGCATCCCTAATATTTTCCCATATTTGTAATGTTAATGTTAGCTTAGTGGTGCCCTGACCAAAGGTTGAAACTTAATAGGCACCGTAAGCATTTTCAGTTGTTCCTGATCTTCTTCAGCACAGCTCTTCTGCACTCCTCATCAGTGTGCTCTAGAACCAGAAATCCATATGAAGAAGAAAAACCGTTGACCTAAGGAGTATTAGTCTGCCAACATCTTTATTGTGAAGGCCACAATCACATTTTGTGACCTTCACAATGAAGGTGTTTCAATTTCTTCATCTTCATGTGAATTACATGTAAAAACAGCAAGTACAGGGTAAAGGTATATCTGCAGCAAATTTCAGGCTGTCAAAAAAAGAGTTTTTCCTATACAGAAACCTTAGTTTAGTAGCGGCACTATGTCAACTGCCAGTTTGCCCTTTAAACCCAGAACTGGTGAGAGAATGAATTTTTATCTCACCAACGTTGTAAGTGGAGCACTGCAAGATTTACAGATTATCCTCTTATCCAAGTACAGTGATAAAAATATTGCTGTATGTAATTTTTATACAGAAGGATTTAGAAGGCCCAGGACATGGCATTCTGTTACAAGATCTGGGATACACGACAGCTTAATAGAACTGACACAGGCAAAGCCTTTCAGGAGAAGATTACAGAAGTGCTTGTTGATGGCAGAGCATTCATCACACTATGGGAATGTGTCAAAGGCAAAGCTACTGTGTATCATACGCACTAAGCTCATAAAATGCTCCGATTATTTTCCATTCCTGGTGTTCTCATGGCCATGGGATGCATTTATAGACCTTTAGCCTGTACCTGCTGCAGGGCGAGACATCAACAACTTCACCCATTCACTTTTGGTGTTGAATAGGTCATACTTTGAATGAGTCTAATTGGTGTACTTTGTACCTGTACAGGTATCAAGTAAACATTTAGAAAGGTGATGATATTAATATCTGGAGAACAATGGAAGAAACCAGACATACCCTAAAATCTCTTGTTAGGTTACTGTTATTAAACTATGTTTGTCTAGTGTGGATATACTGTATATTAAAAGTATAATTATATATTCCTGTTGCAAGGGTTGCCCACTCATACAATACATTGCTAATGCCTTGCTGCAGAGCCGGAAGGTCGTGCCCGTGAACGCCAATGCCCTGAATCTGCACAGAGGGGTAAGTAAAGAGTTAGGGGCATTTACCAGGGGTAGCAGGTAGGCTGGCAGGGAGGGGGTCTGTGTAGGGTATGGGGGTAGGGTTTTTTAAATAAGGGTTGAATTCTCCTTTAGGAAACTCTGTTCTAAGCAGTTGGCTATTGCTAAAGTTGCCTATCCACATAGGCAACCAGAAAAATATCCATTCATTTGGCCTAATGGCTGAAATCTCTTAGTGTGAGGCTCCATTACCCCCTTTATTAAAGAGAAATGGCCTTCTACAAAAAAAAAAACTATGATATTAATACCTCTTATAAAAAGGTTAAGAAACCCTGCTACAAATGGTTCAATATTGTGCAACTGCTCATCCACATATAGTTGATCCATTCATGTGGCCTAATGGCGGCTAAAGCTTCTCTGACTCTTTTTACATGCCAAGAATGGGTATCAGTAGACTTTCAGCTTGGACAGGCTCTCCTGAACATTTTCCAACAATGCTTATCATTGTCAGCACCCGGGTCTCACTTATTTTAGAGATTACTCAAAGGACTGCAAACCTTTATTTATAACAGGACAACTTGGCCGCTGGAGGACAATCTAGGGATGGAATTTCTTCAGTGAAAGCAGTATGGTAGTACCTGCTTACAGTTTGGTAGTACCTGCTTACAGTTTGGTAGTACCAACTTACAGTATGGTAGTACCTGCTTACAGTTTGGTAGTACCAGCTTACAGTATCTAATCACCTTTGTTTTGCTGAATATTCTCAGGAGAATTCTTTTTTGTCTGTATCAGTTCTCACTGCAAAACATGCACATGAGTGTGTATAGGTGCAATTACCTCTTCCAGAAGGTGTCAAAGTGAGAACAATCCTGCACTAATTTTAACTTCAATTTCATATCTGTTATTCTTGATTATTTCATCTTATATTTCATTTTCATTCTCTAATGTTTTGTAAGCATATAAGGTTTACATTATTGCATTGACAATAGTATCAATAACAATAAATCTCAAATGCATTAAAACAAGAGAGGAAGAAGGAAGAAATATCCACAGCCTATTAATTTAGTGAATTGCATTTTTGTTCTAGTTCCATTTTGTTTGATGTTTGTGCCAAATTCTTCAACCTGGGAAAGATGGATCACATCCAGGTTGATCTTTATGAAAACTAGACTCTATTTTCCTAGAAAAGGCAAGCTTTTAATTTCCAAACTATATTTGTCTAGTGTGGATATATATTGAGTCAGTGCAGTTGTATCCTGGTGCAGTCACTGCAATCAATGCATCTGGCCGCTGTTTATAGGGTTTATTCCTTTGTCCTCAGCAATGTTCTCTCTGAGCTGTGCGCTCATGCGCACGCACACAAATTTCGAAGCCAGCACACATAACAAATTGTGAAAACACAAAATTTTCCATTTATTCTGACTTGAGCACACAGTTTTTAAAAATGCTCACACAAGTTTAAGATGAGAGCACACAATAATTTTTTTGCGCACATAGCTGAGAAGGAATTAGAGGGATTGTTGATCCTCTTAGTGATGGACGGTCAACCCTATTATTTGTAATCCAACTGATACCTCTTCATCTGTTACTGAACTCCCACTTCCAGTTGCCTATGGCTGGGGGTTGTTGGGCAAAAACAGCTCTGGGTTGGACATCCCTTATATAAAGTTTTAAGTACACATCTAGCCTTAGGGCCTGAACTAGAGGTAGGCAGAAGAGGCATATGCCTAGGGCACAAAGGCAGAGGGGCACCAGCAGGGTCGGCCTGGGGGGGGCTCGGGGCCCACTGGGACTACTGTCCAGGGCCCCTTCCAACCCCCCTGCCCTTACCTTGATCAGCCGACTGCCTGAAAGGCGCCTCTCGAGCCTGCTGGTAAGGCGCTGTGCACACGCCTGCATGAATGGCGTTGCGCATGGCGTCTACGGAAGACTTTTCTTTTTTTAGAGTCAATCGGGAGAGGGGTCTGGCCTGGCGGGGGCCCATTAAGGGTTGGGGCCCACTGGGTTTTTTTATCAGTCAGTGAACCCTATACATCCTGGGCACCCAGCAGCCACAGGGTCTGCTGCCTTGATAGTTATGGCCCTGGGCGTAATGGAGTTTTATTGCTTTCCTTTTGCACACTAAAACTAATGCTTTGTGGGGGCACTCAGAGAGTGGGCCTGCCCTGGAATGATTGACTCTGTTGGAATACCCTCTATGACAGAGTTTGGTCTTTCAAGCAATCTCCAAAGCCATTGATATGGGGTACCTATGCAAAGCTTAGTTGGGATGAGAATGGGGTGAATGTTTATCTTCTTAACTAGATATTCGTGGAACTATGCATAACGGTGTTATGCGATAAAGGGGATCACTAGTGATGTGACTCAAGACTTACAAACCACAGTGCAAAATTCACACCTAATCTGCATCCCCTTCCCATACTGGAAGCTTCACACAGCAGTGCAATGCAAGGGGCAAACAGTCAAACTCTATGTGCTCCCAATAGCTGTGCCATGGACCACAACCAGGGGCTTGAAGAACCAAGTCTAAAAACTGCTGTTTCAAAATACTTCAGTGGACAGGTGTGGTTTCTTCATAAGGCAGACATTTGGCCCCAGGAACCTAACATTACAGGGGCCTCTTATGAGAAAGTGTTGCTAAAATCACAAAGGCCACATCTAAACAAAGTTACATGTGTGCAGGTCCGGCCTGAGAATTGAAACAGGCCCTGGCATTTCAGGTGCACAGAGGCCCACTCAGCCCACAAAGAAGCCCAAACAGTTCCCACCAGCCCATTAAATACTGACTTTCTATGGCACCTTATAGCAGCCCCTCTGGCATTTGCCAAAACCCACAGATTGCCAGTCCGGGCCTGCATGTGTGTAAGATATACATCAGGATGTTCAGCCTGCAATAGACTTTAGGCAAATTACACCAGACAAAGACAATAATACATAGTGGACATGATGCAGATTATCTGCTGACAGGCATGGGGATAATAGGTACCCAAATGGGTAGGTTTCAGTATTCCCTCCTTGACTGTAAGTGGTTCTTTGTTGTGATGTTATGTCTGTTTGCAAGATGGTAACACAATTGTGATAGGCATAGAGGGCAGACAAGAACCCTGAAGCTGGCCCTAAGCGATTGGAATGGGAGGTCTAACAGGTAATCCACTTTCTGGCCAATGTTTAACTATAAAGACAACATGGCACTTAAGTGCTTAAACTGTCATGTATTATACAGTATTTATACATTTAGATACCAGCACTAGATATTACTGGCAAAGCAGGCAAAGCAAACCAGTACCAAACCTTTCACTCTGATGTGCTTCTGCGTTGAGTTTTAGGATTAAGAATTTAGGGATAGTGGTTAAAGTAGAAGAAAGCAGCAGAGGAAGATAGGAAGGCAGACAAACATGGGGAGGCCAAAGTACTTGCATATTTGACCTGTATATGAATGCATACAAGCATATGTGTCATGTAACATTGCCCCAGGTACAACTGCAAGAGCATGATCAAAGTAGGGGGCATTCCAGGGAACACCCTTATGCCACACTGCTGAGCTGATGCAGCCCTTTGAGCTCAATTTTTAGTCTGCAAAGTTGTGTCCCTCATGCTAAAACCCATGGGGCAGCGTGCAACAATAAAATTGTGCTTTGTGATAGTTGTTTTACACTTTTTGTGTTCCCTTATACATGGTAAAAGGCCATGGTGCCCTAAACTACAAATGAATGAATTATGTTTTCATACAAGCAAGACCGTTTATAGGAAGGCAGATATAATAATATGTTAACAATAATATAGCAACAATGCAGCATTGAGATGTACAAGTCAGACAGGGGACAGGTCGTTACACAGCAGTGATCTGTGAAATCAAAGGGAAAAAGGTTTGTTTTTTATGGAGTGTTGCCTGCCTTCCCTGCTGCTGCAATAATTGTTTATAAACCACTTATAAAGTTTCTTTTGTCCTGTATGATAAAGTAAGTAGGAAGCTAATAGTTATGATTTATTTGGCTTTTTCCAACGCTGAGACAGTGCTACATAAACATCTGCTTTCTAAACTACGGTATCTTGGTTTTAGTAATGCGGTTTGTACATGGATCTGGCTAAAGGATCATGTATAAAGGGTGATTGTCAATGGTAAATTCTCTACTTCGAGAAGTGTTCTTTGTGTTCGCAGATGACACAAAGAGCTGCAGCCCAATTAATTCCATCCAGGATGGCAATCTGGGTGGCTAGCGGCAGATAATTGTAAGGTTATGCACCTGGGATGTTAAAATATGGCTTTTATACCTTTAATGTACATTAGGCATAGAGAATTATATAAAGGACCTATGGGGGATTATTCACTGCGGCAGCAGCCACTGAAATGCAGTAGCAGTAGCAAGTAATGACAGCAGCTGCAAGGGCAATCAAGACTTTGACCTCTATTAAATGGGGCATAGATTTACAGTCTGTGCACAAATGAGATATTATTAAATTAAGGAGAGCCCAAAGAAGGGCAACTAAGCTGGTAAAGGTTATGGAAAGTTATGAGGAAGGACAGATTAAGTTTTCACCGGACAAGAGGTGCTTAAGGGGGTATATGATAAATATATACTGTATAATATACAATAAACTCTCTCTCATGCTTAATTCACCAGCATGTCTTTCAAATTTGAGAAGCTTCAGATGGGGTTTCTCATCTCTGGGTTTACTAGCAGTATGGAAGTGTGTCTTTTTACAAATGAAATACCTTTATAACTGTGTAATGTGACTAATGGGACAGAATCCCTGTGCTTACAACTGCATAGCATAACACTGCTTTTGTGATAATTCAAGTTTAATGTGTCTTTACTGGACAAAAGGAGCGAAGTTCAGAATATTTCTTTGAAAAGTGCACCAAGGTTCCATTTAGAGGACACCTTTTGGGCAAAAATATTATTCTGTACCAAGAGTGTGGATTAATAGAGCCCTAACTCTCTTTGGAGGTAACAGTAGTGTTTTTGTTTTTTTTATTCCACCCCCTCCCCCCCACCAGCACTAGGAAACTTGCACAGGGAGGTATCTCCCAGCCATGTAGTACATAGCGTATGTGCATCATGAGCTTCCAACATCATGTGCATAATGAGAAAGTCGCATGCATTTGCTCATTATGCTCAGGCATGTGCCCCAACATGGGCACTCATACCAGTGGGAGTGCCCCTGGCAGGAGGCAATTATTTTTAAAAAAACTTAGGGTCCCAATAGACGCAAAGATCTTTCTATACCAAACGACCGATCTAAGGGAAGTCCGACCAATCTGTGAAATTATCGTGCGGTTAGTGGGATACAAACGATCGTTCATCTTACGATTTCCGTCCGACATCGGTCTGATGATTGATCGGCCAGGTTAGAAAATCTTTATCGGTCCCCATGCAATCTACCTATGTTTGCAGGGCCAAGCAGGCTGCGATCCTTCAGCTTTGCTGCAATATCGCCTGAAATGGTCTTTTGATGGACACATCAGGCATTTAAACGATCCTTTTGAGACGATCGTGGTCATTGGATCTTTCAAAAATCATTACGTCTATGACCAGCTTAACTGTTACCCCCAACCAGAGTGCACACTCTGGCCGTACCTTTAGTTGGTGATAATATTTTTGCCCAACAGGTGCCCTTTAAGGGGGTAAAAGTATATTACTGCTATATTGGGGTACAAATATGCAAGAAAAGCTTGTGACTACAGAATCCCTAACAGAATTTGTTTAAAGCAATAACAATCCCTTAAGAACTGCAGATGTTCAATATAGAATAACATCAGAATGACTCATGATGCATCTATAAAGGTGACACCAGAACAGGACACCAATGTTCATTAACTCTGCTAGGGGATTAATAATTACTAAAAACAATAGAAGGAATACTCTGGGACTTGACTGATATTTGTTTATGCATCTACCACTGAGTTTTAATGGGAAGTTGAGAGTTAAATGAATTTTTGGTATGTTGCATGTGGGCGTAATCTAAACAACTTTGCAGCATTACTTTTCTTCTGTGGTTTTAGTCTTATTTTCTATGTTACTTCTCGCCATAGTGATTAGATGTATGTTTCTGCTTTAAACTCGAAGCTGCATGCATGCATACCCTTATAACGCTAGACAAAGTACAAGTGGGAAATTCTCTATTTATGACTTACCGGGCAAGGAAGGGATGCCCTCCTTTCTGATAGGGCATGAGACTGCCGCCTCCTTGGATTCCTAGCATCTCTCTCTGCATCCTCCACCCCACTGTGGCCCCAAAAGCTACTCATCCATTTAGCAAACATTATATCATCATCGTCCTCTTCGTATTCCATTTTCAGCAAGCCCAATCGCGCAATCTTTTCAGCCGGAGTAGGAAAGGACTGGAGAAGTTGGGAAAGTTTCCCTGCTCAGTGCAAGAGTCAATCTGTTTGCTAGTAAAAGGTTTAGATTTCTAACCACCCCCTCTTAAGCTGATTTTAAGGAAGAAAAAAAACACACACGCACAGCTAGAGCCACAGTCTTTATATAAGCCAATCCCTTGTAATCTATTTATCAGAGGGGCAGGGAGAGGTCTTTTAATCTTTCCATTACATTGATGCCAAAGTCACACAGCCTAAAGGGTGCTATCTGCTCTGCCTGGTCCAGCTTCCCCGCTGCCCACTGCATCTAAGTGTCAATAACTGTCAAGCTGAGCAGATACAAACATGCCTGTGGGGTACAGTATGTGCTATGATTTACACACACACACACACAAAAGCTGTAATTGTGAAAATTGGAATGGACATATTGACAATGAGCAGAGACTGGCAGACTTGTTACAGAGGTTTAACAGGCACAAATGTTACGGGGTTAGCTTCTAAATAAAACTTCATGGCAAATGCACTCCATGCTGATAGGCGACTGAGCTTCTTTTTTATTGCTGTATTGGGATTATTCATATAACTGATGACCCTCCTGCAAGTCTCCAACTGTCGCGTTGCAGCTCCCAGCAATCCCAGTTGATGGATGATGATGCAAAGTTGTAGTTCAGCAAATACCTGAATGCGGGAGGATGGGCACATATGGGGTGCAAGTGAGCATGTTCCCTATTCATGGAGCCATAAGAGAACTGATGGTTTCATAGAATATTGATTAAATTGTTGCATCTATAGGCTGTTTTTTTATCTCTTTGGCAACCTCCTTATTTGCATGGCTGATATACAATAGCATGCATAGTCACAAGGGCCCAAAACTTAGCACTGTTCTTTGTACTAAGTTTATATTGTATGGCACATCTCTTTATATGCCATGGCTGATGTATAATGGCATACATGCACACAAAGCCCATGCCATGCCTACAAACATGTCATTGAGCAGGAGATAATCTGGTTGGGGTAAGTTTGCACTCCATGTCAGGCAACTATCCTTAAAATTGGTATTGGCACGATCCCTTTGGTGCACAGCTTTTCTACTTTACAAATCTATGCATTTATCTCCACTTTAATCTGCAGTGGCTACTGACTTCAGTCTGCTTCTGCTGCCCCCAAACCATACACATAGATATATCAAGTGCTTCCACACTTGGCAAGGTGCCGATTTTTTACAAGTTTGCAATTTTTTTAGTGCATATTTGTGGCAAATATATTTTGCTGGAAATATGGCTCAGCAAACTGAACATTTAGTTTAATTTATGAACAAACTGAAGGTGCCCAGGGAAGCTAAGCAGCATTCATTGAGGGTAAGAGAATGGAAGGACATCTATAGGGTGGAGGTGGTGCCACATTATTACTGGTTCCCTTTCTCTATGCAGGGCCATATTTCAACGCAGGATGCTTGTACCCCCCCCCCCCACTCGCACACACACACACACCCTGCTCACACCCCTAATCCCTTACCTACTGCCCACTGCTGTTGGTGCCATTTCCCAATCGCTGGAAAATTCTCCCTCCCAGTCCCTAGTTCTTTGCTTCCTTAGTCCCGGGTCTTTGTTGCCTGCCCACAAGTCCAGGTATGTCTCTATGCTCCCCTATAGGTCACTGTTAACTAAATATGAACCAGCAATATAACTGGTAGGGAGCAGACCCCGCAATCCTATGGGTGTGCACAACAAGAGGGTCTGCTGGGGGGGTCCAGGGATCCCACAATACCACAGTTATATCAGGGGCTGATATGACTAAGGTTATTGGAACTGATTATTCCAGAACAGCAAATGGTGGGAACCTCTACTGACAAGTCAATCAAAAGTCTGTAGTCAAGCTAACCAATGCTGCCTTTCCTTCCTATAATGAATGTAAGTAGGGCACTGATGCCCTTCTTCACGCCTTTGAGATAATAGGCTAGATTCAATTCAGTGAGAAAAAGTTATCTCACAGCGGGCCAGATTCAATTCAGTGAGAAAAAGGTTTATCACATGAAAAGTCATGGACAAGATTCAATTGGAAATGCAATTAAATTCAGAGAAACTTATCTCACAGCTTAACGTCAATAAGTTTTCACGTAGTAACTTAATAAACCAGAAGATAACCCTTTTTCACTTAACAGAATCTGCCCCAGTGAGCCAGATTCAATTCAGTGGTGAAAAGTCATGGACGAGATTCAATTTGGGATGCAATGCAATTCAGAAAAAAGTATACCATGGTTTATCACATGAAAACTCTATTGAAGTCTTTGGGAAAAAAGTGAAAAAAAAATTCTACTTAAATGAGTTTTCATGTGATAAACCATGAGACAATTTTTTCTCACTGAATTGAATTTGTCACAGTGTATCATGTGAAAAGTCATGGATGAGATTCAATTCAAGGAGAAAAACTTTTCTCCAAATTCAGTTCCACTTTTTTTCCCATAGACTTCAATAGAGTTTTTACATGATAAACCATGAAATCATTTTTCTAAATTAAATTGTCTCTGCCCGTATGTGTGAGGATTACTAAGTGGAATGGCCTAGAGAGTCAAGTCAAGGGCAAAGTCAAGAAACTATGACCACAACGCATAAATTATAAAGAGGTAAAGATTGTGTTACTGAACCATTATACATTTCACCCAAAAAAAACTATGGTCAGTTCTTCTGCACCCAGAATAAAGATGCCTCTGAAATCTTCTGGGACTTTGGGTGCAAACGCCATGTAAGACTCTATTTAAGAATTACAGAGAGAAGCGAAAGTCTTGCTCCCCTTAGGAGCCCCACAGCAGCACCTTTTAGTTCATGTCAAGATTTTGTGATTCTATGGGAATAATTCCAGTTTATGACAGGGCTAATAGAAGGGGCTCTAATGCACAAGAGAAATGGTGCTCACATAAATGTTGATGTATTTAGACGAACACGCAAGGAGCAGTTTATTAAACTTGTGAATGACTGGACTCTGCATTCCATCTCTGCCTTATAACAACTGTGAAAATGACTTACGTTGTGTTGCTGGCTTGGCATTTATGGGCCAGACTCTATTGGATAGACAGGACTTGAATAAATGCAGATAGGATCACTGAAATCCAACTATTCCGACTGGACTTCAAATTGCAACCAGATTTAGAGCTAAACTATAATATCATGAATAAAGTACTGTAAAAATAGAAGAATATTATAAGTTACCAAGATTTTCCGTGACCATATAAAAGCACGAGGCAGAAGGCCATGGAACTCCAACATCACTAAGCTCTGTTTATAAGGATATAATTTACAGGATATTCATGGCTCCGGTGTGTTATAATAATGTAATGAACAATAATAATAATGGAACCTAACGGACTTATTTATGTATATGTATGTATTTATAATGTGTATGTGATTGTGTTGGCATATAAGCACTAGGGGATTATTGGGAGAGATTGAACTGGAGGACAGTTGTAACTACAAGCAAAAAAAATTGTATCTCCTAGCCTTAAGAAATTATGCAATACAGATAATTCACCTTCCCATTCTGGCCATGTAACGGTTGGCACCCGAAACCCAGAACCGATGCCAAGCACCCTGGTCACAGTTTCTGCCTCTAACAGCCTCCTTTCACCTAGGAAGAAGAGCCCTCGGCTAATCAGATGCCACCAGGACTTAAAAGGGGAGCTGCAAGACGAAGGGTTCTGGGCAGACAAAGGGGCAAAGCTGTAGGCAAAGTCTTAGGGCAGAAGGAAGTGGTACAAGGTGTTAGACAGAATCATAGTCAGATCTGGCCGGGTCGGGGCAGGCAGAGAGTAAACGTAGTCAGGCAGGCAAGGGTCAAACCAGGAAGTCAATCGGAGGATAAAGCAGAATCGGAGTCGGATATCAGGTATGGGTCAGGATTCAAAAGTTAGGATAGTCAAATATCCAGGCAGGGTCTGATACAGATAATATACTAGTACAAGGGACCAGGAACAAAACCTTATAATGGACAATTTAAAAAATACAAATGTTCCTTTAAATACCTTTAAAGTTCGCGCCATTGCGGGCTGATATCATCACGCCAGCGCGCATGCAGGTGAGTTACAGGCCACCTATATTCCAACCCTTGCAAGATAAATAAAGAGAACTGAAACTATTAATAGAGAAATGTGTTATTATAGCTCCCGCTGTTCCCGTTAAGTCTGCTGCCCTAACCCTATGGCTTTCCTTTAGCCTTTATGTTTAATACACCCAACAGGTGTGTGTTGTAAATCATAGCATGATGATTGCTTTTTAATCAGATATTTGATTTGTGCAAGCTGCTAATGGTTACTAGAATTTATTCTAGTCATAAATAATGCTACTGGAGGGCTGGTCCAAATTCTGTAGCTAAAATATTGAATCAGTTAAGATGCCTGTAGCATGGCAGCAGCACAGAACCAGTGACAAAAGCTATGCATGTTTGGCACAGACTGGAGCATCAGTGGAATGCATTAGCCGGATAATCCAGTTCAGTGTGAAGTAAGCAACTACTGAATAATCAGGTGACAGCCCTGCAACATGTGGAGGGAGCCAACTACACTCATGTTTACTGTTCCTGTTGGAGTCAATGGCTGGCATCTGCGAGTATGAACATTATAATGGACAGACACAGAATAGTTCTAACTTAACATATTCAGACAACAACAAATGGAGCAGTCACAGGGATCACACACACACAACGTTGTTTACAGTGTTTACATGGTAATACAATGGAATGGCTTAGGCCAGTTATCCCTAACCAGAAGCTCACAAGTAACATGTTGCTCACCAAACACTTGGATGTTGCTCCCCGTAGCCTCAAAGCTGGTGTTTATTATTGAATTCCTTGCTTGGAGTCAAGTTTTGATTGCAGAATAACCAGGTGTAATAGCAAACAGAGCCTCATGTCGTTTTCCATTCAGCATAGAGGCTACCAGTAGTCAATCACTGTCCATAATTGGCAACCCCAGAAACCATTTTCATGCTTGTGTTGCTCTCCAACTTTTTTTTTACATTTGAATGTGACTTTCTCCACAAAAAGGTTGGGGATCCTTGGCTTAGGCATTATGTGTCATCAGGCCGCTTTATACTCAGCTCAGTGCTTTACATTCAACAGCTAGGGAATGAAATGCAATACGTTCTAACTAAAATCAATCATCTAAAATGATATTGAGGATATGAGACAGTTACTGGACCACAATTGTGCATATTAATAGTGGCACATCTCAACAGAAGTTCAACAGATCCCATATTTTGGAAGACTCAATGAAGTTCATCTATCTGCTACATTTGTTCATACACAAGTAACCCAGGCGCTTGTTCTTCCACTATACTCAGGGTCCTTATATGTTGCCAATCAGTCAACCGGGCATTAGTGGGAGATACTAGGAAACCCAGAACATGGCGTGCAGTGTCTTCACCTAATGGAGTCCACAGGATGTACCAGCAAGCTAATGTGTTCCTAGGGATCCCAAGAACTGTCATGGAACCTGACCACCCAGGGAAAAGATCACAAAAGAAAAGGTGTTTCCATATTCACCTACTGACTGCTTGAACTCATAGGGGCTGATTTACTAAGGGTCGAAGTGAAAATTCGAATAAAATTTGAATATTTACCAAATATGCCAAAATTCGATTCGAATTGAAAAAATTCGAATTTCGAAGTACTGGCCTTTTAAAAATCCTTCCAATTGCCATTTTAGCCTATGGGGAACCTCACAGAACTTGTCCTGAAATTCTTTCTAAGTTCTGAGAAATTGAAGAATTTTGGTGAAATCGTTCAAACGCACTGAACGATTCTAATGATTTTTCATTCGATCGAAAACCGTTTTCAAACAAAAATTCTATGGTTGAATTTGAAATTCGACCATTAGTAAATCTGCCCCTTAATCTTGAACAACAAAAACCCTATAATTATGTTGCTAGTACAGGTAAGGGAACTTTATCCCCAAACCAGTTACCCAGAATTCTCTAAATTATAGGAATGTCATCTCCCAACTTATCAAATAATTACATTTTTTAAAATGATTTCCTTTTTCCCCTGTAATGAGAAAACAGTACCTTGTAATTGATCCAACTTAAGATATAATTAATCCTTATTGGAGGCAAAACATTTCTTTTGGGTTTAATTAACGTTTAAATTAGGGATGCACCGAATCTAGTATTTTGGATTCGGACCGAACCCCCGAATCCTTCCCGAAAGATTCAGCCAAATACTGAATCCGAACCCTAATTTGCATGTGCAAATTATGGGTGGTAAGGGGAAAACATTTTTTACTTCCTTGTTTTGTGCCAAAAAGTCACGTGATTTCCCTCCCTGGATCTAATTTGCATATGCAAATTAGGATTCAGTTCAGCTGGGCAGAAGGATTCGGCCGAATCCGAATCCTGCTGAATAAGGCCGAATCCTGGCCGAATCCTGGATTTGGTGCATTCCTAGTTTAAATGATTTCTTTGTAGACATAAGGTATGGAGATCCAAATTACAGAAAGACCCCTAATCCAGAAAACCCCAGCATCCTAATAGGTTCCATACAGTACCTTTACCAATATGCCCAAAGACTGCTTGGTCTTACCCTGGCACTCCCATTATATTACCCACCAGTTGCACTGTGTGCATAACTCAACTTTATATATTTGTATCCAATATCAAGGCACTTCAGCACACTGCCGAACTTAGTGAGATAGTGATGCTTCTTTCCTCTTAAAGGGGTGGTTCACCTTCAAGTTAACTTTTAGTATATTGTAGAAGGGCCAATTCTAAGAAACTTTTCAATTGGTCTTCATTATTTATTTTTCATAGTTTTTTAATGATTTGCAATTTTCTTCTGTTTCTTTACAGCTTTCAAATGGGGGTCACTGACACCATCTAAAAACAAATGCTCTGTAAGGCTACAAATGTATTGTTATTGCCACTTTTTATTACTTATCATTCTATTCAGTCCATCTCCTATTCATATTCCAGTCTCTTATTCAAATCAATGCAGGGTTGCTAGGGTAATTTGTACCCTAGAAACCAAATTGCTGACACTGCAAAATGGAGAGCTGCTGAATAAAAAAGCTAAATAACTATAAAACCACAAACAATAAAAAATGAAAACCAATTGCAAATTGTCTCAGAATATCACTCTCTACATCATAATAAAAGTTAACTCAAAGGTGAACAACCCCTTTAAGACTTCACCGTAAGTATTCAGCATAAACCATAAAGGAAATGAGGAGAGCAACCCAAGGCAGATCAACTGCTACAATGTATTTATTTTGACAACACGACACGACATGTTTCGGGCCACACACGCCCTTTATCAAGTGTAACAATACTGTGAAACAAAGTGACCTTTTAACCACATCCTGTTAGCAACCCACCCCTTAATTACCAGGTGGAAGTTCAAAGGTTACACTATAGAGTTATAAGAAGTGGTAATAAAAAATAGTACATCCAACAATATCGTAATAGGGATTATTTAAATATGATAATATAAATCTTAAAAAACCTGATATTGAATGTGATAAAAAGTGACTACATGAAATCACACGAATGTGTATATAAAAAACATAGAAATCTCCAAAGTCCAAGTAAAAGACCTAGGCTCCTAAGCAATAAATATCACATAGAAATCAAGTCCCTTGTTCTATTCTTCAATCCATCCTAGAAGATAAAAAATCACTGATATGGCGCCTTATTACTGCACATAAAAAGTGCCTACATCAGCATATCGAAACAAATGCAAACAGAAGCATATTAACCAAATATCAACCTATAGACTATGTATATACGTAGTTTCTTTCACAATTTAAATAATTTTGAATCAGACAATATTATCTGTTTGGTTTTCCTATCAAAAGCATAGCGTCAATTATTAAGAAGTTAAATCACCTTACCCTTACTTTCGACTAAGATGCTGATTTTTCCTATTATCAGGACCTGTAATAATGGAGACATATAAGACATATATTTACATCAAAGGTATGGTTTTAGGCTCCAGTGGTCGTTAATTCCATCAGGGGTAAGGGTATTCAATTTTTAATCCATTTCCCCTCAAGTTGTAATAGTTTAGGATTGCTCTCCTCATTTCCTTGATGGTTTATATATTTTGTACTTGGGAAGAACAGGAGAAAAAAAACTACGCAGAGTATTTATCACTCAGTACTGCAATGTGGAAAGCCAAGAAAAGATTCATTAACACACATGCCTCTAAGGAAGATGTATTTGATGAACTGTTGCTGCCACTTCAAAAACTCTCAGGCAACAAATACAATATAGATATTTATCTCTCAGTGTCACAGCTTCTCATTTAGTAATGTTTATCACAGTTCTTTGGTAACGCTTCTCCTCTAACTAAACTTTGATATATTTTCATTTGGTTCTTTATTTACCCTGTGAGTGGACCTCCTCCATGATACACATGGGGGCTGATATGCGAAATTCACGTGAAATGATCGAAGTTCGATCAAGATTGTACAAATTTTTCGTGAAATCGTAAGTGAAATTTGGCCTCTTCGATCACCGAATATCGAATAGATTGAATGATCGTATTTTCGATAATTCGATCATTCGATGATTGAAGGAATCAAAATTTTTAAGTTATTCGACTGTCTACTTCACCAGATTGAACCTACCGAATTGTAATAGAAGCCTACGGGAAGCTCCCCATAGGCTTCAGAGACTAAGTCCTGCTCGAATACCATTCGTACGATCGGAGCGTTCCATCGTTCGAATCGTACAAATTTTTTGGACTCTCGAAGGAAATTTCACGATTTTCAAGATCGTACAAATTCATCGAGAAATCGGTAATGATAGCCTAAAACAATTTTTCCCCCAAAATGCATCAGTTAATAGTGCTGCTCCAGCAGAATTCTGCAATGAAATCCGTTTCTCAAAAGAGCAAACAGATTTTTTTATATTTCATCTTGAAAATTGATATGGGGCTAGACATATTGTCAATTTCCCAGCTGCCCCAAGTTATGTGACTTCTGCTCTGATAAACTTCAGTCACTCTTTACTGCTGTACTGCAAGTTGGAGTGATATCACCCCCCCCCCCAGCAGCCTAACAACAGAACAATGGGAAGGTAACCAGATAACAGCTCCCTAACACAAGATAACAACTGCCTGGTAGATCTAAGAACAGCACTCAATAGTAAAACCCAAGTCCCACTGCGTTCCATTCAGTTACATTGAGAAGGAAAAACAACAGCCTGTCAGAAAGCAGTAGTACTAACCCCTTAAATGAATATGGCTATAAATACCATATTTTATATGGTGATCTTAGTAACATACAGTAAGTAAGAAACACGTGCATCAAGTTAAAAGAAAAAAAAGAAAAAGTGGTTAATGATGAGCAAAATATTTCACCATGTATGGATCTGTTTTAAAGTTCAGCATTTTTTTTGTCGAAACTGACTTAAAACTGTATTTTCAGCTGAAAATGTTGCACAGAAAAAGTCACAGTGAAAAACCACCTATAGATGCCAATACTGTTTTGCTCAACATTATAAATGGCCCTGGTTTAGCAGAAGGCACTGAGGAGAAACTTAATCTAAGGTACAGGTTATGGGCACAGGAGCTTGTCATTATTGCTTGAATTATTGGCATGAATGACTCCAGGATTATTGCAAAGAAACTGCAATAAGGCATCAGATGTAATTCCGTGATAGAGCACCTTTCAAAAAGCACCTATATAAGGCCAATCTCAGCTGACCACCCAAGGTCAATAGAATCACTAGGGTTTACAGTTTTGCTAAAGGAATATGAACCTTTATGCCAGTCCTACCTGCAATTCAAATGGAGAACTCTGTGAACTTCAGGAGTATGTGCAGTAGTACAAACTGGCAAATAGGTTCTACTGCACATGTGACGCCAAGCGCCGATGGAAGAAGACATTGTGGATGAAGATGGCACCTCTGACCCTGCACGAAGGGACCTGCACTTTGGGGTAGTATGCAAGTATGGGGCAATAGCCCGAGGGGGGGGGTAGACTGGGGGGAGGGGCCTACAGGGTGGGAGGGGGTAGGGGTTTAAGTAAAAATAGAATGTAGGCAAAAAACTTTTTGTTTCCCGAACCTCAAACAGAGTTGGATGTATGCCATCAAACAAGTGTTTTTTATTAGTTGCACAACATGTTTCAGACCATATTGGCCCTTCCTCAGGTGCTAGTGTACCTGAGGAAGGGCCAATGTGGTCCGAAACATGTTGCGCAAATAATAAAAGAACACTTATTTGGGGTAGGGGTTTAGCATCGGTGGGGTTGAATTCCCCTTTAAAGCAGTGATACCCAACCAGTGGCTTTTAAACAACTCGTTGCTCATCAACCCCTTAGATGTTGCTCCCAGTGGCCTCGAAGTAGGTGCTTGTTTTTGAATTCCAGGCAAGTTTTGGTTGCATAAAAACCAGGTGTACTGCCAAGCAGAGCCTCCCGTAGGCTGTCAGTCCACAAAGGGGTTGCCTATTGGCCTATCACAGCCCTTATTTGGAATCTCCAAGGACTTTTTTGTGCCTGTGTTCCAGCATACAGAAGTACAATAGCAGATGCAAAGTTCCAAATCAATGAAGTTGAAGCTGCTATCTTGTGAGTGGTGCACCTCTTGCTAATGTTAATACCAGCTGAATGCTAGAATGGCAGAGCATTTTTTGCCTATCTTAAACGTATCTTTCCATCAGCACTAAACCAAGACCAATTTCTCCTAAGAACAGGGTTTGTACACAGGAAGGGACAAATGATATGACATTGGAATTTCCAATCGTGTCCCTTTCTTGAGCGTTTCTGACAGTTTGCACTTGGGATCCCTACTCAGTTTTATTTTCATCAGCACTAATGTTATGGCAGTGCATTGCACATTTCACTTTGTTTTCAGATACTGTAAATTGATTCACTTTTTATTCTGACAAAAATATTCCTGACATGAGCATGTTCAATCCTATAACCCTATTCATTGAAGGTACTGTACATGCTCATACCAACAAGGCATGTCAGCAGTATCTCTCTCATTTAAAAGGATTGAACTACTGGAAAATAAGTGAGCCCAAGGGAAATAGATCCTAGGCCCTGCCTCTTTCATAATGCTATATATGTAATGATATATATATGAATAAACAGAAGTGACTGTGCAATGCTCTTATGTAGTTTATAAACCACTGTAGCTGAGAAAAGTCCCAAGCATTTTAATGAAAGCAATAGTGTTATATGAGTTCTGTCACAGAGGAGACGGCACTGTAGACATGTTCTGTTTATTCTATCTGTCAGCTATTAGAGAGATTCTATTTTTGTCTGCCCCATTCTAACCCATGCCTCAAAGGCATTTTGGGAATGAGGAAATACATTTTTTTTTTGTTTGTTTTTTTT
The DNA here is from genome assembly GCA_024363595.1 of Xenopus borealis. Taxonomy (NCBI): domain Eukaryota; kingdom Metazoa; phylum Chordata; class Amphibia; order Anura; family Pipidae; genus Xenopus; species Xenopus borealis. The sequence goes on along the minus strand of CM044433.1, from coordinate 23,310,532 downwards.
AAACGTCACAAATATTGGTGTTTTGTTTTTTTTAATTCCTTTTTGTAATAAATATTAGTTTAACTGTTATTAAAATGTTATTTTTATTATTTGAGTCTATTACTGTACAGCTCTATTACAGCAGGCATAAACTAAAAATAAAAATGTATCTAATTTTTTGTATTAAAGGATTATTTCCAGAACATAGGAGGGTGATAGTTAAAAAATGCTGTCTTGGAGCACTGGAGCCCTGGGTTTGTTTCAACCTGGGTGCTGTCCATTGTACATTCTCCCCATGTCAGGTAGGTTCCTGATATTTTTTTTTTTTAACAAAACTTTATTTCAATAAAGTACAGTGACGTGTGATATACAGGTTTATACAGCATATTCTTAAAAATCACAGTCAGTTTCCCCTTTAACAATCACAGTTTATATCCACATTCTATGACTTTATTCCATGTATGTACTGTTATTCTTTAATTTGTTTGGTTTTGGAAGGACTATAATTAAGGCCTTGTTCATGGATTCTGGCAGGGCAATACCCTCTCTGGCATCATTAAATAGTTTGACCAGACTAGGTGCCAGTTCCTTTTGATGTACCTTATACCGTTCGATGGGGAGCCCATCTGCCCCTGGCGTTTTTCCCCTTGGAAAGGATGCTACGGCGTCTGTAATTTCTTGGGCTGTTATAGGAGCGTCTAGCAGTTTCCTCCGTTGCATATCCAATGTTGACATGTCTACCTTCCCTAGGTACCTCAGTATCTCATTTTCATCAAATTCTAGTTTTGAGTCGTATAGAGTTGAGCAATAGTCCCTAAATGTATCGTTTATTTCCCTGGGGTTTGTTGTATATGCCCCTGCTCTGGTTTTCATTACAGGTATTGTTGTCAGCTGGGTGGGGTCTCTGCTTAGGTAGGCTAGTAGTTTACCACATTTATCTCCTGATTCCAAGACATTTGTTTTTTGATATAGTAGGCTTTTTTTTTACTATTTCTGTTTGGGCTAGGAGGAGTGCTGCCAGGGTGTCTGCATTTGGATTGGCTATATACTGGGCTTCTGTAGACACTAAGTCTTTTTCCTTCCCCTCTATGCTCGCCTCAGTCTGCTTTTTAACCTGTCTTATCATCATGGAGTATTCACCCCCCAACGTATGCCTTTAAGGAATCCCAGACTGTTGGGTCTTTTGCTGTTCCTATATTTAAGGATAGGAATTCCATGATTGAGGTAGCTATAGGTGTTGCCAGGTCTGGGTGGTTAATCCAGTATTGTTTTAGGCGCCATACATTGTCCTGGGGTTCAGGACTGACTTGTATACATAGACTAATTGGAGAGTGATCGGAAATTCCCCTGGTCAGTATATGGATACTCGTGGTTGCACAAGCTACCTCTGGGGAGCCCAGTGCTAGGTCAATACGTGAGAGGGTATTATGGGCGGAGTTGAAGCAGGTGAATTGTTTAACCCCTTCGTTACGGGCTCTCCACAGGTCTGTTAGGTTGAACGTATAAATACATAAAGTCATAAATCCTTAGACCAGGGGCCAATCTCAGGACTAATATTCTTCGTCTTCTCAATCAACCTCTATTGTCCTAGTTTGTTTTCTTTACATACTATAATACATTTTTCCATCTATTTAGCCTCTTTGGTTTAATAGAAATAGGGAATTGCCATGAAATAGGCCAAAATTTTAGCAGCATGAGAGCCCACTGACACCTTGGCCCACCGGGAGTTTTCCTGGTATCCTGGTGGGCCAGTCTGACACTGAATAAAGTACAGTTTTTTCAGAAGTCAATGAGCATGTCGATATGTTTTTGGAGTGTGGGAGAATGAAGAATATTTGGAGGAAACCCACAAATAAAAAACTTACAAACTCCTTGCACACATGACCCCAGAGCTGTATGGCAGGAGTGCTAACCATTATGCCACCTTGCTGCCCATATCAATTACTATGGCAAAATTACAGATGGACTTTGCAAACTCTGCATTCTAAAAAAAATTGGATTTAAAAACTTTGGCGCTGATACATTTCAGTGATATTTTGGTCAAAGACAAAATGGCAAAATAAAATATTTAGGTTGATGTCTGTTAGAATTTTGTATTTCCAACTCTAACACTTTGTAAATACAACTACACTGTCTAATCTTCTGAGCAACTACCAACCACATTTCCTGATACATGAGAGTAATATCTTCAGTAGCAATTCTAATTATTGATCATTTACAAGAGAATTTTACATACGGGTATCTCATAATGCAACTATATAGACACAGAAATGATTTTTTTTGCCAAATGAAGTCTTTTGACCTATCTTCTGGTTTCCCTTATGCCACCTTGAACTGTTGTCAGGAGAAAGAAAGAAGCTGCTCTGGTGTTTTTCTGGTTAGGAAAAATTTTTTAAACCTTTCTCAAATCTTTCCTAACCAGAGGAGCAGCCCTCTTTCTTTCTCCTGACAACTTCCTTTACTACTTGGTGGTCAGAATGGTTAACTTTTCTTGCACAAATCAAAGTGAATAATGCCTCTCATAATGGTTCCATCTGGATCTTCATTTCGTTCCCACAAAGTGGTATTCCCACTACATGTAATAAATGTAACAAACTGGACTTTCTCAGGGCTGATATGGACATTAATCTAAATGTTGTAAATCCAAATCTCTGTGAATAAAGACATTTGTTTCCATGCATTTCTGTGGTTGAGCCTTTGTTATTTTAGATATAATCCACATCATTATTTATTTTTACAGCCCAACACCATATATTGAGCTTTATCGTAATAAACAGTACAGTAACATATAGTTTGTTTTGTTAGCATGAGAATATGAATACTCTGCCTCAGAAAGATGTGTGAAGACAATGCAGATCCATGCTTCATATAAAATTACTTTTATAGCTATTTACTGTAACTGGATTCAAATCTTATTTCTGCCATTTCTGAATCAAGTTGCTCAAAATCATTCTCCCTTTTAAAGGTGACGGAAGGGTAAATTCGCTGAGGGGGTAGAAAGTTTTTAGGCAACCCCTAGTGTGGTGTTTATACAAATGGCCTGCAGGTGGCATTGTGCATACATATGACTTTCTCCACAACTTGAAAGTGAAAGTAAGACTTACTGCTGTTATGTAATGGCTGCATGACCTGCTAATAAAGCACTGTTATACTCTCCTAATCCTCGGCTACCGAACACAACACCTAGTGATTCTGGTTAAATATCTACTAACCCAGGCTGGTGGCACCTCCATCTTGTTCTGGGGTCCCAGACATCTGCTGCACCTATTGAAGCTGGACACATGTGTACTACATATATCTGCACATTCACTTCCCAGCACAGGGTATACATGGGAGACCAGAAAAAGACAACTTGTACTATGAGCTATGACCTGTTTGAGTAAGGGAGACCAAAACTGTACTGCATATTCTAGATGTCGCCTTACAAGTACAGAGTGTGCGACATGTAGGGGCCTTGCGGTAGATAACCCTATGCACCTTTCTAATCATTGAATCCCCTATAACTTGAACCTGCCTTTCCTTCCTTGCACCCCCACCACCACCCGTATTAGAACCATTGCCTCCCAGGGTGCTCCGAGAGTCAGCATGCTCCATACACGCCATACAGAACTTTCCTCCCCAGCATCTTCAGCCAAAACGGCGAATTTACTGTTTTGGACAAGTTGTGGACCAGCCCCCCTACCCTTCTGTCCCCTACTTCCCCTCCTGATTGTCACAAACCTTCCTCCCTCATTACCCTCCATTGCCCCTTCTCCTCCCCCCACTCCACTAGCCCTGGCCAGTGGTTGCTCTTTGAGCCTCCTTTCCTCCCCCTCGTTTGCTGCTGCTCTCAGTGAGGCAAGTTCACCCCTTAGAGTCTGCAGTTCAGATTCCAAGATGAAAGCCCATCAACATCTTTCACATGTAAATACTGCATGGAACTGCTGCTCCAACACCACATACATGTGACAAGACACACACTGAGTAATACCAGCAAACCCACTTGCACTCATATTTACACTGGGTACTTACAGTCTCCCAAATGCAATTCCTCACAAACGCCTTTTGAGTTTTAAAACCTTAAGGTTTTTGACGCTGCTTAACACTTAATTCATATGCAACACTTAAGATCACATGCAACACTTGCTTAGCAGCTCCCACACTCGCTTTACTGTAACAGAGATAACGGATCAAACCACAGAACATAAAACCTGATCACAATTTACCTGATTAACCCCTCCCCCTTAATTAACAGACAGAGAAGAGGAAAAAATGCTGTTTGCTACCAGCAGTAAAACAACCCCTTAACTTTTTTTTTTTAATGTTCCCCTTAGAAACGCTCAGGCTAAAACACAAAAAGAGAAAATAAATGCACTAAATGTATCTATTAGTTTACCCCAAACAGAGAAAAGAAAAGCAGATTGTCTCAGTCAGAAACTCTCAGAACACACAGCAGTCAGTTATTTGCACTTACTCCCTCTTTGCCCCCAGCACTCCCAGCATGCACAGCAAACACCAACACCTTAAGGTTTTTAATGCTGCTTAACACTTAATTCGCATAAACAAACCATAAGAACTAGGGATGCACCAAGTCCTACTTTTCAGCATTCAGTAAAATCCTGAATCCTTCACATAGGATTTGCCCGATTACCGACGAAACCCAAATCCTTTCCCAGTGGCCCCAAATTAATGTTATGTTGCAAAGAATTGACACATTCATGCACATTTTAATACTTTGTAGGGTTTGGATTTGGTTCAGCTAGTTTTTTGGATTAAGCCGAATCCAAAACATGCTGAAAAGGATTGGACTAGGCTGAATCCCAGATTCAATGCATTCTTAATAAGAACTCTGAAAGCCACTGATAACCAAATATCATAGTATATTTATCCTGTGTACCATTACAATATTCCCAAACAAAGTCTGGATAGACCCTAGTTATCTGTGTCTGCATTCGAGCAGAAGTGTAAATCCTGGGACAATTAATAATACCATCAACATTAAAAGAAAAAAAAAATCAGATTACTGGTTTTCCCCTATGCTCAGAATATGCCCATTAAAGAAAGAAAATCAGCATGTTTTTCACGTGGCAGCGTGCGTGAAATACATATGCTTTCTATTGGCTTACACTAAATGGATTGTAAGTGGCCAGATCACTTTAGTAGGCATTGCAGATGCTTCGCTTGGCATGTTATGTCACTGCTTTATGCTTTAACAAGATTACATGTATTTAAAATTTGTGAAAGTGCTTGTCTTCATACTCCTCATTAACGATTATATAATAATGAGCAGGACAACACCAGTATGAATGACAAATTAGAATAGTTATACTTCTATTTAAGTACAACTATATTAAAGGGAGGGATTTATTTTACTTTACCCCCTTTCATAGTATAACTGCTAACTGTTACAGAAAATAATCCGGAAAAGAAGTAGCGTGATTGGTTCTAAAATGGGTTTATAAGGATGCAAACTAATTGCAGGAATTTTTCTGGGTCTCGTGAGAAAAATACTTACACCCCATTGATGACAAGTAAAAAAAAAAAACAGCATAAAAATTCCATATTTATCCAGGGGTGAAATGGATCACAGTAATACCCCCATCAGTCACCTGGCCCCCTGAGTGGTAGGTCCTGCCAACAAGTAGTATATATCTTGATGAAAATTGTTTAAGCTGTAGATTCCACCATCTGTGGCATTAAAAGGACTAAGGTCTACTTAATAGGACTGCCATGGCATGATTTGCTTGTTACATTAAAGAGGTGGTTCACCTTTAGGGTAACTTTTATTATGTTATAGAACAACCAATTCTAAGCAACTTTTCAATTGGTTTTCATTATTTATTTTTTATAGTTTTATAGTAGTTTGTCTTTTTCATCTGGTTCTTTGCAGCTTTCAAATGGGCGTCGCCGTCCCCTTCTAAAAAAACAAATGCTCTGTAAGGCTACAATGTATAGTTATTGATATTTTTTATTGCTGATCCTTCTATTCAGTCTCTCTCCAATCTCTTATTCAAATCAAGGCATGGTTGCTAGGGTAATTTGGGCCCTAGTTACCAGATGGCTTAAAATGCTAATTAAATAGCTTCTGAATAAAAAGCTAAATATCTCAAAAACCACAATTAATAAAAAATGAAAACCAATTGCAAATTGTCTCAGAATATCACTCTCTACATTATACTAAAAGTTATCTCAAAGGTGAACAACCCCTTTAAGTTATTTGCGCACACAAAACCTGCTACTTACCCTGTGTGAATGGGATATTGTCATCCTGTAAAGGTGCCTATACACAGGCAAATAAAAAGCTGATATCTTGGCACCTACAGATCATGTTGATTTTATACCCATGTATGAGTATGAGGCCTGTCTGACAGTCTGCCCTACTGATATCTGCCCATAGGTCACTCAAATATATATCCTACAAGTTTGAAAATCTCAGAGGTTGAGGACCACATCAACACATCCCAACTGAAAATCCGGCATGTGTGCATGGCCCTACCAGCCAATATAAACAATCAAATATCCAACAGAGCAGTCTTGCCCCTATATGTAATATTAGGCACTAAGTTTGCCCAGGAGCAGTAACTCATGGCAACCAATAAGATGCTTGCATTTAAACAGGTGACTAGTGAATTGTACTTGCCGACTGGTTGCTATAGGTTACTGCTGCCCCTAGGCAAACTTAGTGCCTTTTATTATATTAACCCATTTATGTATAGATATGTAGGACATATGCTGAAAGATCAATCGAAGGGCTCTTACACACGAGCGTTTTTACCTGCGCTCCCCTGCGGCTGAACACAGCAAAACAGAACGCAGGGGAGCGCAGGTAAAAACGCTTGTGTGTAAGAGCCCTAATGATGGTTTGTTGGGAACATGCTGATATCTCTCAGCACATTTAGGGTTGGCACCTTTCCAGTTGTAAATGCCGTCTTGTATGGAAAGTCCAAAGAACAGGGATAAAATGAAAAAGACACAAGTGCAGTTGCCTTAAGTAACCAGTCAGCAATTGGCTTTGATCATGTTCCTGGACTATAATTACCAGGCACTGATATAGGTAGGGTGACGTGATGCAGCATAAATTGGGTAGATCATGGGTGGGTATTTGGTGCATCAGGAGAAATAGTCTGTTATGGGAAAGCAAGTAAGAGGTTTATAAAGGGTTGTATGGGCTGGCAAATAGCTGAAAAATGGGGGCAACTAAATTTAATAGCAAGAATATGGCTGGTACATTTGGACAGCAATGAATTCCAGGGCTGGAACTAGGGTGATTGCACCCTCTGCCTTCTGCTCTGTGAATCAGCAATAAAGCAGGGAGAGTTCGTTATGTGACTTTCCTTTTGGGGGAAGCTTGTCATGATGGTGGTTGGGTGATCAGTGGGGGGGGAGGTGACGAGTCTTTTTATTATATTAAATAAATACAGACTCAACAAAAAGTACAGCTGATCTATTTTTGACTAAATATCTACGGTATTTCAAAGTTACATACATTTTCTTGTGAACAAAAATGTATGCTTTTCTGCCAGTAATATTTCCCCGTTAAAACATTGTAAATATGTTGTTAGTATATAATTGTTTACCAATGTAGTGGGGCTCCCTGGGATTTAAGGACAAGCTTTGTACGTCAGTTACTGGATGTAGTTGTGGGATTGTGCATTATAAGCCCTGCACTCATCATCCTCTGACACAAGCTACTTTACTGCTTTAGTTGCTAATTATAGACAATTCATACAGTGACAGACTAATCTGACTGCAGATCACCTCTTCATGGTGCACAATGCAATAGAAATCAGAGAATATGTTTATTCTGTCATTTCGGGTGAGGTTAAACAGACCATAACCATACACATTCTAATCCTGACTTCATAGAAGCCAATTAAATACCAGCCAGGACTGGGGCTGGGGTTACAGATTTACCATCATTGTGTTTACCGGTATTTTTGCAACTTCCCAGTGTTTCCTTGGCCTGCCCCCAATTACCATCCCCTAAGCCCTATATCTATGTATCCAATCTATACCACTATTTCATCAACCCACTACACCTTTGTACCCTTCTTACAACACCACCCCATTACGCCTGGGAAAGAATATGTTCTTTTCAGAAGCTGGCAACCCTACTTGCAGCACCGGGGCTCTGAATTCAATTTCAATGTAGGACTTTGTATGCTCTCCCTGTATCCGCATAGGCTTCTTCCCACACACCAAAACCATACAGGCAGGTTAAATGGTTCCGAATTAAACCAACCCTAGTGTGTTGCCTAAATGTGGCAGAGACCTTCAATTATAAGCTACACTGGGGAAGAGAATGATTTTACAAACAATAATCTATGTTAACTGCTCTTTAAATATGTCACTGCTTTATAAATAAAGGATAATTAAGGAATTCCAGATACAGTAGAGAGATGTAATGTGAAATCTGCTCTTTACTTTCAGCCTCTAGCACACAAGGGCTGATGTGTGTTGGAGTGGGGTTCTATACAGGGAAGCATCGAGGAATATTGATTGTTGGGCATTATTAGATATATTTACAACATTTCATTTTTGTACATTAAACTTGTGCATAAGAATACACAGCAATTCATTTTACAAAATCCTGATCTGTAGGAGCAGAACTATTAAAGGGATTGTTCACACTTATTTCAGTTTTGTCGGTTTCAGATAGTTCACCAGAAACAAAGATATATTTCAATTACCTACTGTTTTCTATTGGTGATCAATTTTCTTAACTGTAAAGTTTTATTTTTCACCTTATTTCCTTTCTTCAGGCACCAGACTAAAGTTTAGGTTCTCAGGATTTGGAAATAAAGAAGATGGTAATAAAGATACCTGCAGAGTACTCACCAAGCCGCTGGTACAGCTCCATAAGCAAAAAACTTCCACATACACTTAGTTTCAAAGTCACATCTATGTCAACCCAGACTAAAGTTATGAGCTCCCAGATGAAAATTGCTGGTGTAATGTCAACAACAGTAACTATCTACAGCTTAAAAATTCTCACCTTTCTGTATGTCAGTGGTCCACAACCAGTAGCTCTTGAGTAACATGTTGCTCTCCAACCCCTTGGATGTTGCTCCCAGGGGCCTCAAAATATTTATTTTTTGAATTTCAGGCTTGGAGGCAAGTTTTGGTTGCATAAAAACCAGGTGCACTGCCAAACAGAACCTCAATGTAGGCTGACAATCCACATAGGGGCCACCAAATGGCCTTTCGCAGCATTTTGGCAAAAATAATATAAATGCAAGTTATACACTAAATGGCAGTGTGTTGGGAG
>CM044433.1:23286881-23297913 GCA_024363595.1 Xenopus borealis | reverse complement strand
GCTTGTAGTTACCCTCCCTTAGCAGCTGCCCAATCACAGTCCTGCTCCCCGTGGTGCAATTTTAACTGCTATGTATCTGACTTACTCAAGCTGGCTTTACTAGTGATGTCCAGTCTTTTTGTTTGTTTGTATTTCTTGTTGGTTACTGACCTTCCCAAATTAGCAGAAAAAAAGTAACCACTTTTGATAGCATACCTTTAAAAACCACCAACATTTACCCAATTAATGTAATTGAAAATAAAGTGCATGAGTGAAAAAAGATGAATCTGGTTGAAAGCAAATGGCTCCCCTTGCCTACTACATGTGAAAAATAGGAGCCAACTACTGAAAGAATCAATGGGTTAAGAAACCCATTGCAAATGTTACTGCACAGTTACATTTTATTTGCCAACTTTAAAACATAGGAGCGGCAGAGTATCACTGATATAGACCAGCTTGCAAAGTGCTTGCAAAGTGTTTAGCAAACATATATTTAAATTGCTCTTAGAAAGACCCTAATGGGACCCTTATACTTCACCCAACATTCCTAAGGTCAGTTTTCCCTATTGGTAGACCCCCTGGCAATCTTAGAACCAATTAGGGATCTATGGTCTGAGTACCGTACTGAAACAGAACCATAATATAATTTGTTGATAGAAGCTTATTCAGTTGTTCAAGGTTTAAAATTATATGATTGTATAGGTTCAGCCAACCCCAAATTCTGTTAAAAGGTAAAAACAAACCAAATCCTGGATTCAAGGATTTCCCACTAACCAAGATCCCTTAAAATCCTGTGGCCTTCAACCCCTATTTTGTCTCTTGAATTTCCTGTTGGCAAATCTGTTGGCATCTGTTCTGGTCGTGTGCTCCTGTTGTTTGGAGCTTGGCAGACACTTTGTACTGGTTTTGATGTGTACCGTGTATTGTCAAAAATTATATGTTCATATATTTATACTCTCTATGGCTAATGTCTCTGTTCCCGATCCCCAATAAATACACCAATCAGTCCTTTTTTTAAAAAAAAAATTCATTTTATTTTCTATTATACATAAAATTAACATTGCATGCACATTATGGAGTGTCTTGGTATTCCAGTAGGTTGGTCAGCACCCGGTGGTACTTGGCAGTAATGGTGGCAGCTTTTTTCTTGACAGGTTCCAAATAGAGCGTTGTAGACTATTTAGCATAGAGATCACAATCTTCTTTGCTGAACAGGGTTTCCTCGCATCGTCTCACATCTGCAAAACAGATTCACAGTAGATATTAAATATAAAGGGCAAGTAAACTTAAAGGGGTTGTTCACCTTTGAGTTAACATTTAGTATAATGTAGCCTTACAGAGCATTTGTTTTTAGATGGTGTCAGTGACCCCCATTTGAAAGCTTCAAAGAAACAGAAGAAAATTGCAAATCATTAAAAAAAACTATGAAAAATAAATAATGAAGAGCAAATGAAAAGTTTCTTAGAATTGGTCCTTCTACAATATACTAAAAGTTAACTTGAAGGTGAACCACCCCTGTAAGAGTTGATAAAGTTAAAAAGGCAGTTGATTTATACTGTAGGTGATTTACTTTATAAACTATTTGTTAAAGGGATACCTGTGTCATACATTATCAGTGAGACACTGCAGTGTAAGAGTTAAATATACATTTCATACCTCAGGGTGGGTGAAAAATGGAATCCATCCTCAATTGCTTCTTCTTGACATCTTCCAAGGTGGATAACTGCAGCCTCCCTAGAAAGCAACTAAAACAAATATAAAGCAGAGTCAATTGGAAATTGTTGGTATAAAATTGAATTGTTTCTTACCTTGGTGTCAGATCTTTCTTGATTGTTTTTTCAGAATAAACCTGCAAAATCTAGAAGATGACATTATTAGCCTTGTCAATCAGAACTTGTTGACATGGCACAACTTATACATCATGTGCCAGGGACTGGATATTAATTGTCCCTTCAAACTCCCCATCATTCTCTTCACTTATCTGATGGTCAGTCTGCTTTATAATAAAATACTCTGAATGCCTCTTGCAGCTCTGATGGTATCTCTGCAGCTGGTGATGTTAATGCTGGAACTTGGTTTAAATGGCTGGTACTTCTTAAGAGAATATGGACTGGCCCTCCACCAACCCCATTCATTCCGTCCTTTAATCGGATGTTCTTTAAGGTGTAAAATTAAATTCTCTGAAAGCCTCTTGTTGCTCCGATGTTATCTCGACTGATGGAATTGTCAATGCTGGAGCTCGGGCTTCAGGCTGCATAAGACTCTCCAGATGGCCTCGGTTGGCTGGCACAAATGGAGGCCTTACTCTTCTGTTTTTTAGTTGTTTCCAGTCCATATCCTGAAAGAAAGGTCATATCATACAATGAGAAGCTTTTCCAAAAAATTCTATAACTAGTGTAAAAAGTGATTATAATGCATCTACAGAATACAGAAAGTAGAGATGAAGTTATATGAAACATTGAGGATTTATTAGTACAGAATTCATTAGCACATTTCTGTCTGTAATTCAAGACAAGTACAATAGAAACTTACTCTAAAGAAGGGGTGCCCTTTAACCATGTCAGCACCAGCCTCACCGGATCCCAGACGATATTCTGGATCTTTCACTAAGAGCTGCAAAGGAAACAAATACACTTGTTAAATACACACAATCACTAGGCCTGTAAGCAAAACCAGATACATCAAACTTTTCATTGTTTATGATTAATGCGAAATTAATGTGAATTAATGCTGACGTGTTTTATATTCTGAGATTAAATGAATTGCCTCCAGCAACTATTAATGCAGGGAACATGCATTTCCACCCCCCATTTAAAGTGGGTATTCACTATTGCCCAGCTTGACAGAGCATGGAATTACCAGGGAAATACACATTCTAAGATGGTTACTGACTATACATTATATAACCCCTTATATATAATAAGTCAGTAAAGCGCATTCTAATACTGATGTGTTGGGTGCAACTTACTTCACTTATTAATCCACAGACATCCTCTGATAGATCTTCCGTGAACTCTATCTCGTCATAAAGGATGCTGTCTGCTAGCTCAAAGGGATCCTCGTTGTTGAATGGTAACTGCAATATAAAACAATTATTATTATATATATATATGAAATTCCTGTTAAAATGGCAATGCTGCAACAATGTAGGTACTGACATAGGGATTTACCTCATACATGAGCATAGCATAAATGGCAATTCCAAGGGCCCACCAGTCAACTGCCATGCCGTATCCGATGTTCATGTAGATTTCGGGGGCCATGTAAGCTTTTGTGCCGCACTTGGTCTTTGTGCGACTGTTGTATCCAAATCCTTAAACACACAAAAAGAAACACTGTAAGGAAACTGCAGATCTTGGACTCCTAATAAGAGACTTCCCATAACAACTTGCTTTCAGTAAACACCCACTTCAACACATTCACCAGTTACATGTACAGGTATATTTAAAAGTGACACAAACGTGGAATTATACCATCTGAAAGCAGATTATATACCAGTAAAACCAAATATATTCAATGCATGCACAAGAATTATAAGCGTATAACTTACTGTTTTTGCTGAGGCCGAAATCTACGATCTTTACAAATCCATCCTGGTCCATCAGCAAATTCTCAAGCTTAAGATCTCTGAATAAAAACAAAATAAATTGTGTAAAACAGTTTAGTAGTGATACACTAATATAAAAACAGGAAATGGAATATCCATTTTGCCGGCTCCTTCTGGAAATAAGGATACATTTGCTGCTATTAATACTTACCTATGGACAATGCCAATCTGATGTAATGCCTCCAGGCCAAGCACTACACATGCGGAATAAAACCTAAATAAAGAAAATAAAATAAAATTAATATTTTATATTGATATAGAAACTGAACGGGAGGCGTGTATAGGACAATGTAAATATTCAGCATGGTGTGGCCATCATCCTGTCAGAACCCCCTAAAAAGTGGCACAATCCCATATCTGCCCTGAAAGATCAACCCTTGTGAATCTTACCCCATTCCCATTCTACTTACATCACATCTTGTTCTTCCAGTTCTCCACATGTGATGAATTCAAACATGTCACCTCCAGGCAGATATTCCATGACATAAAAGAGGTGACTGTCTGTCTGGAATGTTCCGTAGAAAGATACCAGAAATGGGTGCTCAGAACTGATGGTCTGGAGGATTTCCTTCTCTTTGAAGACACTGTGGGAAAGGAAAACAAATTCTAAAAGCAGTCAAAAGCAACCCATTTAACAGACACGTGGGTTCAGAAAATAGATGTTACAGAGATGGGCACTGTTTCACTGACCTTTCCAAATCCTCCTGTTCTACAATCCGTGTCTTCTTCAAGGCTTTTATAGCACACACTTCCCTGGTATCTTTGTGCTCGGCCAGGAACACCTGCAGCAAGACAGAAGGTTCAATTACTCTGTATAAATTAGTAGGAGCTGAAAGCTAATTAAGAAATAAGTCACTCACCTTTCCATAACTGCCTTGTCCCAACACTTCTCCCAAGTTGTAATTAGTGAGGGAAATGTAAGATGTCGACTCAACAAGGCTGAAATATAATAGAATGAAATTGTAACATGGATTTTTCTCAAACAAGATTTTTCTTAGGATATAATCAACTTGGTATTTATTGTGTGGTCTACCATCACTATAAGATACTTGTCAGGTAGTATTAATACCCCCTAAAGAATAGGGAACTATCATGAAAACACATTTCAGATAAGTTGTTAAATAGAAAATAAGAATGCTTTTAACATATAAGCAACTTAGAATTCTGATCCAAAACAAGAAAATATGCCCCAAATCAAATACCAGTTTGATGCTCCTTCTGCGCTTTGTCCATGACATACATCTGAGCCAGTATCAGGATCCTGAAGCTGCAAACAAAGAATTGTGTATCATAATGCTGAATGAACATCACAACAACTTTATTTGTGGATTATTTCTTCTTTGCAAATACAAACCCTGAAGCAAAGAGTTTTTAACTGAATCATCTAATCGTGCTCATTAGTTTTTCTATAACTTAAGAAAGCTCACAAGCAGTACCTGTGAGGGGAGGCTACAATCAAATGATATGTATACTGAATTTAAATGGTGACATGTATACAGTAGGGATAAGATTCCTTCTATGAGGCAATGAGTTTTTATGGCGTGGGTGTGTGATCATTTAAACATATCAGGTTTGCGAGTGAGAATGATTGTTTTTGGTATAAATGCTAATTTGTGATTATTGTCTTGCCCTACATTCACAAATAGAATAATATCATTAAACTCTACTTACACCTAATGGAAGACTAAAAGAGATGGAATTAGTGTCATCCTCTGGCTCAGCATCAGTCTGCTCCTGAGTCTGTCCGATGTTACGGGACATGCCAGCATCACATTCAGGAGCCTCTGCATCTGTAGTAAATGAAAATCAAATATGAATATCTGTATAATCCCCCTGCATCTGCTACATGCTATTTGACTGCAGGTCACACACCCCCTCCCCCCCCTTCTATAGATCCCAAGGAGGATGGCCCAGGTGGCACTTTTTAAGCCTTGGGCCCTTTCTTAGATTTCTATGGGAAATGCTTTTAAGTACCAATACTAGAAAAAAAAAAGATATAGGGATCAACAATATGTTAGCTGGACTGTGTATACAAATGTGCCTGATCAGTGTAATAAAAGTATAGATCATGAACTATATTACTAATTTCAATAAGTCAGAGGACATGATCCTACTTACCAAATAAAGTTGGCATCCGTGGTGGTTGGTATACATTTGCAGCAACACAAATGTTCACCGGAGCCTCTGAAATGTCCTTCAGTTCAGGGATTTCCACCGTGGCATCCTGCAGAGATAAAATATATTTAAAAGTGACCATTAAGCATGATGACACTTTAGCGCTCCTGCTGTGTAACCTCTATAGGCGATAAAGTCATAAATAGGCTTTATTTTTTGTTATGGGCAGACACCTGTGCATTGCACAACCATACACTGTACTTACAAATGAAAACCACATGAAGGCGGTGGGGCTGGCTCTATCCCTGTTTTTATCCTCTGCTGGTTCTGAGCTCTCGGGCTCATGGAGGGGATGGGCTTCTCTGGTCTTATGAGAAGCTCCAGGGTCCTCTTCTCTCTCAGCAGGCATTGGAGATTCTGCAAAAATGAAACAAGTAGTGGGTTCCTTATCACAACTAGAACCAGTGTTGGACTGGCCCACCAGGATACCAGGAAAAGTCCCGGTGGGCCCAGGTGTCAGTGGGCCATCATGCTGCTAATTTGGTCAAGTTCATGGTCATTCCCCATTTCTAGAGGCTAAATAGATGTAATAATAGATTATAGTATGTAAAGAAAATACACTAGGAGAATAGAGGTTGAATGAGTAGAGGAAGAATAATAGTACTGAGAGTGGGCCCCTGGTCTAAGATTTTTTGGGAGGGCCCCTGATGTCCCAGTCCGACACTGACTAGAACTGCATGCCCAGCTATGCTGATCTTACTCTGGGCATTACAAGTGTTAATTAGTAATGATTACACTTACCCAATAAAGATGGTCGGGCCGAGTGGTCGCGCATCTCTACGGTGGCGATAAATTCCACCGCTGAGTCACAGATGTCTGTGATCTCGTTGATCTCCACAGTTGGATCCTCATGGATCGATGTTGTTAGAATTGAATTCTGCAGAAATAAACACATT
This sequence comes from Xenopus borealis, assembly GCA_024363595.1. Lineage (NCBI taxonomy): Eukaryota > Metazoa > Chordata > Amphibia > Anura > Pipidae > Xenopus > Xenopus borealis. The sequence goes on along the minus strand of CM044433.1, from coordinate 23,291,256 downwards.
TATAGAAATTAAGAGCAGCCCATGATGTACAATAAATTAGCCAGAAAGAAGCATGTCAGTAGTCTTACCTCGAATTCGCACGTCTTGCACTGAATGCAGCCCATGACCGTTTCTCCTGTAGCACAAAAAAGAGATTTTGTTAATTTCACAGCAAATGTGGAGTCAAACAAAAAGTAGATCAATATGGACATTGCATGATGGTAGTAGAGCTTTTAAGTCTCCTATATCCATGACATGCTAGTGTATCTGTATCCAGTTGCAATGGGTCCAACAGAGAAGCTGATATGCAGGGCTCTCTCTCACAGATATCAGCTATAGAGATTAGCATTATAGGAGTTATACTGGCCCATGAAATAGGAAAGGGCTGATAGGAATTGTCTTTGGCTTGAGAAGACTAGGGGCTGAAACCAGCTGGCAGCTCCTCTTATATTCTAACAGGGGCAATCCAATTATGTTGGAAAGAGAATTGGCTGACTTGGTGCCGGTGTATAACAAAGTACAGATGCATGTTATAATATTATCAGCATCACCTAAGGCCCTGCAGCTGTTACTGCACTACAACTCCCAGCATCACCCGACTGACTGGTTGTAGAATGGCCACCCCCAAAATGACTACAGATTCTGGCCCTTATCATGTCAAAGCCACAGGCACACAGACAAAAAAATTCAAAGTGATACAGACAAATCCCTACACACTCCTAATGATGTGTCATACTATCTCTATCCATTAAGCTGCTGCCCAACTGCCATTCACTGTCAGCCTGAGTCTTTATAAAATTTCAGTGGCACAGGGAATTTTATATGAAAGATGTGTAATATTCTTCTAGGATCACTTATGTTTATCTTGGCTTAAGTTATATTCTGTTTGATATGTTGTGCTTACAATTGATGACTGATTGACAATGATTAGAAGACTACAAAATCTGCACAGATTTCTCTGCTCAACTTTTATGCAATCTCCTTTCTTTATTTGAACACATAATAAAATAATTAAATTTAAAAAAAATAATATTTATCAGGTATATGTATTTACAAATAGAGGAAGGAATGGGCAGTGATCTCTAGCAATGCAGCTAAACTTGTGACAGTAGGTGACACAACTGGCTGGAGATCTCCAAAAATGACTACAAATAACTACAGATTCTGACCCCTGTCACTTCAAAGCCACATAAGTGCAGACAAAACAAAATCAAAGTGATACAGACAGATCCCTGCACATTTCTTATGATGTGTTATAATATTTCTTTCCATGAAGCTGCTGCACAACTGCCATCAACTGCCAGTCTGACTCTTTATACAAACACTGTCAGTGGCACAGAGAATCTTATGTGTTGCTAGTTCTAAATAAATGATGCCCTAACGTGCGCCATTCCTCCCCCATGTATTTAATAGATATAAAAATAGGTAATATTTACATGATAAAAGTACTTACAGAGAGAGCAGGTAAAGGCTGTAATCACTCACTATGCAGTAAAGCATGTGACACTAGGCGACCAATCCCCTTGGAGCAGAGGGCAGCAAAGCATCTGATTGGTTGAAGACACTGTTTACACCAGCAATAGCAAGTATCAGAGCTGCAGCAGCCAGGCATGGGGTTGGTTATACATATACAAGCCAAGATGTACTTGTACCCCAGCACCATTATCCTCTCTCCCTCCACAACTTCCCTCTCACCTTGATTCTCCAGAATTAGAGCAAGCCAGGCAGGTAGTAATATACAGTAATATTTTTTTATTATTGCTATAAAGGCTTTTATAGTGATAAAGATCCAGGGCCACCATCAGTGTGGTACAGGACATAGTACATGGGGTGCTACAGTCAGGATTTCCATGGCAGAGGGGAGCTCCAAGATAGAACAGCACAATTTGTGGGTTATAAAAAGGGAGGGGCTTGTATGGTGGTGGGCAGAGTTTGGGTGGATCATGGGTAGTATTTTGGCAAGATTGGCGAGTGGCTAGGGCAGATTAGGGAAGGGCCACCATTATAAAATTTGAAAATGACAATTTAAAGGTAAAACCCACAATTTAGTTAGCAACAGGGCAGGTCCAGAACGGCTGGGCACCCTAGGCATCCCGACCAGCTGTGGCGCATCATCCACCTTGCGCGCACGAAGCATGTGAGCATGCGTGATGACTGGCCGCATCAATCCCTTCCGGTATGCTCTCCCCTGCGCACACTCTCAAACAGGCGGAAGCTGAGGAGCAGAACTCACTCAGCTGGACTAGGGGTAGGCAGCAGTGAAAGGTATGTGCCTGGCGCCCTCCAAGCTTTGCTCCCTAGGCATGTGACTACTCTGCCTACCCCTAGTTCCGGCCCTGGTTAGCAATAGGGTCATAGTGCAAGTCTGCCACTTCTCACAGTCTGCAGCCCTAAGCTTCTTAGTTATACTCCCTCATGCTTTGCCCTTCTCTTTCTATTTTTCAAGAGTGTCTCACATGTACAGTAGGACACCCTAAAATACAGGGTAGGTACTGGCACCATGCCCATTGGCCTGCTAACTCTCCTTTGAGTTAACTTTAAGTATGATGTAGAGAGATGGTTTTGATTCATTTAGCTTTTAATTCAGCAGCTCTCCGGTTTGCAATTTCAGTAATCTGGTTGCTAGGATCTAAAGTACCCTAGCAACCATGCACTGATTTGAATAAGAGACTAGAATACAACTAGGGGAGGGTCTGAATAGTAATTAACACCAAGTCTCGATAAAGTTGAAACGTCAGAAGAAGGGAAATAGTTTTTAAAAAACTATAAAACGTAAATAATAAAGACCAACTAAAAAGTTGCTTAAAATTAGCCAACCTGTAACATACTAAAAAGTACCACTCCTTTAATTATGCTAATCCAGAACCAAAATGATCTGGGCGCACACCCTGACTCTGCCCCTGATCTACCTCTGCCCTGTTCTCTGTGAGCTGAGTTGAAACAATCATAACACAGATTCCTCTGTATGAATAAATCCATGTATTGCTTTGCTTACACTGCAGAATAAATATGTGCTCCCAACAGGGATTTTTCCAGCAGCTTGATAGGTATCTATGCTCTGACACCTTGATATGACACATTCTGCTCAGTGTATAAGGGACACAATACCTTAGAACAGTGGTTCTCAACCTGGGGGTCTCAACCTTTCAGGGGTCACCTAAGGGGTGTCTAAACTACAAAACCATTGTTCGGACAGGGTGGGTTAAAGACTAGTGTTGCGTTGGCCATTTGTTAAGGGAATGCGCAGTAGCTGACAATTTCAGTGCTATCAGCTGCTTCCGGGTAGTAAGAGAGAGAGAGTACTCCAAGCCGAGTAGAGGGAGCTGAAGACTGAATGCAGTGCCTCCCGATGGGCTTCCTCTGATTGGTGGATTTTTGTTTTGTTTTTCTTCTGCCAGAATCCTCGATACTTACATTACGATTCATAACAGTAGCAAAATTACAGTCATGAAGTAGCAATAAAATTATTTTATGGTGGGAGTCACCACAACATGAGGAACTGTATTAATGGGTTGTGGCATGAGGAAGGTTGAGAACCACTGCATTAGAATTTGTTTGTGTTTGGTTTGCTGTACATCAGTGCAGATATGTACAAGGAATTGCTGTTAGGATCTGGGAATTAGATCTAGGGAAAGGATCTATGTAGTAGTTGGAAAGAAACTGTAGAAAATCTAAAAACAATTGAAAAACTCTTTATTTCTGGTGAACAATCTGAAAACAACTGAGCCGAAAAAAGTGTTTGGAAGGTGAACAATCCCTTTAATTCACTGGGTCACCCCTTTCCTATGAGAAAGAAAAAATATTTCTATATTAATAATGGTCAACAGAGGTTACACAATTTACATGGCAGTTACACTTGTACACTCAGAGCTGCCCTCCTGCTTTATTGGACAAAGGCAGAAAATAACCACTCAATCCCTGTGTCTAACCTTGAAAAAAGACTCAATAATGATCTTGCTTGCAGGCTTTGTGTGCAAAAATGATCTTTGCTACAGATACATGTACCAAGTGCTAAACATCACAACTTCTTGATTGGGTGTAATACTTTCTCCCATGCTGTATACCTGAGCTATAGCTATAATGTTGTAGCTTAATTTCTATTAAACTAAAAAAACACTCTAGAGGTTTCAGCCCTGAATAAATATAAATGCAGGTTATAGCTGTAATCATGAACAAATAGGGTGAGGCATTCCAACATTGCCCCTGTTTATGTGTGTTTGTAGCTTATACGAGAGTAATCACAGATTGTCAAGTGCGTCTATATTGTCACACACCACTTAGATCACTGATTCTCTGCTTGGAGCTTCCCTGGGGTCTTAGAGCAGGAGGCTGTACCTTAAAGGAGAACTGAAGTCTAACTAAAGAAGTAGCTAGAAATGTTGTACATGATGTTTTG
>CM044433.1:23247383-23272881 GCA_024363595.1 Xenopus borealis | reverse complement strand
CAAATTACTTTGCCACAGATAGTAGATTTAACGTTGGGTGGCACTTAAAGGGTTAAATAAAATAAATATAACATATGTCGTTTTTAAACAGCATTTTGTAATTATCCCACAATCACAATTTACTTTGCCTTACTGGTCTGTATCACATTTTTACTTGTTTATTTATTCATATTTCAGCAACTTTTCCAAGATTTTATTTAGTCTTTTTATTAAAGCATAGGTCCCCAACCTTTTTTTTTTACCTGTGAGTCACATTAAAATAAAAAAATGGAGAGCAACACAAGCATGGGAAATGTTCCTAGAGCTGCCAAATAAGTGCTGTAATTTGCTATTGGTAGAACATATGTGGACTGACAGCCTACAGAAGGCTCTGGTTGGCAGTACACATGGGTTTTAAGCCATGAAGTCAAGCCTTGAAGTAAAAAATAAGCACCTGCTTTGAGACCACTGAGAGCAACATCCAATGGGTTGGAGAGCAACATGTTTCTCACGAGCTACTGGTTGGGGATCACTTCATGAAGGCCATAGTTCTGCATTAGAGAGGCTATAGATGCTGTTACTCCTCCATGAATGATGAAAATGAAAAACGAGTCTTGAACAGTCTGATGTCACAAACCCTGCTTATTCTCAGCCCTGTTCTGTAATGGTTTCTGTAACTGTGCAAGCTGATTGGCCAGGTTCAGTTTGGTGTTTGGGCTTGAAACAAAACTTAAAGGAGAATTCAAACCCCCCCTTGATAGCAAGTCCCCATCTGCCCACCTCCATTCGTCCTTCCCCCTGTACCTGGATTCTTCTACCTAGAGAAATAGCAACCGGAAACACAGAGTGAGCGCAGCAGAGCACACGGCCGCCATTTTCTTAATGTTTGTGACTGTATCCAGTGTTTTGGTGCATGCGCAGTTGTAGCAAATTTCTGGGTTTTCATGACTGTGCATGCGGCGAAAGAGACGGGAAGTGCCAGAGAGGAGAAAGAAAACAAGAAGATGGCGGCTGTGTGCTCCACTGCGCTCACTCAGCTTTTCTGGTTGCTATTTCTCCAGGTAGAATAATCCAGGGGGGCAGATGGGGACTTACCTTTAAAACCACAGCATGAAGTGTTTTGTTTTTTTATTTTTGCAAAAAAGGGAAGATTGTGCTGATATGGCAGTGACCCTCCACCTAAAATGCCAAAGGTATGCAGACATCTGACATTCCAACCTCTCATTTCCAAGCCAAGGGGATTAATATGAAGTTGGTCCTCTCTTTGCTGCTATAACAGACTCTACTCTTCGGAGATGCCCCCTATTAGACTAGATGTAACATTGGTGGGATTTACTCCATTCAACCACAAGCTGCACCAGGGTTGACTTGCAGTTGGGGTTCCTATTCATCCCACAAGTGCTCAGTTGGGTAGTAGTTTTACTCCTGTCTCAACAAAACCCATTCTGTATGGTCCTTGCTTTGTGCATTGGGGTATTATTGGGCTGAACCAGCCTTTCCCAAACTGCCTTAAATCAGGTATCATGGAATTGACAAGAATGTAAGGTGTAGCCACTTATACCCTTGAGATCGTGTTAGGAAAATCCATAATAGAGATTAACCTGGTGGTACTTGTAATTAAAGGGATACTGTCATGGGAAAAACATTTTTTTCAAAATGCATCAGTTAATAGTGTTGTTTCAGAAGAATTCTGCACTGAAATCCATTTCTCAAAAGAGCAAACAGATTTTTTTTTATATTTCATTTTGAAATCTGACATGGGGCTAGACATCTTGTCAATTTCCCAGCTGCCCCATGTCATGTGACTTGTGCTCTGATAAACTTCAATAACTCTTTACTGCAAGTTGGAGTGATATCACTCCCTCCATTTCCCCCACCCAGCAGCCTAACAATAGAACAATGGGAAGGTAACCAGATAACAGCTCCCTAACACAAGATAACAGCTGTCTGGTAGAGCTAAGAACAGCACTCAATAGTAAAACCCATCTCCCACTGAGTTCCATTCAGTTACATTGAGAAAGAAAAACAACAGCCTGCCAGAAAGCAGTTCCCTCCTAAAGTGCTGGCACAAGTCACATGACCAGGGGCAGCTGGGAAATTGACAAAATATCTAGCCCCATGTCAGATTTAAAAACTGAATATAAAAAATTGTTTGCTCTTTTGAGAAATGGATTTCAGTGCAGAAGTCTACTGGAGCAGCACTATTAACTGATGCATTTTGAAAAAAACATTTCCCATGACAGTATCCCTTTAAAAAAAATGCTATACCAATCAGCATTGACCAGCAATGTTGAGTTGTATTTAAAGGGAAAAAGATTCACAAGAGGAAAGGGTTATTCTCCCCCTTTACAAATCACAGGCAGGGCCCCACGTAGATTATGGCTTTCTGTTTTGGTCTCCGGTGTTCAAAATGGGATATTATTGAATAAAGAGTCCAAAGAAGGGCAACTAAGCTGGTAAAGGGTATGGAAAGTCTCAGCTATGAGGAAATCGCAAAATTGGGGTTGTTTAAAATGGTGAAGAGGTGCTTAAATTTGAGAACTATGTAAGAAGACTATAGAATAACACTGATGCCTTTATTTACCAGTATGTCTTTCTAGTAGATCAGGAGAAAGGAGATATGGTCTTAATAGTTGACAAGTCTAAATCTGGCCATAGACACAAAGATCCGAACTTATGAGTCCTCGATTTGTACGATTTTCGTACCACGTGTGGAGTGTCCCAACATTTGTCGTGCCATGGTGATCGGTCATTCAGATAATCAGACAGGTTAGAAGATTTGTCGATCATATCTCTGCATGTATTGCCAATCTGATGGTTTTCAGTGGGAGACTGTCACCAGCTTTGTCGGACATAAACTTTCATATGATCCCTGTCAGGGGCAGAACATCAACTGATCCGTTCTTTTACGGCTTTATTTAATCTGAAGGTTAGTGGCAGGTCAGGAGCTGGGGACATCCAATGGTTCAAGGGTTTGTATGATCGGATCTGTGGAATTCTCAACCTGAATCAGCTGTACTGGAAGGTATATTAGATAGCTTCAAGAAATGGTTAGCTTTTTATCAAGTGAGAAAATACAGGGTACTGATATTACTTGAGTCAGGGCTGGTCAAGTTGCCAGTAGGAATTTCTTCTGCTCTGAGGCAAATGAGAGGGTTCAGATTAAGCTTTTTGCCTACCTTTAGTAGAAGCAGCATTTAGACAGGTTTTATTTAGCAAGTCTTTCCCGCTGACACAAGGTCACCCATTCAGAATATTAAAAAGGAGGTTCCACCTAAATATTCAGCTGTATATGTAGAATTCTCTCCCTGGCTGATACATTAGATAGCTTTAAAAGGCACCAATCATAACTAAAATCATTTACTAAGTAAATACACTATGTGAAAGTTCAAGAAATCCAATTTTTTAAACCATTAGAATTGTTTGTAAATGTAAATCATCAGCTCACTATACCTTCTGCAAAATCTCCCCTATCTCCACTGTAGCGGAGGCCGGGATCTTGGCTTTCACTGACTCCTCCAAGTGCAGCTCTGAAATCTCGCACATGCTCAGTTGAAATTTCTTGGTTGCCTAATAAACCTTCTCAGCTATTTTGAAATCTGCCAAACGTCTGTTAGTGCTGCCACGTTCTGGTAGTTGGTGTGTGCCCTTCATTTGTATAATCACCAGCAGGGGATAAGATAGGGAAATCTTGTGATACTTCTAGAGTTTACTAAAGCTAGGCATTCTGGGTAGAATACTCAGGGCAGTGCTACAATCTGAGCACGTGTGTTAACTCATTTGCATGTTGTAGTCACAGTATGGACTCCCTCAGTGAGAGAACCCATTTGACAAAGTATGGGATTTTTTTTAAAAATATGTTTGATATGATTGGTGCCCTTTAAGAAGGGGTTGGGTGGTGTTTAGCAAGTGAGGGAATACAGGGTTATGGGAAATAGCTCATAGTACAAGCTGATCCAGGGACTAGTCCCATTGCCTTGTGGAGTCAGGAAGGAATTTCTTCCCCCTCTGAAGCAAATTGTTGAGGCTTCAGATGTGTTTTTTTGCCTTCCTCTGGCTCAACTAGCAGTTGGATATGTTCACCTTTCAAATAAGTTTCAGTTGTTTTCAGTTTGTTCCTCAGAAGTAGACGTTTTTCAGTAACTTTCCATCTTTATTTTTTACTGTGTTTTCCAAAATCTACGTTTGAAGTTGAATGTTGGTGTCTCTGGTGTTTGAGTCTGGCAGCTCAGTAATTCAGACACAGACTCTAAACTGATACACTTGTGCAATATTTAATTGATACATTTCTCAGCAGCAATTCTGGAGTATTAGTAACTATTGTATCAATTCTAACAGTTGCCTGTAATGAAACCCAGAGATTCTGCTCAGCAGGGACAAAGATAAGAAATGTATCAATTTAGAACAGTTTTGGAGGTAGGCAACCCCCCCTCCCAGAGCTGCTTAAGAAGGTGAAAAAGGTCAATATTAGAAAAACAGTTACAAATCAAAAGTAATTGGAAAAAGTCATTATTTTTGGCAATCTGAAACCAAATAGTTGTTTGAAGGCTAACAACTCCTTTAAAAGGACAAGGAAAGTCTAATATAGAATAAGGCTAGAAATGCAGTATTTTGTATACTAAACAAACTTACTGCACCACAAGCCTAATCAAACAAATTATTTATGCTTTCAAAGTTGGCCACAGGGGGCTGTCATCTTGTAACTTTGTTATACATCTTTGCAAGACCAAGACTGTGCACATGCTCAGTGTGATCTGGGCTAAACTTAGGGATCTACATGGAAACAAAGTTGCTTGAGTTCTACACAGCTGGAAAGTTAGGCGGGGCTCCCCCTGCTGTTCATAAGTATGATAGTCATAAATTATCAAAACCGCACAAGTCAAATAATATCTGGCAGAAGCCGATACAGAAAGACTGATTAATAATCAGAATATACAGACTGCACTGGGTCCTGTGTTGTCATGTAATCTAATGTGGATTTTATAGTTTTTATATTGTTTAATACAAACTTTCTCCCAACCAGTGGCTGCAGCAAAATAATCCTCCTAATAGAATCCCAGTTTATCTGTTTAAATCTGGCTCCATGATCTTTATCCCTGCAGCTGGAAACAGTAAAGGGGATGTAAAGGCAAAAATAAAATCCAATGCAAATCTCTACACAGTGACCAACTGCAAGTTGCTGGAGTTCTGCATTACAGGGAAGTAAGGTGGGGGCTCCCCCTGCTGTTTAATAAGTATGATTGTTTCCCTGACAATTCCCATAAACAGCAGTAAATGAAGGGGGAATTTCACTGTATACAGTCAGGTTTCTTACTAAAACTGTACACATTTTTTTAATTAAAGAATAATATTGGAGATAGATTTTTTTTCTTTCCTCATTAAAGAAAGTAAAAGGATTTTATTTTTTTGCCTTTCCTTGTCCTTTAAGGTTGAACTTTATGGACGTGCGCTTTTCATTTTTTTTCAAGCTCTCAATATGCAATCCAGTTTCCATGACCTGTAGGAGATGTTCTACTTGTGCCTTAAAAATAAGGTTACATTTATTCCTAGTGTGAAATCTATCGCTGGCACTGCTTTGGGTAGAGGTGGCCTTTCACACCACCCAAGTTATTCTTTCTATTCCAGCTACCAGCCTGCCTCCGATAGGGTTACCAACAACCCCCAGAGAACAAATACCGTATAGGGAGGCATGTGTACCCTCATTTAGGGCAGTTGCTAGACGCAACAGTGGCTCGTTTGCTGGGCACAGAAGTGCAGTTTACTTGGCACATGAGGGCAACATACCAGCAGGGTTGGTGAGCTATATAGCACAACAGACTTTTTACAAATATATATATATATATCTTTATTTGCAAAACTATATAATCTACCCATCACAAAGCAGTTACATCCGTTATTGATAAACTAAAGTCACCATAATAGGTTACCAATATTAAAAGGTCTGCGAGAACGTGTTCAGTCTTTTAAAACTCCTGAGATTCAACTTCTTTAGGTTCTTGAGAAGACGATGAGCCTTTGACAGTTTTCTTTGGCAGCAGAGCAGACTGGATGTTGGGCAGGACTCCTCCATCAGCGATAGTGACTCCCTCAAACAGCTTGGCCAGTTCTTCATCATTCCTGACTGCCAGCTGGATGTGCCTTGGCATAATCCTTAATTTCTTGTTGTCCCTGGCAGCGTTTCCTGCCAATTCCAACACCTCAGCGCACAGGTATTCCAGAGTGGCGGCCAGGTAGATGGAAGATCCAGAACCAATTCTCTCGGCATAGTGTCCCTTCCTCAGAAGCCTGTGGATACGACCCACTGGGAACTGCAAACCTGCCTTGGCTGATCTGGAGGATTTGCCGCTAGCAGCCGCCTTCTGCACCTTTTTGCCACGGCCAGACATTCTGTTCAGTGATCTATGAGGAACAATTTGCAGTAAAGTCAAGTGAATTTACAGATAACACTTCATTTAAACAGACCTCTGCCTCTTTTTTTGGAGTTGGGACTGGCCTGTAACAAAGCCCATCAACCCCACTTTGGAGAACTCTCCACACCAGTGCCATTTAACATTTTATGTGGCTCCTCAAAGTAATCTCAGTCAGGTCCTCTGGTGGGCCTTTTGGTATGAAGTCAGACTTTGCACTTGATAACATGGGGAGACCATGTGTGAGGACATCAGGTGGTATGGCATAAGGCATCATTCTTCTAAAGGCAAGATTAAACTCAACTTGTGTGTTGAGGTGCAAGAGATCTCATTCATGTGTCTGTTATACAACCGACAATATTAGGCACAAAACTGTAGTGTGCTATCCCAAGTGTTTTAGAGAGGTTATAGTGCATTATTACATGCACCAATCAGATATTAGCTTTTAGACTTGAGCTGCCACTGTTGCCGAGTTCTGCTGAAAAACAGCACAGCCTTAACACTAATGGTTTTCTACAAGCAGGTTATTTATTCACTTAAAGGTCACCAATCACAGCCAAAATCAAACACATATTAACAACATGACCAGTACAACCTAAACATATTTAATCAAACTAAATATAAAAAATTTTTGGAAAAAAATTAGCAATTAAAGGGGTGGTTAACCTTCAAATTAACTTTTAGTATATTGTAGAAGGGCAAATTCTAAGAAAGTTTTCAATTGGTCTTCATTATTTATTTTTCATAGTTTTTTTAATGATTTGCAATTTTCTTCTGTTTCTTTGCAGCTTTCAAATGGGGGTCACTGACACCATCTAAAAACAAATCCTCTGTAATGTATAGTTATTTATCATTCTATTCAGTCCATTTCCTATTCATATTCCAGTCTCTTATTCAAATCAATGCAGGGTTGCTAGGGTAATTTGTTCCCTAGAAACCAAATTGCTGACACTGCAAACTATAGAGCTGCTGTATATAAAGCTAAATAACTATAAAACCACAAATAATAAAAAATTAAAACCAATTGCAAATTGTCTCAGAATATCACTCTCTACATTATACTAAATGTTAACTCAAAGGTGAACAACCCCTTTAAAAAAAAAAAAATCCCATACTTTGTCAAATGTTCTCTCACTGAGGGATGACTACAACATGCAAATGAGTTCAGGAGCATGCTCAGATTGTAGCACTGCCCTGAGTATTCTACCCAGAATGCCTAGCTTTAGTAAACTCTAGAAGTATCAAGAGAAGTGCACACAGCAACTTCCACAAGGCGGCAGCACTAACTGAAGTTTGGCAGAATTCAAAATAGCTTAGAAGGTTTATTAGGCAAGCAAAAAATTTCAACCGAGCATGTGCGAGATTTCAGAGCTACAGTTGGCTGTGAAGATATAGGTAGGAGGAGTCAGTGAAATCCAAGATGGCTGCCTCAGCTAGAACTGCAGTGGAGATAGGGGAGATTTTGCAGAAGGTATAGTGAGTTGATGATTTACATTATACAAACAATTCTAACTGTTTTAAAAAGCAGATTTCTTGAACTTTCACATAGTGTATTTACTTAGTAAATCATTTTAGTTATGATTGGTGCCCTTTAAGCCTCTACCTCCATGATCCCCAACCAGTAGCTCATGAGCAAAACGCTGCTCTCCAATCCTTTGGATGTTGCTCCCAGTGGCCTCAAAGCAGGAGGTTATAATTGAATTCCTGGCTTGGAGGCAAGTTTTGGTTGTATAAAAACACAAGTGTACTGCTAAACAGAACCTCAATATAGATTGACAGACCAGATAGGGGCTACTAAATGGCCAATCACAGCCCTTATTTGGCACCCCAAGAACATTTTTTCCTGCTGGTGTTGCTCTCCAACACCTACCTCTGAATGTTGCTCACAGGTTCAAAAGGTTGGGATCCCAGCTTTACCTTATCTATTGTTATCTTCTGATTTCAGAAGGCTTCACTTTTCAAGGAACAGTAACACCAAAAAAAGTCAAAGCATACTAAAGTGATTAGATTATAATGTACCGTTGCTCTGCACTGGTAAACGCTGTGTGTTTGCTTCAGAAACACTTACTATAGTTTGTAATATAAAAAGGCTGCTGTGTAGCCTTTAAAAGCTGAAAGGAGAAAAGGCACAGGATACACAGCAGAAAATCTACCGTGTTTCCTGTGCTTGAATGGCTGCCCCCATGGCTACACAGCAGTTTTATTATATAAAACTATAGTAGTGTTTCTGAAGCAAGCACCAGATGTACAAGTGCAAGGCAACAGGACATTATATTGTCATGCCTTTCAAACACCTTCATTTTTTTGTGTTACTGTGCCTTTAGTCAGGCCCGGACTGGCAATCTGTGGGTTAGGGCAAATGCCAGATGGGCTGCTATAAGGTCCCATAGAAAGTCAGTGTTTAGTGGGCTGGTGGGGACTGTTTGGGCCTCTATGTGGGCTAATTGGGCCTCTGTGTACCTGAAATGCCAGGGCCTATTTTGATTCTCAGTCCAGTCTTGCCTTTAGTTACTAAAAAAGTGAATCTTTGACAGAAGGGAAATCAGATTTAAAATATAAAAAAAAAAAAATAATTATGGAAAGTGCCATAATTCTGAGCTTCTAGGCCAACAGGTTTGCATATAATGGATGCCCTACCAGTGGTTATCTGCATTTTTCTACTTATTTTGTAGAGGAAGTTTGCATAATAATGAACAGTACAATATAGACCAACCTATTGCAAATCCCAGATATACAGCATCTCAAAAGTGAAGTTAATAGATGCAGGTCAGACAATCAGGTTCCCAGTAGCCAGATAGATATTGTAGGGATTGTTCACCTTTAATATGTTGTGGAGATATATTCTGAGACAGTTTACAATTAGTTTTAATTTTTTTTTTTTTTTAAACTTGTCCAATTATTAACCCTAGCAGCGATGCATTGATTTGAATAAGAGTCTGGAATATGAAAAGGAGAGACCTAAAAAGTAGCAATAACAATAAATTTGTAGCCTATTGGCCCTTACACACGGGCGTGTAGAAGGCAGAGAAGGTGTGTGGCTCATGCCCCCCAGCTTTGCACCCTAGGCACATGCCTACCCCTAGTTCTGGCAAGAGGTGAGGTGGCAACCCCAATTATATAAAAGAAAAAAAAAGCCAGTTGAAAAGTTGCTTAGAATGGCTCATTCTGTATTCTAAATCTGAAGAGGAAAGTTGTTCATGGACAAAGAGTTGAGTGGATTGCTGCCAATATGGTGTGAGTTAGGCTAAAGATGAACTGCCCCAGTTAATATATTTTGGGAGTATGTGTGCCTGTAAAGCCAGATATGCTAAATGGCAAGAAATGTCACTACACATTAATTTATATCTACTACAATGTCTCTACACTCCCAACCCAGCACAGGCCTAGACGAACACAGACAATCTATGGGTTGAGGGGCTGGTGTGATGCCTTAAACCAGCGGTCCCCAACCTTTTTTTACCCATGAGCCACATTCAAATGTGCAAAGAGTTGGAGAGCAACAAAAGCATGAAAAAGTTCCTTGGGGTGGCAAATAAGTGCTGTGATTGGTTATTTGGTAGCCCCTGTGTGGACTGGCAGCACACAAAAGGCTCCACTTGGCACTATACTTAGTTTTCATGCAATATCCAAGGGGTTGGAGAGTAACATGTTGCTCACGAGCTACTGGTTGGGGATCACTGCCTTAAACGCTATTTAGTGAGGCTGCTTGGGCCTGTGTATGTATTTTGGACATCAGTTTTTAGGACCTATTTTGGACTTACTTCAGGTCAGGCCACAAAACCACTGAGCAATAATCACAGTACATAACACACTGAAGGCACACTAGTAAGATTCTACTCATTAATCATGGGGGGGGGGGGGGGGGGGCAATGAACCAATTACCCCCTTTGTAAAGTCAACATAAGGCTCTGCACCAGCACAATAAAATCCACAAGAAATCAGAAGCAACATGAACCAAGCCAACTTTACCTGATACACCAGCTTCTCTTGAACAATAGCCCAGAATTCAGAGTACAAACAAGAGACAGACACCTGAGTTTTTATACCTGCATTTCTGCTAATTGCAAATGCCTGGCACCACCCTCAACAGCCAATCAGCACACATTTTGCATTGTTGTAGGAGCCTCAATCAGAATTTTGCTTGCATGAGTCTACGTGCAGCTGATTCGTTAATCACAGGTCATTTTTGATTGGTTCCCCACGTGCCGTGTTTCCTGTGAGCAGATGACACCTGCAGGCCAGGTAGAGCTGATACACAGATATTGCTGCTACTTTTATATTTATTTATTATACTTTATTTGCATAGTGTTTGCATAACCGATGGAGGAGCGCGTTTCGACTTCAAGTACGCAGTGCCTCACCCTATTCCATGTGCCCCATAGCGGTCGTGTAGAATTTTATTTGGAGAACTTTTAGCATTTACTGTGCCAATGGCATTGGCGATCTAATAGCGGATACACAACTGCCCATTCTCATGTTAAACACCAGATCCTTTTTTTAAACATCACAACAGTGATGGGGCCGCCGTGATATTTCTATGCTGTGTAAGAATCTCCTGTAGGGTTCCCCAATAGTTTTCTTTCAATAGGTTTTTATTTATATGTTTCTTGTTTTTCAAGGAATTAGCAAAGTATTCAAACCACAAATTTTTCACAAGCACCGACTGCTCTTCTCATTGGCACAAGGGTCATTGACACTGCCGGACACATTGAGGCAAAGGACTGAGTCACCTGTAGATAGGGTTGCCACCTGGCCAGTATTTTACTGGCCTGGCCTGTAAAAATGTTGCTTGATGCCAATGTTATGTATTGGGAATAATCATACAAATATAGGAAGGCCGGTATTTTTTTCCAGAAAAGGAGGCAACCCTAGCCGTAGACCAGAGGCAGCCTGTGAGCCACAAGATGGAGATCATCATTTTAGATTAGAACAAATCTAACCATCATTGGATGGTTCGAAGAAAAAAAAAAGGTTTCTGCTCAGGGTTACGTTGGTGAGATGCTTTGTTGTTCAGTCCACAGCACAGGGGGAGTAAACTGAAGGTCATTTAGAATGAAATTTGAAGGTCAGTGTCTTATGGCTGTCTTAGATATTCCTGGATTTAGAAGACAGCTGTTGGGCCCAATGAATCACATTGATCATCGTGTTAGGAATGCCCTGACTGAATAAGGAAGAACTTCAGCACAAACCATCTGAAAACCCAGTGTCACTGCTTCAATAATCATCGGCTGGCCACACTTGATGGGCCAAAGAGTAAAGGTGGCCATACACGGGCTGATCTGTGTATGGGGGCTTCCAACAGGTCTTCCCGATTGATATCTGGCCACAATATAGATTGAGAAGGTTACATTTTTTTTCCCCGACTGACCCGTCGGAGCCCTTTGGCGTTATCGTAATCCGATTGTTCCGCTATATGGGTGAACATTCGGATTACCCCCATTATAGCCATGCCGTTAGTGGCATATTGGGGACAGATCCACTCATTTGGCAACCTTTAGACCAGTGATCCCCAACCAGTAGCTCGCGAGCAACATGTTGCTCTCCAACCCCTTGGATGTTGCTCCCAGTGGCCTCAAAGCAGCTGCCAGTCCATATAGGGGCTACCAAAAAGCCAATCAGAGCTCTTATTCGACATCCCCATGGACTTTTTCATGCTTGTGTTGCTCTCCAACTTTTTAAATTTAAATGTGGCTCACGAGCAAAAAAAGGTTGGGGACCCCTGCTTTAGACTAAGACGCTTATTTATTTAAGTCCGAATGCCAAAAAAAAAGTTTTTTTTTTTACTATAAAATGCAAGTTTTTATTGGGAAAAAAACCTTGCATTTTTTTGGGATGTATTATACACAGAGGATAGTCCAAAATCCATCATCTCAGACCTGTGAGGTTGTATAGAAGTCAATGTCAGAAGTCCTGAATATATCCTGATCTGTGTTGAGTTTCATGCAATAATCTGAAGAATTTGTGGTCTCCGGGCAAAAATCAGAAGAAAAAAAATCCAGTAAATTTTACGGACAATATTTTTGGGAGAATGCATTTATAAATAAGGGGTAATAACCTGTGCAGATTTGGTCAGAATATATTAAAACAAAAATTGGATATTTTCGGATTTGGATAAATAACCCCCTTAGTGTACAGTACTAAATTCTCCATTTGGCCAAATAATAAACAAAGTTTTGAAAATGCATTGGCCAAGAAGTGTTTCCAAGTCCAATGAGATTAAGGGTTTAGATTTGATTGGCCAGGCACTCCGGATCCAAGCACTTGTTTGGGATTCGGTCAAATTCTCACCATCCTACTACTTATGACCACTCATGACACTGGACCAGCAGACAGATTTGAAAACGTTGGTTTAAAACTCTATGTTTTACATTAAAACTCTTTATTATCTTATATAACAAATATATCAACACATATACATTTCTATTAGGAAAACCTTCATTTCTAGAACACCAATGAGGAACTGGCAGGCCCTGGTGCTCCTGACTACAATTCCCATCTCCCCCGATAGCTTTCACATGTTATTGGACTACAGTGGGTCAGATGTTGACAGTTGTAGTACTTTGGGAGGGCTTACAGTTGCCCCTGCTTGTTCTAAAGAGTATGGGCAATGTGATTTACCCAGTGGCTTTTGCTCAACTACAGCTCTCACCATTATAGAGTATCTGACTTATAACTGAAACCATATCATTTCTAGTTTAAACATTTCCAGTTTCTGTACTATAATGCAAAATATAAGGATGCAAACAACAAAATAAGGCAACATTTCTACATCCAGTTATATGATGATTATGTTTATATGCCTATGATACATCACTGCTATCCAATCACCCACCCTCCTGTTTCTCTTACTAGCGGTATCCCCTGTAGCCCCTTATTTCTATACTCCCTGTAGTAAGTCCAAAATCATAGGTGCATTAACACCCGTCAACATTTTAAATTCTTAGATGACACTATACCCTGCAGACAGCACACACTTTCTACATTCACTTTCAGCCTAAACAGACTTTAGTATGGTGTTATATTAAGCGGAGGAGCTGCTGTTACAAAAGTACCTGGTCCCATACTTGGCCCCCAAAAACTTTTAATACCCACAGAATTTCAAGGCAGGAAGTTCTCATGAGAAAGTTGTGACCACTGATCTACTGAAGGAAATGAGA
Source organism: Xenopus borealis (assembly GCA_024363595.1). Classification (NCBI taxonomy): domain Eukaryota; kingdom Metazoa; phylum Chordata; class Amphibia; order Anura; family Pipidae; genus Xenopus; species Xenopus borealis. The sequence continues at coordinate 23,259,338 of CM044433.1, read as the reverse complement.
TCAACAGGACGAATTGGAGGTTCTAACAAAGTTTGTGAGCCCTGGTACAGACTGCAGGAAGTGGGGTGTATGGGCTTGAAACTTATCCCCATGTCTTTCCTTGAGGTTTATGGATACTAGTCTGGACTGCAGGAAGTGGGGTGTATGGGCTTGAAACTTATCCCCATGTCTTTCCTTGAGGTTTATGGATACTAGTCTGGACTGCAGGAAGTGGGGTGTATGGGCTTAAAACATATCCCCATGTCTTTCCTTGAGGTTTATGGATACTAGTCTGGACTGCAGGAAGTGGGGTGTATGGGCTTGAAACGTATCCCCATGTCTTTCCTTGAGGTTTATGGATACTAGTCTGGACTGCAGGAAGAGGGCTAGGCACTTATAATCATAACTGGTATGGGCTGCAGGAAGTAGGCTTAATGTCTTGTTCCCAATCATTATAAAATCTTAGCATGAAATTTAGGAGAAGGGTGATAATTATTTTTCCAATAAAAACAGTCTTTAGTTCTTCTTTTCTTCCACAGTGTAAAGATTGTGGCGGCGCTGCCTACGAATAGGTATTTGCTCCCGGATCTCGGCAAGATACTGCAAATCTGTTGAAGTAAAGGGAAAGCAAAATAAATTCTTGTGGCCAAACAACATTAAATAACAGTTTTCCATAATTAGGATTTCCATACCTTAAGTCTTATAAAAAAAAATCATGTCAACCAGTTCTGGACTGAGAATTAAAATAGGCCCTGGCATTTCAGGTATACAGAGGCCCAATCAGCCCACACAGAGGCCCAAACAGCCTAATAAATACTGACTTTCTATGGCACCTTATAGCAGCCCCTCTGGCATTTGTCAGAACCCACAGATTGCCAGTCCGGGCCTGAGTTCAACATTAAATAAACCCAATAGGAATGTTTTGGCTCCAATAAGGATTCATTATATCTTAGGTGGGATCAAGTTCCAGGTATTGTTTTATTATTACAGAAAAAAATACTGCAATTATTTGATTTGAATGGAGTCTATGGGAGATGGATATCCTATAATTCTGAGCTTTCTGTATAACAGGTTTCGGATATTGCTGTGAAATCTGTAATTAAGTTGAGTTAGAGAGGGCACAAATAAATTAATCTCATCTTCATTGTCTCACTGTTTGATGCCTTTCATTTACCAATAAGAAGAAGAATAAACTGTTGGGCAGGGGTCCCCATTCTTTTTTTACCCATGAGCAACATTCAAATGTAAAATGATTTGGGGAGCAACAGCAGCATGAAAAAGTCCCTTGGGGTGTCAAATAAGAGCTTTGATTGGCTATTTGGTAGCCCCTATGTGGACTGGCAGCCTACAGGAGGCTCTAATTGGCACTATACTTTTATAGTTTTTATGCAACTAAAACTCGCTTTCAAACCTGGAATTCAAAAATAAGCACCTGCTTTGAGGCCACTGAGAGCAACATCCAACAGGTTGGAAAGCAACATGTTACTCACAAGCTACTGGTTGGGTTACCGGATTCTTGATGAAAATTAGACATATTTTTGAGACATATACTTATTTCCTCCCCAAGATAATTTTTGGAACAAATGTACAGATGTGCTGATGCATTTCTACATCTGTAACCATGTTATGAGCTAAAGGGAATATTCCAAAAGATGGCTATACTGGGACCAAACAGTTAATTATAGTTAGCAAGCAAGGTGTATTAGAGACCTCTGGTGGTCAAACCAAGGTATAAACTGCAAAAACAATAAGTATTCTCTATGACACCTTGCTAAAAAAGTATAAATTTATTAGTACATAAATAGGTAAAAAATATATTCCAGTTACCCCAGCAGGAGCCTGACGCGTTTCATGCCTCTCAGCACTTAATCATAGGCCTATGATTAAGTGCTGAGAGGCACGAAACGCGTCAGGCTCCTGCTGGGGTAACTGGAATATATTTTTTACCTATTTATGTACTAATAAATTTATACTTTTTTAGCAAGGTGTCATAGAGAATACTTATTGTTTATGAGCTAAAGGGGCCTTGCACAAAGGTTGGGCCTCCAAAAGGGGCTTAATCATAATTCATGTATATTTAGTGTATTTCAAGTCCATATTCAGTATATTCAAGTCCAGTGCAAAACAATCATCATATCACTAAATTCCGACATGGAATCAATTGCGGTTACATTAAGGAACAAGCTGTCACAACTTCTAAGAAAAAGAAAACATCTAAATGTTTTGAGCCCAGGAACAATGAATTTTGCTTCTATTTCATGAATTTAACATAATCTAAGATATCTAGATAAAGTAGGATATGAAAAGACTCCGTACCAATATCAGCGGAAATGACCGTTTCTTCGGAACCAGCTTTTGCAATGACTTCGCCCCTGCAAACAAAGATGTCTAATAAATAAACATTTTATTTCTTTTAAACAAAAATGATTTTTCTCATGGAGGTAGAGTGAAAGTTGCTGGCTCAAGAACTCCAACCAAGCCTAAATGTGCAGATATAGGGGGTTATTTATCAGAGGTCAAGTTGCTTTTTCCATGAAAATTGTTTCAAGGGTATTTTCCATTCAAAACTTGAATTTTCGATTAAAAAAAAAAAGTTTTGAGAGTTAAAGGGGTGGTTCACCTTTAGGGTAACTTTTATTATGTTATAGAACAACCAATTCTAAGCAACTTTTCAATTGGTTTTCATTATTTATTTTTTACAGTTTTATAGTAATTTGTCTTTTTCATCTGGTTCTTTGCAGCTTTCAAATGGGCGTCGCCGTCCCCTTCTAAAAAAACAAATGCTCTGTAAGGCTACAATGTATAGTTATTAATATTTTATATTGCTGATCCTTCTATTCAGGCCTCTCCTATTCATATTCCAATCTCTTATTCAAATCAATGCATGGTTGCTAGGGTAATTTGGGCCCTAGTTACCAGATGGCTTGAAATGCAAATTAAATAGCTTCTGAATAAAAAGCTAAATATCTCAAAAACCACAATTAATAAAAAATGAAAACCAATTGCAAATTGTCTCAGAATATCACTCTCTACATCATACTAAAAGTTATCTCAAAGGTGAACAACCCCTTTAATATAACCCAAAGCTGGAAATATTGTAGTTTGAATCCGAAAATATACCGTCTAAAACCTGTCGAGGTCATGTAGAAGTCAATGAATCATTTGAAGATGTTTGTAGCCTTTACGATGTTCGAGTTTATTTCCGTGGGTTTCGCGTGAAATCTCAATAATTTCGGGCAGTTTAGAGTTGTTTTCCACTGAAAACTCTTTCGAGTGAGCATTCAAGTTTTTCACCCTGACTACACTGATACAAGCTTTACTTAAAATTAGAAACCATTCGAGTTGAGTATGAGTTAATTCGATGTCTAAAAACTTACCTTTGATAAATAACCGCCTAAAAATCTGACTATTAACATGTAGGCGCCGACACATTCTGCATCGCTGTACAACAAATGGGTGTATTCATACAGATAGACATTCAAAGCGACCAATAACAGATACAAGTGGAAATACACATATACTCAAGGCAAAGTATTTACACATATGAAACAGGCTCACCAGGGGCTGACTACTGTGCTGTGGCCCCAAGCCACATAGGAAGCCTTCTCATCCCTGGCAGGAGATGCAGTTGCCACATACACCTGGTTGTCCAGAGCTCTGAAAAGAAAAAAAGGGATGTGTGACATATGACAGTAGTGAGTTGTATAGTAGTTAAAGGTCAGGCTGAAACAGGACTAATATGTGTGAACAGGTATCACCAGACAACCTTAGCCCCAGGCACAGGTTTAGACAAGTGTCAGTTCAGACTTAGAGCCGGGCCCCTCCACTTGAGAACCCCATGCTGTCCTTTCCCATATGTGATCTCACCAAGCCAGGTCGGGTACAGGTTAAAGGGAAACTATAGCGAAAATGAAAAATTAATATAAGCGTCAGCATACTGAGATTTGAAACTTTCTAAATACAATCAATTAAATATTAAGTACAGTTTCTGAAATAATCAAGTTTATCTTCACTATTCCTCTCTCAGCATCTGTTTCTCTTTATTCTATCTTCATGCAGGAGTTGGGTGTCAGATGAATGATCCAATATATCTTATAGGGGGGCTTCTTTCGCCTAGAGCTCATGGTTTTAAAATCACCAGACATCATGTCTCTCTACACGCAGAATTTGTGCAAAAGGCAGTTATGTTAGAGTGTGTCTGTACTGGAATCAGTTATTTGAGTGAGCTCTAATACATCTGCTAGGAAAGGAGCCCCCCTATATATATTGGATCATTTATTTGACTCCCAACTGCTGCTGAGAGAGGAATAGTAAAGATAAACTTGATTATTTCATAAGCGGTATCGAATTTTGATTTGATTGTATTTAGAAAGTTACTTATTTCAGTATGCTGAAGCTTATATTAAATTTTCATTTTTTTCTCGATAGCTCCCATTTAATAATGGAGAAGGATTCCAGAATTTCTGTTGGCAAGGAGAAGGTTAGGGTTGGGGGCTGGCCCACACATCACTACCCTACAGTTTCCTCTACAAAACACACAGCAGCAGATTGGCCCAACAGGAAAAGAGTTTATTCCTACCAACCGTGCTCTCTGCAGAAGTTCCCAATGAGCTGGCCCAGTTGTCAAGTTAAAGGCACCAGGGTAAACCAGCAGCTGGCAGCCTGTATTAAAGAAATAAGAGCTTGGCTAAAGTAAAAATGCAATGGAAGAACAAAAAAAATGATAAACAATTCAGTAGTATAGTTTGAAGTACAGGTATGGGATCCGTTATCCAGAAACCTCTGAATTACAGGAAGGCCATCTCCCATAGACTCAAATTTTGATCAAATAATTAAATTTTTTTTAACATGATTTCCTTTTTCTCTTTTTTAATAAAGCAGTACCTTGTAACTCATCCAATCTAAGATATGATGAATCCTTATTGGAAGCAACCCAATTCTAATGGGTTTAATCAATGTTTAAGTATTCATTTTAATAGACAAGGTATGGAGATTCAAATTACAGAAAGATCCCTTATCCGGAAGACCCCGGGTGCCAAGCATTCTGAAAAACAGGTCCCATACTGTACGGTGTACAAGCATCATGGACACATCACACTGTGAGCAGAGAAAGGAAGAGACCAGAAACTGGTACAGGTATGGGATTTGTAACCCGGAACCTGCCATACAGAAAGCTCAGAATTATGGAAAGGCTGTCTCCCATAGACTCTAATTTATCCAAATTATCCACATTTCTAAAAAGGATTTTCTTTTTTTACATAATGATAAAATAGTACCTTGTACTTGATGCCAACTAAAATATAATTAATCCTTATTGGAAGCAAAACCAGCCTATTGGGTTTATTTAATGTTTATACAATGTTCTAGTAGACTTAAGGTATGAGGATCCAAATTAGGAGAAGATCCATTATCCGGAAACTCCAGGTCCTGAGCATTCCTGATAACAAGTCCCATATCTGTACTTGCTCCCAACTAAGATATAAATAATCCTTACTGGAAGCAAATTATTACAGTTGTGCTCATACATTTACAGAATTTATGATTTCTTAACCAATTTTCAGAGAATATGAATGATAACACAATAACTTTTTTCACTCAGGGTTAGTGGTTGGCTGAAACCATTTTTCTCTGTCGTCTCTGGGGGGCACAGGGAACAGCTCCACCCTCCAGGCATGACACTTGAATAATTGTTAAAGGGGCGTGACCTAGGGTCTGGCTTAACCCGGTTCTACGCCAACCGATTCAGTTTTTAAGTGTCCTGCTAGGAGGTTTGACGTCCTTCTCAAGAACTCACACCAGCTCCGCTCTTGGCGAGGGGTCCCCCAAGAACAGGGATACCTGTATCCTATGGTGGACCTACTTTGTGGGAAACCATACCGGGGTCTTATTCTAGCCTGCAGGCTATATCAACCATCCACTACGGTTCCTGCCCCGGTTAAGGACGCAGATGGTACTTGGCCAGTATGGAGAAAAGTGTGAGTAACCCTCAGTTTTCTCACTGTCTACTCACTCTCTTACAACCCGGCCTATGCTGCAATGACCTGCCCCTTTGGTGTCACGCTGTCTTACTCCGCTCTCCCCCTCCATTACGTCGCAGTCTGCCTCAGTCCCCCGGTGTGCCAGTTGTGCTCTGCGCTCCCAGGGACTCAAGGAGGCAGAGAGGCCCTGCAATTTGCAATCTGTGGGGGCAATGCCGGAGCACACGCTGGGACGGAGGGCGTGTTCCAGGCACCATCTTGTAGCGTCTCAGGAGGAAAGAACGCTGTTGCGTTCCATAAGGGGCCTTGTTTATTCGTGCTACAAGTAGCGCGCACTCTCCCTTAACTCCCAGCTTCTTCAGCTACAAACACTAAGTAAACAGCACTACAGTGAATAGTCCTCCAGACTCAGAATATCTCACCATTCACTAAGGCAGCAGCAGCAGCTTCTCTACACAATTGCCCTTGGGCATATACATATACTACCTGCTAACCTACTCAGCCGGCCGGGGGGGGGGAGAACACCAGCAGTGGCAGCAGCACCGATCACTTCACTTATTTTATGTGTTCTAAGAGCAATTGTAAAATGCCAGAGGGTCAAGGTGACCCTTTCTGCAGGTCTTGTTCCAAGGGGCAGGGAAATCTAGACGACATTCTTCTAGATGATGGTGCTGGCACTTCGACAGACCCACCAGCTGTCCAGCTATCACAGTCACTAGCTTCCCTCCAGAGCCTACCTTCCATCACAGATAATTTGGGTAAGGCCTTAGCCAAACTGGGCCAACAGACCAGTGGAAAACGCAAAAGAATGGACAGCTCAAGAGGCGATACCGCAAATCAGATTCCCTTTGAGGTTTCATCAGCAGGAGTAGAATCCTCTCAGTCGGAGGGTGAACTTCCACCATTCCACGTATCTTCTGGAGATGAAGAAGAGGGCGAACATTCAAAAGACCGTGAAACGCAACATGATATTGATACGATCATAAAAGTTGTTTTGGAAGTGCTAAAAATTACACCATCAACTGATCAACAGAGTCAGACAGCAGGTTTATTCAAGAGGCAACACAAATCCTCAGTGGTTTTTCCAGCTCATAAGCAATTCACCTGAACGAAAGTTTAAAGCTACGCGTAAATTTTCTAAGTCCTATCCCTTTCCCAGGGAATGGGTAGACAGGAGGTCTATGCCACCAACGGTCGATGCACCAGTATCCAGACTTTCCAAGACCACAACCCTACAAGTCCCTGACACAGCTGCATTTAAAGACCCATCTGACTGACGACTAGAAAATTTCTTAAGAGCAGTTTACTCATCTGCTGGATCTACTCTACGCCCGATACTAGCTTATACCTGGGTATCCAGAGGCATACAATCAATGGCTGAATCCCTAATCGGAGACATCAAAGATGGAGTCCCCAGATCTGAACTTCTCTCCAAGGCACAGGCAATAGCAATCGCTTACGTCGCTACCATTCAAGGGTCAAAGGCTTTTTGGAGAAGAATTAGAAAAAATCATCTCCGAAGCTACCGGAGGAAAGAGCACATTCTTCCCGCAGCCCAAAAATAGACCTACCTAATCCTACAGGCCGGGCAAATTTTTTTCAGACCCAAAGCGGACATTACACCAGACGCACTAATCCACCGCAACACTACAATTTTCATGCAAAAACCAGTGAAAAGAGGCGCTCAACATGGAAAACTAGCAAATTCCACAGCAAGCCCCCAGCTGACAAGTCCACTTCCGGTTGACTGGGCATCCCCTCCGGAATCACAGCAACTGATAGGGGGAAGGTTGCTTAATTTCAGGGAGGTGGGGAGCCGACACTTGTCAGACAATTGGGTAAACAAAATAATTTCAGAGGGCTATCATTTGGACTTCTCCTCCCGCCCCCCCTGAAAAATTCTGATGTCCAGAGTCCCTTCCTCTCCATCCAAGGCTCAAGCGTTCTTGGACTGCATTTCCAAGATGGAACAGAATGGAGTAATCACACCAGTACCTCCGTTAGAGAAATTCTCCAGTTTCTACTCCAATCTGTTCCTGGTTCCCAAGAGGGTAGGGTCATTCAGACCAGTTCTAGACCTGAAGTTACTCAACAAACATATATGCGCAGAAATTTCAAAATGGAAACCCTGAGATCCGTGAATCAAGGAATGGAACTGAAGCAATTAATGATGTCCCTGGATATCAAGGACGCGTACCTCCATGTTCCCATATAGCAACCCCATCAATGTTTCCTGAGGTTTGCCTTCAAGAACATTACTACCAGTTTGTAGCCCTTCCCTTCGGCCTTTCCTCTGCCCCCAGGGTCTTTACCAAGCTAATGGCAGTTACTGCAGCCTCTTTACGACTCCAAGGAATCTTTGTGACACCCTACCGGAACAACCTTCTTCTGAAGTCCAGATCAATGGAGAAGGGCAAAGCAGACCTTCGGAAGGCGATCATATTGCTTCAAGAATTCGGCTGGACCATCAATTGGGAAAAGTCCAACCTAACCCCCCAGCCACCAGATGACTTTTCTGGGTCTAGACTTCAACACCCTCACGCAACAGGTGACGTTACCGATAGACAAGCAGAGAAAGATCAGAGCTCAGATCAACAAAACTACTACAAATCCACTATCCCACCACCCACCTAGCCATGAAGGTCTTGGTTTTGATGGTTTCCTCCATAGAAGAGGTACTTTTCAGACAGATAAACCTACTTCCTCTACAAGCCAACATCCTAGCTCAATGGAAAGGAGGTTCTCTATATCAAAAGATCGCACTACGACAATTGACACGGGAATCCCTTCAATGGTGGCTACGACAGGAAAATCTAGCAAGGGACCAATCTGGGTGACTCCAGATTGGACGTTAACAACAACAGACGCCAGCCTACAGGGCTGGGGGGCAACATGGGACAAACTGTAAACACAGGGCACATGGTCCTCCCCAAAGCAAAACTTCCCATAAACATACTGGAACTGGAGCGGTATGATTGGCTCTCCATCACTGGACACACCAATTACATACAAGATCAGTGAGAGTACAGAGTGACAACTCCACCACAGTTGGGTACATAAACAGGCAAGGGAGAACTCGTAGCAAAGCAGCTCTAGAGGAAGCATGATTGATTCTAAGGTGGGCAGAATTCAACCTGGTGAGACTAAGGCTTATCACAGGGTATGGCGCAGCTACTGGAGCTGGTGTCAAGATGCACAGCTTCTGTTCCTCGAGTACAACATCCCAAGAATTCTGTCCTTTCTGCAACATGGCCTTGAGCTCCTTGAAGGTACAGGTATCAGCACTGCGGCACTCTTCCACTCACGACTTGCGTTGGAAGATTCTGTTCAAACCTTCCTACAAGGGGTAGCTCATGTGGCACATCCCTTTCACCCTCCTACTCCAGCATGGGATCTCAACCTAGTCCTGGATGCCCTCGAAGTTAGTATTCTTAGTGGTGATTTCATCGCCCAGGAGCGTTTTGGAGCTCAGCGCCCTTTCCTGTGATCCAGTTCATCTAGTTTTCACAAGGATAAAGCAGTCCTACGCACAGTCCCTTCCCAAGGTAGTGTCTTCATTTCACATAAACCAGGAAATTGTGGTTCCGTCCTGGTGCCCACAGCCCAAGAACCCTAAGGAACGGCGCCTTGATAACTTGGATGTAGTCAGAGCCCTTCACTGGTACTTGGAAAGATCCAAGACCTTCAGACATTCACAAAGACTATGTGTCATTCCAACGGGACCTTGAAGAGGTATGGCGGCATCCAAGTCTTCTATTGTACGTTGGTTGAAGGAGACTATACATGAGGCCTACAGGTCCAAGGTGAAACCACCACCAGAAGGGGTGCGTCGACACTGCACCAGATAAACGGGAGCTTCCTGGGCATGGCGCAATTCTGCATCCCTGGATCAGATCTGCCAACTGGTTGTCTGTTTACACATTCACTAAATTTTACAGCCTGCACACTTTCTCCTCATCGGAGGCTGCCTTTGGTGTTGCAGTCAGTTGTACAATAAGGTATTACAAACTCTTGTGCACCCACCCTGCTGTTCTCGGGCTGCTTTGTTAATTCCCCTGCTGTTCCCTGTGTCCCGCAGAGACGACAGAGAAAATGGGATTTTTTTGATACTGTCCGTTAAAGCCCCACGGCGAGATGTTGACCACGTTGGTCCAGGAGAATATACTTCCATGTTGTAAGGTCTGCAGGCTCAGGAGGGGATGCGGACCAAGGAGGGAACAAAAGTCCAACAGCGAGGTACAGGGAAGGGTCAAGAGTAAATCAAGGTCAAAGTTCAGGCAAAGAAGTCAGTCCAATCGGCAAAGGTTCAGGAGTCCAGGAACAAGGCAAGGGTCAAACACAGAAGTCTTCAGTAAAGGCAGAAACAACGCACCCAGGAACCACAAGGGATAACCTATAATCGGGCAAGGATTACAGCTCCGGAATCTCCTTAAATAGGCCCAGAATGGCGCCAAAACGGACGCCAGCGTCAAGACGCACGCCGACGTCCGTCCGTAAGGACGCACGCTGACGTCTTGACGCGCGCTGACGCTTCGGCGCGCGCTGACGCTTTGACGCGCGCGCCCGTATGGACGCGCGCGCGCAAGTTGACGCCAGTGCGCCTGCGCCCGACAGGAAGAGAGCACAATTCGGCAGGCACCCTTACACATGTATTAACAGTTCTGCTAGTTTAGTCATTGTTTTCAGCAGTCTCTTTGGTACGAACTGAATAGGTTGGCGTAGCACTGGGTTAAGCCAGAGCATAGGTCACGACCCTTTAATCAATTATTCAAGTGTCCTGCCTCCGAAAGGTGGAGCTTAACCCCAGCTTTTCCCTGTGACCCCTTATTGACTACAGAGAAACAAATTTAACGGTAAGTATCAAAAGATCCCATAATTGTCAAACAACGGAGTTTACTCTTTTTAAATCATAATCACTACACAAACTACCTAAATCACCCTGATCAAAAGTTTACATACCCCAGTTCTTAATACCGTGTATTGCTCCCTTTAACATCAGTGAAAGTTTGAAGTATTTTGTGGTAGTTGTGGATGAGGCTCTTTATCTTCTCAGACAAAGGTAAAGCTGCCCATTCTTCCTGGCAAAAAGCCTCCCGTTCCTGTATATTCCTGGTCTGTCTTGCATGAACTGCACATTTGAGGTCTCCCCAGAGTGGCTCGATTATATTGAGGTCAGGAGACTGAGATGGCCACTCCATTAAGAAAGTCATTGCCCTTTTATACACACCCTCTAATTACAAGCAAACAGGTGAAGATGGTTACCTGTAATAGCCATTCTAACCCTTTTGTGTCAAGTTGTGTGCATGTTATCAGGCCAAATCACCAGGGTATGGAAACTTTTGATCAGGGTCATTTGGATAGTTTGTGTAGTGATTATGAGTAAACAGAGTTGTTTGACAATAAATGGCTTCAGCCAACCACTAACCATGAGTGAAAGAAAAGTTTACATGGTTAAGAATTTATAAATTCTGCCAGGGTATGTAAACTTATGAGCACAACTATATTTAATGTTTACACAATTTTCTAGTAGACTTAAGATATGAAGATCCAAATTACAGATTCATTATCTGGAAAATCCCAGGTCTTGAGCACTGTGGATAACTGGTCCCATACCTGTAGAAACTGAACTAGCAGTGTATTGTTTGTATAGTTACATGCTTTGTGGATTCAGGTCACTTTCTACACACAAATATTACTCACAATCAACACAAAGCAATGTGTGTGTAGACGACAAGCACACAAAAGTATCACAGAAATCATTATTGGGTCTCACCTTTGTTGGCATATATTTGGGCAAGCTCAGCAAATCGCATGTCATAACAGATTCCGACTCCAACTTTGCAGTAAGCTGTTTCAATAAAACACATAAAGAATATATGAGAATATTTATATATAATACACAAAAGCTGTGAATATCTTGTAAATTATATCCTTATAAAAACGGTGAGTTCTGATGTCATCAGTTATAAACAGTGAGTTCTGATGTCATTTCGGTCAC
>CM044433.1:23217730-23237132 GCA_024363595.1 Xenopus borealis | reverse complement strand
ATCACTCTCTACATTATACTAAAAGTTAACTCAAAGGTGAACAACCCCTTTAAAGCTTTAATCAAATCCCTTGCATCAATATCCAAAACAGCTTTCTGTATAATCCTCTGGTCATAGTACAAGACATAAAGCAAAGTACAACTGAAGGTTAATCTTTAGTAGACTTCTTCTTACCATGCCTAAACTTCTGAATTCCTGTCTAGTACCCAAGTCAAATATTTAATAGACTGTGGGAGGACAGTGCTGCGCTCAACCACAGGAAAGGTTTATAATAGCAGAAGCAAGCTTACTCAATGCAACATTAAATATAAGTATTAATATATATATATATGGAAAGTGCGGGACGTGACTGTTCATTCAGAGAAATGCATCTGTACTTTGGGTACCTCTGTGCTCATCACCTCCCTGATCCCGTTTTCTTCTGTCTTGTTGAAACCTTCAGATCAAACTCAATTGCCAAATTTCACTGCAGGTCACGTGATCAAATACAACCCGCACTATTTCCATGCTCTTGCCCCATGCTGAGATTAGGACAGAGGTCTATGAAATCCATTCAATAATTATGGAAACCTAAATTGTAAATTCTTTAAATATTTATGGGATATATACAGGGTACTTTCTCTCTCTTTTTTTTTTTTTAAAGCAATCTCCTTACTGACATAGTCAGACCCCTGTATACTTGAGATCAAGTACAAGGTACAGGTATGGGATCCATTATCCAGAAACCCATTATACAGAGTGTTCCGAATTACAGACTCCATTATAATCAAATAATCCAAAAGTTTAAAAACGATTTCCTTTTTTTTCAATAATAATAAAACAGCAACTTGTACTTGATCCCAACTAAAATATAATTAACCCTTATTGGAAGTAAAACCAGCCTATTGGGTTTATTTAATGTTTACAAGATTTTCTAGTAGTCTTAAAGTGTGAAGATCCAAATTACAGAAGGACCCGTTATCCAGAAAGCCCCAGGTACCAATGATTATGGATTATAGGTCCCATACTTGTACTGTTTTATATTACAGAGAAAAAGGAAAAAAAAAATTAAAAATCTGGATTATTTGGATAAAATGGAGCCTATGGGAGATGATCTTTCTGTAATTTGGAGCTTTCTGGATAACGGGTTACCGGAAAACGGATCCCAAAACTTGTATACCCAACCAGTGGCAACATGTTGCTCACCAATCCCTTGGATGCTGTTCTCAGTAGCCTCAAAGCAGGTGCTTATTTTTTAACACCAGACTTGAAGTCAAGTTTTGTTGCATAAAAACTAGGGATGCACCGAATCCGGGATTCAGCCTTTTTCAGGAGTATTCGGATTCAGCCAAATCCTTCTGCCTGGCCAAATTAGGGTCAGGGAGGGAAATCACATGACTTTTTGGCACAAAACAAGGAAGTAAAAAATGTTTCCCCTTCCCACTCATAATTTGCATATGCAAATTAGTGTTCGGATTCGGTTCAGCCGAATCTTTCAGGAAGGATTTGGGGTTTCGGCCGAATCCAAAATAGTGGATTCGGTGCATCCCTAATAAAAACTGATTTACTGCCAAACACTGCCTCCTGTAGGCTACAAGTCCACATACAGGCTACCAAATAGCCAATCAGAGCGCTTACTTTGTACCCCCAGGAACAGTTTTCATGCCTGTATTGCTCCCCAACTCTGTTTACATTTGGATGTGGCTCACAGGTAAAACAAAAAAATTGGGGACCTCTTATTTAGATAGACTGTATATTTAGTACACATCAGATTTCAGCAGGCAAATAAAAGCGCAGGGCAAATAAAACCACTAGCGGGTCCATGGACAAAGGAAAAAATAGGATACAGACTGGATACACTGACGCTGTTGCACAGGATTGTCCAACCACTCACGCATCTCACTACAACTCCCAGCATGCTGTTCATTTTTATAGTTCAACATATTGGTATTGCAGTTGTTTCATTTAGAGCGCCGCAGGGCCAGTTTGTTTTCGGGTCACAGCAATTCACAAGGGTGATTGGAAAGTTACTCATTTGTGAGAGCAATGTGGGGCCCATAAAGAATTCAGGAGGAGATTTTTATCTGTAGAACAAATCCAGTAATCACGGCAGCATTGCTAATTAATGGCTCAGCCTGCACTCCCCCAGCCTGGTTACATGTGTATAGACTAACACAAGGATATACGTGCCCGTCCCACTGATTACACATTTGCAGCACTAGTCACTAAGCATATCTTAGCTTATTAAAGGAGAATCCAACCCCCTAGGCACAAAAATCCTTCTCCCCCACCCCTGAGTAGGCCCCCTCCCTCCCTACTTCCGCCCCGGGCAAATGCCCCTAACTTGTTACTTACCCCTCCTTCCAGGTCCTGTCCAACGGAGTTCATGGCAGCCATATTCTCCCGAGCGCTCTTCTTCCTGGAGTCATTGTTGTCTTCTGGAGCAGTAGGAGGCATTTGCCGGTACGGAGCTACTGCGCATACGTCCAAAAGTCAAGTTTCCGGTTTCTTTTTTTGGAAGCTTTTGGCGCATGCATAGTAGATCCGAACCGTAAAATACCTCCTACTGCACATGAGCCAGAAGACACCGATGACTCCAGGAAGAAGATCGCTCGGGAGAAGATGGCTGCCGTGAACTCCGCTGGAAAGAGGGGTAAGTAACAAGTTAAGGTGGCCATACACGGGCTGATAACCGCTGCCGACAAACTGAGTCTTCAATGAGCTTACCCGATCGATATCTGGCAAAAGTCAGACGGGACTAAAATCCCATTGGATCTGTTCGTCCTGCAATACAACTGCCCATACCTCTTTTTGGGGAGAGATCCGCTCGTATGGCGACATCCCCAATTGGGTTGAGCGGATCTCACCATGTATGGCCACCATAAGAGGCATTTGCCCGGGGGGGGGGGGGGGGGGGGAAGAGGGCCTACTCAGGGGAGGGAGTTTTGTGCCTAGGAGGTTGAATTCTCCATTAAACTCGTTGCTATAGCTAACACACGCACTTTTGCACCCACGGAAACTTCAGCAAACGAGTCGCAAAGATCTAAGCGGCAGATTCCCTGCCCATTCTCTCTCTTTCATTTCACCACCCATGAATACCTCATACAATACAAATGCTATCACTTAGTTTCTGTTCTTTCCCCTGATTACAGTAAACCCACGCCGATATGACCCCACTTACTTGCCATACTCCTGACTGATTGCATTCTGTCACCTACTGCATTCTGTCACCTACTGCCTACCCCTGTCATAACCGAGGCACACAGGAAATCTGGTTGTTGCCCCTCCCCCTGCAAAGGATTCTGGGGTGTGTAGTTTTAACTTTCAGTCTCCTCAAGTTCTCAGCTATCTGTTCAATTGCATAAACATATATTTCTATTCCCCTGTAAAGACAGCTTTTGTGATTTGAGAATCTCAGTTTGCTCCTGGTATTACAAGACACAATGTCACATTGGGATATGTGTTCTGATCACAACTGCCCTGTGTGATCCACATGAACAGAGTTGCCACCTTTTCTTGAATAAAATACCGGAGTTCCTATATATTTATCTTTTTTTCCTATTAATAACATTGGGGCTGGGATCAACCATCAAAAATCCCAGCCAGGCCAGTAAAATACCCAGGTCTCAGATGAAATGACTAACACTACAAACAACTGGACATTTTTCATGGAATCAAACTTTTAGAATGTTATATAGTAGGTTGGCAGATTCTAAGCAGCATTTCAATTGATCTTTAATATTAATAGTCTTTTTTTAATTATTTACCTTCTAATCACCCTTTTCAACTTTCAAATTTAAGTCACTGACCCATTTAAACAACAAATGCTCTGTTAAGCTACAAATGTATTGTTACCTAGACTTTGTATTGCTTAGCCAATGAGGCGAGTTGAGGCACTCGGCAGCGTTCCCCTGGTTTCCAGGGGTGGCAAAAATGCCGCTCCAAGTAACTAAGAGCAGAATTTCCGGTTTTTAACCCGGAAATTCGGTTCTTCTACTGCAGAGCGCGGACTAGCGCCGTGGACCCCCCCAGTGCATGGTTGCTGGGGTAATTTGGATTCTGGCAACCATATTACTGATATTGCAAACTGGACAGATGCTGAATTAAAAGCTAAACAAATCAAAAAACAGATATAATAAAAATAATGAAAACCAATTGCAGATGATCACTCTCTACATCATACTAAAAGTTAACTCAAATGCTCCCTAATGCTGCTCTCATTACCTCTGTTACCCGCTGTTGCTGCCCCAACCTCTTTCCCTGGCCTGTTCTCTGCAGTGAAAGATATTGGTAAGCACAGCGGGGCTAAGGTTGACATATTTTAGATGGTATTTTAGATGGTTGATCCTAATGTTATTAATAGGAAAAAAAGATAAATATATAGGAAGGCCGGTATTTTTTTTAAAGAAGAGGTGGCAACCCTAAATGAGGCCAAGGGAGGCTTGCAACTTGGATGTGGAGACCGGAGGGAGGTTGTAACTGGGGGGGGGGGGCCAGAGAGAACTTTATGACTTCGGGGGAAGCCCCATTCTGCCTGCTGGATTGACCTTTCTCTTAACTAATCCAACCCTCCGCCAGCCTTTGTCATTTAAAAAAAAAAATCTGATCTCTCTGTTTCACACTCTTCCTCTGTCTGGAGCTCCCCCATCCCTCCCAGAAACCAGCCATGAAAAAAAGCTTGAAGTTTAACTCCTTCTGAATCTCTGCATCTCCGTTACACAAGCTCTCCCTCTGGAGCTCCCCCCTCCCTTCCATGTCAGTTACTGTGACTTACGTCTCTGCTGCGCATTCATTTCTATGTGAGCAGCACTGAGACACGACTATAGAAAGCGCTGTACAGTTCCAACTTCCTGCTTATCTCAGCGCTGCTCATATAGAAATGAATGCGCAGCAGGGAAGTAAGTCACAGTAACAGACAGTCCACCTTTAGTTTCTGGGAGGGAGCTGAGGGAGAGGAGCTTGTGTAACGGGGACGCAGATTCAGAGAGCTTTTTATTTTCTGTCTCTATCATAGTTTCTGTTCTTTCCCCTGATTACAGTAAACCCGCGCCGATATGACCCCACTTACTTGCCATACTCCTGGCTGATTGCATTCTGTCACCTACTGTGCTGCCTACCCCTGTCATACCCGAGGCACGCAGGAAATCTGGTTGTTGCCCCACCCCCTTGCAAAGGATTCTGGGTTGTGTAGTTTTTATTTTCAGTCTCCTCACGTTCTCAGCTATCTGTTCAATTGCATAAACGTATATTTCTAATCCCCTGTAAAGACAGCGTTTGTGATTTGAGAATCTTAGTTTGCTCCTGGTATTACAAGACACAATGTCACATTGGTATATGTGTTCTGATCACAACTGCCCTGTGTGATCCACATGAATAGAGTTGCCACCTTTTCTTGAATAAAATACCGGAGTTCCTATATATTTATCTTTTTTTCCTATTAATAACATTGGGTCTGGGATCAACCATCAAAAATACCGGCCAGGCCAGTAAAATACCCAGGTCTCAGATAAAATGACACTACAAATCAGTGGGCATTTTCCATGGAATCAAAGGACAAATGTACTGATTGGAAAGATAACAAAATGTAAAGAAAAGGAGATTGTAGGACAGCTGCATGGAACCCTTGAATGGACAAACTTGCACTTCCCTGATATCAACAGTTCCTTTACGACTATTAAATTGGCCAATTCTAAGCAACCTTTCAATTGGTCTTCATTATTTATTTTTATAGTTATTGAATTATTTGGCTTCTTTTTATTTACTCTTTAAAGATTTCAAATGGGGGGGTCTAAAAAAACAAATGCTCTGTAAAGCTACAAATGTATTGTTATTGGTACTTTTACTCATCTTTGTATTCAGGTCTCTCATATTCATATTCCAGGCTCTTATTCAAGTCAGTGCATGGTTGCTAGGGTAATTTGGACCCTAGTTACCATATTACCGGAGAGCTGCTGAATAAAACGCTAAACGACTCATAAACCATAGATGAGTTCGATCAATGCAGGCGCTCAGCCGGATACATATGAGAGACGTATGATGCTTCATAAAATTAAGGCTTTATTGAAAGCAAACAGTGAAATGGTGTGGTAAGCAATGGTGCTATCCGCCAATTTTTGGTTTATACAAATAGCTTAAGCAGTCTAAGCAAAGCAATACATTGATTTATTCCTACAGAGGAATCTGTGATATGATTGTTTCAACTCATAGCTCAAAGGGGACAGGGCAGAGATAGAACAGGGTCAGAGCCAGAGTTTGATAGAAGCCACCATCATTAAAGGGGTGGTTCACCTTTAAGGTAGGGTTGCCACCTGGCCGGTATTTTACCGGCCTGGCCGGTATTTTTGGTTGATCTCAATGTTAGTAATAGGAAAAAAAGGTAAATATATAGGAAGGCCGGTATTTTTTTCAGGAAAAGGTGGCAACCCTACTTTAAGGTAACTCTTAGTATGTTATAGGTTGGCCAATTGTAAGCAGCTTTTCAATTTATCTTTATTATTAATAGTCTTTTTTAATTATTCACCTTCTAATCACCCTTTTCAACTTTCAAATTTAGGTCACTGACCCCATTTAAACAATAAATGCTCTGTTAAACTACAAATGTATTGTTACCAAGACTTTGTATTGCTTAGCCAATGAGGCGAGTTGAGGCACTCGGCAGCGCTCCCCTGGTTACCAGGGGTGGCAAAAATGTTTTTTTAACCCGGAAATTCGGTTCTTCTTGTGCAGAGTGCTGAATTAAAAGCTAAACAACTAAAAAAAAAAAAGATAAAATCAAAAAAAATTAAATCCAATTTCAGATGATCACTCTCTAGTCTACATCATACTAAAAGTTAACTCAGAACATCCTGACACAGGGTCGGACTGGCCCCAGCCCGCATTGGCCCCAGCCAGGCCAGACCCCTTTTCCAGATCTGGCTGTAAAAAAAAAATTTTGAGGAGCAGCGCTGTGCGGCTCCATATGCTCCTGTGGTGTCTTGGTAGGGGGGCTGGAGGGGGCCCCTCTTTTAGAATAAGAAGTTAGAAACTCATTTGACTTTTCTCTCAACTCTCAACCCCCCTTCCTTTTTATATCTATCTTCCTTCTCCCCAAAACTTTATAGTAAACATTGATGTTGTTGCAATGGCAGACATGTGCTTGGAATATTATTTCAAGTTCTGTTGTTATAGCTGGTGCGCCTCACACTTCCCTTTCACTCAAAATAGGCCCCTTGTTGTGTTGTTTAAAAAGGAGCTTCTCTCTCTTATTATTTTCCCAACAGGGAAGACATTTTAAAGAAATAAGTTAAATAACAACAAACCTTATGTGTCAGAGCATCAACCTGTAGTCCTCTTGCTTTTAGTTGAGTCAGTCAGACCCAGTTATATATTGAATAACCCTGTGTATCTGCTGTGGAGGGAGAGGGGACAATGGTGCTGGGGTACAAGTACATCTTGGCTTGTTCCTGGCACAAACCTAACTATGTATAACCAACCCCATGCCTGGCTGCTGCAGCTCTGATACCTGCTATTGGGGTAATGCTGATGTAAACAGTGTCTTCAACCAATCAGGTGCTTGCTGCCCTCTGCTCCAAGGTGATTGGTCACCTACTGTCACATGCTTTACTGCATAGTGAGTGATTACAGCCTTTTACCTGCTCTCTCTGTAAGTACTTTTATCATGTAAATATTACCTATTTTTATATCTAATAAATACATGGGGGAGGAATGGCGCACGTTAGGGCATCATTTATTTAGAACTAGCAACACATAAGATTCTCTGTGCCACTGACAGTGTTTGTATAAAGAGTCAGACTGGCAGTTGATGGCAGTTGTGCAGCAGCTTCATGGAAAGAAATATTATAACACATCATAAGAAATGTGCAGGGATCTGTCTGTATCACTTTGATTTTTTTTGTCTGCACTTATGTGGCTTTGAAGTGACAGGGGGTCAGAATCTGTAGTTATTTGTAGTCATTTTTGGAGATCTCCAGCCAGTTGTGTCACCTTCTGTCACAAGTTTAGCTGCATTGCTAGAGATCACTGCCCATTCCTTCCTCTATTTGTAAATAAACTTTCCTGCTAACTAAACTTTTTTTTTATTATTTTATTGAGTTTTCAAATAAAAAAAGGCAATTACAACAGTGGATCGATTAGCATAAAAGTTTAGCAGAGAAATCTCTGTAGTCTTCTAATCATTGTCAATTCGGTGATATCAGTTATAAGCAGAATATATCAAAGAGTTAGATAAAGATAAGTGATCTAAGAAGAATATTACACATTTTTAATATAAGAATGACTATGCCACTGAAATCAAAGAATCAAAGTGGCAGTTAATGTCATTTGGGCAGCAGCTTAATGGATTGAGAGGGCAGCTTAATGGATAGAGATGGCCCCATGTGCTGCTGCTGATAATATAACACATCATTAGAAATGTACAGGCATTTGTCTGTATCACTGTGTGTCTGTGGCTTTGACATGATAGGGGCCAGAATCTGTAGTTATTTTGGAGGTATCCAACCTACACAACCAAAGTCAGTTAGGGGATGCTGGGAGTTGTAGTCTAATAACAGCTGCAGGACTTCAGGTGCTGCTGATAATATTATAGCATGGTGCTGCTGATAATATTATAACATGCATCTGTACTTTGTCAGTCAAATCTCCTTCTGGTTCTCAAGCTACATAGTTGGACTGACCTATTAGAATAAGAGGAGCTGCCAGCTGGATTCAGCCCCTAGAGGTCTCAAGTCAAAGACAATTCCAATCAGCCCTTTCCTATTTCATGGGCCAGTATAACTCCTATAATGCTTGGCAGTCTCTATAGCTAATATATCTGTGAGAGAGAGCCCTGGATATGAGCTTCTCTGTTGGACCCTAGGAGGCCCACTGACACTGGATACAGATACACTAGCATGTCACTGATTTAGGAGGCTTTAAAGGGGTTCTACCATATTCATCAGCTTTTTGGTTGATGCCATAATTGCTATGAAAATAACAAACTCTCTTTTTTGTGCTACAGGAGAAACGGTCATGGGCTGCATTCAGTGCAAGACGTGCGAATTTGAGGTAAGGCTTCTCACATGCTTCTTTCTGACTAATTTATTGTACATTATGGGCTGATCTTAATTTCTATAAATGGGTTTATTTCTGCAGAATTCAATTCTATTGACATCGACAGAAGATCCAACTGTGGAGATCAACGAGATCACAGACATCTGTGACTCAGCGGTGGAATTTATCGCCACCGTAGAGATGCCCGACCACTCGGCACGACCATCTTTATTGGGTAAGTGTAATCATTACTAATTAACACTTGTAATGCCCAGAGTAAGATCAGCATAGCTGGGCATGCACATTTGGTTATATGATAATGACACCTTTCACATTGTTTCATTTTTGCAGAATCTCCACTGCCTGCTGAGAGAGAAGAGGACCCTGGAGCTTCTCATAAGACCAGAGAAGCCCTTCCCTTCCATGAGCCCGAGAGCTCCGAACCAGCAGAGGATATAAACAGGGATAGAGCCAGCCCCACCACCTTCATGTGGTTTTCATTTGTAAGTACAGTGTATGGTTGTGCAATGCACAGGTGTCTGCCCATAACAAAAATAAAGCCCATTTATAACTTTATCTCCTATAGAGGGTTACACAGCAGGAGCACTAAGGTGTCATCATGCTTAATGGTCACTTTTGAATATATTTTATCTCTGCAGGATGCCACGGTGGAAATCCCTGAACTGAAGGACATTTCAGAGGCTCCGGTGAACATTTGTGTTGCCGCAAATGTATACCAACCACCACGGATGCCAACTTTATTTGGTAAGTAGGATCATACCCTCTGACTTATTGATATCAGCAATATAGTTCATGATCTTGTATAACACTGATCAGGCACTTTTATATGCACAGTCCAGCTAATGTTTTGTTGATCCCTATATCTTTTTTTTTCCCAGTACTGTTACTTTCAAGCATTTCCCATAGAAATCTAAGAAAGTGCCCAGGCCTAAAAAGTGCAACCTCCTTAGGGTCTCCACAAATGGGGAGAATGTGACCTGCAGTCAAATAACATGTAGCAGATGCAGAACTCCTACTCCTAATATGTTATGGGGATTAGTATGGATATTCATAGTTGCTTCTCCTTTACTACAGATGCAGAGGCTCCTGAATGTGATGCTGGCATGTCCCATAACATCGGACAGACTCAGGAGCAGACTGATGCTGAGCCAGAGGATGACACTAATTCCATCTCTTTTAGTCTTCCATTAGGTGTAAGTAGAGTTTAATGATATTATTCTCTTTGTGAATGTAGGGCAAGACAATAATCACAAATTAGCATTTATACTCAAAGCAATCATTCTCACACACAAACATGCTATATTTAAATGATCACACACCAACACTATAAAACCTCATTGCCCCACCATTTAAATTCAGTATACATATCATTTGATTGTAGCCTCCCCTCACTGGTACTGCTTGTGAGCTTTCTTAAGTTAAAGAAAAACTAATAAACACGATTAGATGATTTGATTAGAAATTCTTTGCTTTGGGATTTGTATTTGCAGTAGAAATAATGCATGCAAAGATGTTGTGATGTTCATTCTGCATTATGATACATAATTCTTCTTTGTTTGCAGCTTCAGGATCCTGATACTGGCTCAGTATGTGATGGACAAAGCGCAGAAGGAGCATCGAACTGGTATTTTATTTGGGGCACATTGTCTTGTTTGGATTAGTTGCTTATATGTTAAAAGCATTCTTATTTTCTATATAAGAAACTTATCAGAAATATATTTTCATGGTAGTTCCCTTTTTATTAGGGGATATTAACACTAACTGGCAAGTATCTTGTGGTGATGGTAGCCCACACAATAGTCACCAGGTTGATTATATGATTAATCTTATCTGAACAAAACCCATGTTACAATTTCATTCTATTATATTTCAGCCTTGTTGAGTCGACATCTTACATTTCTCTCACTAATTACAACTTGGGAGAAGTGTTGGGACAAGGGAGTTATGGAAAGGTGAGTGACTTATTTCTTAATTAGCTTTCGGCTCCTACTAATTTATACAGAGTAATTGAACCTTCTGTCTTGCTGCAGGTGTTCCTGGCCGAGCACAAAGATACCAGGGAAGTGTGTGCTATAAAAGCCTTGAAGAAGACACGGATTGTAGAACAGGAGGATTTGGAAAGGTCAGTGAAACAGCGCCCATCTCTGTAACATCTGTTTTCTGAACCCACGTGTCTGTTAAATGGGTTGCTTTTGACTGCTTTTAGAATTTGTTTTCCTTTCCCACAGTGTCTTCAAAGAGAAGGAAATCCTCCAGACCATCAGTTCTGAGCACCCATTTCTGGTATCTTTCTACGGAACATTCCAGACAGACAGTCACCTCTTTTATGTCATGGAATATCTGCCTGGAGGTGACATGTTTGAATTCATCACACGTGGAGAACTGGAAGAACAAGATGTGATGTAAGTAGAATGGGAATGGGGTAAGATTCACAAGGGTTGAACTTTCAGGGCAGATAACTGCATTATGGGATTGTACCACTTTTAGGGAGGTTTCTGACAGGCTGATGGCCACACCATGCTGAATATTTACTTTCTCCTATACATGTCTCCCATGTGAGTTTCTATCTATCTATCTATCTATCTATCTATTTATCTATCTATCTATCTATCTATCAATATAAAATATTAATTTAATTTTATTTTCTTTATTTAGGTTTTATTCCGCATGTGTAGTGCTTGGCCTGGAGGCATTACATCAGATTGGCATTGTCCATAGGTAAGTATTAATAGCAGCAAATGTATCCTTATTTCCAGAAGGAGCCGGCAAAATGGATATTCCATATCCTGTTTTTATATTAGTGTATCACTACTAAACTGTTTTACACAATGTATTTTGTTTTTATTCAGAGATCTTAAGCTTGAGAATTTGCTGATGGACCAGGATGGATTTGTGAAGATCGTAGATTTCGGCCTCAGCAAAAACAGTAAGTTATACGCTTATAATTTGGTTTTACTGGTATATAATCTGCTTTCAGATGGTATAATTCCACGTTTGTGTCACTTTTAAATATACCTGTACATGTAACTGGTGAATGTAATGAAGTGGGTGTTTACTGAAAGCAAGTTGTTATGGGAAGTCTCTTATTAGGAGTCCAAGATCTGCAGTTTCCTTACAGTGTTTCTTTTTATGTGTTTAAGGATTTGGATACAGCAGTCGCACAAAGACCAAGTGCGGCACAAAAGCTTACATGGCCCCCGAAATCTACATGAACATCGGATACGGCATGGCAGTTGACTGGTGGGCCCTTGGAATTGCCATTTATGCTATGCTCATGTATGAGGTAAACACAATCCCTATGTCAGCACCTACATTGTTGCAGCATTGCTATTTTAACAGGAATTTCATATATATATATAATAATAATTGTTTTATATTGCAGTTACCATTCAACAACGAGGATCCCTTTGAGCTAGCAGACAGCATCCTTTATGACGAGATAGAGTTCACGGAAGATCTATCAGAGGATGTCTGTGGATTAATAAGTGAAGTAAGTTGCACCCAACACATCAGTATTAGAATGCGCTTTACTGACTTATTATATATAAGGGGTTATATAATGTATAGTCAGTAACCATCTTAGAATGTGTATTTCCCTGGTAATTCCATGCTCTGTCAAGCTGGGCAATAGTGAATACCCATTTTTAATGGAAGGTGGGAATGAAAACTGCTTGTTCCCCTCATTAATAGTTGTATAAGAGACACAAGCATTAACAGTGCAAAAGTTTTATGTATCTGGTTCTGCTTATAGGCTTTGTGATTGTGTGTATTTAACAAGTGTATTTGTTTCCTTTGCAGCTCCTAGTGAAAGATCCAGAATATCGTCTGGGATCCGGTGAGGCTGGTGCTGACATGGTTAAAGGGCACCCCTTCTTTAGAGTAAGTTTCTATTGTACTTGTCTTGAATTACAGACAGAAATGTGCTAATAAATCCCCAATGTTTCATATAACTTCATCTTTACTTCTTCTGTATTCTGTAGATGCATTATAATCCCTTTTCTACCAGTTATAAAAGTTTTTGGAATAGATACTCATTGTTTGATATGACCTTTCTTTCAGGATATGGACTGGAAACAACTAAAAAACAGAAGAGTAAGGCCTCCATTTGTGCCAGCCAACCGAGGCCATCTGGAGAGTCTTATGCAGCCTGAAGCCCGAGCTCCAGCATTGACACTTCCATCAGTCGAGATAACATCGGAGCAACAAGAGGCTTTCAGAGAATTTAATTTTACACCTTAAAGAACATCTGATTAAAGGACGGAATGAATGGGGTTGGTGGAGGGCCAGTCCATATTCTCTTAAGAAGTACCAGCCATTTAAACCAAGTTCCAGCATTAACATCACCAGCTGCAGAGATACCATCAGAGCTGCAAGAGGCATTCAGAGTATTTTATTATAAAGCAGACTGACCATCAGATAAGTGAAGAGAATGATGGGGAGTTTGAAGGGACAATTAATATCCAGTCCCTGGCATATTATGTATTAGGTGTGCCATCTCAACTAATTCTGATTGAGAAAGCGAATAATGTAATCTTCTAGATTTTGCAGGTTATTCCAGAAACAATCAAGTAAGATCTGGCACCAAGGTAAGAAACAATTCAATTTTATACCAACAATTTCCAATTGGCTCTCCCTTACATTTGTTTTAGTTGCTTTCTAGGGAGACTGCAGGCACTCACCTTGGAAGATGTCAAGAAGAAGCAATTGAGGATGAAGTCCATCTTTCACCCACCCTGAGGTATGAAATGTATATTTAACCTTTCCACTGCAGCGTCTTACTCATAATGTATGACAATGGTATCCCTTTAACAAATAGTATATAAATTATATAACAAATCACCTAACAATATAGAACAGCACAATTTATCAACTCATAAATTTACTTGCCCTTTAGATGAAATGTCTACTGTGAGACGGAGAGAGGAAACCCGGGTTCAGCGAAGAAGATTGTGATCTCTGTGTTAAATATTCTACAAAGCTCTATTTGGAAGCTGTCAAGAAAAAAAGCTGCTACCGTTACTGCCAACTACTAACTAACCTACTGTATTACCAAGACTCCCCATGTGCATGCAATGTTATTTTTATGAATAATAACAAATAAAATGTATTTTTTTTAAAAAAAGGAATGATTGGTGCATTTATTAGGGATCTTGGATGGAGTCATAAGGCACAGAGAGTAGAAATATCTGAACATATAATGCTTGACAATGCAAGGTACACACCAAAACACACAACTAGAACACGACCAACATATTTGCAGGCCTTGGTGTTGCCTACAATTCAGAGTCTAGAGGAAATTCAAGAACCAAATTAGGGGTTGGAGGCCACAGGATTTTAAGGGAACTTGGTAATTGGGAAATCCTTGAATCCAGGATTTGGTTTAGTTTTGCCTTTTAATAGGATTTGGGGTTTGGCTGAACCTATAAAATCATCTAACTTTAAAGTCCTGAACAAATGAATGAGCTTCTATCAACAAATGATATTAGGGTCTCTTTCAGTACGGTACTCAGACCATAGATCTGATACATCTCTAATTAGATCTAAACTTGCCAGGGGGTATACCAATAGGAGAAGCAGACCTTAGGAGTGTTGGATGGGTGCAGTAATATAATAAAATAATATTCTCAATTACATTTAATAAATTTTGGTAGTTTTTAAAGGACTTCTTTTTTTGAACTGCTCATTTGAGAAGGTCGGTAACCACTGGGCTGAATTGGGCTGAACCAATCAATAACCTGGAGGTCACTGATCAGATTGTAGTGTTCCTGTTAGAGCTTGTTGGGCAGATATTCATTTGGCAGGCTGATCAGTTCCCCTTTCAGCTAATGTTTAATATGGTATATCATGGCTACTTCTAAGCAACTTTTCAATTGGTCTTCATTGTTTCTTTTATAGTTTTTGAATTATCTGCCTTATTCTTCTGACCCTTTTCAGCTTTCCAATGGGGCTCACTAAAAACAAATGCTCTGTAAGGCTACGTATTTATTGTTATTGCTATTTCTTAGAATTTATCTTTCTATTCAGGCCTCTCCTATTCATCTTCCAGTCTCTTATACAACTCAATGCATGGTTGCTTGGGGAATTTGGATCCTACCAACCAGATTGCTAAAATTGCTGAAAAGATAACTCAAAAACCACTAATATTAAATGAAAATCAATTGCAATTTGTCTTAGAATATCACTTGCTACATCATACAAAAATGTAATACAGGTATGGGATCACTTATCTGGAAACCAGTTATCCAGAAAGCTCCGAACTATGGAAAGGCCATCTCCCATAAACTCCATTATAATGAAATAATCAGTGGCGTAACTACTCCCTGGTGGGCCCCGGTACAGGATGGGCACCTGGGCCCTTACCTCTAAATCGCATGCTGGAGTGTTGATAGCACGTGTTCTTTAAAATCTCCCCCTAGATAACGGCTTGCCATAACCATTTTCGTGGCTCTGATGGGCCCCAAGGGGGTGGGGGCCCTGTTTCAATTGCACCCCCGGTAGTTACACCACTGGAAATAATCCATTTTTTTTTATTGACTTTTTTCTCTAAAAAAAAAAAAAAAAAAAAATAGTAGCTTGTACTTGATCCCAACTAAGATATAATTAATCCTTATTGGAAACAAAGCCAGCCTATTGGGTTTATTCCCACCTTATTAAAGGGGTTGTCCAACTTTTAGTATAATGTAGAGAGTGATATTCTGAGACAATTTGCAATTGGTTTTCATTTTTCTGTGGTTAGAGTTATTTAGCTTTTTATTCAGCAGCTCTCTAGTTTGCAGTGTCAGCAATTTGGTTTTTAGGGTACAAATTACCCAAGTTACCATGCATTGATTTGAATAAGAGACTGGAATATGAATAGGAGAGGGACTGAATAGAAAGATAATAAAAAGTGGCAACAACAATACATTTGTAGCCTTACAGAGCATTTGTTTTTAGATGGTGTCAGTGACCCCCATTTGAAAGCTGCAAAGAAACTGAAGAAAACTGCAAATTATTAAAGAACTATGAAAAATAAATGAAGACCAATTGAAAAGTTTTAGAATTGGCCCTTCTACAATATACTAAAAGTTAATTTGAAGGTGAACCACCCCTTTAAAGAGTGGCAGGATGGTTATGCCTGCAGCATATCCAGGATAGTGAACCAGGAATTTCATATAAAGGTGCAGAACCTAGAAAGCCTTAGAGGTATAGTTTTCCCCATGCATGTACCAAAATACCCCTTTAGTGTTTTATTCTCCTTGACACAATATCAAACTTCAAATAACAAGTCTACAGTATAATGTTCAAGAGTCTTCAGATCCCCTTCAATTTATTACAGTCAGAGTGAAAACAATATACAAGGGACAACAACAAGCCTCCCTTTGCTCTAATGAAACATCTGGTTGTTACTCTGTTGCTGTAAAGTGGTTTTAGAGAACCCAAGAGGCCACACTTCAGACTTTCACATACACCTTTCAGCCAGTGTGTTGCCTCATTGCCACCAATTAAGTTTAGTAGGTGCAATAATATTCCTACTAGAGTAGCGTGGTACAATACTTTATCCATCTAGCACTGTACCTTCAGTTACAAGGGGTTATCGTTAATCCTGGTCACCAATTAGAGCAGCATTAAGAGTATTGCACCTGAAATAGGACCAGACCTCTCACATGACAGGAATGACTGCAGAAGAGGCACATTGTATAGCAAGGTAAAACCATTTTAATTTTCAACATTTACAAATAAAGATATCCAGATATTCAGTGCAAGTTATAAGTTAAATAGTATCAAGACAGAAATATGCCCAGGTTTAACCCCTGTAAAGCAAAGTTCCTGTGCAGCCTTAAAACTCTTGTGATTCAACTTCTTTAGGTTCTTGAGAAGACGATGAGCCTTTGAAAGTTTTCTTTGGCAGCAGAGCAGACTGGATGTTGGGCAGGACTCCTCCATCAGCGATAGTGACTCCCTCAAACAGCTTGGCCAGTTCTTCATCATTCCTGACTGCCAGCTGGATGTGCCTTGGCATAATCCTTAATTTCTTGTTCTCCCTGGCAGCGTTTCCTGCCAATTCCAACACCTCAGCGCACAGGTATTCCAGAGTGGCGGCCAGGTAGATGGAAGATCCAGAACCAATTCTCTCGGCATAGTGTCCCTTCCTCAGAAGCCTGTGGATACGACCCACTGGGAACTGCAAACCTGCCTTGGCTGATCTGGAGGATTTGCCGCTAGCAGCCGCCTTCTGCACCTTTTTGCCACGGCCAGACATATTGAAAAGATTCTGAAAAAGCATTAAGATACATATTAGTCTTGTGCAAGAGTTTTTTTTCCAGTAGGATTTATAAGTCAAGGAACAGGTTCTAACACTTTTTGCAAAGTCAAGAGAGTTGCTAAATTTATATTTTAGAGGCATTAGAAAACAGATTAAATTAAAAGTCTAGAGACAGGGAACTAGTAGCCTACATGAAAACACTGTATTAGCATTGTATTGGTTCCGGAGCAAAATGACCCCTCAGGATTCTCAAAAGTCGAATCAAAACATTTTAGAACTACAGGACTGACGGCACAACAGGTTGGGCAGAACATATTTTGGTAGGGACCGGCAAGCCATGGGGCCAAGTGTCATGAAAAGGTTATTGTAGAAACACTGGTTTGAAAGTAGACAACCAAACCAGCCATAGCAACTTTACTAGTAATGCCTAGTAAGTAGCAGATTCACCCAGCGTTATTTTAAGCGACTAATCTTCAGTTAAAGTTTCATCTGGTTGGGATGTTCCTACCTACCCTAGAAACTAAATGGGGTTTAGCAGAAGCCAATTGATTTAACAGACCTGGACTACTACACTATTACACGTCAAGTCTAAAACTTTATAGTCATTGATTAAGAAAATAGCGAGTTTTATATTTAAAATCACAATCCCAATACATGTTATAAAGCTCATTTGACTCTATTTCCCTGCCCGTAGCAAGTTGCTGGATATGAATTTACTTTGTTAATGCAGTTACTAACATGTACAGGAGGCCTGCAAGATCTCCTGGCAAATATCTCTGGTTGCTTACCTCACTGCAGTCATGGGGGGGGGGGGGGGGGGGGGGACCACTGAAGACAGACTTCTACGCAGTGCTTGTTAGGCCAGAGAGCTTTTATAGTTTTCAGTGAGTACTGCAGACATGACTAGTTACCTACTCTACTCTAGTTACCTTCACCCCTTTAATTGCAAACCACATATTGAATCCACATCCAGCAGGTCTGATTAGCAGCTAATGCATGTGGAAGACTGACCTGATGTACATGCAGCCATGCAGGATTCAGCCAAATTAAATTGCCCATCAGCCATGCAGGATGTAGAAGCAATATGTGGCTGGTATTAAGTAGGTGAAATTGGGTCCCATAGTAAACGATTGCCAGATTAGCAACTTGTAGAAAATTGCTTGTAACAAGCCAAGGTATATAATAGAATTTGCAGTCTGTGCTTGGAGTTTAAATTACCCACAGAAGGTAGAACATTGCTTAAATACAGCACAGGTAAGGGCCCTTACACAGGCATTTTTACCTGTGCTCCTCTGCGTTCCATTTTGCTGCGTTCAGCCGCAGGGGAGCGCAGGTATAGACGCACTCTATTTTCAATGGGGCTGTACTCACACAAACGCATATAGGCGCCAAACGCAGGTTCAGACGCAACATGCTGCATTTTTCCTGCGTTCGGCATCTACATGCGTTTGTGCAAGTACAGCCCCATTGAAAATAATTAAGGGTCTATACCTGCTCCCCTGCGACTGAACGCAGCAAAACAGAACACAGGTTAAAACACCCATGTTTAAGGGCCCTAACTGAGGGCTATTTTTTCTGAAGTTTGTTCTTTTGATGTGAAGGGCCCCAATTAATAAACTATTTCTATATACACAGGTTGAAAAGTAGAATATTTTGAGGGTTAAATTTAGCTTGTTCTGGAGGTTAGTAAAATCCATGTAAAGTACTATATAAGCTGTTCAATTGGCTTCTGTATGACAGTGAGCTTCAGTTGAACATTACTGCAAATCCAAACAATTATTTAATGCAAGACTCAACAAGGAGCTGACAAGGAATATATCAACCACTAGGTCAGGAGGCCACAACATATAACTCAACAGTAAAACATACCAATACACCTCTTTCAAACCCCACCACCTACCTGTTCTTTTTGCACAAAAACCCAACCACAAGTCTGTCCCAAACAAGCTCTTTCTCCTGCCTTTTATATACACATATGCAATTGTAACCCCTGCCTCTAAACGCCTGCACCTGATCCTTCAAGCGCCTAAACAGGTGAAGCTGCTGTAAACTTTACTGTGATTAACAAAACAAGAGCAGTTTTACCCAATAAAAGCAAAAGTCTGATTGGTTGCTATATGGCTCATGTCTATT
>CM044433.1:23122442-23207477 GCA_024363595.1 Xenopus borealis | reverse complement strand
GGGGGTTGGAGCAGTTGGCACTCAATTCTGTTAATCGGCGTCCAATTTCAGCACTCAATTCTGTTAACAGGCATCTAATTCTGATCGCTGGCGTCCAATTCGGGCGCACTGCATTCATTTCGGCGGCCCAGTTCAGGACTGTCCGCAGCCCAGTTCTGGGCCACGGACCAGCGGTTGAGGACCCCTGTTCTAGTGGACTTAAGGTATGAAATTCGAAATTATGGAAATATCCGTTATCCGGAAAACCCCATGTCCCGAGCATTCTGGATATAGGTCCCATACCTGTACAACATTCACATCAGGTTACATTTTGCTCAAACATAATCCATTAAGAACACTATGTTAGTCACACTTTTGTGTGGCTTTGGTCAATGGAAACAGGATGTCCGGTAAATGATAGAATCCCCCCTGGAACGTGTCCCCATCGTGTGACAGATGGACAGACTTATACCGCATGGGCCACCGTAGGGATGCTAACCTGAGTGTTGTCTTCCCATGAATGAGAAGGTATTGATAAGATACTGCATTCCTCAGCGAAGAGCATCACAGAAAATCAATACTATATCATCCGTTCCATTCCACAAGCGTTTTATATTTGTGCAGAGCCGTCCACTGAGGAACTGTCGTCTCAAAATGATCATACAAAATGACTTATGCCAAAAGAGCGCTATGAAATCGATCCCTTGGGGGAAATTAAATAAACTGTTTATTAGCCCACCGACAGATAGAAAAGGTCCCATGCTTTCCACATCGAGTCACGTTACTTATATATATATATATATATTCAAATAAGTCTTTGTATGAAGATCTCGTTAGCTTTCCAAGGCATCAAGGACTTTCATAATTTGGAGTTTTATGGCTTTGGTAGCATCCCCGGCGTTAGGGATTAAATACCTAGGGTGAAAGCAGACGTTAATAATAATAAATATAATGCAGGTTTTTACATACACCCTGTACTGTGGCTCAGAAAGCTTTGTTTAAGGGATTGGTCACCTGTACTTTTAGTATGATGTAGAGGGCCATATTCAGAAGACAATTTGACATTTGTTTTAATATTTATTATTTGTGGTTTTTAAGTTATTAACTTTATATTGAGCCGCTCTCCAGTTTGCAATTTCAGCAATCTGATTGCTATGGTCTTAATTACCCTAGCAACCTTGTATTGCATTGAATAAGAGACTGGCATTTGATTAGGAGATGGCCTGAATAGAAAGGTGAGTAATAAAAACTAGCAATAATGACAAATTTGTAGCTTTATAGAACATTTGTTTTTAGATGGGGTCTGTGACCCCCATTTGAAAGCTGGAAAGAATCAGAAGAAGAAGGCAAATAATTCAAAAACTATAAAAGAAAAAAATGAAGGACAATTGAAAAGTTGCTTGGAATCAGTTATTCTATAACACACTAAAAGTTCACTTTTAATGAAAAAAGTTCCTTTTTTTCCAGTTAGGTTAAAGGGCAAGGAAAGGCAAAGAAATAAAATCCCATTTTTACTTTCTTTAATGAAAAAGAAATCTATCTCCAATATACTTTAATTTTAAAATGTGTACCGTTTTTATAAGAAACCTGACTGTATGCAGTGAAATTCTCCCTTCATTTAGTGCTTCTGGCAGGGAAACAATCACTTATGAACAGCAGGGGGAGCCCCTGTCTTACTTACCAGCCATGCAGAACTCAAGCAGACTACACTGAGCATGTGCAGTGCCAGTGTCAGACAAAGATGTATAACAAAGTTACAACATGACAGCCCCCTGTGGCCAACTTTGAAAGCATAAATCATTTGTTTGATTAGGCTTGTGGTGCAGTAAGTTCATGTTTATGTTTAGTATACAAAATACAGCAATTCTAGCCTTATTCTATTTTACACTTTCCTTGCCCTTTAAGGCCAGACAGGAAGATTCGAGGAGATTTGTTGCCAGGCGACTAATTGTGTCTTCTGTGGGGCGACAAATCTCTCGAACCGCTTCCCTCTGGCTTCCAGTGTCTTTAATGAATAATCGCCTGCGCTTATTCACACACGGCGGTGGCTTTTCCAAAGTCGATCGAAGTTGCCTGCTTAGGCAATTTCGAGCGCTTTCGGGAAAGCGCAGAGCGTGAATAGGCGCAGACGATTATGCATTTAAGTCGCTGGAGGGCAGGCGACGAATCTCCCCGAATCATCCCATCTGGCTTGAGCCTTAATAGTGCTGT
This sequence comes from Xenopus borealis, assembly GCA_024363595.1. Taxonomy (NCBI): domain Eukaryota; kingdom Metazoa; phylum Chordata; class Amphibia; order Anura; family Pipidae; genus Xenopus; species Xenopus borealis. Next base: position 23,205,287 of record CM044433.1, on the reverse strand, counting down.
TCCAGCAGAATTCTGTACTGAAATCCATTTCTCAAAAGAGCAAATAGATTTTTTTTATATTTCATTTTGAAATCTGACATAGGGCTAGACATATTGTCAATTTCCCAGCTGCCCCAAGTCATTTGACTTGTGCTCAGATAAACTTCAGTCACTCTTTACTGCTGTACTGCAAGTTGGAGTGATATCACCCCCTCCCTTTCTCCCCCCAGCAGCCTAACAACAGAACAATGGGAAGGTAACCAGATAATGGCTTGAAAAAATATACTTGGCTAAAGGGATAAGTAAGTTTAACCAATTAAATAATGTTTAGCATGACAGAGACCTCTGGTGGTCAAATAGAGGTAATACATGAACAAGAAAAGAATCTCTATATAGTCATGCTGTATAAAAAAGTACAAATTTATTGAATCATAAAAATCAGAATGTTACCCCACACGGAGGGATGATTCAATACATTTTTACTTTTTTTATACAGCATGAATATATAGAGATTCTTTTCTTGATCAACTAGATAACAGCTCCCTAACACAAGATAACAGCTGCCTGGTAGATCTAAGAACAACACTCAATAGTAAAACCCATGTCCCACTGTGTTCCATTCAGTTACATTGAGAAGGAAAAACAACAGCCTGCCAGAAAGCAGTTCCCTCCTAAAGTGCTGGCACAAGTCACATGACCAGGGACAGCAGGGAAATTGACAAAATGTCTAGCCCCATGTCAGAATTCAAAACTGAATATAAAAAAATCTGTTTGCTCTTTTGAAAAATGGATTTCAGTGAAGAAGTCTACTGGAGCAGCACTATTAACTGATGTGTTTTGAAAAAACATGTTTTCCCATGACAGTATCCCTTTGAACCACTCCTTTAAAGGAACTCTTCACTTTTCAATAAACCTTTAGCATGATATAGACAATGATATTTGCAATTGTATTTAATTTAAATTTTGTGTATGTTTTTTCAATTATTTAGCTTTTTGTACAGAAGTTTCAGCAGCTAGGGTTGTGTTTCCCTTAGCAACCAGGCTGTGGTTTGAACGAGAGATTGTGATATTGTAACCTTACAGAGTAATAGTGTTTTTTGTCTGTGACCCCCATTTGAAAGCTGGAAAGATGTAGAAGAGGAAAGCAAATAATTCAAAAACTATAAAAAAAAATAATGAAGACCAATTGCAGGCATTCTATAACATACAGTAAGTTTACTTAAATGTGAACCACCCCTTAAAGGGCAAGGAAAGGCAAAGAAATAAAATCCCATTTTTACTTTCTCCAATATACTTCAATTAAAAAATTTGTACTGTTTTTATAAGAAACCTGACTGTATGCAGTGAAATTCTTCCTTCATTTAGTGCTGCGGATGGGAATTGTCAGACGGTCCCTAACTTCTGGCAGGGAAACAAATCATACTTATGAACAGCAGGAGGAGCCCCTGCCTTACATACCAGCCATGCAGAACTCAAGCAGCTTTGTTTTTTGATCATTTATGACAATCCCTAAGAAGCCCAGATCACACTGAGCATGTGTATGTAGTCTAGTCTTGCAAAGATGTATAACAAAGTTACAAGATGACAGCCCCCTGTGGCCAACTTTGAAAGCATAAATCATTTGTTTGATTAGGCTTGTGGTGCAGTAAGTTTGTTTAGTATACAAAATACAGCATTTCTAGCCTTATTCTATTTTACACTTTCCTTGCCCTTTAAAGGTGGGTTAAAAGTAGTGGGTTATGAGGGTTGCTTGGCCCAAGAGACACCTGCAGAATAGGACAACGTATTGTAGATGGATGAATGGTGACAATTTTGGGTCATCGTGATGACTTTTTCTACATCGTTGACCAGGTAATAGAAATAATTGCTTTGATACCTCTAGTGTTGGGGCTTTAAAAGAGTGTCCAGAATTCTAATTCAAAGGAAAAAACTCTGTGTTATTGGGCAGCCCACTGCGGGGAAATATGTTGACCCTAAACATACATACAAGCCATGTCAAGGGTTCAAGGACTTCTAACTGGTTTTGCACAAGCTCAAAATGCGTTGCATTCCTCTATAACCAGGAAGTTGCGATTACCTTTCCACTGCTGAGATTTCTACGCCGGAGGGGTTGCTGCTTCCATATTTAAATGTTATAAGTTCAGGATGTTTCTTCTTCGATGTGATTTTGACAACAGTGCTAAGAGCCTGTCGAGACTGTATGTAGGCAAATCCCTTTCTGGATAGGATCTCTCTCAGGCAGTACATATGGGTGGCTGTTACCAGAAGGTGGCTTTAAGGAAGGAAAAAAAAAAAAGTAAATGAAGGCATGTCCTGAATACATGTTAATATGTATTAAATACATAACTGCATTGTTACAAGGCTTGCAAGTAACCAATACTACTTTCTAAGGCCTGGTAAATAAATATTAATGAATTCAGGGGATGAATTGGTTCCCAGGAAGGACTGAAAAGCACCCCCTAGTCTAACTTATAGATGTACACCAAAAGCTTTGCATGGGAAGGGTCAGCACCCTTCTTTTCTGGACAGATGGAAGACATTTGCAATAATGAATGCATTAACTACAGTGTTTTGTTTGCATGTCACTTACCACTAGTTAAACTTGCAATGGATTTTGCAGCACCTGCATCACACAGGAGAGCACAGATGCCCACACAGAATTAGTTCTAAATGTCTGTATGGAAGCTGCCAAACTGCTTGCTGTGATATATCTAAAATATTTTCCCATAGACTTCAGCAAACTGGCATCTAGTGGCTTCTTGGCTATATTACAATCCATCAAATAATCTCTTAAACATGGCGATACCAGGGTTTTTCTCAGCAAGAAGACAATGTTTAAGAGCTCCAGCTGGTGGGCCCTTGATGCTCCTGTCCAACATTAGGCTTGTCCCTAAGTAATTGTATTTTAATGCAAACCTTGGGAATCTGTGTCCGTTTTCTTTGACTTCATCACACGGGAAATGGTGTTTGACGTCAGGCTTGTTTATCCACGTCTGCACGTTAACAATTTCTTTGCGGTCATCGTCAGACATAGAGGAACTATCAATCTCATCTGGAACAAAAAGATATAAGTAAAGAATAGCCAAGAGTGAGCCCTTAACAAGTGGTTGAAAAAGGTTTTCGATTCAAGCTGCTCTTGTAAAGTCTAAACTTTGGGCAGGGCTCCTCTTAAAGGAGAATTCAACCTGTGGGGGAAAAAAAGCCGTAACCCCCACCCCAGGTAGACCCCTCTACCTCCTCCCCCCCCCCCAGGATAACTACCCCCCAGGGGAGATGCCCCATACTCCATACTTACCCTTCAACGCAGATTCTTCCAGCTGAGTTGCACGTAGCCATCTTCTGCGACCTCTGTAAGCTGACTGGTAGATTTCTGTATAATTTCGCGCATACTCAGTTGCGCAAACCGGCAAACTGCTCCAACTGTGCATGTGCAGAAATGCTGATCTCCCAATCAGCTTATAGAGATTGCGGAAGATGGCTACGTGCAACTCCGCTGGAAGAATCTGCCGCGAGGGGTTAAGTATGGAGTATGGGGCATCTCCCCGGGGGTGGGGGGTAGTTAGCCTGAGGGAGGAGGGTCTATCTGAGGTGGGGGGTACGGCTTTTTTTCCACACCGGTTGAATTCTCCTTTAAAGGAGGAAAGGAAGGAAAGCTACCAAAGCAGTTTATTGCCAACAGATTAGCCACAATACTGCAAGCTATAAGACTATATTTATTCTGCAGAATGTTTTATCATAATGGAGTAAACTGCTCTAGAAACTTTCTCTGTTTGTTTAGGATAGCAGCTGCCATATAAGCTTGGTGTAACATCACTTCATGCTCGAGTCTCACTCCAATTACTCATATCATTGTGCTCAGATTACAGTAGGGAGAGGAGCAAACTAAGTTTTAAAGGAGATGAAAGGCAAATTGCACTTTGAGGTGCCAAAAGTTAGGCTCCCCCAAGTGATTGTATTTATTTACCTCACACCCCAGAGCTCCTATCGGCAGAAATCTGCACCGGCCTGGGTTTCTTCCAGCGAGCACCACGGAATGATCCTCTTACTGCTTCTTCTCACGGCTGTGCATGCGCAGTAAGATGAAGAGCCAAAACTTTCACGAAAAAGCTGACTATTTTGTTCTTTTGAAGAAAGAAGAAGCAGGAAGAGGATTGCTCCGTGGTGCTCGCTGGAATAACCCTGGGCCGGTGCAGTAGGGTGAGAGGTAAATAAATACAATAACTAGGGCAACCCCAATGTAAATTGCCTTTCCTTCTGCTTTAAAGGTCCAACTATTGCTCAGGGCACGTATGGAATTGCTACAGTTTTAGGAAAATATCACTCATTCAGTCATAGATCGAAAAAAATCTAGGACACCAAATCACAACTTAAAGGAAAAGTAAATGTTTTTCTTTTTCTTTCTGTAAATGTGCTCTAAACAGCCCCCCAGATTAATGTACCTTAGTCCCTGCTGCAAGTCTGCTCTGGTTTCTGTGTTATCAGCAGCTTGTTTCCCTTCTTCCTGGTGCAGAGTGAAGCCCAGCCCCTTAGTTTACTGAGCAGTCCATTTGCTGCTGTTCCACAATAGAGAGGAAGAGGGAGCCAGTGTTTCATTAGTAAGCTAGTTTCCCCAAGCAAAAGCTGCTACACACACTGCTCTCTGCTATGTCATAGTATGCAAATGATCTCCTGGACTAGTCCAAGATATAAGGTCAGCTCAGAAAGCTAAGGGGCGGGGCTTCACTCTACACCAGGAAGAAGGGGAAACAAGCTGCTGATAACACAGAAACCAGAGCAGACTTGCAGCAGGGACTAAGGTACATTAATTTGAGGGGCTGTTTAGAGCAAATTTAGAGATAGAAAAAAAAAACGTTTACTTGTTCTTTAATGGACCTTGATGCTGGGTTTTTAAGTTTATCTAGAAGAACAAACACCTAATCTCTGTAATTCTACTCCTAACTGCCCTTCAGACTGAGCCACTTGCAACTGCTGCCAGCCCCACCGGCTTTACCCTGTTGAAACCATGAAATGATTCTTAGTGATGTCATCAGCTAAGTTTGTGCTTAGTGATGTAATTTGCCACACAATTCACAGATATTTGTGTATTATAATAAATAATGCACCCCTTGTAAAATATGAGGTTATTAGATGTCCATGATGTGTATAGCAATACTTGGCCTTTGGCATCATTCCTGTATAGGGTCAATGAGTTCCTCTGTAACTTATAATATCCTTATATTTTACATTGGGGGGGGCATTATTCCCTATATAATCTTTAGTTGGCCACAAACAGATTTCGTAGAATGAGAAGTACTATAATCCTTCTGCTGAGGAAAAATGGAATACCTTGTGGCCCCCATACATGGGCCGATATAAGCTGCCGACAGACCGAGTTGGCAGCTTATTGGCCCGTGTGTGGGGCCATCCGATGGGCTTCCCCGATTGGATTGAGCAGGTTAAAAAAACCTCGTCGGATCGCGGGCTCATCTGTGGGTGTATGAGGACCCGCGATCCAACCGCCCGTATCACCCACATTATGATCCGATCATTGGGCCCAAGGGCCCAACGATTGGATCATCCCGATATCGCCCACTTCAATGTGAGCATATCGGGGAGAGATCCGCCAAACGAGAGGATCTCACTGTCTATGGCCACCTTTATAATATAAAACATACAACAAATGTTTTATATACTTATTAGCCAGTATATTGCTTATTTTAATGAAGCAGAAAGATGGAATATCTTCTAAGATTATAATATAAAACATACTATTGTTTTAAAAACTTATAGCCAGTATATTGTTTATTTTAATGCAGCAGACAAATTGAATATCTTCTATGATGATAATATAAAACATACAACTATTGTTTTAAAAGCACATTAGCCAGTATATTGTTTATTTAATGAAGCGGATGCCAAACATTTAGCATTACTTTCCCGTTATGTGCACTGTATTGATTTTACCTGTATCATATTCTTCTTCATCGCCAATGCTGAAAACTGGTTTTACACCCCGATAAGGCTTCCCCACTCTGTCACTGCTGCTTACGTGTCTGTCAGAAGAAACAGGGGAAATGGGTTATGGACTTTCCTCTTATCAGAACGTTTTCTAACCAGTAAACACATGCACAAATGTCAGTTTGGGAAGCAGAAAGGAGGACGGATCTAAAGGTGAAATGGAAAGCAGATGAGATGTCACACAAGTGTTAAAAAGCAGCTGAATAACTGGATGATGATACTTAATGCAAGAACGCTCTTATTAAAGGCACAAAAAACAAGTTTTAGTTGAATGAGCTGCAAATGGACAAATATTAACATTAGGCTACAACAGGAAAATGCTTTATTCTGCTCTACAGCTACTGTCATGTGTCATGCAACTCCCAGGAACCCCCAGCCAGCTGGGAAACAAGCTGGGCCAACACAACAGGGCACCTAAGTCAAACTTCGTGGCTACTGCTTCATTTATAGTGGGTCTCTTTCCATTTTGAATTTTCTGCATAATTAAAAAAAAATAAAAAATAAACAACAACCCTTGGGGGTTTTCTCGGGAAGAGACTAACGTATAAATTTTGATTAATGACTTGCACCAAGAACAGAGCAACACCCCTTTGTTTATGTGTTTATTCACCAAGCCCCTGGCCTTACTCTGCACAACCAGCCCCCCCCCCCTGCAACTCCTAGAAAGAGGTGAGGAGAAACGGCCTGGGCTGCGGTGGTCCAATCCTTCCATAATTTGGAGTGAAAGATGACTTTTCTGGGAGAGGCAGCAACGCTCATGCGGAGAGAACAATAACACTCTCTTGCACTAGTAAATAAGAATTTCTGGTTTACAAACAGGAAATTCGGCTATTAAAAGCACGAGGAACGGCTTTTTGCCGCCCTGGAGACCTAGCGGGCGCTGCTGCCTGACGCAAGCCAATGAGTAAAAATAATAGCAGCCAAGGTCAAGCCACCCCAAGTCCAACATCAGTGACAGCACCACTGAGCCTGGTAAGTACTTGATTGTAGGTGCTGGATTGAAACTGTTTTTGAAAAGAAGACCCTGGGGGTTCATTGCTAATTATACTGGAACAGTCTTATCAGTGATAGTAAAGCCTTACTACCACATAAATATATATTTTAGCTTTCTTTTCATGGGATGTCCAGCAACAGGAATGAACTTGATCCCAAATAAGATCATTTATCCTTATTGGAAGCAAAACCAGTCTATTGGGTTTATTTAATGTTTATATGATTTTCTAGTATACTTAAGGTATGAAGATCCAAATTACGGAAAGATCCATTATCCGGGAAACCCCTGGTCTTGAGCATTCTGGATAATGATCCCATACCTGTATAACATTCACATTACATTTTGCTCAAACATAATCCATTAAGAACACTATGTTAGTGCACACTTTTAAATACTGGGTTAATTTAATGTTTAGATGGTTTTCTAGTAGACTTAGAATGTGAAGATCCGAATTACAGAAAGATCTGTTATCCGGAAGACCCCGGAGCATTCTGGATAACAAGTCTCATGCCTGTCAATTGAATAGTGAGTTCTAGTTGGATAAACAGGCAGTGAAGCTGTTACTGTAGCAGTGGCAATTGGTCTTCATTATGTTTTTTGTTAGATTGTTTTAAACAATTTGCCTTTTTCTTCAGGCGCTTTCAAATAGGGGGTCACTGACCCCCATCTAAAAACAAATGCTCTGTAAGGCTACTAATCTATCGTTATTGGTATTTTTTATTACTCATCTTTCTATTCAGGTCCTCTCCTATTCAAATGCAAGTCTCTTATTCAAATCAATGCCTGTTTGCTAGGGGAATTTGGACCATAGCAAACAGAACCACAAATAACCACAAATAATAATAAACAATTGCAAATTGTCTCAGAATATCACTCTCTACATCAGGGATTCCCAACCTTTTGAACCCGTGAGCAAGACTCAAAAGATAAAGAGTTGGGGAGCAACACAAGCATGAAAAATGTTCAAAGTGCTGTGATTGGCCATTTGGTAGCCCCTGTGTGGACTGTCAACCTACATTGAGGCTCTGTTTGGCAGTGCACCTGGTTTTTATACAACCAAAACTTGCCTCCAAGCCTGGAATTAAAAAATAAGCACCTGCTTTGAGGCCACTGGGAGCAACATCTAAGGGGTTGGAGAGCAACATGTTACTCACGAGCTACTGGTTGGGGATCATATTAAAAGTTAACTCAAGGGACAGCAACCTCTATAATAGTCAATAGATTAATAATAAGGGACACATTTATGAAAGGTCAAAGTCGGAGATCCAGGTTTAATAAGGCTAATCTGACAAAATCTAGTTTCTCCTTGATTTAGAAAGATTTGCCAACTAGAGATCCGAGATTCCAGAATCCTGAATTATCACAAACGCAAAATTACTAGAAGTTTCATCTGTCCCTTTAGCAAATCTACCCAGATATTTTCTTTAATATTCCAAGCTTCCAAGATGTCATCTGACTTCTCTAACCGGTGGAGACTACATGAATTGACTGACTTGATGACCCTCATTTGCATATGTAAATCAGTGAGGGGAAGAGGGAAAGAGAGCGTGTGGCTAAAATATTTTTTACTTCCGTGTTATGTGATGAAAAGTCACATTATTTTAAGAACTCGGTTTGGCCACCACAAGAATTCAGCTGAAAAACGATGAATCTTGGTCGACTACAAAACAGAATCCTGGATTCGATGCATCCCTACATTACACTTGCAAGATGATAAACACTACAACAAGATTTCTGATAAATGTGACCCTAAAGCTGGACATAGACGCAAAGATCCGATTGTACGAATTCTCGATTTGTACGGTTTTTGTATTGAATGTCCTGAAATTTGTCTTGCCATGCTGATCGGTCGTTCAGTCGATCAGACAGGTTAAAAGATTCCGGCTGCAGATGACATCTCTGCGTGTATTGCCCATCTGACAATTTTCAGTGGGAGACCAGCTTTGTCGGACATAAACTTTCGTACGAATGCTGTCAGGTGAGAACATCAGCTGATCTGTTCTTTTACTACTTTATTTGATCTGAATGGTTAGTGGGAGGTCGGGAGATGACGTTCGATTATTCGTACGATCGGATCTTTGTGTCTATTGCCAGCTTTAGCGTGCATTGTCTCCATCCATGTTCTACATCTTGTTTCCCTGAAAGTCTATTTACTCTTGCAATTCTGGTACCTGGGAAAGGAGATGCAGACAGGGGAGATAAAATGAATATCGAGGTAAAGGATGTGCAATTATAATAATAATAAAAAAAACCAATGGTAATCTATTCAGGGGAAGGGTTTTGTAATTTAAGGTGGCCATACAGGGGCTGATAAAAGCTGCCGACAGACCAAGTCGGCAGCTTATTGGCCCGTGTATGGGGCCCTCCGACGGCCTTTCCCGGTCGATATATGGACGAAAGTCGGCCAGATGTTGATCGGGTAAGACTAAAAATCCCGTCGGATCGCGGCCGCATCTGTTCGTTGATGTGGTCCTACGATCCGACCACCCATATGTCCTCAGTTAAGATCCGATCGTTGGGCCCTGGGGCCCACGATCAGATCAGCCTGATCGTGCTCAAGGTGGGCATATTGGGGAGAGATCCGCCATCAAAGATGATTCCTTCACATGAGAGCAACGTGTTATTAAGCATAAATACACAGCACTGTATTTGCCAGTTGCGATGGATAGAAAGAAATTAGCTATAAATGGAATAAAAGAGTAATGGGGTTATGTAATAAAAGGCACTAAGTTTGCCCAGGGGCAGTAACCTATAGCAACAAATCAGCAGACAGCATTTACTAGTCACCTTTTTAAATGCAAGAATCTTATTGGTTGGCATGGATTACTGCTCCTGGGCAAACATAGTGCCTTATATTACATATGGGGGTTAGTGTTGTGGTGCTGCTCATACAGCCATAAGGTGTGTGAATCCTCTGATCTGTTACTGATGGAAAAGGCATCAGAGACACTGACATTCCACATAACAACACAGTTAGGAAAGGGGCCCTGGGTTTATCAAAAAAAATTTAGATTTAGCAAACTTTCATTTTAGTTCCAAACAAGCATTTCCCATAGGGGTTACAAGGAGTATTGAGTGGGTTGTGTCAGTGTGACTGAAGCTACACACAAGCGAGACATTGGATTGAGTAGAGAAGTAACACAGTGTACTAAGGGGCTTACCGCTCCAAACTCCCCCTCTCTGGCCAGGGTATATTGAAAGTGATTCTATAACAAATTGAGGCACAGAATACAAACCAAAACAAAGAAGGATATCATTAAAGAAAACTCAAGGTAAAAGCAAAAGATACCAAGTTCATATTTCATGCATTTTCCCTTAAAAAGAAAGTAAAATGCTGTGTTATAGATGTCCGTGTGCCGTTAATATTTCTTGTCATTCCTTTATACAGCTTGCCTTGAGAGAGATAATATTCATAGACAGCGAACAGAACAAAACCAGGTATTGAGCAATATGGTAGCACTCTCTGAGAGGTATGCATGCAAATGTTCATGGGTATGGTCTGCAGGCATTCTAAGGTGTGTCCAGAATTTAAGGGAAAATACATAAAATAGGATTACACAATTAAGTATTGATTTTCAACACGAGCTGAGATCAGGTTAATGCAATTTGAACATGTACACTGTATATACACACACACAAACATAAAGATGTGGTTAATCATGCTATTCCTAGCAACTTCATAATTGGTCTTCATTATTGATTTTCCATAGATTTCAAATTATTTGCCCTTCCTTTCTACATCATTCCAGCTTTAAAAGGAGAATGAAAGCTACGGAGGCATTTTATTGGCAATAGATTAGCTGTAATAGTGAACGCTATATTTATTCTGTAGAATGTTTTACCATACCTGAGTAAAACGCTCTAGAAGCTCTCTGTTTGTTTAGGATAGCAGCTGCCATATTAGCTTGGTGTGACATCACTTCCTGCCTGAGACTCTCCCTGCTCACTCATAGCTCTGGGCTCAGATTACAGCAGAGAAGGGAGGGAGAGAGAGGAGCAAACTGAGCATGCTCAAGCCCTAGCCCTGGAGGTTTAAGCTGGAGGCAGGAAGTCTGATACAGAAGCCCATGTGTACACAATAGAATGAAAGAAATTCTGTGTTTCTTTTGACAGAGCAGCATTACTTTGAGGGTTTACTGGTATATTTAGGTGGACCTTTCTGATAAGGCTTACTTAGTTTTAACCTTTCCTTCTCCTTTAAACAGAAGTCACTGACCCCGGCAGCCAAAAACTATTGCTCTGTGAGCTTACAATTTTATTATTATTTTTACTTTTTATTCCTTATCTTTCTACTTGGTTACTCTCCTATTTATATTCCATTCTCTCATTTAACCACTGCCTGGTTGCTATGGTAAACAAGGCCCTAGCAACCAGATAACTGCCAACATTCTATACTGGAGAGCTGTTAAACAAAAAGCTACATAATTTAAATGAAATCACAAAAAGAAAAGAAAACCAACTGCAAATTGTGTCAGGATTTCAATGTCTACATTATACTAAAAGTTAATTTAAACAGCCCCTTTAATGGAGTATTTCTAAGTGTGGAATTCTTGAACCTTATAGCATAGATCTGAAGTAACTCCAGTTATTTGGATGCAAACAATTTTACATAAAAAAAAAAAGCAATTGGTTGTTAGATTATTCAGTATTAACATCAGGAATGCTCAGCTAGAAGCCTCCAGTTGCTGCTAAATAATGGACTCCATCCATTATTTTTTTTTTTTTTTAGTTCATACACTCCTCTCACTTGGTGCAGTTACTCCTTATAAGCCATACATCTGGATTCAATACCTGTACTTCACATACACAATGCAAAAAAAAAAATATTAAATATCCTAGTGCCTCTTAAAGGAGAATTCAACCCTTCCTTAAAAAAACCGCTGCCCCCCAGCCTACTTGCTACCACCACTTGTGGCAGATTCAGGCATTGGATTTCCTGGCGAGCAATCTTCTTCTTCTTTTGTAATTTTCGTGTCTTCTTTCGGCGAATCCCGCGAGTTTTGGCGCATGCGCAGTTGTCTGGAACCGGGAATTGTACATTCGCCAATATGCCATTGAATACATGAAAATTACCGAAGAGAGTAAGATGGCTGCTGTGAACTCCAATGCCTCCAAAAAAAATCCAGATATGAGGGATTATCGTACCTATCTACTGGAGCTGATGTGTTCTCAATGAAGCTGATGACTTTGTCTTTCACATTCACAGACTTGGTTTTCAAAGCTACGGTCATTTTGTTTACCAAGGACTTCATGCCTTTGCCATCACCCACAGCAGAATCACCCTGTTAGGGGAAAAACACAGATGTTGCAACAACAAAAACATTTTTTTGTTGTCTGTTCTTTAATAGAAAGAAAATCTAAAGCCTAAAGCAAGCCATAAAATATACTTGTTTGTCTGCTTTTGAGTCCATGTTGGTCTGGTTTGGCCACCAAGTGTTGGATCGCATGTGAGGCCAGTGCAGAACACCTGCTTATGGATATTACATTTAGCCAAGTCCATTGACAATTAATATAATCATGTAACTGGAATAACTTTTGAAGAAAACCTCATCTCTGAATACAATAAGTTGGACAGTTCTAGGCTGCACTGTACCTGCTAGGAACAATGTAACGAAGCATGGATGGAACCTTGTATCAGACTGCTTTCCCAAGAGCTATACACAGGAAAATATTATGGTCCACCACTAGGGATTGAATGAAGTATTTAACTTATCCTGTTACTTGTAAATGTACTATGTTTCCTTTTGACACTATGTTGTTTCTTTTATCTATGATATAATTACCAATTACATTGTATCCCTTTATCTTACAGATAACTTCTGAGATAAAATCATCTCCAGGGAAAGGTACTTTTGCCTTTAGGGAAAGTATAATTACTCTGTATTTATTTACCCAATTATTGTAACTACTAATGAAAAAACTTTTTTTCTTGTGGACTATTTGGACTTTTTTTTGTGGTATGGACAATTTTTTTCACTGTGGTGGGAGGGTCTGAAGGGTATTTAAGGGTGGTTTTGTAATTTTTCTGCATCACCTGACGAAGGGGCCCACCCCCGAAACGTTGTGCATCATTTGACGAATTAAACACGTAGGGGTTCTCCCCCACTGTCATCAAATCCTGTGTGCCGTCTTCTTCTACCCTCTGCCACCACTAGCTCCCACACATTTTTACTGAACTGTACAGTACATTTTAGCCTTTACAGTGCAGCAAGTCACCTTCATAAACTATACTGCTTACTCATATAGTCAGCTGCCATGTGTACAAAGTGCTCCCTCCGTTTCATTTTTTATATTTTGGGTGTCCTTTAAAAACAAGGATAATTAGCCTGATTAAATGGCCATCAACACCAAAAATGAAAGGGACTCATATGTGTACACTGTGCACCAGGGCCATGACCAAAAATGCTGTGCCTTAAAGGAGAACTACACTTTAAAAATGAATATTTCTAAAAATGCCATATTTTATATATTGACACCAGCCTAAAGTTTCAGCTTGTCAATAGCAGCAATGATCCAGGACTTCAAACTTGTCACGGGGGGTCACCATCTTGGAAAGTGTCTGTGACACTCACATGCTCAGTGGGCTCTGAGCAGCTGTTGAGAAGCTAAGCTTAGGGGTCGTCACTAATTATCCAGCAGAAAATGAGGTTGGCCTGTAATATAAGCTGATGCTACAGGGCTGATTATTAAATTCTGATGCTAATTGCACTGGTTTCTGTGCTGCCATGTAGTAATTATCGGTATTAATGATTAATCAGACTTATATTGTGACTATATTTCTATTCTATGTGTACTGTATATTGTGAGTGTGTCCCTAAGCTCAGTAAGTGACAGCAGCACAGAGCATGTGAATCAGTGAATCAGAATCAGAAAAGAAGATGGGGAGCTACTGGGGCATCTACTGGGGAGACACAGATCTTTACTGCTAAAGGGTTGTGGTTGCCTTGGGCTGGTACACAAGCACAAAACATCATGTACAACATTTCTACCTACTTCTTTAGTTTAACTTTAGTTCTCCTTTAAGCTTTAGTTCTCATTTAAAAGTAATCCTGCAAACATTTTAATCCTTTGGTTCTTAAATGTGGATTCTGGGAATATTCCCATTGTGTCGCTGTTGCTCTGGCTTGAAAGAGAACTGCATAACATTAATTAATCATTACTAATTGCCAGTAAGTACTAGAACGTGCAGTATTTATATATGCATATATAAAACCAGTTTTGTTATTGTTCCTTTTTTTTTTTTTTTTAACTTTAACATGGACTCGGTTCAAGGTTCAGTCCGCTGTGTATTTATTCTTAGGATCTATAGTGTTTAAGTAGCAATAACAATGGCTGTTCTACATACTTACATCTGCATACATGGAAATGCTGCTTTGTGATCCAGAAGTACTAACTATCCAGTTTCCATAACCATTTTCCATGTTAATGTCCGCTAAATGTTGCTGCAGTGCTGGAAAATAAAGGGAAAGGCTTAATAGTCACAAAGTGGCAGAACACAGCATCTATTTTATGTCAAACCAACAGAAGAATTAAACAAGCAGTGTGAAAAACTATGATAGTCTACAACTGCCTCGCAGGGACCATTTCTCCTTCCCACCCCCTTTAGCCTGGCACAGTCATCCAACCCCTCCTTCAACTTGGTCCATGTTGCAGTGATGGAACTTAAAGTCCCGCTGCTTCCAGACAATTCATCACTGCTCATGGAATAAGGTGAAAGTGTAGTTGAATGTCAGCCTAAGTGGGCGGGTGGAAAAATGGCATAACTATGAGCTCACATCAATAATTGAGTTTTTTCCCTTTTAAGGGTGAAAGTCAGAGCATTGGATTTTCAAGTAAACATAGAAAGTGTGTGCACTCTAGTTGTTCCACCTAAACACACATAAAACATAATTTCCACTTATTTTACCACACAGCCCATTAATAAAACATTATCTAAACGTTCAGCACAGCGGAACTTCTGCCAGATAGAAAAGTCATGCAATGACAAGCAATTACTTACCCATGAATCCTCCTTTGGCGATGCTGACATACTCTTTATTTTTCTGTCGGGGTAAAGAAGAATAGAAAAAAAGACAGATTCCAAGTCAAATCATTGTACAGCAGAACACGTAGTTCTGAAAATGAATGCTATATTTTTAACACACGGCACGACAAGTATTTTATAAGTCCTTTTGTAACTGTGCAGCAAGGCAGTCCTGGGACAAATAACATGCTTATTAAAGGGGTTGTTCACCTTTCAGTTAACTTTTAGTATAATGTAGAGAGTGATATTCTGAGACAATTTGCAATTGGTTTTCATTTTTTATTGTTTGTGGTTTTATAGTTATTTAGCTTTTTATTCAGCAGCTCTACGGTTTGCAGTGTCAGCAATCTGGTTGCTAGGGTACAAACTACCCTAGCAACCCTGCATTGATTTGAATAAGAGACTTGAATATGAATAGGAGAGGGACTGAATAGAATGATAAGTACTAAAAAGTAGAAATAACAATACATTTGTAGCCTTACAGAGCATTTGTTTTTAGATGGTGTCAGTGACCCCCATTTGAAAGCTACAAAGAAACAGAAGAAAATGGGAAATCATTAAAAAAACTATGAAAAATAAATAATGAAGACCAGTTGAAAAGTTTCTTAGAATTGGCCCTTCTACAATATACTAAAAGTTAACTTGAAGGTGAACCACCCCTTTGATATAAATCAGGGCTATCTAATCAGCATTATTGGGCTTATTACACTATATAGTGTGTTTTTTTTATTTAGGAGACGGGACAAACTTATAATTAATTACTGACAAGCGCACCACCCAAGACATTACATCTATCTAATCAGCAAACTCATCCCACTGTGCTACCAACAATCTCAGTTATACATTATATATCACTATTTTTCTGAAACGATGGGCTTTATGGGGCTCTACAATTACAAATTTAAATAGCAGTGCAACATGCTGTAGGAAATAACAATTTGATTATATTTTTATTTTAATCAGTAGCAACTGAAATTGCAAACAGATAATTAACCTGAGTGTAGATACAATTTAGGACAAAACTATACTAAACCAGTGGTATCTGAATTGGGTGGATTCATTGATCAACATTTATTCCTTCTGGTCTAGGTCTGTTTTGGATCATCAAGGTTGTAAATTTTATTGGGTAATGTGTGCAGACCTGTAAAAAGTGAGCTAGGACCATGTTCATGTACATATCTTCCTCTTCGCGGCCACTTCCCATGAAGCATAAGTGTTCACCCCCAGCTATGGATCCTGATTCAATGGACTGTTTCTGTGCTTCCAGCAGTGACTTGACCGACAGTGAAAATTCTCCTGGGTTCTGCAGCATCTGCAAGGAAATATGAAAACAACATTGTACCAGTCAGCTTATAAAGGAAAACTCAGCACTGACTGCAGGTTTACACATTCAATTAATAAACACAAGTCTAGATCTTACAGGACAAAATTAGCACTGACCAGGTCAGAATCCAAGTGGAAAGCTGTTGAAAGGTGACCAGAGTTGTACTGTTCTGCAGGCCGGCAATCCACCACAAAAAAACGGACTCCATCCTGGAAGAGAGAATAGGATGTAAGACAGTTATGATCAATGTGATATTAACTATTCATGCTTAAAATGAACTGCTTTTGATGTTGCAGACAACACAACCTTTCTGACCTGCCCTTCAACAAAGATACCTGTAGTTTGGGATTACCATAGACAAAGTATGGAGCAGTTTCATTATGTCCTCTACATCTCACTTTATGCTAAACATCTGCTCATCCCCTGAACAATCTAATTTGCCACCACAATAACATGCTGGCATTGATATGATGAGTAGATTTAGCTCACAAAATGATATGTGTAAGGAAATAGGTTACCTTTATTCCAGAAGTCTTTGGGCTCCTGCCTATGCCATATCCACAAATAATTTCACCCCACCCTTCCATTCCTACATACAGTAGGCTGCAACACAAATAACAATGGATCCCTCACAGCAGCACTGATCTTGAGGAGGATGCCTCTTCCCAGTAGAACTATTTCTCCCTCATCATGGACTCTACCAACCAGCATAGAAAGCTGCAGCTCACCTTCCCCTGCTTGCTAAGTGTTCATCACGGACTTGCATCCTCAATAACTATTTCTTGTGATTTATTGTTTTATTCATATTCGGCAGCCATCTCTATATTAAATGTTTATAGAAAAAAGTAACAGGGGATGTTAAACCTACTGGTGCCGTTTCTTTTTTTTTTTTTAAACTTAAGTTTTATTCAAGATTTTCATAAAAACAAGAAATGCAAACCTTCGATAAGAATACAGTGTTTCAGAAGTAATTATGGTATCATTACATTTTTGAGCAGTGACAGGAAGATCGGTGGTTTACCAGTTCCATATTAACACATGCTTGGAATTTCAAACAAGAATTTAGAGTAGAAGAGTAGAATAAACAACAACTCGGAATAACAACTCGGAATAACAAGGCTCCCAAATCCTCCCATAATATGGAGACACATGCGAAAAGGCAAAATCGTGTAGAAAATGCTACTGGTGCTGTTTCTAATCAAATTAGCATCATATACAGACCCCTTGCTGCTGATTTGCTTGAAGAATCTCAGACACGGCAACCGCCAAACAAAGGGCCTGACTCAAGTCTGTGTCATCTTTGAATGCGATCAAGCTACTGCCAAACAAGCTCTGGTGATCCTAAATGGGGAAGAGTTGTTTGAGAGACCCTGTTAGTATGCAATAAAAGAATCATGCACTTATAAGCTTATTTCCTGCGCTACTGTGTTTTAATTTACAGTGTCACTAAAAAACAAAAAGCATTTTAAACATCAGGAAGTATGCAGAACATCAAAGTGACCATACAGACTAGTCATGAGTCACTTAGAAGATGTGCAATGCAGCCAGGACATGCGTGCCAAAATAGCTGTTAAAAGAACCTGCAGCAGTATTATTGCTCAGTCTTTGCGAAGACATTTTACTACACCATCTCCCATTATATGTCAGTAGTGTATGTGTGTGTGTGGGGTCTTAGCCAGTTGCAGACCCAGTATCTAAATTACACATTATCAGAAAATGTCCATATTTGATCAAAAGCTTTAATGAAACCTTTATGAAAAAGACACATTTTGTTGCTGTCATCCTAAGTTTGTACCTTTCGAAGGGAAGCTGGAGTTTTGCTGTAGTAATACTGGGCCAGACTGAAGAGATCCTCAATGTCCTCTGTTTCTAAACTTGACGGAGCACTCTCCAGGCATTCTGAAAACAGAAGAAATGGAACGTCTGAGATTATAACAGTGCTTTCTAGAGGAGACCTGTGTGGGTCTAATTGGGTGAACCTGCACCCAACCTACTTATTCATCAGTTTGGACTTACTTTTTGATTCAACAAGCAATAGATTTATCCACAACCCAAAACCACCACAAAACTTCCATGACGGTATCTATACTGTCTGTCTTTCAGTCTATTTATCGTTTCTCCTTCTATACATGTACCTATCCATCTATCCATGTACCTATAAATCTATTCATGTACCTATCCATCTCTCCATGTACCTATCTATCCATCCACCTATCCATGTATCTATCCATGTATCTATTCGTCTATCCATGTAACTAACCATCTATCCATGTAACTATCCATGTAAGTATCCAGCTATCCATGTAAGTATCCAGCTATCCATGTAAGTATCCAGCTATCCATGTAAGTATCCAGCTATCCATGTAACTATCCATCTATTCATGTACCTATCCATCTATTGATGTACCTATCAATCTATTCATGCATCTATCCATCTATTCATGTACCTATCCATCCACCTATCCATGTATCTATCCATCTATTCATGTAACTATGCATCTATCCATGTAAGTATCCGTCTATCTTTCCATGTAACTATCCATCTATCCGTGTATCCATCCATCTAACTATCCATCTATCTACGTACCTATCCATTCATGTATATATCCATCCATCCATGTACCTATCTATCTAACTATCTATCTTTCCATCCATCCATCTAAGTCCTTTTCTTATTTCTATTAATACTTACACTGACTGTGGAGGACATTGAAGCTCTTAATTTTCACTGACAATAATTAGAACTTTGTTTGCATCTAGAGTGAATGACCAAACATCTATCCATCCATCCATGTATCCAACCATTGATCTATTCAAGTATCCATCCATCTATCCATTCAATCGTCCATCCATCCATCTATCCATTCATGTATCCATCTAGCCATCCTTCCAGCTATCTACTTCCTGTTATTATTTCAATTAATGCTTACACGGACTGTGGAGGACACTGAAGCTCTTTATTTCCACTGGCAATAATTAGAACTATGCTTGCATCTAGTGAATGACCACACTGCAAGCCTCCTCCAGTTGCTGCTGAACTACAACACCCATCAGTGTACTGAATAAAATCAAATGCAGGTAGGTAAACAGATCTGAACTTGATGGATGGCTGCAGTTTGGCCAGTCCTTGACTATACACATTTCTTGCGATTCCTGGTTAATATTACTACTGCTGGACAAGAGAGGCAAAGACAAACAAGGTAAAGGACAGATGTTGTCTAATAAACAATTAAGGAAGTACTGGTAAAATTGACTAGCTACAATGTCATCCAACAGAATAACCTGTCAGTTTTTATTGTAAAAATGATAATCTTTATTAATAAACAAGGACCTACTTATAAGTTCTTCTTTGTCATCTACTTCTTGTCCTAGTACGGTTTCTCTAAATACACAAAAGAAAGCAAATCATGAGCGGTGACATGCAAGGAGAGAACTCTCTGCTACAGAAGCGTGCACTCACTTGGAATTGACGAGCATGATGAGCATGAGGAAGTACATGAAGAACGGATCTGCCTGCTGTAAGTAGTTATCCCAGATGGCCTGAGTCGCCTCCACGGAACAATGAAAGGCAAGCAGGCTTCCGAACTGAGGGAAAAATAGAATGAACAGATATTAAAAAAGGTTAGTCCCTTTCACATTCACTCACAGTATATATACATATAGAATAGTTAGTTACCCAGTTAAGTGCGTAAAGATCAGGTGTAATTTTCTTAGTGTCTAAAAAAGAACAGAGTTCTGGCTCGTGGTACTGCAAAAGCAGTCGGAATAAATGGAATGGTTTTCCTTTTCTGTTGCAATCCCTAAAGAAAAAAGGAAACACAAGTTGTTATCCTTATAGACCCAACATTCTGTACATTACTATACAGTAATATATCACTATTCAAAAAACATACAATCTGAGATTCCTAGAACCACACATTTCAATTCCCTCGGACTGAGAATATGGAACCTGGAAGCTCTGAAAAGCATATTTGCAAGGAAAAAGTAAACCCTCAGAATACTAGATCGTCAAATCAACGTACAATTAAAGATCAGCGCCACAGGCTATGGAAAAAAAATATATATATAACAGAATCCAGTGCATTATTTCTAATATTCAGTGTAGTCACCAGTGTTACAACACTAATCTGTGTGTGTCTTGAACCATAGAAAGACTATGCACAGAATTTTCATGGGTGTTTTAGAGTGCTATAATGATTTCTACAAGGTGCTATCTCCAACATAAAATTATAATTATAACAAAGTGCTTTTAGTGCTTGCTTGAAAAAGTAAAAAGAATTAAAATAAGGTGCAATGGTGTTACTTACATAAGTCCCACTTCTGAGTGCATATCAAACAATCCAGTCTTGTGCAGATCATGGAGGTGAACCATGCAACATCACTTCCAATCTCAGCAGTGAGTGGATGTACAGGGGGAACATACAGGAAAGGGAGATGCTGCCAGAACCCATCTCTTTGCATTGCAAAGGTTCACCTCCACGATCTGCACGAGGACCAGATTGTTTGAAATGTGACTTATGCAAGTGCAATAAGTTTTAAAACCTTTTAAAAAATAAAGACAAATTACACTATGGGTGCTATCCCTGCATTTTAATGTCTTTGCAGAAAAAGGAATACCCTGGAGTTGATATCAATATGCGGTTTTGAAATCAGGAATCTTGTAAATTGCTAATGCCACCAGAGAGTGGAGATGCCACATGCAGATTTTTACTGATTGAAGAAAACACCATTGCACCTTATTTTAATTCATTTTTACTTTTTGAAGCAAAAAGTACTTTGTTTGACATAATTTTATGTTGGAGATAGCACCTTGTATAAATCACTACAGCACTTTAAAACACACAGGAAAAAAATCTGTGCATAGACTTTCTATGGTTCAAGACACACACAAATTATAGTGTTGGTGACTGCACTGAATATTAACAATATTGCACTAGGTTCTGTTATTTGTTTTTTTCCCCATAACCTGTGGCGCTGATCTTTAATTGTAGCTTAGTCTGCTCTCCTTGGTGGCCCCCTAGGCCATATGAAGTAGTTTGCGTCTTGATTTTCAAAACATTTCTTTACAATCAGAGTCCTGTCCTTCCAGCATCACTTGAGACCCTCTCCTTCTCTAAGTCTGACCTAATGCTTCATAAATCAACAAGTTACAGAATATGTTGGCGCTCTACAAATACACGTTAATGATAATGATAATAATAAAAATTACATTGAGATTGCCAGGGAAGCCGTTGTAACCAGCTTGGCATAAGAAAACTTTCCGTCAGCCTCCCAGTGTGGCCGAACCTACAGACTTTTTGCTGCTAACAGGAGAGTAAATACTGAAGAAGCACATCTGCAAATAAGATCAGCGCAGTTATGTGGATTTAGCGTTGATTATTATTATTATACTTATATCGGACAGCGTATACAAAAATACTATGGCCGAAGGACACCCGATACACAACACCTCTGCTCCAATGTCTTCAGTATATATAAATTCATGTGTAATAAAATAGACAAGCATCACTTTTTTTGAATGAGGGTTTTAAATACATATCTTATTTTTCCTTTAAAGGGGTTGTTCACCTTCAAAGATTTTTTTTCAGTTCAGTTGGTTTCAGATAGTTCACCGGAAAGGAAGACTTTTTAAAATTGAGTTCTATTTTCTATTTGTGACTGTTTTTCTAATATTGAAGTGTAAAGTTTCATTCAACTCTGGGGGGGTCGACTGTTCTAAATTGATACATTTAGTTTAGGGATGCACCGAATCCAGGATTCGGTTCGGGATTCGGCCTTTTTCAGCAGGATTCGGATTCATGTAACTTTATGGCACAAAACAAGGAAGTGAAAAATGTTTTCCCCTTTCCATCCATAATTTG
The DNA here is from genome assembly GCA_024363595.1 of Xenopus borealis. Taxonomy (NCBI): domain Eukaryota; kingdom Metazoa; phylum Chordata; class Amphibia; order Anura; family Pipidae; genus Xenopus; species Xenopus borealis. Next base: position 23,183,109 of record CM044433.1, on the reverse strand, counting down.
CATATGCTAATTAAGGTTTGGATTCGGTTCGGTATTCGGCCGAATCTTTCGGGAATGATTTGAGGGTTTGGCCGAATCCAAAATAGTGGATTCGGTGCATGCCTAATTTAGTTGATACATGGTTATCTTTGACCCTGCATGAGTTTCATTGAAGGAGACATATTGTGTAAAGAAATAATAAAGTACCAGTGCATTGTACCCATTTAGATATAGAAGAATTGTGCTTTAAAAAGTAGTGTTTCACTTACTTATTGAATATTTTTGCAAAAACTCTAATAATCCCTCCCTTTTCTTCCACTTCATGCTCCCTGAATTCCCAGGCTGTGCAGGGGGAGCCGGCAGCTCTCAGCTCACTGCACTGTAGGACAGAAACCAATCAGCAGCTAGCAGGACCTGATAGGGAACTGAAGTCTGTTTGTGCTTTTGTGACTGCAGGGCTGTGATTGGCTGTCCCTCTTCTACTGTGCTTCTGGCAGGGGCCGTTAGGACATGCCCACCCCTCATTTGAAACACATACAGGGACCAGAGAACATTCATAGGGAGCTCCTATAAAGAGGCCATTTTTAAAGATAATATTAATTTTTAGTACCATAAAAAAGCAACACCATATATTACTTATAACTGCCTACACAATTAGGGTTTCTTCATTTATCCTATAGGTCTTCTTTATATGCAGCTGTTAGAATTGATTCAATAGTTGCTAATATCCCACAGATACTACTGAGAAATGTATCAACTAAATGTATCAAACTGTAACAGTTCAGATGCTCCTGGATCACTGAGCTGCCAGACAAACACTAGAGACACGAATATTAAACTTAAATTTTGGAAAAACGGTAAAAAAAATAAAAATAAAAGATGGAAAACAATTTAAAAAAGTCTCTGTTTATGATGAACAATCTGAAAACAACTCAACTGAAAAAATTTTTGGAAGGGGTTGTTCAACAATTTTTCAGTTCAACTGGTTTCAGATAGTTAACCAGGAATAAAGATTTTTACTTCATGGGTCCCCAACCACCGACTGCAGTCAGTCCTGAACTGAGCCGCCAAGTCTAGCCCAGAATTAATGAGGCGCACTGAATTGGATGCCGACCCCACCTCGCCCGCCCCCTTGCAAAAATGTTTGTCTCAACACCGGTACCGGGCCAAAAAAGCTTGAGGACCCCTGTTTTAGTTGATACATTGCTTATCTTTGACCTTGCTGAGCAGAATCCCTGGGTTTCATTACAGGCAGCTGATAGAATTGATACAATAGTTTCTAATACTCCAGAGATGCTGCTGAGCAATGTAACAACTAAGGGGCAAATTTACAAAATTCACGTGAAATGATTGAAGTTTGATCAAATAACAATAGTACAAATTTTTCGTATATTCGGATATTCTAATTTGGTCTCTTCGCTCATTGAATACCGAATTATCGAATAGATCAAATGATTGGATATTCATAATTCGATCGTTCGATTGTCTACTTCGCCAGATTGTACCTACCGAATTGTAATAGAAGCCTATGGGAAACCCCCCATAGGCTTCTGAGACTAAGTCCTGCTCGAATACTATTCGTACAATCGAAGCGTTCGATCGTTCGAATCGTACAAATTTTTCGGAGGCTCAAAGGAAATTTTACGATTTTTTCGTGAAATCAAACGATCGGTATCCGCGCAAAATGATAGCCTAAAACAATTCAATAAGCACTCAATGGTCGAATGCTTATTGAATTTCGAGTAGGATCGGGCCAATCTTGGGGAATAATAGTAAATTTGCCCCTAAATGTTGCAAAATTGTAACAGTTCCGAATCTGCACCTGAATTACTGAGTTGCCAGACTCAAACACCACATCCAACTTTATACTTTTTGAAAAAACTGTAAAAAAATTAAAAATGGAAAGTAATTGAATAAAGTCTTTATTTTTGGGGAACAATCCGAAAACAACTGAACTGCAAAAAGTGTTTGGAAGATGATCAAGGAACGTGAAATTGAGATGTCAGTGCAGGGTGTCTGTAATGCACCCCTGCTAAATACAGTAGTTTATTATCCCAGCTTGGCTCCCCTCTTATTCCCTGTATAATGGGAGCCATACTTCCACTTGACTCATTAACAAGAATCTTTTGATACTGCCCAGAGTCCTTTCTCTGAGAGACACGCTCAATATATCCCAGGGATCCTTTGAGGCTGCCCAGAACAAGCACATGCACCGTATAGAACAACTGGTAGTGTGTATGATACTGAGCATGTGCTAGTAGGCGTGAACATTCTCCATTCAACGCAATTTCACTATATACTTCCAGTACTAACTGTGGACTATTGGCTTGGTCTAATAGTATTGATTCAGTTGTCTTTTCTACTACACAGTAACTCCAGATCCATACCTTACATGAGTAGCACAAAGAAGCCCCTTCTATTTCCTTTATAATAGAAGCACAGATATAACGCAGCAACTGTCAGAATTACCTTGGGATGTACTTATTCATGATTGCATAGAAGCAATTATATAAATCGCTGCGTGGCAGCTGAAGGCCCACGAGTGGCTTGAGTAGATGGATCCAGCTGACATCTTCCTGGTACTTAACATTGCGGGATTTACAGTAAAAGGTTACAACAGATTCGATATCCTGAAGCAACGCAGATTTACTTTCTTCAGCCACGGACAGCTGGTCTGAGAAAAAACAGAGTAAGATTAAATAGCTGGTAACTGACACTCTCTTTATTATGAGTATCATCAATCATCAAGTGGAAAGAGGAATTCACACATAAGTTTCTTATGAATAGGGAAAGATGTATTACATGGCGATCAATTTGCTTGTCGACCCTTGTGATTTATTGCTTGTGTGATGTAGTACAAGAGCACTAGGGCCTGGGACCAGAGCTCACTGGCAACTATTCCTCAGTCTGCAGGGCATCAATATGCTATAAAAGGCACAGCTATTAAAGGGATGCTGTCATGGGAAAAAAATTTTTTTTCAAAATGCATCAGTTATTAGTGATTCTCCAGCAGAATTCTGCACTGAAATCCATTTCTCAAAAGAGCAAACAGATTTTTTCATATTTAATTTTGAAATCTGACATGGGGCTAGACATATTGTCAATTTCCCAGCTGCCCCAAGTCATGTGACTTGTGCTCTGATAAACTTCAATCACTCTTTACTGCTGTACTGCAAGTTGGAGTGATATCACCTCCTCTCTTTCCCCCACCCAGCAGCCTAACAACAGAACAATGGGAAGGTAACCAGATAACAGCTCCCTAACACAAGATAACAGCTGCCTGGTAGATCTAAGAACAGCACTCAACAGTAAAAACCCATGTCCCACTGTGACTCCTTCAGTTACATTGAGAAGGAAAAACAGCCTGCCACAAAGCAGTTCCCTTCTAAAGTGCAAGCAAAAGTCACATGACTGGGGCAGCTGGAAAATTGACAATATGTAAGATATTAATGAATATGCCACTTAATTTTATATAAACTGTTGCTCAAGTATTTATTTTGGGGGTATTGTTTTCCTTTAAGGGGGTGGTTCACCTTAAAGGTAACTTTTAGTATGCTATAGAATGGTCAATTCTAAGCAACATTTTAATTGTTTTTCATTATTTATTTTTTATAGCTTTACTTGCCTTTATCTTCTGACTCTTTGCAGCTTTCAAATGGGCTTCACTTACCCCTTCTATTAAGGAAAAGTTTCTTAGAATTGGCCCTTCCACAATATACTAAAAGTTAACTTGAAGGTGAACCACCCCTTTAAGGGAAAGGCCAGACGGGAAGATTCGGGTAGATTTGTCGCCCCCAAAGAAGAGGCGATTAGTCGCAAGGTGACAAATCTTCCCGTCTGGCCTTACCCTTAGGATACTGGTAGCTAGATATCGGTTATGCCTACCTCATATAGTGAATGTAGAAAAAAAGGACAGTATATTTCCTACACACACAGACTCAAAATGAAGAGATCTTACCAATCAGATTTTGGCAATCTCTGTGGATGATCGGCTGCTCTTGGAGATCCAGAGAACCATCCCATGAAGCTAAACTGTCCCCTTTTCCAGACACATTCAGCGCAATCTAGAACATGGGAAATTCAGTGAGTGTCAGTTGAAAGGATTGGTTTTCATTAGGGATTTTGTGCATTTTCCTGAATATCAAACAGTTACCATCATTATTTGGAAGGGACAGCATAATCTCTGACGGTATAATAACTTATACAGGAGACAGGCAACATTTTAGAACAAAGAGATACAATATATGGAAAGTAGAAATTAGCAGTGCAAAATACAATAGGGGTGGAAACTAACAAAAAAAATAGGGCAATGTGAAATAAAAGCATGACAGCATGAACGAACAAGTTACTCTTCGCTCTCCCCCTCTCAGCAGTCTGTCTCTCTTTATTCTCGCTTCATGTAGATGCCAAGGTAAAATTTAGATTGACAGGCAGGTCTAACGCCTCTTTTAGGAGGCGGCTCCCTTTCCCAGCAGATGTGTTAACTAGGGATGCACCGAATCCAGGATTCGGTTCGGGATTCGGCCAGGATTTGGCCTTTATCAGCAGGATTCGGATTTGGCCGAATCCTTCTGCCTGGCCGAACCGAATCCGAATCCTAATTTGCATATGCAAATTAGGGCCAAGGAGCTAAATCACGTGACTTTTTGGCACAAAACAAGGAAGTAAAAAATGTTTTCCCCTTCCCACCCATAATTTGCATATGCAAATTAGGGTTCGGATTCGGTTCGGTATTCGGCCAAATCTTTCGGGAAGGATTCGCGGGTTCGGCCGAATCCAAAATAGTGGATTCGGTGCATCCCTAGTGTTAACGCTAACTCAAATAGCCGACTCCAGCAAAAACATCTAACAAAATAACTGACTTTGGTACAAACCCTGCATTTAGAAAGAGAGAATTTCTAGTTACTTTGAAAGCGAGAGCTCGAATACAGCTTCTGTGCAAAAGAAGCACACCCCAAAGGATGAATTCAACCTAACTGTCAATAAAAGGGTGACTCCAACTGCTTCATGGCGAGAAGAAGAAAGACAGATTGCTGAGAGAGGAGTATTGAAGAAGAACTACTTTATTTTAGAAACAATGCATTATTTTAAACTAGAAAGTTTCTTATTTCAGCGAGTTGAAGTTTAAATGCAATTTTCATCTTTGCCACAGTTCCCCTTTAAGTAAAGTGTTCCATAAAACTTACAGGACAGTACACCTCTTGTTCAATATGGGTTCTGTCAATAGGGTTTGTGCTGAACATAGTTTTTGCTTATATTAATTACAAATTGTGTTTCTGTGTGACGCTAAACAGGGCACACGGAGAAACTGAATTACAGCATGTCTCATGCTTACGAGTTAGATAATTAGATTATCAGTGCACAGATACATGCCTGGCTTAATTGTTTCCTGCTAACTAAACAGTCACAACAAATGGGGAGGGGAGGGAAATCGAATTATCTTTCTCCAAAGCATAGTGTTTTTCAGAACAGTCTTTACATTCCATGTCAATCTTTAGACATTTGCAAGGTGTTTGTTCCTTTAAACCAAACATATCAATGGCAAAGATTTCATTCTAAAAAGGTTTGCTTACCTTCCATACTTTAGGCCTCAGATCACAAGGGACCGGTCTTCCTTGAATGATATTTCTTACTGTCTCAAGGTCACAGCCTCCGGCCTCTAAAGCTTCACTAAGATCTGATTCCCTATTAAAAAGAAATACATAAGCAAGGCATTCAGATCATGGGATCATTATAATTCTTCCTGCATTGTACAGCTAGCAAAGATCGACCCGAACCATAGATTCAAATTACATCAATATGTCAAAGGCACAGTGCTGCCTCCCTTTCCATCCCTTGGCCATACCAACTTCTTGGAGCTTCAGGCAATTTTTGATCTTATCAGAGGATTTAAAGACTGCTCCTTAAAGGAACAATAACACAAAAAAAGAAAGTATTTTAAAGGGATACTGTCATGGAAAACCATGTTTTTTCCCCAAAACGCACCAGTTAATAGTGCTACTCCAGCACACTCCTGCACTGAAATCCATTTCTCAAAAGAGCAAACAGATTTTTTGATATTTGCAAAATAAAAAATGCAAACTACTCCCAAAACTGCTATATCAGTAACAGCGATGTGCTTTTATGCCAATTTCTACAGTAGAAAAAGCCAAGTTTGTGCAACCTGACCTTTGATTTATGATAGTATTATACTTCCTCACTTGCTCCACACCATGCTGCTTCTGGCTTCAACACAAAGACATCATGGGATGCACACAAGTTATATGCAGTTGTTTTGGACTTTCAGAGGGAAGAACAAGAATTTGTATAGTTATCATTTTAGCCAATTCTGTTGCTGATTGTTGAATTAACCAAACGGCACTGGGGTTCTTGGAGTTTTCCGAAATAGCCCGAAGTTTCCTTGACTACGGAAAACAAAGCACTGCAAGTGCCATACTGCTGGTGCTTTTTCATTCAAGCCGGCGGTATGGCACAGGGAGGCAATTCAGGGAGATTATCACCCATAAGAAGAGGTGGCCAGGCAACTAAATCTCCCTGAATCTTGCCGTGTGCCACTACCCTAAGAAAAGCAGTCAACCGTAAAATCCAGGCCCTACTGTGTCACATTCAGTTGCATTGAGTAGGAGTGACAACAGCCTGTCACAAAGCAGTTCCATCCTAAAGTGCCGGCTCTTTGTGAAAGCTCATGACAAGGCAACATGACCTGAGATGCACCTACATGACAATATTATAAATCAAAAAACACTTGCTGGCTCAGGAATCAAATTGTACATGGTAGAATGAATTATATGCAGTGTAAGTTAGAAATAAAAACTACAAATTAAGGGGTCCATTTACTAAAGTGCGGTAAATTTGACTAATATTTTTCCGCCAGAATATTCGCAGCGACTAAGTTTACTAAACAGCGATGTGCTCAGAAGTCATTGCGATCACTTGCGGTAACTACGTTAGCGAACCAGCTTACGTTAGCGGTAATTTTAGCGAGTTGCGAATTTTCTGGCGACAAATTACGTTTGCAAATATTTATTCTAGAAAATAGTCTTGTTTTAAGCGTTAATAATGGCGTCAATTATGGCAATTTTTACTGTGATATTTATGGCCAGAAATGCATCTTTTAAAACTCAAACGTTACTGACTGATGATTATACATCCAACAACATTACAGAGTGACACCAATCAAACATGTATCATATAAACCCACACTTCATCCATCCACTCACACACACTTCTGCCAATAGAATCATATGAACAAGAAATCATATCAGTTATCTCTTTGTATCATTTAAATGCACATCATAATGAGAATTAAACTGCCATTGAGAATTTTCTGGCCAAAAAATAAGTTAACGCCACTCTATAGATGGCGGTAAAATGTTGCGAATATTCTGGCGTTAATTTTGTCTTTCACACATTTCACTCTTTAGTAAACCAGGCGTTAATGTGTACGTAGCGTTATTTTCAGCGGATGCGATAACTGGCGAACACATATTCTTGCGCAAGAAAATTCGCAAATTTATATTTACCGCAGGTTAATAAACTCGCGAAAACATATTCTGCATTAAATTTGTCTATATTTTATGCACAAATTTTTACCGCACTTTAGTAAACGGACCCTTAAAAATCATGACAGAATCCCTTTAAGCAGTGATCCCCAACCAGTAGCTCGCGAGCAACATGTTGCTCTCCAACCCCTTGGATGTTGCTCCCAGTGACCTCAAAGTAGGTGCTTATTTTTTAATTTTAGGCCTGGAGGCAAGTTTTGGTTGCATAAAAAACAGATGTCCTGCCTTTAAGTATGCACCAGTTTTGCATAATGACCCATGGGCCCATGCTTTCATGCATATCCTGATATAAAGCAGCCCCACAGCATTACACTACCATCGCCTTATATTACTGCAATTACAATGCTTTTAAAGGGAAATTGTCATGAGAAAACATGATTTTTAAAAAACGCATCAGTTAATAGTGCTGCTCCAGTAGACTTCTGCACTGAAATCCATTTCTCAAAAGAGCAAACAGATTTTTTTATATTCAGTTTTGAAATCTGACATGGGGCTAGCCATTTTGTCAATTTCCCAGCTGCCCCTGGTCATGTGACTTGTGCCAGCACATTAGTAGGGAACTTTTTTCTGGCAGGCTGTTGTTTTTCCTTCTCAATGTAACTGAATAGTACGCAGTGGGACATGGGTTTTACTATTGAGTGTTGTTCTTAGATCTACCAGGCAGCTCTTATCTTGTGTTAGGGAGCCGTTATCTGGTTACCTTCCCATTGTTCTGTTGTTAGGCTGCTGGCTGGGAGAAAGGGAGGGGGTGATTTCACTCCAACTTGCAGTACAGCAGTAAAGAGTGATTGAAGTTTATCAGAGCACAAGTCACATGACTTGGGGCAGCTGGGAAATTGAGAAAATGTCTAGCCCCATGTCAGATTTCAAAATGAAATATAAAAAAATCTGTTTGCTCTTTTCAGAAATGAATTTCAGTGCAGAATTCTTCTGAAGCAGCACTATTAACTGATGTGTTTTGAAAAAAATGTTTTTCCCTTGACAGGTTCCCTTTAAGGTGAGGGCAGTTTTAGGTCTGCACCACAAATACACCTTTGAATGTAAAGTGGTGGTTTACTTTTTAGTTAACTTTTCCTGTTATAGAAGAGCTCATTTTAAGCAACTTTTCAATTCGCCTTCATTTTTCCTTTTTTTTATTTTATAGTTTTTGAATTATTTTCCTTCTTCTTCTTCTGACTCTTTCCAGCTTTGAAATAGGGGTCACAGACCCCTTCTGAAACAAGTCCTCTGTAAGGCTATACATTCAAAACAATAGAAGACTGTCAAAATAATTTGGATAACCATAAACAAAGAATCGTTTCCAGAGCTGCTCAAGTTTTTCAGATAGGATACCTTGAAATGGAACCAAAAGCACAAAGTATAGCCAGTAACAGGCTCCACTAGGCTCCAAATCTGCCCTTACTTGGTCCCCAACACTGTCTATCTGTAAAGTTATGGTCACAACCGTTTCCCTCCAATGGCCCAGAAAATCCTTCCAGGTCAGTCCTTTGTTTACTTTTACCAGGAGATAAGACTACCCCATGCAAGCTCACGGCTATTTGGAATCATTTTCAATGGGAGTACTTGTGGGATAGCTTCATTTACATCTAGATGAGAAGGCATGAGACAAATATTGAAATAAGAAATAAAGAAAATCTTGTTTATGGCTTCAATGTCCTAGTGGGTATTTGAACCCATGTGTACTGACACCTTAACACTTCTTAAAGTGCAATGAACAATGTAGAGCATTGCCTATAGTGACTATGAAAGGGGGTACTATAACTATGGGGGTATTTTGGAAGCTCCTGACATCCTGAGGAAAACAGTGGTGGACAAAAATGTCCATTTGTCATTGCTCAAACAGCTATAAATAAAAAAAAAGCCATGTACTGGACACACATGGATAGGTTATAGGCACCTGCCACACATCTGAGAATTCAATAGGGCAACATTCAATTAGTAGTAGTATTTGGAGTATAGACAGACAGGTGCTTTGGTCCACAGTTAATGGCAGCAGTAGACTAGATTTGCAGGGTCCCAGAAGCCTAAGACATTTGTCCATGTACCTGGCCTTATAGTCATTAAAGGGTTGTGCGCCTTTAAATTAACTTTTAGGGCTAAGCTACATGTGAAGATTCAGGGAGATTAGTCACCAGGCGACTAATCGGCGCTTCTTTGTGATAACCAATCTCCCTCAATTGCTAACCCATGTCTTGACCACTCGAACGTAAAGCGCTTATTCACACGCGGTGCTGCGTTTTCTTAAGTCGCAGGCGACTTTACATTCTAGCAGGCGCAAGACATGGGTAAGCAATTCAGGGAGATTAGTTGCCCCAAAGAAGCGGCGATTAGTCGCCTGGCGACTAATCTCCCTGTATCTTCCGATGTGGCCTAGCCCTTAGTATGATACAGAGAGTGATATTCTGAGACAATTTGCCATTGGTTTCCATTATTAGTGCTTTTTATGGAACAGCTCTCCAGTTTGCAAGTTCAGCAATCCAGTTGCTAGGATCCAAATTACCCTAGCAACCATGCATTGCTTGAAGAGACTGTAATTTGAATAGGAGAGGGCCTGTATAGAAAGATGGAATAATAAAAAGTAGCAGTTACAATAAATGTGTAGCCTTAAAGAACAGTTGTTTTGTAGATGGAGGGTTGGTGACTCCCATTTGAAGAAAAAAGTAAATACATCAAAAACAATAAGAAAGAAAAAATGATGGCCGGTTGACAAGTTGCTTAGAATTAGCCATTCTATAACATACTAAAAGTTCAGTTGTTTTCAAATAGTTCACCAGAAATAATAACTTTTTCCAATTGCTTTCTATTGTCTAAGTGTGACTGTTTTGCTAATATTGAAGTTTAAAGTGTCATTTTTCACCTTCTAAAGCAGCTGTGGTACTGGGACGTCGCCGACCCCCAAAACTGTTCTAAATTGATACGTTTAATGGATACATTTCTTAACTTCGTCCCTTTGATGCAATAGTTACTAATACACCAGAGATGCTGCTGAGAAATGTATTAACTAAATGTTGCAAGAAAGAAATACTGTAGGAAAGAACAAAAAAACAATCCTTTGGTGCAGTAGGGTTTGTTCACTTTCAAACAACTAGTTGTTTTCAGATAGATCACCAGAAATAACAACTTTCTATTTGTGACTGTCTTTCTAATATTGAAGTGTAAAGTGTCATTTTTCACCTTCTGAAGCAGCTCTGAGGGGGGGGGGGGTCGCCAACCCCCTAAACTGTTCTAAATTGATACATTGAATAGATACATTTCTTATCTTTGTCCCTGCTGAGCAGAATCCCTGGGTTTCATTACAGGCAGCACAATTTTCAACTTTATAGCTATCAAAGAAGCCTGTCAGAGGGCCCCACACACTGGCCAATAAGTTGCCATTTGTTGCCAGTTTTTATCGGCCTGTGTATGGCCACTTTAAAGGGGAACCAAACACTTCTAATTAAAATCCCCTACCCCTCTACCCTACTTAAACTGCATACACGCAGAGACGTGCCCGCGATCCAACTAGGTTTTTTAACCTGCCCGATCGAGAGCTGGACGACTTTTGGCCAGATATCGATCAGGGAAGCCCATCGGATGACCCCACACACGGGCCAATAAGCTGCAGACTCGGTCTGTCGGCAGCTTTTATCGGCCCGTGTATGGGGGCCTTAACGCTATACTTACCCCTTGATGCAGATTCAGGCATCAGAGTTAATGGGTGCCATCCTCTTCTCTTCTGTAATCTTTGGGAAGAGAGCGGCATTTCAGATCATGCACATTTGGCGCAATCTTCTGCTCCCGAACAACTGTGCATGTCCCGAAAGCCACGGAAATTGCTAAAGCACCAGAAGAAGACCCGAAGATTACCAAAAAGATGGCGTCTGTGAACTCCGATGCCCTGAATCTGCATTAGAGAGTTAAGGTAGAATTACACAAGCGTTTCTTGTCGGATCCGTGCTGAAACACATGCAACAAATCGGTAAAAATTCTAATTAGACTGAATGAAAAGTCGCAGGTAAGAACTACATTAGATCCGATGTGAAACGACTGTCAGATGTGGACACAGTAAGCAGCGCCTTCATCTGACAGTTTTCATTCCGACTTTTCATTCAGTCCAATTTTATTGATGTGTGTGACTCTGTCCGATTTATTGCATACGTTTCGTTGCTGGGCGCTGATTTGACATTTTCTACCCATAGGGGCATTTACCAAAGCTAACACCTAGACTGGGGGGGGAAGCAGGGTGGGGGGGGTCTATGTATGAATTTTGATAATAAGTATTTGTTTCCCCTTTAACTTAACATTGTCAGATGGACATTTTCATCAGGCAGGATCGACTGATGGTTTCCTGCAAACTTACCTGCCTGAACTGGCATCAACACTCATGAATAACCAACTAGAACTGGGACATCAGGCCCAAACAATATCAATATATATACATGACATGCAAGTGATTAAATGAAATTTTAACCATCATTTTACAAAGGATAACAACGAAGGTTGCTTTCAAAGTTCCCTCTACAAAGAAAACTATAAAAAAAGTTGTTATTTGTTTGGGTGGAACTGTGGAAAGAACATCTCTGTGGGCAGAATGCTACAGCGGCTTTATAATATTAAAGTTATGCCTGTAGGACATCTTCTCATATAATTTACCTGCACATTGGGTGATTGCCAGTTCTTACACTTGACACTAATACTAATAATATGTTCCGTGGTTAATACAGAATCTAAAACTCTCTGCAAACATAAAAACTGGGTTACTATTTGATATCTGTTCAATCACCTCTATCTGCTATTGACACTACCGCTTCCTTTTATGGCTTCTTAGAAAACCGTGTATAATCCTGGTTTTTGATAATGGAATCAAACAAATAAAAAAAAAAAAAACTAACAAATTCTCAGAAGCATGTAAATAATACACAGGCTGTACAGTTCGTTCAAGTTAATTTTTGCCTATCAAGTCTGTAGTCAATCACAATTTAAAGGACAAGGAAAGCAAAAAAATGAAATCCCATTCTTTAATGAAAAATAAATCTATCTCCAATATACTTTACTTAAAAAATGTGTACCAATTTTATAAGAAACGTGACTGTATTCAATGAAATTCTCCCTTCATTTAGTGCTGTGGATAGGAATTGTCAGTCAGTCCCTAACTGCTGGGCAGGAAACAATCATACTATTGAACAGCAGGGGGAGCACACGCCTTACTTCCCAGTCATGCCGAACTTGCAGTCAGCGACTGTGTCGAGATTTGTATTGGATTTTATTGTTGCCTTTACATCTCCTTGTTTGCAACTCCAGCTGCAGGGACAAAGATCATGGAGCCCGATTTAAACAGATAAACTGGGATTCTATTTGGAGGATTATTTTGCTGCAGCCACTGGTTCTGCAGAGTTGAAAAAAGTTTGTATAAACAATACAAAAACTATAAAATCCACATTAGATTACATGACAACACAGGACCCAGTGCAGTCTGTATATTCTGATTATTAATTGGCTTCTGTATCGGCTTCTGGCAGATATTTGACTTGTGCTGTTTTGATCATTTATGATGATCCCTAATCTTATCCCAGATCACACTGAGCATGTGCACAGTCTTGGTCTTGCAAAGATGTATAACAAAGTTACAAGATGACAGCCCCCTGTGGTCAACTTTGAAAGCAGAAATCATTTGTTTGATTAGGCTTGTGGTGCAGTAAGTTCATGGTTATTAACTCCTACTGTGTGAAATTAGCTCATTCAGTTGGGCTAATGCAAAAAACAAAGGTGCATAAACACTCTGAACTGCCTAAATTAATCAACTTGAACTTGAAGTGTGATGTAGATAGTTATATTATGAGACAATCTGTAATTGTAATTGGTGTACAGTCTGGAATTTCAACCATTATCAGTCATTTAGCCAAGAAGTGTTTTGCTTGCTGGGGTCAGTGACCCCAATTTAAAAGCTGGAATTAAGCAACATGAGAAGGGGGCAAATAAAAAAAAAACAAATCAAGACAATGAAGACAAATCAAAAATGGGATGTTGTACTACTTGCTAAATCATAACACAAATGGGAACTACCCCTTTAAATTGATGTAGAGAGTGGTAATCTAAGATAATTTTCATTTGGTTTTCATGTTTTATTTTTTCTGGGTTTTGCGTTTTTTTATTCAGCAGTTCTCCACTTTGCTATATCAGCAATATCACCTATATCAGACTAGGGTCCAAATTACCCCAGCAAGCATGCATTGATTTGAATTGATTTTGAAGAGATTGGAATATCAATAGGAGAAGGTCTGAATAAAAATATAGAGTGATAAAAAGCAGCAATAACAATTCATTTGTAGCCTTAGAGAGCATTTGTTTTTTAGATGGGGTCAGTGACCCCCATTTGAAAAATGGAAAGCATTAGAAGGCAATTTATTAAAAAACAATAAAAACGCAATGAAGACCAATTGAAATGTTAAGGCCCCCATACATGGGCCAATAAAAGCTACCAACATATGGAGTCAGCAGCTTATTGGTTCGTGTGTGGAGGTATCCAACGGGCTTCCCCGATTGATATCAGGCCGAAAGTCAGCCAGATCTCGATCGGGCACCTTAAAAAACCTAGTCAGATCGCTATTGCATCTCTGCATGTATGCCTGCCGACTAATCGCTGCTTCTATAGGGCAACTAATCTCCCTGAATTGCTTGCCCATGTCTCCTGTAAGTCGCTTGCACCTATTTCACACACGGCGCTGCGTTTTTCTAAGTCGCTCGAAATGGCCTCACAAGGCAATTTTCAGCGACTTAGCGCCACGTGTGAAATAGGCGCAGGCGACTTACAGTTTAGTGGGTGCGAGACATGGGCAAGCAATTCAGGGAGATTAGTCACCCCAAAGTAGTTGCGATTAGTCGCCAGGCAACTAATCTCCCTGAAATCTTCCCGTGTGGTCTAACCCTAAGAACAACACTCAACAGTAAAAACCCATGTCCCACTGAGACTCCTTTGGTTACATTGAGAAGGAAAAACAACAGTCTGCCAGAAAGCAGTTCCATTCTAAAGTGCTGTCATAAGTCACATGACCAGGGGCAGCTGGGAAAATATCTAGCTCCATGTCAGAATCATGGGAAAATGCTGGAGCAGCACTATTAACTGATGCGTTTTGAGGAAAAAAAAACGTTTTCCCATGATAGTATCCCTTTAATTGTGGAAGTTCAAGGTTAATGCTCCTTTTACATAAGCTCAACTGGAAAAGTTTATGTAAAAAAAAAAAATTGCATTTTTCCCTTTAAAATTCTGGCTTGGCATGTGACAATGCCTAGATGGAGTTTTCTCAGGTAGCACTTAGAGCTTGAGTTATGAGTGACTTCTGCTTAGACAAGAGAATTGAATATGAGTTTATATCTTCCTTTGTTGTTCCTCATTGTATTATTAAGACTAAAGCAGCTAAAATGTTTGCATTGTATTGTATTATCTTGTTGGATTTTGAAATCTAATAAAAAGAATTTGAAAAGAAAGAAAGAAAGAGAATTGAATATTTCAAAAGGACCACTCGTTGATTTAAAGGGCACCTATTGGGGCAAAATTATACCCCCAAAAGTGCGGGCTGATAGAGCCCGCATTCTGGTTGGGGGTTTCACTATTTTAAAAAAAAAATGCCCCTCGCCAGCGCTAGCAGTCTCCCTCCCGGAGCGAGCAGCCGTCTCCCCATAAGCCCGCATCTTACTGACGTCATGCGCATGTGCAGAATGAAAAAGCGGTGAAACCCCCAACCAGAATGCAAACTCTATCAGCCCGCACCTTTGGTTGGGGGTCCAATTTTGCCCCAACAGGTGCCCTTTAACGGACAAGGAAAGTCAAAATAGAATAAGGCTAGAAATGCTGTATTTTGTATATTAAACATAAACATGAACTTACTGCACCACAAGCCTAATCAAACGAATGATTTATGCTTTCAAAACTGGGCACAGGGGGCTGTCATGATTTCCAATGGAATGTGTGCAGCATCTGCAGCTGGTACCCTTGTTACCTTTGTCCCTGTAAATAAACTACTGTCTCTGCTACAAAAGACCCCCAAAAACTTCCTGCAACCTCCCCCTCCCCTTCTCTCCCTGGGGAGCAGCATCTGTCCTGACATTTAGGGACCTTACACATAGTCACGTGGTGTCTCAGTCTCATTACCGGGAGCTACAGATGCTGCTGCCGTACAGAACGGACCTGTTCCTGCCGCACAGTGTCCCCTCCCCCAGGGATATACGGGCCGCACCATATGTGAGTCTACCCCTGTACAATAACAGCGTCTCACCAGGTATCCGGCTCTTCCTCTTCCCCGGCTCCTGGAGAAGACAGCGGAGGAGAAGGCGAAGGCACAGGCGAGATTTCCTCAGGCTCAGCCATGTTACACTGTTGACGGTCCACGTCACTATCCCGGAAAGCAGTGCAAGTGTCGTAAAGGCAGGAAAGTAACGCCTTGCTGTACCTGAGGCAGCCGACTCGAGCGCTTCCAGTGTTTTTTGTTCCTGAATGGGGCGTTCGTATTGTCATTCGCTGTGTGTGGGACTGGGAAGTCTGCTAGTGCCACAACAACACTGGGAACGTCTGCTCCTCACACACAGCATTGCCCCCATGCAGGGAATTATTAATAAAGGAACAAAGTGTTGCAGCAACAAACATTGACTGAGACTCTGCTCTTTATCACTGTATTAATGCAGGGACTTGAGTTGTACCAGGCCTGGGACTGAGAGTCAAAATAAGCCCTGGTATTTCAGGTACACAGAGGACCACTCGGCCCACACACAGGCCCAAACTGAATTTCTATGGCAGATTTTAGCAGCCCTTCTGGCATTTACCAGAACCCACAGATTGCCAGTCCGGGCCTGGTTGTAACCCATGATTTGAGGCAATGTTAGGAGCTCTGTGACTAGGTAGGGTTGCCACCTTTTCTTGAAAAAAATACCGGCCTTCCTATATATTTAGCTTTTTTTCCTATTAATAACATTGGGATCAACCATAAAAAATACCGGCCAGGCTGGTAAAATACCGGCCAGGTGGCAACCCTATCTGTGACTGGGCCTAGGAGTCCAGCAGAAAGGACACGCCTACTGAATATCACTATAGCAGTGTTGCTGTGTTTATTAGGGTTGCCACCTTTACTTGAAAAAAATACCATCCTTCCTATATATTTATCTTTTTTCCTATTAATAACATTGGGCTCAGCCATCAAAAATACCGGCCAGGCCGGTAAAATAACAGCCAGGTGGCCACCCTAGTGTTTATAGACACTGTATAGTGTGTGTATATATATATATATATATATATATATATATATATATATATCAGATAATCATCCTGGCTCCTCTCTCGAAGATATATGCAGAGCCTAGGGTTGCCACCCAGCAGGTATTTTACCGGCCTAGCGGGTAAAATAACAGCCAGGTGGCCACCCTAGTGTTTATAGACACTGTATAGTGTGTGTGTATATATATATATATATATATATATATATATCAGATAATCAGCCTGGCTCCTCTCTCGCAGATATATGCAGAGCCTAGGGTTGCCACCCAGCCGGTATTTTACCGGCCTAGCCGGTAAAACACCAGCCAAGGCCGGGGCCGGTATTACAAATTTATCAGCAATGTAGCTGCCGGTAAATTTGAAATACCCCTTAAAAATGGCCCTTGCCTAAATCTAATAAAAACGTACCTTTCTCGCATCTTCAGCCGATCCTTCGTGTGGCTCCGCCCCTTTGATGTCACGCCCCTTTTGACGTAACGTCACACCCCATTTTGGCCCCGCCCCCCACCGGCCGGTATAAAAATTTTAAAAAGGTGGCAACCCTAGCAGAGCCTGATGTCAGAGAACCCACTGGGAACTCCTTTGGTACAGTGGCAGGCCAGTCCAACTCTGTGTATCGTTTCTGAAATAATAACGTTTATCTTCACTATCCCTCTCTCAGCATCTTTTTCTGTTTTCTTGCAGCAGTTGGGTGTCATATAACCATTGACAGTTTGATCCAATATATCTTATAGGGGGGCTCCTTTTGCCTAGAAGCTGTATTAGAGCTCTATTTAAATCACCAGATATCATTGTCTCTCTACATGCAGAGTTTGTGTCGCAAAAGGCAGTTATTTTGTTTGTAATGGAATCAGTTATTTGAGTGAGCTCTAATTCACCTGCTAGGAAAAGGAAGCCTCCCCTATAAGATATATTGGATCTAACTGTCAATTAATATCTGACACCCAATTCCAGCATGAAGAAAGAATGAAAAGAAACAGATGCTGAGAGAGGGATAGTGAAGATAAACCTGATTATTTCGGAAATAGTACAGAATATTTCATTGATTGCATTTAGAAGGTTTATTATTTCAGTATGCTAAAGCTTATATTAAATTTTCATTTTCCGGTACTTCCCTTTTAAATAAAAAAAATAGGTACCTTCTCCAAAATGTCGCCTTTGAATGCCATGAATGCCTGGCCGGTATTTTACTGGTCTGGCCTGTAAAAATGGTGGTTGATCCCAATGTTAATTAAAAGGAAACTATGTAAGAAGGCTGGTATTTTTTTCTTGAAAAGGTGGCAACCATAGCCATGAGAAGCCAACACCTACACTTGGCGCTGTCTAAGTCTGGCTCCCATATTTAGCAAAAAATCTATAGTGCCACAGACTGGGGGCAAAGTGTTAAAATAATGTTGTTACACAAAGTAGTCGGAGATCTGCAGTAGTTCTGGTCCATAAAAATGCCCCAGAGGAACAATTTTGATATAAGAAAATAAGTAGTTGTAACAGTTTAGATAAGGAGAAATATTTTCAAACTTTCGTAACCTGCCAAACTTTGTAAAATGAACATGGTAATTGGGGGTGTGGCCACAAAAATGGGTGTGGTCAAAATTTCACGGTGCCACTCGCACCAAATTTTTTGTCCCTCTTTATACTTCCAAAATGTTGGGAGGTATTCAGTTAGTAGTAATAATAATAATATAACACAGTAATTCTATGTAATGTCCAGGTGTCCCATATTCCAGTGTATAGCTCCATCTGGTTATCCAACTGGTATTGTAGTTATTTTCTGTGCATTTTCTTTACTTTTACAAATCAAAAGTGTTTGTGTATTTCATGTGTGGCCCCCAGACAATTTAACTTTTTCCAATGTGGCCCAGGGAAGCCAAAAGATTGGACACCCCTGCCCTAATTGATCAGACACAATATAAATGGTAAGCATCCGGTCACAAAAAACAGCGCTAACCTTAGCCTTTCAGTTACAGACTAGAGATTTAGCACTTCTGCCTTGAATTCAATGGAGAACCTTGGGTTATGTATACGGTAGCTGCCTGGCATGGTATAGGGGCATTACTATAGAGCAGGGGTGCTCAAACGTTAGCTCAGGATATATGAGTAGACCTTAAGTTGGTGGTCAGTAGCTCTCAAGACACTGTTAACAAACAGCTTGTCTAAATCACACTGATATTTCAATCTTTTCATTCAGATATTTATTATGTTCAGGTTACATATAAATGGTTGTTTGTTAAATAATAGCAATGTAAATTCTCTCATAAATCAAGATAATGTTTAAGTAATATTTTCCATGGAACAGAATGCTAACAATGTTTTTATGGCTGTAGATTATACATCACTTACATCACTAAAAGTAGAGCCGTATTAGTAAAGTATTGGCACTCCTGTTATAGAATATGTAGACCAGTGATCCCCAACCAGTAGCCCATGAGTAACATGTGGCTCCCCAACCCCTTGGATGTTGCTCCCAGTGGCCTCAAAGCAGGTGATCATTTTTTAATTCCAGGCTTGAAAGCAAGTTTTAGTTGTATAAAAACCAGGCTTACTGCCAAACAGCCTCAATGTAGGTTGACAATCCACATAGGGGGGCTACTAAATGGCCAATTACAGCACTTATTTGGTACCCCAAGAACATTTTTCATGCTAGTGTTGCTCCCCAACTCCTTTTACTTTTGAATGTTGCTCACTGTTTCAAAAGGTTGGGGATCCCTGATGTAGACCGTGTGACTGCTGGGGCACAGTATAGGGGCATTACTATAGAGCAGGGCTGTCCAACTGGCGGCCTGCCTTGTGCGGCCCTCCACATGAAAGTCTGCTTGCTATGTCTGCTTACTATGTGTAAGCTTTAAAAGTTATCACTACAGAGATTAATCGGCCCCTGCATTGTTTAAACCTCAAATCTACACTGTAATCCCCTGTATTGTTCACACATGTAATTCCCTCTGCATATCCCTGGATATCACTCCAACTTGAAGTAGAGAGTGACAGAAGTTTATCAGAGCACAAGTCACATAACTGGGGGCAGCTGGGAAATTGGCAATATGTCTAGCCCCATGTCAGATTTCAAAATTGAATATAACAAAAATTTCAGTGCAGAATTATGCTGGAGCAGCACTATTAACTGATGTATTTTGAAAAGAACATTTTTTCCCATGACAGTATCCCTTTAATGCAGGGGTCCCCAACCTTTTTTGCTCATGAACCACATTTAAATTTAAAAAAGAGTTGGAGAGCAAACGTCCATGGGGATGTCAAATAAGAGCTCTGATTGGCTTTTTGGTAACCTCTATATGGACTTTCAGCCTACAGGAGAGAATGTTTGGCAGGACATCTGTTTTTTATGCAACCAAAACTTGCCTCTAAGCACCTGCTTTGAGGCCACTGGGAGCAACATCCAAGGGGTTGGAGAGCAACATGTTGCTCGCGAGCTACTGGTTGGGGATCACTGCCTTTAAAGGGGTGGTTCACCTTCAAGTTAACTTTTAGTATATTGTAGAAGGGCCATTTCTACGAAACATTGGTCTTCATTATTTATTTTTCATAAGTTTTTAATTATTTGCAATTTTCTTCTGTTTCTTTTCAGCTCTCAAATGGGGGTCACTGACACCATCTAAAAACAAATGCTCTGTAAGGCTACAAATATATTGTTATTGCCACTTTTTATTCCTCATCATTCTATTCGGTCCCTCTCCTATTCATATTCCAGTCTCTTATTCAAATCAATGCAGGGTTGCTAGGGAAATTTTTACCCTAGAAACCAAATTGCTGACACTGCAAACCAGAGAGCTGCTGAATAAAAAGCTAAATAACTATAAAACCACAAACAATAAAACATTAAAACCAATTGCAAATTGTCTCAGAATATCACTTTCTACATAATACTAGAAGTTAAAGTAAAGGTGAACAACCCCTTTAAAACCTGTCAGACAGTCCCAGGCAGAGACAACATAGCTGCCTAACACTAAACTAATAAGTTTTATTAAGAACCAACTTCAGAGCTGGCCGGGAGAGCTCTAGTGTAGGTAAGGAACAGCTGTCACTATAATGTACAATAACAATAAAGCTTGGTGGAAAGCATCACGACTACAAAACTAAATCTCCAATCAGAACTCGGCAAGGGCGTGGCTCAGAGTTGAGAAAGAGGCTTGGATGTATTGCTCCGCCTCTACATGTGGCTCCCGATTTGAACATTTCGGAGTTGGAAGCAAGTAGCTGTGAGCTTCCCGGTACTTGTGGAGCTGAGCGTGGTATTTACACATGGCGGATGACTTGGGAGACGAGTGGTGGGAGGATGAGCCAGCTGGCGGCGCTGCTAATTCAGGTACAGGGATGGGGATATAAAATCGTGACTATAGATCTGCATCACATGCCGCTTACTGATAGGAACTGCTGGGATTTGTACTTTACCAGTCCGTGTATGACAGACTTAGCGTTAGTAAAGCCCGTTTGCCTAAGAGTCTACTTTCATTCAGATATGGAGCGCAAATGTCTCTGATCGCTAGGGAGGGAAGTCATAACTGCTTTGTAGCTCAGACAGTTAATCATATCTGCTCTGTGGATTCCTCCTTGTAATATGGACAGCCAATCGTATCTGCTCTGTGGATTCCTCCTTGTAATATGGACAGCCAATCGTATCTGCTCTGTGGATTCCTTTTTGTAATATAGACAGCCAATTATATCTGCTCAGTGGCTTCCTCCTTGTAATACAGTCATTCAATCGTATCTGCGCTTCCCCTGGTAATACACACAGCCAATCGTATTTGCTCTGTGGATTCCTTTTTATAATATAGACAGCCAATTATATCTGCTCTGTGGATTCCGCCTTGTAATACAGACAGCCATTCATATCTACTCTGTTGATGTCCCATCTGCTTTGTGGATTCCGACTGCCAATCATATCTGTTTCGTGGATTCCCCCTTGTAATTCAGACAGCAAATCATATCTGCCATGTGGATTTCACCTTGTAATTCAGACAATCCTATTGGCTGCCGGTTGGCCATGCAGTCCCCTGGTATTCTGGATTAAGATAGAGTGGCTAGTATTATGGTAGTATGGCCATGTGTTTTTATTCTGTGATTTATCAGACAAAATATTATGTATCCACTGTCTCTTTGTTCATTCTTACACCTTGGCCCACTTCCCTAACTCAGTTACATGTGTTGCTTTTGTTATTCTAAGTGCAGTAGCTTAATGCTGATTGGTTGATGAGAGTTTAATGGAGTGCTGTCCTACTGTTTCCATAGACTATGCCACTTATTCCATATGCTACAAGTTTGGTACGAGGGGGTTATGAAAACATTATTATGTTATTCAAAGACTTTATTGGAGTTCTGACTAGTCTGCATCCTCACAGGGAACGCATAGCCTATAGATACAGTAGTGTGCCCTCTATGGTAGCCACAGGTACCACATGTTCACGATCCAGTCTGATTACAATACAGGTACGGGACCTGTTATCCAGACTGCTAGGAGCTGGGGTTTTCTGGATAAGGGATCTTTTCATAATTTGGCTCTCCATACCTCAAGTCTACAAAAAATCATTTAAACCGTGATTAAACCCACGTAGGAGTGTTTTGCATCCAATTAGAAAGTATTATATCTTAGCTGGGATCAAGTACAATGTACTGTTTCATTACTACAGAGAAAAAACCCTGGAATTATTTGATTGAAATGGAGTCTATGGGAGACGAAATTTCATAATTTGGAGCTTTTTGGATAATGGGTTTCCAGATTACGGATCCTATACCTGTATATACACCAAGGAAAATTCTTGGGGTTTTTTTTCCCCACCAAATTTCCTTTGTGAAATGTTGCTTAGGAAAAACTTCTGTGTGCCGTAACCCAAAGGCTATAATCACAATGCAACAGTTCTTTAAAGGAACCCATTCGTAGCTATAATCCCTCCTCCCCTTCCCCCCCCCCCCGGCCTACCTCCCTCCCTGGGCAAATGCCCCTAAATTGCTACTTACTTCTCAGCGCAGGTCCTGTCCATGGAGTTCACCCGTCAGGTCTTCTTCCTGTATCCGTCGGCATCTAATGGCGCATGCGCAGTAGAGGGCATTTGGCGGTTCAGTTCTACTGTGCATGCGCCGAAAGTCACAAAGTTTTCAGATTTCTTTTTTTGGAAACTTTGTGACTTTCGGCACATGCACAGTAGAACTGAACCGCCAAATGCTGAGGGATCTAGGAAGAAGACAGCACGGGAGAAGATGGCACCTGTGGACTCAATGGACAGGACCTGCATCGAGGGGTAAGTAGCAACTTAGGGGCATTTGTCCGGGTGAGGGAGGTAGGCCAGGGGGAGGGGAGCAACACAGGGGAGGGATTTTAGCGTCGAATGGGTTGACTTCTCCTTTAACATATAAATCCACTGACAGAGACCCTCCACACCTGACACCTTAGTATCAAGAAACAAAATACATTCCTGACTGGATGCCATGGTAAATTGCTGAAGCCTCCCACAAAGGCAAGGTCGCGGCAGAGAAGATAATGCAAATCTGGGTGCAGATCTGGGCCAGTGGTACCCACAAGAGCCGGGGGCCCACTGGATTTTTTCCCGGTGCCGCGCTGGCCCAGTCCGACCTTGTTTGTAGTCCAGGAACAGCAGGGTTTACTACTCTTTAAAGCGGTGGTTCACTTTCAAGTTAACTTTTAGTATATTGTAGAAGGGCCAATTCTAAGAAACTTTTCAATTGGTCTTCATTATTTATTTTTCATAGTTTTTTAATTATTTGCAATTTTCTTCTGTTTCTTTCAGCTTTCAAATGGGGGTCACTGACACCATCTAAAAACAAATGCTCTGTTAGGCTACACATGTATTGTTATTGACACTTTTTATTACTTATCATTCTATTCAGTCCATCTCCTATTCATATTCCAGTCTCTTATTCAAATCAATGCAGGGTTGCTAGGGTAATTTGTAGAAATCCAGAACAAACTGGCGGTACTCCAAATAAAACAAATAGGTTATTTATTTCATCAAGGAAAGGATCCACATTTCCTTACGCGTTTCGGGAGAGAACTCCCTTAATCATAGGCTCTATAAATTGCAGCTGAGGCGCTGCCGGCTGAGCACCCAAATCTGGAGTGGATAAAGTAGGGACAGCACACTAGCGAGGGGTGAGTTTGGAGCGGCTTTTTTCATTTGACTGTCAGGGTAATTTGTACCCTAGAAACCAAATTGCTGACACTGCAAACTAGAGAGCTGCTGAATAAAAAGATAAATAACTATAAAAGCACAAACAATAAAAAATGAAAACCAACTGCAAATTGTCTCAGAATATCACTCTCTACATTATACTAAAAAGGGGTTGTTCACCTTCAAACTAGTTGTTTTCAGATAGATCACCAGAAATAACGACTTTTTCCAATTACTGTCTATTTTCTATTTGTGACTGTTTTTCTAATATTGAAGTGTAAAGTGTCATTTTTCACCTTTTTAAGTCGCTGACCCCCCCCCCCAACTGTTCTAAACTGATACGGATATTTTTCTTATCTTTGTCCCTGCTGAGCAGAATCTCTGGGTTTCATTACAGGCAGCTGTTAGAATTGATACAATAATTGCTAATACTCCAGAGATGCTGCTGAGAAATGGATCAACTAAATGTTGCAAAATTGTATCAGTTTAGAGTCTGCGCCTGAATTACTGAGCTGCCAGACTCAAACACCAGAGACACCAACATTCAACTTTACACTTAGATTTTGGAAAAACAGTAAAAGCTAAATAATGGAAAGTAATTGAAAAAAGTCTTTATTTCTGAGGAACATTTTGAAAACAAATGAACAGAAAAAAGGGTTTGGAAGGTGAACAACCCCTTTAAACTCGGCTAATATCTTGGAAATTTAAAAAAGAAGTAAAAGAATATAAATGGCAAAAGTGCTCGAAAGAGTGCTTTGAGCAATTTTATGTTAAAGGATATCTAAACCCTGACAACAAAGTCATGTAAAATTCCTTAAAGTCCAAACAGTTCTGCAGTTGACTTCAGCAACTGTAATTAATTTTGTAGCAGCACCACCTAAAGGTTATTTTGGCCAATTGTCTACAGCCAGTTAAAAAAACATTAAGACTTTTTTTTTTTCATGTTGTTCTTCTTAATACTAGAAATGTCAGGTGACTCATCTTTTCCTTTCTCAAGTTGTGGTTTATCGTCCCTGTAGGTGGCGCTGTTGTTTCAAAATTAATTATATCGGCAGTTTTACACCTGTATAACCGTCTATCTTGGAAATGAACAGGAAAAACAAATTAACATAAATTGCAGCCGTGCTTAGTAGAGTGCACTGAGCAATTTTACATTCATTTGTTTAAGGTTTACATATACTTTAAAGGGCACATATCGTGAAAAACAGTTACCCCCAACCAAATGTGCGAGCTGATAGAGCCTGCATTCCAGTTGGGGGTACTCGTGGTTTTTTTTCTCAAAAAAATGCCCCCTGCCAGCGCACTCACACTGGGAGGGAGCCGCCATGACAGTCTCTGCGCATGAGTATTTGCATCATGCGCATTAAGAAAAGCAGTCAGTGTTGTGGCCGCTTTTCGTAATTGCACATGCGCATGACATCACACACGCACAAATGCGCTTGCGCAGAGACTGTCATGGTAGCTCGCACCAGGAGCTCCCTCCCGGTGCGAGTGCACTGGCACTGGCAGCAGGCAGTTTTTTTTCTTTTTTTTTTTTTAAAACCCCACTAGTACCCCCAACCGGAATGCGGGCTCTATCAGCCCGCACATTTGGTTGGGGGTAATGGTTTTTCACGATAGGTGCCCTTTAAAGTTTACATTTCCTTTAAGCAGAGCAATGATGGCAGTGATCCTGAGGCCTGAGTACAATTCCAGCATCTACTTATTGTGACCCTCTGCAAATAATTGTATCTCCCTGTGTAATTGAAAATAAATTTCACTTTTAAAGGAGAATTCAATGTTCAAATCAGAATTAATCTGTTCTAGACATTAAAGGAACAGTAACACCGAAAAATTAGTGGCTTAAAGGGCACCTATTGGGGCAAAATTGTACCCCCAACCGAAGGTGCGGGCTGATAGAGCCCGCATTCCGGTTGGGGGTTTCACAATTTTTTTTTAAAACAAATGCCCCTCGCCAGCGATAGCGGCCTCGCTCCGGGAGGGAGCTCCAGGAGAGAGCAGCCGTCTCCCGACAAGTGCGCATGCGCAGAACGAAAAAGCGGTCACAATTCTGGCTGCTTTTCATCCTGCGCGTGACGTCCGTAAGACGCGCGCCTGAGGGGAGACGGCTCTATTAGCCCGCACCTTTGGTTGGGGGTACAATTTTGCCCCGATAGGTGCCCTTTAAAGGAATGACAATGAAATGTACTGTTCCTCTGCACTGGTAAAACTGGTGTGTTTGCTTCAGAAAGACTACTGTAGTTTAAATAAACAAGCTGCCGTGTAGCCATGGGGGCAGCCATAAACTAAACTAAAGTACCGTTGCTGAAGCAAACACTCCAGTTTTACCAGTGCAGGGCACACATGACATTATATTTTCATTACAATAAAATACTTTCATCTTTTGGTGTTACTGTTTCATTAAATGGGTTGTTAACTTTTAGTGTGTTATTCTGAGACAATTTGCAGTTGGTTTTCATTTTTTATTATAAGTAGTTTTTGAGTTATTTAACTATTTATTCAGCAGCTCTCCAGTTTGCAATTACAGTAACCTGTTTGCTAGCGTCCAATCCTATCAACCATGCATTAATTTGAATAAGAGACTGGAATATGAATAGGAGAAGGCCTGAATAGAAAGATAAATAATAAAAATTAGCAATAACAATACATTTGTAGCCTTAGGGCAGGGGCACACGGGCAGATTCGGGGAGGTTTAGTTGCCTGGCGACTAATCCCCTCTTCTTCTGGTTAACAACTGCTTTCCGCCTGTTATAATGAGAAAATGCCAGTGCAATGGCACTCGCGGTGCTTCAATTTCCGTTGTTGCCTCGTGAATTCGAAGCTCCGCGAGTACATTGCCGCAGGTGATTTTTCATTTTAGCAGGCGGAAGTCAGTTCGGGAAGATTGTCGCCCCGAAGAAGAGGCGATTAGTCACAGCCGACTAAATCTCCCCGAATCTGCTCATGTGCCCCTGTCCTTACAGAGCATTTGTTTTTCAGATGGGGGGTCAGTGACCCTCGTTTATTTACTGGAAAGAGTCAGAAAAGAAGGCAAAAAAACTATATAAAAAAAAAAAGTTTGAAAGGTGCTTAGAATTAGCCATTCTATAACATACTAACATTGTTAGTGAACCTCCCCTTTAACAGTGTAAGGCAGGCATTTCACTGGGTGTACAGAGGGGCCACATGCATCCAACTTTCTCTTACTTTGCAGCTGCCAGACCCTTCTTGTGTTCAGTTAAATGTGGCCCCACTCTTTTACACTATCTGTGATCCAGGGATAATTTTATTCATTTATCCGTTTCAATGTATTTTCGTGGGTTAATTTTGGTTGAAAGGAATTGAATGTGCTGTCTGTGTGTTTTGGTTGTATTTCTAGTGATCAGTGGGCAGCAGCTTCCGTCTGTCCTTGTACTGAAAGGTAATGTGAAACTGAACAGGATCATTCCAAATCATTTGCTGCGGATTGTAGAACAAAGGAAGATTTTTCAAACTGTGTAGATAAGATGCAGATTTTATTTATACAGTTCTATACCAGCCATACAAATAGTCGGATGCAAATTTTATTCAGAATATTTTTTTTGCCATAACTCATGAAGCTGCTGTACAAGGCATTGTTACAATATTAAGGAAAATCACATTACAAAAGGGTCCTTATCGGAGAAAGAAAGCGCTAATATGCAGATATATTCTCCCCACCAATTAGCTGCCTCCTTTCTGCCCCAGCCTATCAGGAAAATGTCACTTTTCACAGCTGAGCAGGAGGCAAGACTTGGGCAGTTCCAGGCTCGTATCATCTTCTAGTGCCATTTGCAATAGTTGGAATGTCTTTAGCTGAGTGTATCTTTTTAATAGGCAGCTTGGATGCACTGACGGACTTTGGTTTGGGAATCCGAGTTGGACCATTGCCACCAACTGCTTCATCGGGTACCTGCAATATAAAAGATAAAATACAGAATGTATCAAGATGCATGTAAACCTCACATTGAAAATGGCACCAGGACCTTTTTCTTTTCAGTGAATTTTACGTTTTACCAGCTGTTAACATTTTCCTGAGAAAAATGGCAATGGACTGTATTTACAAATACAGGTGTGGTATCCGTTTTCAGCAAACCCCATAATCCAGAAAGCTCTGAATTATGGCAAGGCTATCTCCCATAGAATCCATTTTAGACAAATAATCCAAATTGTTAAAAAAGGATTTCCTTTTTCTCAGTAATAATAAAACAGTGGCTTGTACTTAATCCAAACTAAGATATAACTGCCCCTTATTGGAAGCAAAACCAGCCTCTCAGGTTTGTTTAAGGTTTAAATGATTTTCTAGTAGACTTTAGATAGCAAGATCCAAATTCTGGAAAGATCTGATATACAGAAAACCCAGGTACCGAGCATACTGGATAACGGGTCCTATACCAGAAATCACACATGCAAAAAGCCCTTCTTTCACTCAAAGTTGTTCACAATTGTTTTCTCATCCTCAAATTATTTCTTTTGCATTTCATGGTAACTAAGTTGCATGACTACATATTGGAGCAAATCAATGCTACAGGTATGGGATCTGTTATCTGGAAACCCAATATCCAGAAAAAAGCTTTGAATTATGGCATGGTCACCTCTCATAGATCCATTTGAATGAAATAATTTTTATTGATTTCTTTTTTCCCCCAGTAATAATCAAACACTACCTTGTATTTGATCCAAACGAAGATATAATTAATTCTGAATCCTTATTGGAAGCAAAAATTCAATGAATGCTTAAATGCTTTGTAAATTATGGTATGAAGATACAAATTATGGAAAGACCCCTTATCCAGAAAACCCCAGGTGCCAAGCATTTTGGATAACTGGTCCCATACCTGTTTTGAATTTAAATTATTTTTTAGTAGGCTATTTTTCTGGTTTTACAGTGCTCGTTCATTCTACAGAAATAATTCTGGTTTGCAGTGAGGTCTCTGCTAATGAACTACATCTTATGAGGAGATGGGCAGCTGTCCCCACTATACAGAATGCTGCAGAATTGGCTAATGTACAAAGGGTTCCAACAAAGATGAGCCATGATTTCATACGTTTAATTCCAAGAGACCACGCAAACATCTGGCTACGCCTTTCTCCTGGTATCATTGTCCATCTCCAAAAAATAATTTAGTTTCCTATGTAAGAGGTGAAGGTTCCATTCTCCAGATCATTTGGGAGAGGCTGTCTATGGCAGACCAGGGATGCCAAGGGCTTGGGTTTCCATTATTATAGGAACAGAGCTAGATAATTGACTTTCCAAACCTGGAGTTAGATCAGGCCTCAGATGGTGAGGCCATTCACCTCTATTACAGGGGAAATCTCTCTCTTTCTTCCCCCCCTCAATAAAAATAATATTTTGAAAATGATTAAGTAAGTGGTCAAAACAGATAATCTGACCCTTTTTTCCTCCTTCTGCTCCCTCAATGGAGTTAAAATATGTATGTCTGCATGGCACCAAATATCTAAAGTGTATTGAATAGTGATAAGTGAAACTGTTCCACTTTCACTTGGCCAAAAAATTTGTGAACTTTTTCCAAATTTTTCATTGGAGTCAACCGGTGTTTTTTTTTTCTTGTACTAAATGCATTGGAGTTAGTTGGCATATTTTATTGTCTTTTTTTTATGTTGCCAAATCATTGGAGTCAATGGGTTTCTTTTTCTTGTGCCAAATGCACTGTTGCCAAACGAGCGGATCTCTCCCCGATATGCCCACCTTGATTGGGCTGATCTGATCGTGGGCCCTAGGACCCAACGATCGGATCACAGTGGAGGAGATCGGATGGTCGGATTGCGGCACTGCATAAATGAACAGATTTTTAGTCCTGTCTGATCGACATCTGGACGACTTTTGGCCAGAGAACAATCAAGGAAGCCCATCGGAGGGCACCATACAAGGGCCAATAAGCTGCCAACTTGCTCGGTAGCTTTTATCGGCTCGTGTATGGCCACCTTTAGTGGCCTTATTTTAGTTTTTTTGTGCCAAATCATTGAAGTCAATACGTGTTTTGCTAGGTTTGCCACCATTTTTTAGCCAACAGAATTGGCCTTTGGGTTGGCAGTTATGTAATTCAGAGGTGTGGTGATGATGGGTTGGCTGGGTCAGTGAAGAGAGGGGTTTATAGGTTGTGTTGCCATTCTTACAAATTTATAGAATTAATTTAAATTCCATATTTGAATAAATAGAACAGAATGGTATTGGGCTAGAATTCTGGTGATAGAGGGATTATAATATGCAGAATAAAATAACCATGGGATAGTTCAGATTGGGGACCTGGGTTTTTTCCAGATAAGGGCTTTTACTGTAAAAAAAAATAGGCTGGTTTTGCTTCCAATAAGGGTTAATTATATCTTAGTTTAGATCAAGTACAAGCTACTGTTTTATTAGAAGAAAAAGGGGAAAAAAAAGTACAATTATTTAGATAAATGGAGTTTATGATGGACAGCTTTCCTGTAATTCGGAGCTTTCTGGATAACGGATCCCATACCTGTGTGATAAAATCCATATGATGGACAGAATAAATATGCTGAACAGCGTTCCATAAAGCCCACCTTCTGAGGCTGCTATAAGCTCAGCACTCTCTAAAACGCAGTAAAAAAGAAAAAACAATAAATACATCGGCAATTGGTTCCGCGTAATTATCCCGCAATAACATGTTAAGGATAATGAGCAATAAATTGCTTAATCAGCAGGTTGGCCGTGGAAGGACTTTATAGATTATAATGTGTCTAGTACCGCCAAGCTAGACAAAATAAATACATTTATACATTACAATGTCAGTGGGCTGGCCAGATTTAAAGCAATATTGTTTTTTTTTTTTTTATTCCTTGTTGTTAATCAACCTAATGGCACATCAAGTGTTTGAAAGTTTAAAAAAATGTTCTGAAGGCTGAAACCAGATCCAGCTGTTATGAATTCATTTATGGTTTCTGTCACATTCGCATGCTGTAACATTTTCCAGTACAGTAAGGAAGAATGCTGGTCACTTGCTGGTAATGTATATCTTTGCGGTTGCTCACACATTACTGTAAGTGATTGGCATAGCGTCTGCTGAGTCGCTCCCCCCGTCCTTAAATGTTACACGCAGTGCATTCTGGGGGTGCCGCGAGCCAGCCGGCCCTTTAAAATCCCTTCTGTGATTAAGATTGTGCACGACCCTGCTCGGTTTGTTTTCTACCCATTGCCATGGCGATGTACTTTCCCAGGCTTCAGACTCCTCTGTGGTGCCTAGGCCGGTGACCACAAGGCATTCTGGGAATGGCTGCCCAGCTTAAACTATTTTACGATTTCTCTGTGGAAAAATGACAACGCAGAGAAGATGTTGGACATTTGTTACATTCTATAAATAATTCCAGCAAGGGCCGGTATTAAAAGAGTTGTTAATCTTTACGTTCTAAGCAACTTTTCAGTTGAAATTTATTTTTTCTTTGTTATACTTTTAATTATTTGCATTCTTCCTCGATGTTGTGCATCTCTTACCTTCTATAAATTATTCCAGCAGGGACCAGTTATTAAAGGGGTTGTTGAGCATTACGTTCTAAACAACTTTTAAGTTGTGCTTCTTTTATCTTTTTTGTTTTTTAAATTATTTGCATTGTTCTTCTGACTTTTCCATCTCTCAGCTGGGTGTAGGGTTGCCACCTTTTCTTCAAAAAAATACCGGCCTGCCTATATGTTTACCTTTTTTTCCTATTAATAACATTGGGATCAACCATCAAAAATACCGGCCAGGCCGGTAAAATACCGGCCAGGTGGCAACCCTAGCTGGGTGTCACTGACCCCTTCTAAAAACAAATGCTGTGTAAAGCTGCATATATATATATTATCTTTTTAATATTCTACACAAACGCCATTAATTTTTTGTAAATGATATCCTTATAATGTCTGGTCATTTCCCTATGGGACCACACTGTATATTATATCCTTAAACGTTGCGTTCTGATGTCAGAACTGGCCGCCGATTTTGATGCTGAATTGGATGCCATTTTGAGCTTAATTTAAACTTCAGCAAAACGCATCATCATGAGTTTACTAACCAACCAGGTATTTGTGTTTATTCAAAAAACTTGATAAATGAGTAAAATATATTCCCATTGTCACCCTCTTTGCTACACTAATGGGCAGATTTAAGAGATTTAAGCTCACCACACTCACTCTCTATTTTTTCCTATGGGATTTTTAGAAATGTATGTATGAAATGGTGAACTGTAACTTTCACTTTTTCTGCAGACCTAGCAAAATCTAGTCATTTTACTGTGGGAGGATGTAGAATGTCTGTTTGGTCAAAGCATTGCCATTATTACTAGCAAAACTTCTTCACTTCTCTCTGATTTTGCAGCAATTTTCCGACTTACATCATTAAAGTTTTGCACATAAATTAAGTCCCTTGAGTGCTCCATGTTCTTCAAGAAGACCAATCATTTCCAGATGGAGCTAATTCAATAGAACTTGACAGATTTATCTCTAACACTGCTAGAATGCACGCACCCCACGAAAACTAATAGCGTTTTGTCTGTATACCTTGCAACTGTTTATAACAATTTGTTATAGAGGAATGGAAAGACACATATAAATAAGCCCCTTCTTAATAACTTTATCCCCCAAACGCTCTGGGGTTGTTAAGGGACCATCCTTAATCAAGTTTTTTTGCTACCTAGCAAGAATTATTTATTTCTTTGTTTCTAAGTTATTTTTGTTTTGAGGAGATGCACACATTCCACGATTTGGTTCTGCATCTGACATGTTTCCAGCACTTTATGTAGGATCTGGATTTGAAAAAATTCTTGGTGTTATTCCAAAGCAAATCTGAACCCTGCAAGCGAACCCTTAAAATACCCCAGGCCAGTGCTCCTCTTCTGTAACAAAGCACTTATCTGGGGTACTTAATATATAGACGCAGCCATCTTGTTTCCTTTCCCATGGAACCCTTGAGTGGCTCTGTTCATAAACTTGTTTTAAGATAAAACTTCAAACTTTACTATACTTTGCAGTCAAAGTGTGATGTGGAATGTCTTGTTGCCAGCTGTTAACTTTATCCAGTGGTAAAAAGTGTTTATTTTTGGTCACTAGGGGTAACTTTATAAATTAGCACCACCAGTGACTTTATCTTTCCATGTCCTTTAAAGGGGAATTCAATCCCTCAGGCACTAATCTCCTATCCCCGCGGGCAAATGCCCTTAAGTGGCTACTCATCCCTCTGTGCAGGTTCCAGGGCACCATCTTCTTCAGCAACGTCTTCTTCCTGGATCCGTTGGAGCTTGGCGGTGCATGTGCAGTAGGATGGATTTGCCAGTTTGTCCTACTGCGTTGCCAAGTGCCGACAGAACCAGGAAGAAGTAATTGCTGAAGAAGATGGCGCCCGGGAACCTGCATGGAGGGGACCTGCGCGGAGAGCTAAGTAGCCACTTGGGGGCATTTGCCCGCAGAGCATTTGGGGTCAGTGAAAGCTGGAAAGAGTCAGAAGAAGAAGGCAAATTAAAAAAAAAAAAACCTATAATTATGAATACCAATTGAAAAGTTTCCAGAATTTGGCCATTCTATAACATACTAAAAGTTAACTTAAAGGTGAACCACCCCTTTGAAACTCTAGACAACTACACTAAACTGAGTAGCAATCCTTTTTGTAGTTTTTTTTTTTTTTGCACATTTCAGCATGTAAATTCATACTTGGATTCTGATTAGTAGTTGGGTAATCTGGTATTTTGACTAAATCCAACAATTTCTAATTTTGGGTATGATTTGTCGCTTAAATTTTATTGGCATGAAAACACTTGGGGAAACTCAAATTAATGGAGGGAGTGAAAGATTTCCATTCAAACACATATTGGTGTACCCTTGCAGGTTGGAGCTGATAACACACCACAAAGAGTAAAATGGATACATTTTCCAAAACTGTCAAACTGATCTGATATATAGATTACTTTTACATTTACTTGTACATTTTTTTTTTTTTTTTTTAAATCAGCCCCTGATATCCAGTAGATTACAAGTGATTGGAGCATCATGTTTTTAACACCCCAGAATTAGTGCTATTAACTTCACTGAATAACAGGAAATTAAAGTGCTTTTAAATAATCAACACCCTACTTTCCTCATTTTCTAAATCCTTGGAAATCATGTAACATGTGCTAAATTGTTAAGCAGAACGGTGGAACGAAACATCTGGTTTTCTGCCTTTCGCTAAACTTATCAAATACAGCCAGAGGTCCCCGTTCTACTCGCGCTAGTCTTTATAGGGCAGAGACGTTGGCCTGAAAGGCAAAATGAACTCAAAATGTTTATGATATGAAATCATCAAGGAGCTTAGGAAATATCTGCTGTTTTATAGAACGTTACGTGACTGCTAATGAAAAAGCTGTGGGCTTGATGGACATTAACTTTGCTTCATGGAGATTAAAAAAAAAAAAAATAAAAAAAATAAAATAAAATAAAGGAAAATACATCTTGGAAAGTCATTATGGATTGAATGGTTTTTGCTTCTGCTTTTGAAATCATATGATGCATGCAGTAAGCCATGTGCCTTTAATGCAGGTATCACCGGTAGGAGAGAGGCAGAAAATACAAATTACTTGGTACGCTCAATCTGGATGTTTTTATTCCAGCCTCTTCTCGGGGGGGGGGGGGTCTCTAAAAATGGAGAGGGACCATTTGGGTACCGGTACTTCTTGCTTGCATGGCCTTGTTCTTTAGGGAGCTGCTTTTCTCTAGAAATAATTTTCTCTGCATTGCTTCTTTATATTAGACTCCCCTCTCCTTGGAGGTCAAACCTTTTGATAATAAGACCCATACCTGCATATTATTTATGTATTTATATTATACATAAATGGGACCTATTATCCAGAATGGTTTCCATACCTTAAATCTACAAAAAAATAATGTAAACATTAATTAAACTTAATAGTATTTTTTTTTTTGCTTGCATTAACGATTAATTGCATTTTAATTAGAATCAAGAACATGGTACAAGTAAAAAGTTTTTATAAGAGATGGCTTTCCCCTAATTCAGAGCTTTCTGGATGATGGGTTTCCATATAAAAGATCCCATAGGTAGGGATGCACCTAATCCTGGAGTTGGTGTTCAGCTACTTTTCGGCCGAACCAAATCAAAATCAAGGGAACCTATTGGTTAAAAATGCTTTCCCCATCATGCTATCCTGCCTCGATTAGGGACCGCTTTTCATTATGCGCTTGTAAGTGAGCAAACATGGCTGCTTGCACCGGGAGCTCCCTCCCGGTGCGAGTAGTATAGCGCTGGCGGGGGCATTTAAAAAAAACAAAAACAAACTACTGTTAACCCCAACCAGAATGTGGACTCTAGCAGCCCACACCTTATGGTTGGGGATAGCATTTTTAACCAATAGGTGCTGTTTCCTTTGTATATTTGGAAAGTGAACACTATTCACACTTCTCCGGTGCTGTTTTTCACAGTGGTGCTATTCCTAGACGCAGCACCACGTCATCACTTAGCAAAATCACAAACAGATAAAGCACTACACCATTTCTTGCTGTGCAATGAATCCTTTATTGAGCCAGGTTTACCACAAAGATGCAGAAAAACGTTTAGGGGGGGGGGGTCCACAATTGACGGAGAGGTGTAAACCCCCCGAAATGTTGTTCTGCATCTTTGTGGTAAACCTGGCTCAATAAAGGATTCTCTTTTTTTTCCCTTACCAACTCTGATTTGCATATGCGAGTTCAGATTCGGTATTCAGACAAATCTTTTACAAAGGGTTTGGGGGTTAGGCTGAATCCAAAAATACTGTATTCGGTGCATCTCTAATTTATAGTAGGTTATCATCCTTCTACAGATAACAGTTGCCTGCTTACATTTATCTTGTTATTTAGTCATAGTATCCGAGAGAAAAAAGAATTGAAATAAGTTCAATTGTGTGTTCTTGTGTTTCTCTTCTCACTTAATCCATTCCAGTTGTATAACGTTCCTGATATCAATCAATACCATAAATCAGGCCCTCTCTGGTTCCACCACAAATGCAGAATAACAAAGTGGGATCTGCCGGTGACCTCTCAAACATTTACGGAGTCCCACTCATTTCCTGGTGTCACTCTTGTAACGGCTAACCCTAACCCCGGCCTGTCCTTTTTGTCTGGGGTGCAATGACTGATGATACTTTAGACAAATGTCAAGGGAAAGTGCTCTCTCATAATGTCTCTCGGTAGTTCTCCTGGCATTCATTTTTTTTTGTGGCATGGAAAGTGGGAATCTGTTTCAGACCTAGTTAGAAAGATAAATAATCTCTAATAGGAGCACTGTGTTAATATTTGCGCTATGATGAGGTTATCCCTCTTAGTCTCCCAATTTGACTGCATCATATGCTTCACTTACTTAAATAAATGCCAGATTTCCCTCCTGGTTTGCCTTAATTGGTGTGAATTCAAGGTGCCCTTTGCAAATAATATGGAAGAATTTCCTCACTGCTTATTGCTAAGAAAAAAATGTATATTTGTGCAGTGACTCAAAGCCTTTTTTCCCTCGTTTAATTTCGAAGGCTTTTGGCCTGTGTTTAACAGGTTTTCCTGCTTAAAAAAAAAAAAAAAGATCATTAAGTGGAAGATTTACTGTGCCACTTTTGGAGAGTTCCCAAGGGAGAGAAGATGGCACGCAGCTGATCAAGCAGGTCAGGTCTTCTTAGAAAATGGGATTTTGACATTTAGTAAACTTGATGGATAATGACTTAATTTTCATCGTATGAGCACTACAAATAAGTTACAGGGAGAACATTAAGTAGATGCCATAGTCTCCATAAGGCACACGTGTTCAGTCATCTGTGAGGGTGCAGAGATACAAGCACATAATTAGGTGCACAATTGTGTTTTTTGGGGCTTTTTTTTTTTTTACAAAGATGGCTGCATATGTGGCTTCACATAATTGCTGAGCAAATTCAGTAAGTATTGGTGTCCAAGGTGCAAGGCAGGGTGTTGTCCGTTCCACCACAGTATGCCCATACCATTTGAAGGTAGCTATGTAGTGATGGTAAAAAAGGTGTATATTACATCTTACATGGGCACAAAAAGAACCTGTACTTAAAGGAGAATTCAACCCTAATTTTAAAAGCCCCTACCCCCATCCCCACCAAGACCTTATGCCCCTAGCATTCTACTTACCCCTCAGTGTAGATTCAGGCATCAGAGTTCATGGGCAATCTTTTTCTCTTTGGAATGAGACCAGCGTATCGGCGCATGCGCAAATAGAGCAATTTTCAGTCTCATTCCAAAGATTACTGAAGCTGCTGAAGATCGTGCCCGTGAACCCCCGATGTCTGAATCAACACCGAGGGGTAAGTAAAACGTTAGGGGCATTTGCCCGGGGTAACACTTAGGCTGGGAGGAGGAGGGAAGGGGGTCTTGGTGGGGATGGGGGTTAGGGTTTTTTTAATGTTTGGGTTGAATTCTCCTTTAAAGGAGAACTAAACCCCAAAACTAAGGGTAGAAATGCTGTATTTTATATACTGAACTTACTATGCCAGCCTAGAAGTTCAGAATCTTTATACGATTCAGGCCATCAAAGTTGTGCATAGGAGCTCCCCATCTTGGATTTTGTTAGGAGTGTCAGTGACACTGCACATGCTCAGTGTGGTGAGAAACTGTCATCACAAACCGTGAAGCAGAAAATGAAGTTTATCTGTCATAGAAGCTGATGCTACAGGGATGTTATGTTGCAAATTTCACTGGTTTCTAAGCTTCCATGTATTGGAAATCTAAATGAATTGCTAATCTATCTTGTATTGTGACTTATATATTGTATATGTGTCGTATATTGTGAGTTGGCCCCTGAGTCCGGGTAAGTGACAGCAGCAGAGAGCATGTGCTCTGAATCGGCAGAAAAGAAGATGGGGAGCTACTGGGGCATCTTCGAACTTCTGTGCTAAAGGGCTGTGGTCGCCTTACAATGCTACATACCCCCAAAACACAATTTGCAACATTTCTAGCTTACTACAGTAGCTAAAGCTTTAGTTCTCCTTTAATGCTAGCCATAAGCATGCATTGCATACAGTTCTCCTTGTGTCGCCTGATGGTCCTCAGCTTGGAACTGTGCCACCCAACTCCATTCCCTACTGGAAATTGTGGTAATTAACAGGTATGGGTCAATACCCTGGGGGGGGGGAGATAGGGAGGGGGGCCTACGGGGGGAGGGGTTTTGCGCCAGGAGGGTTGACTTCCCCTTTAAAAGCAAACCTCTATTGGTTGCTATGGGTTACTGCTCCTGAGCAAACTTAGTGTCTTTTAATTACATGTGGGTGGTTTGTGCTCTCTAAACATATCATAAAGGGCGATGTGTAAAAAAAAAAAACTATGTATTTTGCACATTACCACACTTATTCCACTGCTATATCCAGCATTAGGGTGAAGGCACATGGGAGTTTAGAACTAAGATTTGGCACAGAACTAGCAATAATAATGAAACTTTAGACCCCCACATATTACACAAAGATGAAAATGAAAGATCTTTGGAAATGTTACCACAAACAAATAAATGTTCAATTTAAAAATTTAATTGTGTAAAAATATTACATTAAATGCATTTAATACAAGTGCAGATAAAATGTATACTCCATAATGGTATTGTAGAAGAAAATAGATGGGTATATTGTGAATGCACACCTGGATATCCTAAACAAACAAAAACTAGAAGTCAATTCCGTGTTTTATAGAGGGTTTGCACATATCTCTTAATGACAAAAAATGTATATGGGTGCAAAATGGGGGTGGTATCAGGGAGGAGTGTCAGTGGGATATGGGTTAGTTATTCATGCTACTTACTGTCATTTGTGATTGCCGTGATTGTGGAGTAGCTGTTGGTGTTATTGTAATACTGCTGGTGATTTTGTTAGTGGGTTTATTCAGTGTTCCATTAGTTAGTGAGTGCCTTTTCTCTTGCACTGGAGTAAAAGGGCTGGTGGGTCTTCCTAAATGAATGTGTATTTTATTGTCTTCAGTAGTTATGACACTGGATGTGGAACTAGAACTGTTAGACCTTTGAAACTGCCAACCAGCTTGTTTATCTGGCGATACACGAAAAATCGCATGGGATCCACTTATCTCCATTGGCTCTGGTGAAAGCACACGATCTGGTGAACTGGAGGAACTTGTGAATGCCAGCACCTGAATGGGGGACATAGTTCTGTCTGGTGTTAAAGAACCATTAGAGTCAGGGCTTCTCGGCCTTCCAAAGGAAGTTCTGGAAAAATTTGGCATCACTTGATCTGGGCTCACATAGCCGTCAATGATTCTTGATTTTATTGGTGCTATGGAGCCATTCTGTATGATTGTTATCCTCTGTTTTGGAGTTCCGCAGTTAGGAATTACGGCCGTGCTTGTAAAAGAGTGTGGGCTCTCAGAAGTAGGACTTGTTATTTCAAGGGTTGCAGTATTTTGCCCATGGTCTGGTGTCACTTTGATATGTAAAGGCTGTCCAGGTGTATGCGTTAGAACCATATCTCCTGGATGTATATAGTTCCCATTCTGTTTTAAGTGCACTTTTCCATTTTGGGACTGATCCTGATAAGTTTTTATCCATGGGGATCTGGGTTTTCTGTTGTTATTGAAAGTGTTGCCATAAGAGGAGTTACATTTAAAAGCCACGGTTGAGTCTTCATCATTTGTATCATCATCATCCTCATTATCACTTTCTTGGTACAGCTGGCCATTTATAACGGCACGCTCCAAAGGGACAAGACTTTTGTAGTCAGGTAGCCCATTATCTGTTGGATCTGTCTGCACTTCTTTAGAGAAAACCTGAAAATCCGAAATACGTCTGCCGTTTAGACTGGGCCTTAGGCTCTTGCTAAAGCGTCTATACCTTTCCAGCTCCTTAGAGAGGTTTTCCATTTCTTTCGTCAGTTCTTTATTTCTGTTTTCCTGCTGATTAAGTTTCCTTTGAAGAATGGAATGATCTCCCTTTAAACGACAGATGTTGTCTTCTGTTTTCATGTAGTCATGTATTTTCTCTTTCAGGGCACTGACCTCTCTTGAAAGGTGGCCCGACTTTGCTTCTTCCTCTTTGAGCTTCGCAAGCAGCATTTTTTCCTGGAAAGTACCAGATTTTTCAGCCAGTTTATAGTTTGCTAGTTCCATTTTTATGACTTCCAGTTCTTCAGAAAACATTTTTGCTTTCTGCTGCTCATTATAATATCGCTTCTCAAGAGATTCAAACTCGTCCTCTGTTTTCATGAGGTCGTCTTCCATGGCTTTCATCTGTTTAAGCGAGTGCTTTAATCTTTCAACTTCTTGCGTGAGCTCTCGGATTTTGTTGTTTTCTTGGTGCAATGCTTCAGATGGTTTGCTGTCTTGTTTTAGTTTATTTTTGAGATACTCCTTTTCAATTAACTCAAGTGACTGCAGTTTCTTTTTTAGGACTGTGACTTTTGACATGAGGTCATTTGCTTTTTCTTCCTCTGATCTCAGTTTATTTTTCAGTTCGTCGTTTTCCTTTATGATGCTGTGCATTTTTTCTTGCAGTTCTGATTTTGACTTTAGAGACTTCTTGCTCTCGTCTATCAGTTTCTCTGTAATGGATGTGACTTTATTTTGTTCTAGCTGAAGGTAGCTGTTGGTTGACTTTAGTTTTTCTTCAGTTTGCTTAATTTTTTCAGTCAGTGTTTTGCGTTCTTCCACAAGCATCACGGTTAAGGTTTTAAGTTTAGTTAAGTCCTCTTTCAGTATGTTTTCTGTTCTCTCTAGCTTCACTTCAATGGTCTCTAGCTCCCTGATTCGGACTTTTAAGTTTTCCACCTCATTGCTCAACTGTTTTGTGCTGCTGCGTTCCTTTTCTAAAGAAGACTTGATAGAAAAGCATTCCTGTTTACTTTTGTTAAATGCATCTTCTAGTTTTTCTAGCTCTGTAATTCTTTTATTGAGCTTATCTACTTCAACCCTTAGGCTCTTGCTTTGCGCAGATTCTTTTTCTAATTTTTTGTTCATATCTTTGCACTGTGTTTCCATCTTATTAAGCTCTTCATCTTTCCCTTCCATTTCTAGTAAACGTTTTCTTAGTTCCTCTACTTCCACCATGAGACTGGAGTTGCCGCATTCCCCCTTGTTCATTTTTTCCCGTAGATCGCAAAGTTCCTCCTCCGCTTTGTGTAGTGTCTTGTTGGTTTCCTCAAGTTCGTCAATTTGCCTGCTAAGGGCAGCTAATTTTAACCTTAGCTGGCGATTTTGAGTTTCTTCACTGGTTAGTTTTGCCATTATGCCTTCTTGCTCTTGGAAAAACCTGTTGGCTTGAGATTCCAGCTCTGCCTCCAACCTGTTTGCTTTTCTCTCTTCTTCTTCAGCTTTTACTTCCACTATGGCCAATTTTTCCTGTGCTTGATGGGAGGTTGATGTTAGTTCTTGGATTTTGGCACTTTGCTGATTTAACTGCTCAGTTAACCGCTCTTGCTCATCAACCACAATTAAAGCAAATGATTTCAACTTGGTGAGCTCATCCCTGAGTTTGGTTATTTTTTTGTGGTTCTCTTTTTCTTTTTTTGCTTGATAGGCTGTTTCTTGTTCAATCAGCTTTTTCAATCTGAAAAAAAAGACTACACATTAAGGATTGTTTTTTGACCCAGAGTCAATCACATTTATGGCCAAGCAGATTTGTATTTGGAAAGCAATAAATACACAGATTGTAATGGAAATATATTGTATGTAGTATTCCATGTTAAGACTGTAGCGTTGTTATTGGCACATACTCTTTAGTTTCCCTTCTCATTTTGGGATATTTTGTTTTGCTTAAAATGTACTATTTTTGGCATGTGAATTTGACACCCTACATATTGGTGTTATAATCTGCAAGTGGCTTAATTATTACTTGTCGTATGGCAAAACGGACAAATACCCACCATGACATATGGATGTGTTGTTGAATTGAAACAGGGTTGAAGTATAAGAGAAGAGGTTGTGAAAGCCTAATACACCAAGATTTCTTCCATAGGTTTAAAACATTTTTTATAAAAGTAGAAAAAAAACAATGTGAAATAGCCAGTTTACTTTAGCAGTTGCCATGGGTAGCCGCATCACATACAATTGCAAAGCATGTGCACTAGGGCAGTGATTAGCTTAACTTCCAGTGCTCATGTTCCTGTTCAGAGATCACTGCCACACTGCTAGGGCACTGCATTTGATACCCCCCCCCTGATGGGTCAGCTGCTAAATGGGATGAATTCGGAATTGCAGTATATCTGAAACTGCTGTAATAAAGCAAGATATGCATCTTGTATTTGCTAGAAATTAAATCTAAATAGTATGGTGAGTACCCGCAAATAGATTCCTACTAGGGTTGCTACCTGTCCGGTTTTGACCCGGACAGCCCGGTATTTTGAAGGGCTGCCTGGGTCAATACTTCCTGCCCGGTTTTCCAAATAAGGAAAACCGGGCGGGATTAGCTTGATTGACACAGCGATCGGCAAATCGGCGATCGCTTTGTCATAGCCCTGCCCACTGATGTCATGGGCCTCTGTCCGGGATCAGCGACACGAAAAGGTGATAACCCTAATTCCTACACACAAGCGCAACAGTACCAATAAAACAGTCATGTAAAATATTTCTTTCCATATCTACAATTCTCTGTATTTTTCAGATAACTACTGTGTTATCATCTGTTTCATGGCAAAACACCCAAGCTCAAATGGGACTTTCATAAATAACTTTATCCTCCATTATTTTATAATTGTAATGTCAGTCTTTTTTAAGTGCTACTGCAGTAAACTTTCCTTTTCTCTTTACTAACCTTTAATTCCCCTAATTAATTTTATTGATTACTGAACATGGGAACAAAACACTATTGAGAAATACAAAAATGTCCATGCCAAGTTCTTAAGTTATTGGAGATGTAAACTAGTTGGTGCGGATGGCACAGTAGATGTACTCCGTATCCTTAATTCAATGTGGTGAACAGAAAATGTTTTCTTCCAAAATATAGACGTTCTCTTCAGTTAAGTTCCATAAGGCAGGGCTGTGCAACTGGAGAACCACAGCCGGCCCACGGTTCTTCAAAGGATTTTAATGGCTATTTGAGACTACATTGTATGACATTATCATTTTATTATAATCTGGCTCTTGTACACTCTAAGTAATAATCGGGCCACTAAATGTGATCAGTTAGACAGCGCTGCCATTAAATCTGTTCCGTACAGGGACCTGTCATCGGGACCTGGGGTTTTTCCGATTAAGGGATTTTTTTTTTTACAATTTAGATCATCATACCTTAAAGGAGAATTCAACCTGTAAGTGACCCCCCGGGCAAATGCCTCTAACTTGTTACCCCTCCTTCCAGGAAAGGAGAATTCAACCCCATTGTTGCAAGCTCCCCCCCCCCCAAGTAGGCCCTCCTCCCTCTAGCCTACCTCCACCCCGGGCCAATGCCACTAACTTGTTACTTACCCCTTCTTCTAGGTCCTCTCCAGCAGAGTTCACAGGAGCCATTTTCTTCCTGGATCCATCTGCCTCCTACTGCACATGCGCCAGAAGACACTGATGGATCCAGGAAGAAGACTGCTCGCGAGAAGATAGTGCCTGTGAACTCAGCTGGAGAGGACCTGGAAGAAAGGGGAAAGTAACAAGTTAGGGCACATTGACCCTGGGGGGCAGTAGGCCGGGAGGGGGGGCCTACTCAGGGGAGGGGTGGATTTTTGCACCTAGGGTGTTGAATTCCCCTTTAAGCCTACTAGAAAATAATGTAAACATT
This sequence comes from Xenopus borealis, assembly GCA_024363595.1. NCBI lineage: Eukaryota > Metazoa > Chordata > Amphibia > Anura > Pipidae > Xenopus > Xenopus borealis. The sequence goes on along the minus strand of CM044433.1, from coordinate 23,139,509 downwards.
AAATAAACCCAATAGGCTGGTTTTGCTTCTAACAAGGTTTACTTGTATCTTAGTTTGGATCAAGTATAAGGTAATGTTTTATTATTACAGAGAAAAAGGAAATAATTTCTTGGCTTCGTTGGATAAAACGGAGTCTATAGGAGACTGCCTACCTGCAATTCGGGGCTTTCTTGATAACAGGTTTCTGGATAATTGATCCCATTCCTGTACAAGGCTGTGACATCTCTGAAACCTTTTACAAAACACTACAGTTCTAAAGCCATCAAATGAGGGGTTAGGGAATAATACTGATTATTTCAGATTTAACCATTCCTTTTCTATACTGAAAGGAATGGAAAGAAAACCATTGTATGAATCTGTGTATTTTACACGGTTAATGACTCAAAGGGGGTGTTAGAGTTTGGAGCTAGTGCTGAGCTCTATCAGCTCATATACCAATGTATGAAATTGGTCAAAATCTTGCACAGCTACAAATCATTTTATTGACTGTTGGAAAAATTGTTTGGAACTAGTATGATTTGAAATTTTGTTAAATCGGCTCATAAGTCTAAATTACTCTTCGGGGGGGACACTTTCACAATAAACCATTCAAACCATCCATTAACAATAATGAAAGCCGTGGGAGTGTGACATCTGAGATGTTGAGCTCATGCGTGTAAAGAAAAAGCATACGCTTCCCATATCCAGTCTCGGCATACTCGCTCCAGAGCACATATGGACTGATGTCAGACCTGTCAGGGAGATGAACTTCCTTCCATGAGCTCTCGCCTAACCGCAGTATCTAATGTTTTGCCAATTAAGAAAGTCATTTAATAATGCTTTCAGGCCACGCTGGCCTTGGTTGCTATTTATTGTTTTGTACTGTGCTTAACCATGATAATTGTGCTTTAACGGTATAAACACAGTGGAGGCAGTGGCTCTGCTCGCAAACGAAATGGTGGAAACGAAACGTGCAACATCTAAAGTCTCCTCTGGAATATAAGACTAAACATACGCAGCAAAGCATTCAGCCAAACAGGAGATATTCGGTCATATAGATAGAATGCAGAGTATGACTCCAAGTTTGACATTTCCCTTCAAATGATCTGTGAAAAGATTTGCCATGCCTAAGTGCATTACACCCTGTAGTACCGAGCTGCTTCCAACCCAAGCACTCCGGCAAAGTGAAGGCCCTTTCTGACAGTACACTGAAACTCTCTCCTTGTTTGTAGATAAATAATATCTCAGACACAATTAGCTTGACTGATTTTTCCAGTCCCACTCCGGACTCTTAATTCTCTAACCAGATGTTTAGCTGAAACCAAGATAGAATTTCTGCGTTGCTTAAGTTTAAACGGATCTTTTGGGACCAGCCACACAATATACAATCTGCCTGCCTGACTGTTTCTAAGTAGACTCGGTATTGTAGGCCAGACAGTCCTCTGTTTTTTTCCCTTGGTCAGACTTAAATGGTGTCATCCAAATTCTGTTTTGATGATGTAATTTGATTTAAATCCACATGTGGCATACAACTGTACATCAGCCAGAGCACCACCTGTGTTCCATCAATGTTCCACTTACAGTAATGTGAATAGTGTGCATGTCCTCATCTCTATTTCATCTGGACATACAAAGAGCTGCTATAGATAACCCATCTTCTTCGGAAGCCCCTTCGTTCAGCCCAGCACACTTAACTAACCCATCACTCGTCAGTTGCTAAATCGCTTCTTTGTCTACCACGGATGCAGAATACGGCCTTTTTTTAAAAAAAATAGCACAGACTGCTCTTTAAGGGAGCTTGAACTTTTATTTTTTCTCTCCATATCAGACTTCAAGAGCATTATGTAGTCAAAGAAATCGATTGTATCCTTCAGAATTATTAATGTGCTTAAGAGAATAGCAGGTCATTTTGACCTCTGATTATTGTTGGAACTGAACTAAGGGAGGAAGTGCTGGGTCTTCATTTTTCAATCAGAGGGCCAGACACATAGGCTGAGATTCAAATGTTCAGTATAATATAGTGGAATTGGTTGTTCTGTGCGGGCATTATTATTTACATTCATATGGCACAGTGGTTAGTATTGCTGCCTTGCTGTGCTTGGGTCATAGGTTTGATTCTAGCCATGGCACTAAATGCAAGGAGTTTAAAGGGCTGGTTCTCCTTCATAATAAAAAAGATACAGGTATGGCATACCTTACCTGGAAATCCATTATCCAGAATGCTCTGTATTATGGCAAGGCCATCTCCTTTAATCAAATAAAAAATAATTCACGTTTTGAAAAATGATTTCCTTTTTCTGTGAAATGATAAAAAAGTAGCTTGTACTTTTGATCCCAACTAAGTTATAATTAATCCTTATTGGAAGCAATAGCAGCCTATTGGGCTTATTTTATGTTTTGTAGTCCCTGGCCCAGAGCCTTCTGCTCTCTTCTGCTTATTCAGAAAACCCCATTATCTGGGGGGGTTGGATAAGGTTGCCGTGTTTTGTACCATATCAGCACTTGAAGCAGGCTGTGCCCAAATATGTGACATCAGTCATGCTGAGAATGTCTGAGAAATGATGTCAGCAATCCCTTGCATTGGAACAATCGTATGTCTCCCCTATAGGCCACCTTGGGCGATAGGCTGATCCACTCGTGGGCCCTTTGGCCCAATCGGATCAGAACGAAGGAGATAGGGTAGGTCAGATCTAAGTGCCGCATCAACGAACAGATGCGGCCGCAATCCAACAGGATTTTTAGTCCTGTCCGACATCTGCCCGACTTTCGGCCAGATATCGATCAAGGAAGCTCATTGGAGGGCCCATACACAGGACAGTTTTATCGGCCCGTGTATGGCCACCTTTAGAAAACTGCTATCTGTTTACCTTCCCATTGTTCTGTTGTTAGGCTGCTGGAGGGGAAGGAATGGGGGTGATTTCACTAGAACTTGCAGTACAGCAGTAAAGAGTGACTGAATTTTACCAGAGCAAAAGTCACATGACTTGGGACAGCTGTGAAACTGATATGTCTATCCCCATGTCAGATTTCAAAATTAAATCTAAAAAAAAAATCTGTTTGCTCTTTTGAAAATGGATTTCAGTGCAGAAGTCTGCTGGAGCAGCACTATTAACTATTGACTTGATTGAAAAAAAAAAAATTTCCCATGAGAGTATCCCTTTAGGTTTACTAGAAAAATAATGTAAACATTATCAAAACAGAAAAGGGAAATCATTTTTTTTAATTTGATTCAAATGGAGGCTATAGGAGGCAACATTTCAGTAATTTAGAGATTTCTGGATAATGGATTGGGTGAAGCACCCCTTAATAATAATAATAATAATAATACATGGGAGTGGCCATTGGTTTTCTGTCAAGGTAACTGTAATGGTGCAATAAATGCTGAGTTTTTTTTTTTCACCAAATATACTTTAAAAAGAAGCACCTTTCAGATACTCAAGTACCATTGTTTTTTGGGGGACAAAGTATATATTGTTCTCTAACCACATCATTATGTCCCTTTGTGATTAATTGTAACATTATTATTATGTTTGTGGGATTTAGATACATAGGATTTTGTATATAATATTTTTTTTTAATACATATATATTTTAATAAACCCTCAAAAAAATTCTTTGCTATATTTCAATTTTACATTGGCAGCCAAAAGACACCTAAAGCTCTACACCTATAAACTCTTTATGGCAATTAATACAGCCCAAAGCCTTTAATGGTCCTTGTACATTCAATTCTACACAAGCAAAAGTTAAACAATTTTGATAATATTGTATTTATATCGGATAATGGGATTAAGGCATGCAGTGAGAATCAGGCTTTATCGTTTGAGGATTTACAATTGCTGGCAAGCTTTCTGTTACGTAGGCAGTTCAGCAGTTCATTTTAAATGTACCGTGGCCTTGTGGTTTGTTGTGAACTCTTTTTTAACTTTCAAACTTATATAGTTTAAATTTCAATCTTAAAGCCCGACTAGGCTGCTGTTAATCAGAGAAGAAAGTTGATGCGGTGGCATGACAATCCAAAAGCGAAATCCTCCCTGAGTGCACCGTATTCTTGTTGCTTCCACACAATGGCTTATGTAACAGGTAAGGGTGCCATTATTTGGAAACCTGTTACCCAGAAAGCTTTGAGTTACAGGAAGGCCATCTCCTATTGATTCCATTTTAATCAAATAATTATTATTATTTTTTTTTTTATTATTTACCCTTTTCTCTGTAATAATAAAACAAGTTGTAGTTGATCCGAAAAAAATATATAATTAATCCTTATTGGAGGCAAAACCGTTCTTTTGGCTTTATTTAATATTTAAATGATTTTCTTGTAAACTTAATGCATGGGGATCCAAGTTACGGAAACATCCCTTATATATAAATCCTTAGGTCTTAAGCATTCTGGATAACATACTTGTACCAAGCTTGCTTGCTCCAGTTCTAGCATAGCGGCCAGTCAGAAATTAGCAAGGTCTGCACATTGATTGCTGTCAATTACTTGACTGGAGCAAACCTTGCCCTGGTTATTTATACTATTTTGTGTTCAGAGGTTTTATGGGCAATTGCACACTTAGGAGCAGATTTACAAAATTTGTGTGAATTATTCGAAATTTGATCAAATTGGAAATATTCGATTTCTCGAATTTTCAAATATGCTAATTAGGCCACTTCGACCATCCAATTGGAAAAATTTGATCGTATCGAATAGATCGAATAAAAATCTGTTTGATCATTCGATGGTCAAAGAACTTGTCCTTTAAATTTTTATTCGACTGCCTACTTCGCTAGATTAAACCTACCGAATTGCAATACAAGCCTATTGGAATCCCCTTATTGAATAACATTCGAACGCTTCGATCATTCGATTCGTACGATTTTTTTGAGAAATCGGAAACCAGCAAAATCCATCAAATTCGATGTCCGAATTTTTCAGGTTTTACTTTGAAAATCGTAATTTTGCCGAATTTGAGTGCTAAATGCCCTAGACAATTTGGACTTTGATAAATCTGCCCCATAGTGATTTGTTGCACGCAGGAAATTAACGGTTCCATGAGAGACAAATCTCCTAAAAACACCATGCCATCCAGATGCATTAGAATAACCCCATGTAAAGTGCAAGGTGTTTTGAGGAGATTTGTCCTCCGCAAGCAGCTCAGATTTCCCATGGGTGACCATTCTCCGCTTGTGTCATTGCACTACATGGCTTTGGAGTGTGCTACCTCAACCCAACATTGTTTTCCTAGGGCAAACAATTCAACCATGCCTTATATTACTAGAGAATTTTAAATTGATAAGTCATGCTATAATCATTAGAGAAGGTGAAATCTTTTGGCAACTCGCCGCTTCCATATCACTGTGTCGGCAAAAGAATTCAAAGATAAACTTTTAAATATTTTAAAACTATAATTGAACAAAAGCAAGTCATTGGATGTGCCAGTTTTGGACCAATCTTCCGGCAGACTTGAACCAGTTTTTTGGATGGATTGATGATGCTTGTGCATCTCAAATTACAATAGTACCATAGATTCCGGGTTGGCACAAACAAATGCTTGGATTAATTTAAGGTGGGAAATGTTGTTTTTGAGCTACTCCACCATTAACTTTGGGCTTGTGTTTGGGATCATTGTCCTGCTAAAAGAGGAGCCTTTTCCCAAGCTTCAGTTTTTAAGCAGATTGAACAGGTTTTCATATGTTTTTTACGAAGATGCCCAGTCACAGCTTATAGTCCAATCAACATACTTCACCGTTGATCGGTATTCTGTTTTTTTATGCAGGTGCAGTGTTGGACATGTACCAGGCATATTGTTTGAACGTTAGCCAAACTTTCTATTTTGGTTTCATCTGACTGCCATTTCTCTAAAGCATCGGTAGTTAAGACAACTCAAATGGTCAAGTTGAGATTATAGGGAATCTTTTGCAATAATGAAAATTTAATAAAAGCTTCATCTCACTGAATTATAATACTTTCTAAATACAAGCAATTAAAAATCCTGTATCGTTTAAGAAATAATCAAGTTAGTCTTCACTATGGCACTCTCCAAAACCTGTCGCTCTTCATGCTGAGGTCTGGGTCAGATTTTGACAGGCAGGTTTAATTCCTCTTTTAGGGGGGCTTCCTTTCTTAGGAAACTAACTCAAATAACCAACTGCAGCACAAACAAAAGGTAACAGAATAATAGACTCTGGCAAACACCCTGCACACAGAGAAACATCAGAGCCGGTTATTTTGAGCGAGTACTTTGGTTAGGGGGGCAGGCCCCCAAAAGGATTTATAAGACGTACCTTTCAGTCAAAAACTCTGCATGAAGACAGAATGAAGAGAAACAAATTGCTTAGGGCAGGGGTCCCCAACACTGGCCCGCGGACATACCTGAACTGGGCCACTGAGTCCGCATTTGACTCCGAGGCACTGGATTTGACGCTGAAGCACCAGATTTGATTCTGGCACACCTAAATTTGATTCGGCACGCACGAAATTTGACACAGCACGCCCGAAATTTTAAGCAACATGCACAACATTTGACACAACGCGCACAAAATTTGACACTGGCACGTCCAAATTTGTTGAGGCACGCACAGTTGTCACCCCCTCACGTCCTTAAAAATAATTCTGGTTTTACAGCGGTCCCTGGGGCAAAATAGGTTGGGGACAGTGGGCTTAGAGGGAGAGACTGAAGAGTAACTTGATTATGTCATAAAAGGTACAGCATTTTTCAATGATTATATTTAGAAAGTTTCAGCAAGATGAAGCTTATATTAAATTTTCACCTGTCTCGCTTTGAACCAAATATTTTTTTTCTTCTTAGGGCTGTTTGTTTGGGTTTCACTATTTTGAAACCTAAACAAATATCTATCCCATACCCACAACCCCACCCCCCAGGCACAAATAAGCCCCACACTAGGGTGTGACCCCTACCTCCAAATGACACTCCTCTGCCCTCCCATGTAATGGTCTTGCCCCTTTGTCTGGTTTTTGCCAAGGCCAAAGGTGACCAACCTAGTTGAAGTGTATGGAAATCAAATAATCTTCTGCAAATCTCAGTGGAACAGTAACCAAATAATTTACAAAGCTTGTACATCCGTAGCCCCAAAGACACTCCTTTTTAACATTAATGAATAGGGCTTGTGCTGACTGTACTGTTTTTGCTATTTTTTGAGCTAAACAGAGCAAATGATCAATGGACTTTGCAGGAACACAAAAGATTCCCAAACTGAATCTCAAACCAATTTGAAATTTTAAAAATATAGAAATTGTGAACAAAAAGTTTCCATGTTTATACGAACAGAGGTTTGTTTGTGTTTTTTTAAAGTCAAGTGATCATCCGATTACAAATTTTGCAAAAAAAAATGTTAAAATTCAATCAAATCCTGGTTTAGTGCACCCCTCGTGCAAACCCTAAAGTGCATCTGTAGTGTCAGCTCTGCAATGACGTAGGAACTTGGATGTAGTTTGGCATTACTTTGGGTCTTTATACTCTACTACTACAGATTTACACACACATTTACCATGGTGACAGAGTGACACTTTACATTTACTGCAAGTGAATCCTCTTACAGTGGACTTCAAGTTTACTGAAACATAGTAAATGCTCAACACAAAAAAAATATTGATTAAACCAGCGCTGATACATATGAAAAATAACCAGGCATCTTTAGTTCTGTAACACTCCAGTCGCTGCAAAGCTACAAATCCAGGGGATCTTCAGATTTGTAGATCTACAACTTTTGCAAGAATTTTTTTTGGCACTGCCCCCCCCCCCAATTGAATTTGCTTTTTAACTGGAGAATCCTCCTTCCCTGAACACTTCATGGACATGTTCTGTATAGAAGGCAGTTTAATACTCGAGGTGTGCCAGGATAAACAGCCTTCCCTGCTGCTAATAAAGAAAACTGCTCATTTTCAGCAATTCTATATTTTGTCAGTGTGAATAATGAACTCTTACAGGGGAATGGTTTTCATTCAGCTTCAGCTCTAACTTTACCTATTTGCTTCTGTTTGAGAGAGTTCCCCATTAGTGAGTATGGGCCACTATCTGCTTCACTAATACACCTGCTTGAAAGGTCTTGGGGACACCGAGGTAGTAAATCAGTCTGCCCTCTTACCATCTACATTAGAACAGCTGATTTTTTTATTTTTTTTTCCCTCCGGGAATTTTGTATGGAACCTTTGTAATACAATAAAACACATCTCCTCAGCCTCAAACCACCGTATGTTGGAATTCTAGAAGTACAAATTAGCAAGTTTTCCTTAACAAAGGCTGTTGCCAGACCATCTGAAGTACAGCTGGTACGACTTTAAAGGTTGATGTTAGATGCAACTGCCTAGCCGCAGTCTTCTTTCTGGTACACATGGTTCTTAAAGCAACAAATAGCCCTTTGCTTTTTTTTTTTTCCTTCAAGGTTTGTTTTTTTTTTTTTTCTCATTCCGTTATTTAACCTGATTTTCTTTTGCCGCTTTCTTTAAAATCAAGGCAAGTGATATCTTTCCATTTACTGTTATTTTAGTATATGTTTGCATGAATGTCATGGGTCAGGAATGACTTCTTCGCTCTCCTCCCCTAAATTCCAGAAGTTTATGTAAAAATGTGATGTAGTTTATCTGTAAATCCTCAGCTGCTTCTCTCTCTTCCTCCTCCACAAAGGGAACTTTTCCTCAGTATTTAACTGACTAATATGTCCTTTCTCTGTGTCCCTCTAGCCTCCAACCCCTTTTTCTTTAAAGGAGAAGGAAGTCTGTTTGCACTTGGGGGTGACAAATGTTAGGCACCCCCAAGTGATTGTATTGACTTACCTGAAACTCTGGGCCGGCGCAGTTTTCTGCAGATAGGAGCCTGGGGTTTTTCTAGCAAGCACCATGGAGAGGTCTTCTTCTGGCTCCTTCTTTGTCCAAATTTCCTGGGGAAAAAGCATGCACTGTAGAACGAAATAGCTGACTTTAAGTTCAAGTACAGCTCTTCACTCTACTGCGTATGCGCAACCACGCGAAGAAAGAGGAAGCCGGAAGAACATCTCTTTGTGGTGCTCGTTAGAAAACCCCAGGCCGGTGCAGTTTTCTGCTGATAAGAGCACCAGCCTGGAGTTTCAGGTAAGTCAATACTTGGGGCTACCTAACATTTGGCAAACCAACTTTCCTTCTCTTTTAATAACCACTCATTGTGAGCCTGAAATGGTATAATATATGATCTATTTTCCGGAAACCTGTTATCCAGAAAGCTCCGAATTACAGTAAGGCCATCTCCCATAGACTTCATTTTAATCACATAATTAATTTCTTAATAAAAAGTAGTTCCTATTCCTCTGTAATAATAAAAAAAAAACCCAACGGAGGGCTTTTGGCTGTGGTGGGATGGGGGTAGTTCTCCTTTAAGTTATAGAGATCCAAATTATGGAAAGATCCCTTATCTGGAAAACCCCAGGTCTCAAGTATTCTGGTTAACAGGTCAGGTGAGGCAACTTTGGGCGATTTCGGGAAAACAAGTGCTGCATGTGAATTGTCGCAGGCAATTCTAATTTTAACTGGTGCAAAACAGGGGGAAGCGGTTTGGGGAGATAATTAGCCCCCAAAAAAGAGGCTATTTGCCACTCCTCCCGGAATCTCCTCGTGTAGACCATCCCTAATAGGGAAAAAATATAAATATATAGGAAGGCCAATATTTTTTCCCAGAAACGTTGTAACTCTAACTGACAAACATAACTGAAATCATATATAAGGGGAATTTCCATTCCGCTAATGGGCTTTAAGTGGCCCTAGTTGAGTCACGATTGCTGGGGCCCCAATCTGATGGGGGATTCTCATTTTAACTGGCGCAATACGGGGGAAGCAGTTTGGGGAGATTAATCGCCACAAAGAAGAGGCAATTTGTCGCTGCGGCGACTAATCTCCCTGAATCTCACGTAGACCTTCCCTAATAGGGTAAAAGATAAATATATAGGAAGCCCAGTATTTTTTTTCCAGAAAAGTTGGCAACTCTGACAATCATAACTGAAATCATATATAAGGGGAAATTCTATTTCACTAATGGACTTTAAGTGGCCCTAGTTGAGGCACGATTGCTGGGGCCCCAATCTGATGGGGGAAACCTTTGTAAATCAGAAATGCCATATTGCTGGCCCTCCTGCTGCTGTTCTTCTACAACCTAAGGAACCACCCCTCCAGCCAGCCTCCAGTCCTCTCCCTAGTAGCTAGTGAAATGACTGGATCACAAGCTGAAAGGCAATGCAGGAATATAGCATGTTGTGAATTGCACACATTCACCTTTATTTTGCTCTTTAAATGCAAGCTCTGTAGGACAGGGTTCAAACATGCCAAAGACTCAGACTGCACATTTTTCTATGATGGATGTAATACCCAATAATACCCTGCATGTTGCTTTTAGATTGCAAGCTCTATGGGACAGCGGCTCCTGCCCTGTATATTTACATATATGTACATGCGTTTTTGTTCTAATTTTATATGCAGTTGTCCTTTTACATGTTCTCTCTTCATGGACCTGTGTATATTGAAAATTGCATACCAACACAATTGAGTAAATTGCATTGTCATGTGTATCTTTTTGTAAAAGATATATATATATATATATATATATATATATATATATATATATATATATATATATATATATATATATATATATACATACTTCCATCTTTTAATGAAAGATTCACATCATTAACTAACAAATTGCAGGGGAATGCTGAAATGCATGCTGCAATATAGAAGAGGATTTTGTAACAGTCACAAGAAAACATTGTGGTGTAATGAGATCCAAATTCCTTTGAAACCATATCCCTTCTTGTTCTGCAGAACAGGAAAGTGCTAATGGCTTCCTATTGTAAGGCCACTGTTAAACATAGCAGCCAATTAGAGAGAAATAGTTACCTCTACTTAGCAATGACTGCCCCCACCCAGCTTCTCAAAGACGTTAAACCCAAATAAAACATGGTGTGTACTGAGAACAAATATAAACCTTCCAAAAAAAAAAACATTCATTACAAATTTCCAATAATTTCCCAGTTATTTGTAAATGTATTTTCGCTGCACTGCTGGTCCTGACTACATGCCTGATTGAAGTAGTCCGCTCCCCTCTAGCCAATTTTATGGGCTTATTACAACTCCTTTAAAGGCCCAGAACCAACAAAAAAAAATAAAAATGCAACAGCCGATGTATGATTTCTATAAAGCATGCTATTTTTATTTTGAGATGCTGTTATGATAATGTAATGTTGAGAGTGAGCTCTACTAAGCTGTTAATGTTTTTAACATAAAACCTAATTGACCTTAGAATGAATGGAAAGCTGTGAGATAAAAGATCAGTACATCCGAGCTGACGGAAAACTGCAATTAAAAAAAAAAAGCAACAACTAGGATAAATGATCAGATAATCTGCACTAACACCCCTATAAAATGCATTTTCACGGCTGAAATGCTTATATTTGCATTCACTTGCAATCCGTGCTACCCACCTAATTGGGAATCTGGCATCTTATAAAATGCATTGTTTTTATTGTGTGTTATACTGGTCATTTAAACACAACATATATTTTAGGCATGAAAACGTATTTCTATCACATAGGAGCAAAATTCACGTTATCTTCACTTCCCCTTTCTCCCAGCCTGAAACCTGCTGCAAATTTACAGGCTGACTCCGAGAGCCCAGGGCTGTGCTCTATGCCTATTTAACAGCCTGTATCCTCCTACCTCTTATTTTCTTTACAGTCAACATCATTTTTCCTTTATCCCAAGCAGAGGTTTATTTGCAAAATTTTCATAGTCTTCTGTAAAATAATTACATTCTCTGTTTTTTCTAACATTTTTTATCCTGTGCTCCTTGCACCCACAGAACTTTCTTTGTATTCTTGCAAACTTTAATTTGAGCCAAATAAAAGACTCTCTATATTACGAACATGCATTTAGCGTTAAGAAAAGATTTTTAAATTACATATTTCTTTCCAGCCCCCCCCACCTCGCTTATGTCAAGTACACAGGAACTTATGGAAAAGCCTTGTTTCCTATGAGTCCACCGTGTACTCTACCTACCGCAGATGCTAAGGTTTAAAACATGTGACTGAAGAATTCTCCAAAATTCCCTCTGCTACTGTTCCCAGGGGGGACAGAGAAGGATCCATTCAGTAGGATGGGTGCAGAAATATAATCCTCTTGAAATCTACTTTAAAGGCTTTTGCTTATAAATGGATAGATAATATTGGTTTGCCCTGGTTCTTAAAGTGGCAGTCCACTTTTTTGGACTTTGCCCAGAGTTTTGTTACAGTCATGTTAATGACAATGTTTAAAAAGTGCATTAAACAAGTGTACAGCGTAGGTGAACTACTATTCCCAGCATGCTCCACCAGATTTTAGGTGTTGGGGAAATTGTAGTTCTCACCCCTGGAAACGTGCACGTTTTATTTCTGCCAGTAAAAAAAAATGTCAGTAGCCTGCAAAAATAAATAAATAGAAAGAGAGGAAAGAACATTTTTTATATGTTTTCCTAAGCTGTGACTCCTGCATTCCCTCCTTGCCCAGGCACTTACCTTATGGGGAGCAGCTTGTGATCTCCCATGCAGCAGCGGCTGTGCCATTGAGGGACTGTATTGTAGGAGAGGCTGAGTTCTCCCAGGCATGAGAGATGTGAGCATTCCAGCAGAAAGAGCTAACAATGAATGATAGCCTCATTGCTTGTCCCAAGCCTAGCGAGCATTACGTCAGTGCACTGCCATATAAGGAGTCCTGTTGCACAGACACGCTTGTGTCTGACTGGTGCACTTTAATGATAGCCAGGACTTTTGTAAGTTTATTAATGCATTCTGGCTCCAGCTGAAGTTCAAGACTGTGAAATATTTCATTTGTCTACACCATTCTGGGCAGAAGAAGAAGAATGCACGGAAGGCTTGAGTTACACCAACCACCCCCTGCTTGTTATTGATAAAAAAAAAAACCCACTTAGAATTAGGAACTTTCCAAATTTTATATAAATGTGCATGATGGGGATAACGAGGCGTGCAGAAGTTTTAAAAATAAAATTCACCTAAAAAACTGATTTTATTTTTTTTCCGTTTTGAGTTTTGTTTCGTGCAGCAGAAGAATTATTTTCTGCTTCTCGCATGGACACGAGCTGAAAAGCAGTGACTTTCTTTTTAGATGGAAGGGGGGGATCTCTCCAGGGGATTCTGTTTCCTGATGATGTAACTACCAAACAATCTTTCAAGTGATGATGTGAAGGCCAGATAAGTCTCATTTCGTTTTGTTCAGCACAAAAACTTCACTTCTCCCCCCACCTTTGCCTAAAAGCTCAAACATTGCAAAATGTTCCACCTCAATGCAAAGAAGAGATTTCCTTTGAAACATCATTTGGATGGTATGGTCCATAAACCAGAAGAAACCATCCTAAGATTAAAAGCTGTAGGGAATTGCTTTTCAAGGGCATGGTTTTTTTTTTTTTTTTCGTTTTAGGTGTTTGGAAAATTGTTTTGTTAGCCTTCAGCTATATCACCCCCTAGCTCATAACACGCTGTAGTAAAGTGCTTTGTAACTTGCAATAAATGATCATGGTGGTGGTTGCTGTTTGTAATCTGCTAGCTCCAGGATTATAAAGCATATTCATTCATTGTACCCAGCCCTGCAGAAAAGAATGCCTTCGCTTGGGGCAGTGTTCCACGACAAGTGGAGAGTGAGCAACACGTTGTTCACCAACCCCTTAGATTAGTGGTCCCCAACCAGTGGAGAGTGAGCAACATGTTGTTCACCAACCCCTTAGATTAGTGGTCCCCAACCAGTGGAGAGTGAGCAACATGTTGCTGTCCAACCCTTTGGATGTTGCTCCCCATGGCCACAAAGCAGGTGGATATTTTTGAATTCCTGGCTTGGAGGCAAGTTTCGATTGAATAAAAACCAGGTGTACTGCCAAACAGAGGCCCCATTTGGTACCTCCAGGAACATTTTTTTATGCTCGTGTTTCTCCCCAACTCCTTTTACATGTGTATGTTGCTCACAGGTAGAAAAGGTTGGGGACCCCTGCCTTAGATGTTGCTCTCAGTGGCCTCAAAGGAGGTGCTTCTTTTTTGAATTGGTTTGGTTGCATTAAAACTAGTTATACTGCAAAACAGCCTCTACATTTGAATGTTACTCATGGGTAAAAAACATTGGGGACTCCTGGCTTGGGATGTTCTCAAGAGTTCACAGTTAGGGGCTTTACTAATGCGTATGACATTGATAGGCTTTAGTAGTGATGGCCAAAGCTCTGTCTCACGTCCGCTACCCTTACTCCTATAAAATATTCTGTATGACTGACTTCATGAGCAGAGTTACTGTTACTTAGTTAAATTGGTTTGAAAAAAAGAGTGCAACCCCTCCAAATTAAAACCCAGCATACACACACACCCCTCCACTCTTTCACACAAACCATATTTGCCCATAGCTATACTAACTGTAGAGTTTAGTATCAAAATAGCCCCTCCAAGCCCCAATTAAACACATCAACAGAATGAGCATCACAACATCACCCGGCAGTGCATTCCACAACCTCACTGTCCTCACTGTGAAGAACCACCTACGCTGCTTCAAATGAAAGTCCTTTTCTTCTAGTCTGAAGGGGTGGCCTCTGGTGATCCTCTTTATGGGTAAAAAGGTCCCCTGATATTTGTCTATAATGTCCTCTAATATATTTGTAAAGTGTAATCATGTCCCCTCACAAGTGCCTTTTTTTCCAGAGAAAACAACCCCAACCTGGACAGTCTACCCTAGTGTAGTGTAGGAGTTTGCTCCTCCAGACACTACACAAAAACTTCACCCAGCAGGGAATCTGGCAGTTGCAGGAGAGGCATACAATAGGTTGCACAGCACTGTTACATAGGGTGATGTGGGAAAGACTACATCATTTTTCATTTCTGTTCACTGAATTTCTACTCTGCAGGAAGATAAACATTACATCAGAAATCATATCATAGGTTTACGTACTTCCCCACCACCGCCACACACCCTTCTGGAATGCATTGTGTAGCATGGAAAACAAACGTTCGGGTTAATATTAAACATTTGTGTATGGATTTCTGAGCAGATCTGCCGACCTGTTTATGGTTCTCTGCGTTTAAAGGTACTCTGTCAGGGTTTTTTGCACTGTGTTAAAAGGGAAAAAACCCATACACATGCTTTTATTTCTCCTTAAGATGAACTTTACATTTCTTTTGTATACCAGTATTAAATAATCCTTATTTCTTTGGTTCTCTGCCTGCTTTTGAGATGTGGAAAGTGAAAGTGGCACTGCAGGAGCTGATTGCCCACTGTGTGCTGCCATGTTTTGCTATGTGCATGCAAGGGTGCTAGAGTACATCCCCCTGAAAAGTGATACGATCCCTTAGGTTAATACATATTCTCGCTTATCATTTTTATTTATTTTTTTAAAGATTGCTTTTTATTGATTTTAACAATTAGCTAGTAAAGAGGGAAAGGAAGGATAGAATGAGTGAGCTGGAGAGTGCAAGAGTCTTTACGTTGATGTTGCAGTTGAGTCCAGCCAAGGAGCCCAAATGTCCTTGAACCTCTTTGGGCAAAAAATTGACCCATGCAGGACTTGCGGTACTGTCAGTTCTGTGCCCATAAAGCGTGTGGCCTGTTGCCCAATACACTTGCACTCTACTCAATCTGACCAGATGGGGGCTTTTGAGGAAAATAACAACCATTTGTACCTCTTGGTTAGGGTTCTCCAACCTAATTTACCTGGAAATGTAAAAATGAATTGGGGTGCAACACAAGTATACAAAAAGTCCTTGGGAATCCCAAATGAGTTTTTTTGCAGAAAACGCTATTAATTTGAGTTTCCGAACTTGCTGATTCAAGTTTTTTCTTAAACGGCACCTGTTGGGTAAAAATGTTGTCCCCAACCAAAGGTGCGGGCTAATAGAGGCCGCACTCTAGTTTGGGATAACAGTAGTTTTTTTAAAAAAAAAATACCCCCACCAGCACTAGGCTACGTGCACTTGAAGAAGGGAGCTCCCCTTAGGTTGGAAATAAAAATTTTACCCAACAGGTTGGAAACCATTCGAGTTGAGAGTTCATTTGAGGTTTAAAAAACGATGGGGATATAGGCCCTTAGGGCCAGGACCACAAGAATGAGACAAAGTGGTCCTTGCCCTGACAAAATTTTAAAGCCAACAAATATCTGGCATATCTGTGGTCAGATGTCAGTCGGGTAAGCCCATTGGAGTGACCTATATGCAGGCAGATAAATTGCCGACTTGGACTAAAGGAGACGAATCAGCAGCTAAAATCTGGTCATGGCCAACTATAACTGAAATAAAAAAAAAACAACTTATATGGATAATTAGCTATATCTTGGTCATTGGCTGATCTGGGCAACTAAATTACATTACCTGCAACATATTGGGGAGAGGGGATTAAATGAGGGGGCAATCAATATTAAGGTACAGTAGATTAGAACCAGGTGGAGACTATGATGGAGTATAGAGTACTCCTTTCATATCCAGGGAAACTGGAGCTTGGAGACCCATGTTTTGCCAAGCAATTCCACAGTCTGTTGGCCAAAACCCAGAAGATTACCGGATCTTGAAATAAGGAATTGGAACGTTTTTATGTCTGATGAATGGAAAGATTCCTAAAAGCTAACTTGATGATCATCTTCAGCAAGGCTCATGATTAGTATTCATTCTTCACATTGTTATTTATGCCATTCGCTAAGCAACACAGTGTTGATTCTGAAAGTAAAATACAGAATAAAGTATGATCCTGACGTTGCTTCTAAAACGACTCCTAATAAATTCTCCGCAGTGGAAGGTTAGGATTTAGAGTAGATCAGGAATAGCTTCTCGGCCTGACTTTGTCTGGTGGACGTTATGCCTTGTGCAAATAGAATTCACCATGGAACTATATTCATTTCTAGAAATAACAGTTTATACAAAAAAAAAGCCACAAATGCGGAGAAGACAGGACAAACAGAGCCACAATGCTTCCCTGTGTTACCAAACAGAGCTTTGTCTCTATAGCAACTTATGATAGATTTACTGAGTTGTTGCAGTTCAAAAAACACAAGTGCACCAGAATTTTAGTGGTGAAAGGGAAGTTCAGCATATAAATATACTGTGTATTTAT
>CM044433.1:23084603-23119735 GCA_024363595.1 Xenopus borealis | reverse complement strand
ATTACAAATTTACCGGCAGCTACATTGCCAGTAAATTTGTAATACCGGCCCCGACCTTGGCAGGTGTTTTACCGGCTAGGCCGGTAAAATACCGGCTGGGTGGCAACCCTATGAGTAGCCCACCAATAGCAATGGTTAGAGGCTTTGGGATGACAGCACCTTCTAGATGAACATGCACATGCTCTAAAAGCAATGCCAAGGGGGGGGTTCTTGCTGGTATCTCTCTTCAGAATTGCTGTGGGGGATTTTACAGAATTAAAATATTCCTACAGAGATCGAATGGAATATTTTGTACTTTTTGAGAAGGGGTGCTTAAATTGAAAAAAGAATGAAATCCTCTGCTTTAAAATGAGTAGCATAAAATTGCATTGGGGTGAGGTATTGGTAAGTAAAAGAGTTATAAGGCAAAATAAATAAAAGATCAATGCACCCCATTTAGAATTTCTCTGTTAGTGCTTAAGATCGAGAATTTTCTAGATGTAATCTGTGAAGATCATACTTTAATGTACTTGTAGGGGTTATTAATTAAAATCTGAATGTTAAAATCTCCAAAAATTCTATTTTTTTAGTCTCTAGAAAACTTGAGTTTTTAGAGAAATTTTTTTTTGAGATTTATTATACCCCGATGCTGCAAAAATCCAAATCCGAAAATCCACCATCTCACACCTGCCAAGGTCCTGTATAAGTCAATGCGAAAGGCACCTTTCTCAATTTTCGTGGTCTGCGCTGGGTTTAGCCATAAAATACGGGTTTTTAAAAAATTTTTTGCCACACACCAATCTTTGTGGCGACTCACTCCGGGATCTTTTTAGAAGAATAGTTTGCAATTTGTAAGTAAAAAAAAAAAGTAGTCTTTATTAACAGTCAGTATATGGGGAGCACGCTGGACCTAACAGCCCCCTTATAGGCATAAACATCTCCTTGTCTACAGGACTATAGGTGTACAAACACAGGGAGATCCGCTTGTTTGGTGATATCGCCGAATGAGCGGATCTCTCCCCGATATTCCCACATTGAGGTGGGCAATATCGGGCTGATCCTATCATGGACCCTAGGGCCCAACGATTGGTCGTAATGCATCCGATATGAGCAGTTGGGACGCATACAAGAACAGATGCGCCCGCGGTCCGATGGGGCTTTTTAGCTTTTTTGGCCAGATGTCATTCTGGGAAGCCCGTCGGTTGGCCCCACACATGGGCCAATAAGCTGCCGACTCGGTCTGTCGGCAGCTTTTATCAGCCGTGTATGGGAGCCTTAAGTATCTACCCTATTGAGTTGATTTTAATTTTGGTAGCCACAATAGTTTTAGAAGAAGGATGGAAGAATAGGGGCAGAGATAGGAGAGAGGATAACATTTGTTTTAGAGGAAACCTGATCCAAAGAAAACATAGAATTGAAGATTACAATTTCCTTAATTTTTTATTGTTTCCCAATGGAAATGTATTTATATTTAACTACCAATAAAAATATACCCAAAGCTTAGTTGGTGGTTATGGCTTTCTTCTACAGTTAATAAAAAGAATGGATTTGGTGAAAGTGTATCAACACCTATGTTGCTGGCTATTTATTTGCTCTACCATGACCAAAGAAAAGACTTGCAAATGAACAATTTCACTCCAAGTTACTTGTAGACATGATTTAGTGCAAGCTTTGTTCTCGCTTAGTAAAACTGAGTGCAATTTGCACTACCCTTGTTCCAAGTTGTTCGCAAAACAGAGCACTTCCAGTGCCCACAGAGGATCCTAATCCTCTAATAGTAATGCACTTTATTGTACTAAATTTCAGCTCTGCACTGAAAACTGGATTTATTATGTTAAACTGAAAAAAAATTTTTGTCTGTTTTGTTCCATTACAAATAGGGGTGACGTATTCATGTTCTGGTGTTTTTAACTTTCTACTTCTCTTTTTCCATAGTGTTATCCCTCCTCCAGTTAAATGTAAGTTACTTAAAATAGACAGAATGTCCAGTTTACCTCTGATATCAGATCCCCTTTTGTAATTGTATTCCTTAAAAGGGTCTGCCACAATATATATAATTTTTTTGCAGCAATGAAATGTTAAAATCCAGACGCCCTTTATGTTTCGACAGTTGTTAAACGCCGCACTGCTTCAGCGCACAGCTGTTTTTCAACAGAGGATGGACGAGATGTGCCAAACCTCAGCGCCACTTATTACATTTTGCATTTTTTTGTTTTATGGATTTCCTTTTTTCAACCTCTGTTTTTTCTGGTTCAAGTAAGGAGCTTTGATATGTTCGTTACTTTTGAATTAATCATAACGTGCTTATAACCAGCCCAGTTATCCTCTTTGATTATTACTGTCCAATGCCTACATCGGTACTGGGTTTTACAAAGATCTCAGTGTAATTCTAGAAGAGGGAATCCGATTGATATGACCTCTGTTCTTTTTCAGTTCACCATCTTGCTGTACATATGTAAAAATATTGAATGGATTGCCAACCAATGTGTATGGTTAAGCTAATTTTTACATCTTGGCCATTGGTAGCAATGGTATCCCTTGCATCTTTAGCAGAACTTAAGCAAATTATGTTGAAACTAGGAGGATTTAGAAGTTATAAAACAGGGCTCCCCAACCTATTTTTTCATGGTTGAGCCCAATGTTATTAATAGGAAAAAAAGATAAATATATAGGAAGGCCGGTATTTTTTTTTCAAGAAAAACGTGGCAACTGTACCTGTGAGCCATATTTAAATATTAAAAAGCTTGGGGAGTGACACAAGCAAGAAAAAAGTTCCTAGTGGGTTGGCCAGTAAGGGTTTTAATTAGTTATTTGCAGGGATACACCTAACCCTGATTTTTAGGTTTTGGCTGAATCCCCAGAATCTAGGGGTATTCAGGTGAATACCAAACCGAATCCGAACCTTTCATCTACTCTGTAAAAGCTGGTGCGCTGGAAGAAAAACACAAACTCCAATTTTTTCAAGTTATATAGATTCGGTTTGGCCAGAATTCTGATAAAAATAGCTTGGATTTGACCGAATCCTGAACCAAATCCAGGATTCACTTCATCTCTAGTTATTTGGTATTCCATATGTGGATTGGCAGCCTACCAGAGGCTCTGTTTGGCAGTACACGTGATCTTTATGCCTCCAAATCAGAGATTCAAAAATAAGCACCTGCTTTGAGGCCTCTGGGAGCAACAGCCAAGAGGTTGGTGAGCAACATGTTACTCCTGAGCCACTCGTTGGGGATCACTGCTCTGATACATTGAATTTGCTTTGTTTCAGCTACACCTGAGATTCCCTGGGTCCCTAGACTGTTGAGCTTAGTTCTTCATGATGTCCTCCTTCCGTGAGACAATATGGTTATTAAAACATAACTTTTTCTAAACCTATTTTTGTATATTTATGTATATATATTTGTAGAGGAGGGCTAAAGAAAGAGATAAGGGAGGGGATGTACTATTACAACTAGAACATCATTTTTGGTAACTTGTAGTCTATCGCATTTCTTATGTTTGTGGTCAAGGCATCCATTGTGCTTTTAAAATAGGGAAGTAATGTTATATTTTCTTCTTGTTTTTAGCTGTTGACATATTATTCAGATGGAAATAATTCGGAATTCCCCGATGAAGTAAAATGAGTTGTTCTTATTGTGTTGTAATATACTGAATGGCAGCAGCTTTCCTAGTCTATGGTGTGTGATTACACAAGAATTTATTGCCCCCAGACTGGCTTAGTTGCAGGTTTGGGCAGATCACAGACCAAACCTCTTGTAGGATACCTTCTTCTCTACACACACATAGCCCACCCCTGTGGTAATGTAATTGCTCATACCATGCCCATCTCTCACGTCATCAGGGCTGGTAAAAAAATAATATTGACCGCTTTTGGCTACTTGTGGAGTGGGTTGGGGAGATCTAGGCTAAAGTCAGGTGTGGGACAACATTTCCTGCTAACACTACATCAATTCGGTCTTCACGTTTTTGCATGTTTTATATCTAAAGGAACATTTTAGAGATCCATAAAATGAAAGTGTTTGTTTTCATAAATAATCCAGAATACGTTAACATATTAAAACACATATAGATCACAGGCTTAATGTCAGCCAAGTTGTTCTCGTGAAGGCCTCGCTGTGATCTTTCACGTTGAAAGACCCTTCTTTGTCTTCAGCAAGTGGCTTGCTGAAATAGTATCAACTGTTTCCAGTGAGAGGACCACCTGGTCACATAAATGCCAACTTCACTTTCAACGGTACTTGGTTGTTTTGGCAATTGTTGCACTGAAAAATATGACCTAATTTATTGTTAAAAAAAAAAGTGCACTTGTTTCTTTTTCAGAACATATTAGTGTTGCTACACGAACTGACGTGTTCTCAATTGGGACCGCAGGTGTATGACTTCATATATTCAGGTCTTTGGTGGTGTAGGGGAAGAAGGGGTTTACACAGTTGATTTAATGCTGTGTTTTGGCTGATCCTGCCAGTCTGAGCTGAATGAAACTAAAGCAAATACATTCAATTTGGTTTATGAATTAATATCAGGTTTTGTGATGTATTTCAGTCTTTTTCTCCTGCTCTTTGAGGAAGAAGGGCTTTTTTTGGAGTGCTAAGGGACATGAATTTGAACTTAGGAACCATGCACAGAGCACTTACACCTCTACCAGGGGCTGGCACAGAGTGTGCTCTTTGCCTTGTGCCAGATTAAAAGCACATGCAGAGTGTAGCTCACACAGGTTGCAAGTGAGCAATGTGCCGAATGCCTGCTTACTATGTTGTTGCACTCCTGCCCTGCATGTTCTGAATGATGCACATGGTGGGGGCATGTTAAAGGGCAAGGAAAGGCAAAGTAATAAAATCCCATTTTTACTTTCTTTAATGAAAAAGAAATCTATCTCCAATATACTTTAACTAAAAAATGTGTACTGTTTTTATAAGAAACCTGACTGTATGCAGTGAAATTCTCCCTTCATTTACTGCTGTGGATAGGAATTTTCAGACATTCCCTAACTTCTGGCAGGGAAACAACCATACTTATGAACAGCAGGGGGAGCCCCTGCCTTACTTACCAGCCATGCAGAACTAAATCAGCTTTGTTTTTTGATAATTTATGACGACCCCTAAGAAGCCCTGACCACACTGAGCATGTGCGAGTCTTGATATTGCAGAGATGTCTAACAGTTACAAGATGACAGCCCCCTGTGGCCAACTTTGAAAGCATAAATCATTTGTTTGATTAGGCTTGTGGTGCAGTAAGTTCATGTTTATGTTTAGTATACAAAATACAGCATTTCTAGCCTTATTCTATTTTAGACTTTCCTTGCCCTTTAAGGAATGCTCACATCCCATGAACATGCCTCCCATATAGTTGCCCACATACATAAACTTGCAGAACTCTTAGCATTTCGGTGCAAAGACTTGTACATGGAGGAAAATGTACTGCATATGGAAGAAAATAAATTATTGCAACCTATGCAAACACAGTGTATAATACATAGGTATTGGAATTGTTATCCAGAGCCACATTCTGCAAGAAGCCCTGAATTGCAGGAAATCCATTTAAAGGCGAATTCAACCTTCTTGGTGCAAAACTTGCTCCCCCTCCCCCCGGGGAAATGCCCCTAACTTGTTACTTTCCCCTTTCTTCCAGGTCCTCTCCAGCAGAGTTCACATGCGCCATCTTCCCCCGAGCAGTCTTCTTCCAGGATCCATCTGCGTCTTCTGGCACATGCGCAGTAGCAGGCATTTGCCGGCGCAGATCAACTGCGCTTGCACCGAAAGTAACAAAGTTTCCAGATTAACTTCACTACTGCGCATGCGCCAGAAGACGCCGATGGATCCAGGAAGAATACCGCTCGGGGGAAGATGGTGCCTGTGAACTCCGCTGTTAAGGACCTAGAAGAAGGGGTAAGTAACAAGTTTGGGGCATTGGCCCAGGGCGGAGGTAGGACTGGAGGGAGGGGGGCCTACTCAGGGGAGAGGGGGGGAGTTTTGCTCCAAGGGTGGTTGAATTCCCCTTTAAAGGAGAAGGAAAGTAACAATCACTGGGGGTACCAAAACCTTCATTTACCTGATACTCCTGGGGTAACAAAGAAAGCAGAAGAAGAGGATTGTTCTGCTGTGCTCTCTAAGAAGAACCCCAGGTGGGTGCAGCTTATGTGTATGGGGCCCTCCGACAGGCCTCCCTGATGGATATCTGGCCAAAAATTGGCCAAATCTCTCATTGACTTGTTGAAGTGTTCCTTGTTCCGACTTTTCATATCCACTTCATTGTAATGCGATACCATTACCCTGATATTGCCCACCCTGAGAGGGCCTGTCGGAGGGAAGATCTTTTGGTGAATCTTACAGTGTATGGCCACCTTAAGCTGCATAAATCCATGTTGGTGGCAAATTGGTTTTTAATTGGGTTTTTAATGTTTACATTTTTTTTTAAACATTAAGGAATGTTAGTTATGAGACCTATTGTGCAGAATGCTCATGACCTAGAGTTTTCCAGATAACTGCAATCTCTATACCTCAAGTCAACAAAAGTCTTTAAACATTAAATAACCCAAACTGGATTGTTTTGGCTCCAATACGGATTAATTAAATCTTAGTTGGGATCAAGTACAAGGTACTAGTGATGTGTGGGCCGGCCCGATACCTGTGGGTCCAGACGAGTTTGGTCTGACAGCTCCTTAAACAAGTTAACAGCTGCCTGGTAGATCTAAGAACAGCACTCAGTAGTAAAAACCCATGTCCCACTGAAACTCCTTCAGTTACAATGAGAAGGAAAAACAGCCTGCCAGAAAGCAGTTCCCTCCTAAAGTGCTGGCATAAGTCACATGACTTGGGGCAGTTCGGAAATTGACAATATATCTAGCCCCATGTCATATTTAAAAATTGAATATAAAAAAATCTGTTTGCTCTTTTGGGAAATGGATTGCAGTGCATAATTCTGCTTTAGCAGCACTATTAACTGATGCATTTTGAAAAAAAAAAAAAAGTATTTTTCCTATGATAGTATCCCTTTAAGTACATTGTAAGTGTCATGTTTGTCTTCACTGGGGCAGGGAAATGCTGGGCGCTCTCTGTTTTGCTGCTGTGTCCTGTTTTAGGATAAACTCAAATTCTTTAGCCTCCTGTTGCCTTGGAAACTCGCTGTGGTGGGGACTTTGTTTAAACTGGTCCAACTTCCTATATCTTTATTATTTCATGTTGGCAGCCAAATGTCTAGTCAAACTGCGCTGTCCAACTGCATTAGATCATTTCCTTTGTTGCGAGAGCAGTTAATAGCTGAGTAGCTCCTTTCTCTTCATACATCATGTTTCAGGAAAGCACCCGTGTCCAGATATATGAACAGCTTGTTCTCTCTCTACATTTTTCTTTTTTTTATTTCTTGTGAAATAAACTTATCTTGCACAAATCATTTTGCTAACTGGGCTTGAAATTCATACTTTATCACGACTGAATTGAGATTTTGCCTCGGCATTCTTTTGTGGAGCTAAAAAGTACACAACACATTGCTATTAACTTTTTTTATATATTCAAATATATTAACAGTTTTATGCTGCCAATATCTGGCTATTGGCAGCTACAGGGTAAACCAAATATAGAGGGAGCGTTTTCAATCATACGCTGCTTTTCTTAATCCTAACTGTTCTCCTTGCCGACCTTAGCACTGTGCTGACAGCTGGAGGTAAGTAGCAGCTTCACTGTAACCCGTAATTTTCAGCTCCCCTGCAAGCTTAAAGAGGTAGGTCCCTTTTTGACTAACTTTTTCTTTTACCTATGACAGCCTTATTTTGCAGTTAGCCTTAGTTTAAACTTAGATTCAGATTTTTGAACTATTACATTTTTTTTATTCTGCAGCCCTCAGACTGGGACTTTCTATAACTATCTGGTTGCTAGGGCTTAATCACCCTAGCAACCACATGGCAGTTTGGAAGTCAGAATAGGAAAGGGCCAGAAAAGAAAGATACACAATAAATAAAAAAGTATGTTGCGTCTGAACCTGCATTCGGTGCCTACATGTGTTCGTGTGAGTACAGCCCCATTGGAAAGAATTGAGTGCGTCTATACCTGCGCTCCCCTGCGGCTGAACGCAGCAAAACAGAACGCAGGGGAGCGCAGGTTAAAACGCCCGTGTGTAAGGGCCCTTAGTCATGGGGAAAGCAAAAGAATTGTCACAGGATCTGAGGGAAAAGGTAGTTGAACTCTATAAAACAGGAAAGGGATATAAGAAAATATCAAAGGAATTGAGAATGCCAATCAGCAGTGTTCAAACTCTAATTAAGAAGTGGAAAATTAGGAGTTCTGTTGAAACCAAACCATGGTCAGGTAGATCAACTCAAATTTCAGCCACAACTGCCAGAAAAATTGTTTGGGATGCAAGGAAAAACCCACAAATAACTTCAGGTGAAATACACCCACTACACGTAAAGTCGCCTGCGCTTATTCACACGCAGCGATGTGATTTTAAAAGTCGAGGCAATTTTGAGCGACTTTTAAAATCGCGTCACCAGGCGGCAGATCTCCACATGTGGCCTTACCCTTAAAAAGAGTAAACACAGTTGTTTGACAATAAATGGCTTCAGCCAACCACTAACCACGAGTGAAAGAAAGTTTTTGTGTTATCATTCATATTCTCTGACAAATGGTTAAGTAATCCTAAATTCTGCCAGGGAATGTAAATTTATGAGCACAACTGTTAAGATTAAATGAAGATCTAAATAAATTGCTCTAAAACTTGCTCTCACTTATTCCATTGTTGATCCAATTAAAGTGTTTATAAATGAAATATTACAAATGCTATATCCCCCCCCGGTCACCTTTTACCTGCTGTTTGCGTGCCATCTGGGTACCTATATCATTAATCTTTCCATCAAACTGTAAGAAAATCTATATATTTTGATGCCAAATAAAATCGGCTGCAAAAAGTCCTGTTTTATAGCCGGCATGTTCCTGATTGGGAATGACAAGGCATCCACAGGGAGGCCCCTAACCACATTTGCTTGGTGGTTGTGGTTTCAAGTTGAACTAAAGCGATGGCACGAAAAAGTAATAAAGGCTTGCTGTGGCTAAAACGGCAAAATCACAGCCAAAGAAAGTAGTTTTAACCCTTTAAGTGCTGCCCACTAAGGATATTGTGGCAAGCCGGAGAGGGGTGAACGTCTAGTTAAACCAGTTATATCCCTTGTAGAAACCAAGAGAAATATAACAAAGGGATAATACACATTTTATAGCTATATAAAGTATAGCAGTATAATGTTCTTTAAAATCTGCTTTTCCTGTACAATGGTGTATGGGAGGAGCAGTAATACATTTTCTAAATGTATATTTACTTTGAGAAGTTATTCTTTATTTTTGTTTTATTTTTTTTAACGAAAGATTTAAACCGTGAAATCGGGTTATTATAATTTTTTTTTTAAGAAACTGTAGGTTAAAGGGGCTGTTCACCTTAAAGGGATACTGTCATGGGAAAACGTTTTTTTTTTTTTTTTCAAAAACACATCAATTAATAGTGCTGCTCCAGCAGAATTCTGCCTTGAAATCCATTTCTCAAAAGAGCAAACAGATTGTTTTATATTAAATTTTGAAATCTGACCTGGGGCTAGACATATTGTCAATTTCCCAGCTATCCCACCCCCTGGTCATGTGACTTGTGCCAGCACTTTAGGAGGGAATTGTTTTCTGGCAGGCTGTTGTTTTTCCTTCTCAATGTAACTGAATAGAATGCAGTGGCACATGGGTTTTTACTATTGAGTGCTGTTCTTAGATCTACCAGGCAGCTGTTATCTTGTGTTAGGGAGCTGTTATCTTGTTACCTTCCCATTGTTCTGTTGTTAGGCTGCTTGAAGGAGAAAGGGAGGGGGTGATATCACTCCAACTTGCAGTACAGCAGTAAAGAGTGATTGAAGTTTATCAGAGCACAAGTCACATGACTTGGGGCAGCTGGGAAATTGACAATATGTCTAGCCCAGTGGTTCTCAACCTTCTTAATGCTGCGACCCTTTAATACAGTTCCTCATGTTGTGGTGACCCCCAACCATAAAATATTAAAATATTTTGGTTGCCAGGCCCAGAGCGGATTGTTAGGAAAGTACAGGAGACAGTGTGGCTGCATTATTTTTTGCCACACCCATTTTGTGGCCACACCCCCAATTACCATGTTAATTTTACAAATTTTAAATGGGCAGGGAGAGCTGTATGGCAGCACCAACACCCGGAGAGCTACAACCTTGCCTTAGGGCTAGTGGGGAGAGAGATGAACCTGCTCCTGGAACCCCTTAAGTGACTCCTGTGAAAGGGTTGTTCGACCCCCCAAAGGTGTCCCGACCCCCAGGTTGGGAACCACTGGGCTAGCCCCATGTCAGATTTCAAAACTGAATATA
Organism: Xenopus borealis; assembly: GCA_024363595.1. Taxonomy (NCBI): domain Eukaryota; kingdom Metazoa; phylum Chordata; class Amphibia; order Anura; family Pipidae; genus Xenopus; species Xenopus borealis. Next base: position 23,109,402 of record CM044433.1, on the reverse strand, counting down.
AAAAAATCTGTTTTTGAGAAATGGATTTCAGTGCAGAAGTCTACTGGAGCAGCACTATTAACTGATGTGTTTTGAAAAAAAACGTTTTCCCATGACAGGATCCCTTAAGGTTAACTTTTAGTATGATATATGTTCTGAGGCAATTTTCAATTGGTTTTCATCTTTTATTATTTGTGGGATATGAATTTAGCTTTTTTAGGGATGCGCCGAATTTGAATCCTAATTTGTATATACAAATGTACATGTTGCATATTAAATAGGATTCGGTTCAGCCAGGCACAAGGATTCGTCTGAATCCTGCTGGAAAAGGCAGACTCCTGCATTGGGCGCATCCTTACTTTTTTATTCAGCAGCTCCTGTTTGCAATTTCAGCATTTGATTACAGGTATGGGACCTATTATCCCAAATGCTTGGGACCTGGGATTTTCCGGATAACAGATCTTTGGAACATTATACCTTAAGTCTACTAGAAAATCATGTTATTGTTAAATAAACCCAGTAGGCTGGTTTGGCTTCCAATAAGGATTAATTATATCTCAGTTGGGATCAAGTACAAGCTACTGTTTTATTATTACAGAGAAAATTTTTTGGATTATTTGGATAAAATGGAGGGTATTTGAACTTCCTGAATAACTGGTTTCCTGTTCAGGTATGGGACCAGTTCTCCAGAATTCTCGGGACCTGGGGTTTTCCAGGTAAGGGATCTGTCTTTACTTACTAGTTTGTCTCAAATTCAAGCTACTGTTTTATTATAAAAGAGAAAAAGGGAGTCATTTTGAATAAATGTGGATGAAATGGAGTCTATGGGAAATGGCCTTTCTGTAATTCAGAGCTTTCTGGATAACAGATCCCATAACTGTAATAGAAAGTACTAATAACAATAATTGTTTAACTGTAAAGAACATTTTTGTAGATGGGGTCAGTGACCGTGATAGTCAGATAAAGCAATTAAAAAAGACTATTAAAAAAAAAAATAATAATAATGAAGACCAACTGAAAAGTTGCTTAGGATTTGCCATTTTAGAACATATGAAAAATGTATTTAAAGGCGAACCACCCCTTTAGAAAAATAAATACATTATTACTCCCATGGCTTTCAATCCATGTATTTTTATACTTAATTTTTATGGCTTTTCTAGCAAATGAAAAGTAGTATGTACCTAATCCAGTGTTTTCTTCTAAAATCAATAAAAGGGAAGAAACTGTTCATGTTGGTTTGTGTGTAAATTTGAACTGATTTTTATAATCCGTAGAACTTGATAGCACATTAGGTTTTCTTTCCTTTTGTATCTGTGCAGCAGTTCACAGAAATGCGGAAGGAGACTAAATGACTATAAAAAGTCTGCGGCATTATTCCGTTGGCATTCGGGGAGAAATTAATGCATACTGTAAGCCCCGTGTCATTTGGAGAAAACAGGAAATATTTTCTCGGCAGAAATCCTGTCCCTAATGGCTCCAACAACCTTTTTTTCGGCTCACAAAAAGAACGTTTAACAATTTAACTACCCATTCGGCCCAATTATTAAAATATAGACCTTTTACGGAAGCAAAATGTTATTTTCTGGTTTTGAGTGTAATTTGGCAGTTGTACAGACTGTCTTCATGTAATGTGCAATTTTGCCAGGCAAACAGTTGTGCTTCATGGGTCTTTAAATTTCCATTGTCCTTTCCAGGAATGAGGAGAAAACTTTGTTGTCTCCCTTGTGTGTGATGCTAAATGCAGCTCTGTATTTCAGTAGCAATAAGTGCTTCTGTGTATAGAACTGGGACATATTTGTAATGTATAATGCAATTAGGGATGCACCGAATCCATTATTTTGGATTCGGCCGAACCCCTGAATCCTGTGCAAAAGATTTGTCCGAATACCAAACAGAATCTGAATCCTAATTTGCATATGCTCTTTAGTATGAAATTATGAAATATTTTACCTGCTGTTGGTTGGGGTGGGAACAAAAGGGGCGGACCGTGATGTAAAAGGGGTGGACCGTGATGTAAAAAGGGTGGACTGTGGCATGAAAGGGGCGGACCATGATGTAAAAGGGGCAGGTCTGTGATATAAAAAGAGGCCACATCGCGCAATGGCCAGGAGGCAGAGAAAATTTTGTTAAAGGAAAATGCAACCTGTTCAAGGGAAAAAAAACCCTGTACTCCCCACCCCCTGTAGGGAAAAAAACCTCCTCCCCCAGCCTAATTACTAGGGATGCACCAAATCCACTATTTTGGATTCGGCGGAACCCCCAAATCCATTGCGAAAGATTCGACCGAATACTGAACCCTAATTTGCATACAGAACCCTAAGTTGCAAATTAGCGAAGGTGTCGGTAAAAGCGTGCCACACATGAAATGCGTGGCAAAATTTTTACTTCCTTGTTTCGTTACGAAAAGTCACATGATTTTTTGGATTCAGTTCGGCCAGCTACAAGGATTCGGCCGAATCTGAATCCTGCTGAAAATGGCCAAATACTGGATTCGGTGCATCCCTACTAATTACTCCCCCCTCCCCTGAGAAATGACCCAAACATTTTTTACTCACCCCTGGGCACATATTCTGTCCTTGAAGTTCACAAGCGTCATATTCTTTTAGTCAATCGCCAACCCAGTTGGAGTACTTTTTCGGTCCCGAACAACTGCGCATGAGCTTAAAATCACAAAAATTTTCAGAAAATCTTGTGACTTTCACCACAAGCGCAGAAAAATTACTCCAACTGCGTATGTGCCGAAAAAGCCAGTCTCCTTCGGAAGATTGACGAAAAAAGAAGATGGCGCTTGTGAACTCCGAGGACAGAATATGCACCAAGGGGTAAGTAAAAAGTTTGGGGCATTTCCCGGGGGGGGGGGGGGTTATTAGGCTGGAGGGAGCAGGGAGGGGGGTCCTACACCTAAAGTGAGTGTGTTGAAAAGCTCACAAATAATTAGGATAGTAATGCCACAGCTTATGTTCAGGAATTATGTACCAGTCCAAGGCCAACACACTCACTTTAGATTGGATGCCTCCACTTGCCCCCTACCGCCCATATACCTTCCAAAATCAGGGCAAAATCTTATATGCTCGGAGATTGGCAAAGTAAAGGGTTTTCTTCCAATCACAGTCCTACCTAAATAAACTTATTTACAAAAAAACATGTTATTTAGGGAGGTACAGGTATGTAACCTGTTATCCAAAATGCTTGGGACCTGGGGTTTTTTGGATAACTGATCTTACCGTAATTTGGATCTTCATGCCCTAAGTCTATAGGAAAATCGTAAGCTGGTTTTGTTTCCAATAAGGATTTATTATGTCTTAGTTGGGAACAAGTACAAGGTACTGTTTTTTTTTTATTACAGAGAAAATGGAAATCATTTAAAAAAAACAAAAAACAAAATTGGATTATTTGGATAAAATGGAGTCTATGGGAGACAGACTTTCTGTACAGGTAACAGGTTTCCGGATAACGGATCCTATACCTGTATACTTCCTATATATGCTGCATTGTTTGGTATGCTTCCACAATTTTTGTAGTGGTCATGTCAAGTCCAAATGGATTTTCATAGGTGTGTGGCTAAGGCTACTTAAAAAATATTTGAACATTAAAGGCTTATTAAGTAAGTATTGTTTTGCAACCAACATGGATTATGCAGCTTAGTTGCAATTATGATTGTTGTGTGTCCTGTTTTGAACTGGACCTTTGAATAGGAAACATCCAGTCTGGGTTCAGTTTTGCATAACTGGTCAAAACCCACCGGGCCTGATCCCTTCGTTCTTACCACAGGCTGGTGGGCCCCAACTATGGCGTGTTAAATAAAGACGTTCTCTTTCCTTTGTATCTTTTCTCTCTTACATGGATAACGTCAGAATGGCAGTGTTCTGAGCAGTTTTGGCAGGGACAATAGTTATATTTCTAGTTGTCGTGGACGTGTTTCGAATTTTTTTTTGGATGATAATTTCCAGTTGAACAAACAAATTGTGTCAGATGTTTTCATCTACAAATAGCAAGATTTTTTAATTTGCTCATTGCATCTTTCTTCAGTGTAATGTGGGGATTTGCTTTGTTTTAAGGGTTGCTATCATCAGTATAAAATGTTTACTAATGCATGACAATAATATGTAGTATTATGTAAATTAATGCAGGGATTTCCTAATGCAGAATTTAGTTGCCCCTATTCTTCTTGCATGATGGAATCCATTTCCTGTCAATCATGTAATTATTACTATTTCATTCTTGCAAAAAACAGAAGTCAGCTCTTATGGCCTCCTGCGTTCTCCTACTGATCTGACTGGGACATTCCCCCATCCCATAAAAATAATACCGGTGTGGATATAATAAAGGTGAGGCTAATGACAAAAGGAGCAAGAGCAGTAACTTAAAGGAAAACTATACCCCAAAATAAATACTTGAGCAACAGATAGTTTATATCACATTAAGTGACATATTAAAGAATCTTACCAAACTGGTATATATATTTAAGTAAATATTGCCCTTTTACATCTCTTGCCTTGAACCACCATTTCGTGATGGTCTGTGTGCTGCCTCAGGGATCACCTGACCAGAAATATTTCAACTCTAACTGTAACAGGAAGAAGTGTGGAAGCAAAAGACACAACTCTGTCTGTTAATTGGCTCATGTGACCTAACTTTATAGTTTGTTTGGTATGTTTGTGTGCACCGTTGGATCCTAATGGCTATTTTCTATTTATAATTACCCAATGGCACATGCTACTAAAAAAGTGTATTATTATGAAAAAGGTTTATTTACATGAAGCAGGGTTTTACATATAAGTTGTTTTCGGCAATATCTTTCTATAGAGACCTACATTGTTTGGGGGGTATAGTTTTCCTTTAAAGGAGAAGGAAAGGGATTTTACACTTGAGGGTGCCAAAGTTAGTCCGAAAACCACACCGGTCAGGGGTTCTTCTAGTGAGCACCTCCTGGTTTGATTTCAAATTTCCCGGGTAAAATGCATGCGCAGTAGAGCAAGATAGACAATGTTTTTGTTAACGTTCGGCTATCCGCTCTACTGCACATGCTAGAGTCCTGCAGCGGGTCAGGTACCCGCGGGTTACCAGCAAAATCCCGCTAAACCCTGCGGGTTGAATGTAGAAGTTCTGGGTGCAGGTATAGAAGCGAGCAGGTGGCTCTGCGGGTTGAAAGTCGAGTCGCGGATCTTCGCCATAGCAATTTTTACAGCTTTTTTCTGAGTATTTCTACTACTGATGATGTCACTTCCGGTTACAATGACAGCACTTCCTGATTCTTGATGGTCAGCAGGTTGCGGGTACGGTCCGGGTTGCGGATTGCAGGTTGCGGGTATGGGTCGGGTACAGGTCCCAAAAAATGGACCTGCGCAGGACTCTAGCACATGCGCAGTCCTGAGAAAACGAGAAACCAAGAAGTTGATCTCTGCGTGGTGCTCGCTAGAGTAACCCCGTGCAGGTGTGGTTTTCAGCTGATAGGAGCACCGGCCCGAGCTATCAGGTAGGTAAAAGTAGTCTCATGGGGTGTCTAACATTTAGCACCCCCAAGTGTAAGATCCCTTTCCTTCTCCTTTAATGGACAGATTAGAAGCAGAGACCAGGTAGAGTCTTGCAGATAGAGGTTAAGTTTGCTGTGGGATTGGGGAGTACCAGGTGCATAACTGGGTGGGTCAGGGCAGAACATAGGAAATTGCAAATAAATATGCAGGAACAGGTAGAGAGGGAGCTCAAGGACATTCCCTGCATCTCCCACTTGTCACCTCCTTCTGTAGTTTCGCTAGAGGCCACTACCAAGTTATAGAAGAACCCCAATCAAAGAAGTTGCACCATTGTGCCTTCAGCAGGTGCCTCTTCCGCATTCCCCTAGTTCTGGCTCTGGCAGGTTCGTTTAAGAGCTAGAGTCCAGATTAATGTCAGCCATTGTCAAAAGTTATACAGGTATGGGATTGGTTATCCAGAAAGCTCTAAATTACAGATAGGTTGTCTCCCATAGACTCCATTGTATCCAAATAAACCAAATTTTTAAAGTTGATTTCCTTTTTGTCTGTACTAATAAAACAGTAACTTGTAACTTGATCCCAACTAAGGGGGTTTTCCACAAAAATTTAGAGTATTCAGGTAGATTTTGGGGTCAAAACTCGCATTTTCAGGTTAAAAACAAAATAGCTCAAATCCTAAAACCTGTCAAGGCCATGTTGGAGTGAATGGCAGAGGCCCCTTGAACCATTTGAAGATGTTTGTAGCTTTAGTGATGTTCAGGTTTTTTTTCAGAGGGTTTTGTCTTTTCCATGTCAAAAACTCGATTAATTCAGGTTTTGCAACTCGAACTCGCAGATTATCATTCAAGGTCTAAAAAATTCTAACATTAGACCTTTGATAAATAACCCCCTAAGATTTAATTAATCCTTATTGGGAGCAAAACCAGCCTATTGTGTTTTTTTCAAATAGATTTAATTTATGAAGAACCAGATTATGGAAAGATCTATTATCTGGAAAACACCAAGTCCCGAGCATTCTGGATTACAGGTCCCATACCTGTACATTCAAATAATTTCTATGTGATAGGGAGCTGTAAAGCAAGACGGAGCTTCTGTCTTGCTTGATGGGTGCAATATAGATCTTAAAATTAGGATTTTTGACCCTCTGGGCCAATGTTCTTTTGGGTACAGTCACCAAGTTGCTTTGATCTTTATAAAACTAGAGCTGAATTTTCTGCTTCAACGTTATTGAATCTAGGTAATTTTCCAGAACTGCTGTTGTGTGAAATGACTTCCAACAGACGAACAGATAAAGGATAAAACGGCTTAATAAAGCACCAGGAAAGTTCTTTCCAATTTGGTCTACATCAGGGCGTGAGAGGAAAGAGAACTTAGATGGTTATTTTTCTAACAGCGCCATGGTATCAAGAAGATGGGCCTTGGAAGTAAAATAAATACTTCTCTAGCTCATTGAGACTGATCCCCAGAGCTGATAAAGTCTGACAAGTATCTGCTGGTTGAAATCTATCCCTTGTTAATAAAACTTCCACCTTTTACATGTCTGGAATCGGTTTACACAGAATTGCCAGTCGTTCTTCTGTAATATTGGAATATACAAATGCCTCTAATAATTAGCTTCAGCGGCCTCATTTTATTCTGTTTCAGCTTCACACCTTGCGTGGAACCTTCTACCCAGGTTTTATTGTAGCCTTTATTTCTACAGCTATTGCAGGACTGTTGAACTGATTAGGCAAATGGCCCATTCTTCTTATTCTATTAATCCAGTAATGAACCACAATGAGCAGTCCAAACCTAATATCTCCCAGATCTCCTGCTAGCTATATATCCTGGGACTTTTTAAAGTCCATTCAAATCTGTCTTTCTGATACCAAGAGCGTTGTATTGTTTCCCAAGCCTGCATTTCTAGTCTATTAAAAGGAATGATTCCACGGGGAAATAAATGCCTAAGGCACTCAGAAAAAACCCCATTTACTGGCTATGGGGACACATTCTTCCTCGGTTATATTTGTGCTTCCTTCAGATTCTGCTGTTATTGTCTGTATGAAGAATGCTATGATTTCACCTCAGAAGAATCCTTATGTTTATCCCTTAATGGCACTGCAAGCATCAAGGAGAATGCATGCTACCTTTAATCTCCAGGTCATGCATGGTATTTTCTGTTTTCTTACCCGTTTCGGTTAGTTATGCAATAAGAGCAGCAGTGCGCTCTACTTGCTCTCAGTTGGGCCTTTATTTGTTTTGTTTTGCCTTCTCAGAAGCAGTTTTAGAACAAACCTGCGGAAAACTGATGACACTTTCCTAGTTTCCATTGGACAAAATTCTTTGGTTATATTTCAACAGCAGAAAAACAAAGGCCTAATATAAAAACCATAAGATGAGCGCGGTGATGCACACATGGATGTCTTGCCATCATCTTTGAAGTTGCACCGGCGCCAGTGTTTTTGTGTCTGCGAAGATAATTATCAGGTATCAATAACCAGGCTTTTGGCTTTCAGATGTCTTTGCTGATTAATGTGAGGCTGCTGTTTACTTTAAACCTAATAGATTTATCTTAGAGAGACCTCTAAGATAGAGACCTCTAGTTGTGCATGGTTATTAACATTTGTTTCAGCTGTGATGATAGATTATAGGGCACGTAACAGGGAATGGGTAATCCTTCATATCCACCTCTGTTGCAGTAGAACTTCAGTTTGATCTCTTTACATACAAACATGGAGAACCAACATGTAAGGTGCCCTGGTTGGTTTTGATACCAAGGTCCCAACAAAGCTAGACTGCAGTTCTAGTTCCTCGTGGTTCCTCAACATTAGGAATCAGAAGATGTTTGGTTGCTTGAGCATATGAGTTACATATTAAGACCCAGGCCAGAAGTGCTAAGGGGTACAAGGTCACACCCCTTAGTATTTATGCCGTGAGCACTTCTGCCTCAGGTCTTGCCATGCTCTTCTCCTCATGCTAGATAAAATATCCAGAGTGAGGTGCAGCAGAGCAGCCCTGTCCATACCATAGGCCCCTATTACCGACTACATCCTCTGTTGCTTCTTGGGACACCTGGAAAAAAAACGCTGTCTCAGACCCCCTTTATCCAGGAAAGGGTGCGAAGAGCAAAAAAACTGTCTCTTGTTAAGGCGATATCTACAATCTGTTGTTTTCATAGTACTGACACGTTTATGCAACATTTTACAGACATTGTTCCCGGCCCCAATGAAGCTTTCAATCACATTCACACATCGTAGAGTCCATTTTATCAGGAGCCAACCAACTTGCCTGTATATTTTTTGGGGGTGAATGTGGGAGTTAACCAGAGTCCCCAAATGGAAACCCATGTAGATGCAAGGAAAACATGGAACCTGTCAGGACCCTAGCGTTGCAAGGCAGAAGTTCTGATAAAACAGGAAATAAAATTTGGACCAATCCGAACAACCATTGTAGTGAAATAGACAATAACTGCTTTCGATATTACAAACAATGTTGAAAAAATTCAAATTGCGTAAATAATGTATATTGTCAGTTTTTTTGATTGACCGCTTTATAAATTGGAAAAAGTGACGTTTATATCCCACTTTACAGGGTTGTGATTAAAAAGCATTTCAGATCTTGCTACCAAAGAAATCTTCTGGCTACGGTTTTTTTTTTCTTAACTTAAGAGAAAAAAGTTTTTATTGTTCCCTGAATTTATAGACACCCGGTTCGTGACGTCGGGGCGGATACGGGTCTATAAATAGAGGCGACGGAGCTGGCTGGGTTTGGGTTAGGGTCGCTATTACCAATCACTATTGTATGTTATCATGGACCCGTGAACATGTGACACCTTAGAGAATGCAGGAAATTAGTGGAATAGGCAAAAGTGACCTATGGGAACAGATTCTTTAAGATGGCTATAGCATGACAACCCCTGTGTGTGAGATTTGGCGTGTAGATGCTTACTGTATGCTTATTTTAGATTGACTGATTTCTGCTCACCGCAATTTATTGTTTCTGTATAGCTCGCCGTCTTCCAGTTAAAGCACACACTGTATGTGTAATTGCCTGCACACGGCCTCTTAGAGCTGCCTTCACTACTTCTACTCTGTAAGGCCCCATCACCGTATACTTTCAGAGTTTTTTATTCTAGGCCGTAAGGCAATTTAACAGAGTGGAATATGTAAGAATAAACAAAATCAGTTTAATCAGAAGAACACATGTAAAAGATTTCATGCAAACCAAAATCCACTGTGAACCAGTAAAGCAAAATTATGTGATTTAAGTTTAAGGCCAAAGTTTACGTATAATGGGTAAATAGGAGGAGAATTGAAAGTTTCCAAAAACAGGAGTCTGCCACCTGTGACGCTCTAGCTTCTGCTGAATTGCTACTACCCGACTCCTCCATGATTATATATATGATTTATAGATTCCAGGCTGGCCTAATGATCTCATATTAAGGCTATAGTGTAACAGTAACTTTGCTCTCCTGTGCAGGGGGGGGGAGCAGGGGGGGCTATGGAGGGTACAGGGTTTTATTAGAAAGGGGGTTGAATGCTCCTTTAACCAACTCCTGCATGAAGACACAATGAAGAGTAACTGATGCTGAGGGAGGGAAAGTGAAGATAAACTGGATTATTTCAGAAATGGTTCTGAATTTATGATAAAGCTTCTATTAAATTTTCATTCTTTCACTAGTTCCCCTTTAACTGTGAAGAGTTAGAGCCACCTTTGAAGAAAAGGAGCAGGGCCAGATGTTAGTCCTTCGAGTGAAAATATTGACCACTTGGAGGTGGATGATTTATCAATAGCTTAATCTCAACTCCCCCCCCCCCCCCCCCCCCCCATGCAACCACCCACCCACCCAAACACACACTGATTGAGATTTCTAGATATTCTCAATTTTGTTTCACGTCTTTTTGCTGGTGTTTTCCCACTCAAAGTTCCAGGAATCCATTCAACCAAATGGACATATTCTAGGTTTTAACTGGAATCCCTTTGTGACTGCGCACTCGAGAATTCTTGCGTTGTATTAACAGAAAAGTCTAAGGGAAAATAGATTATTACATTTGAGAAATAATAACAAAACAGAATTGGGATATCCTACTGGTGAGGAAAATCAAGAATAATTCTTTACAGTATGCACCATCACTCTTTTAGTCTACACCCTTTTATCCATGGTGAAATCATCTGCATTCTCTGTCCTTCCATTCATAGTGACCTCACTACTGGTTCTGTTTTTAGTCCATGTTTATGGTAACCGTAGAACCTACGCACACTCTGCATTTTCCATTATCATGACTAGTGCTAGTAATTGTTTGTGTTCATCCATGATGACATCACATCCAGTACTCTACTGGCCATGTCCTACACTTTACATACAGTCTTAATGTTCACAATCCGTTATCAGAAGAAAATAAATCCGTAGGAATATGCCTTTTCAGTAGTTTAGAGTCAAAGGACTGAAAGACCAACAGCCGGGAACCAGAATGTTTTCCATCTGGCTTGAAAGATCAGAGTAAAATCTGGAAAATCCAGCATTCGGTTTAACATACATGTTAAGCATTATAAACAAAATAAATATTTCGCATAAGAACAGCGTGAATCCTGTTAATGCCCACTGTGAAATTCCAAACAAAGATATTAAAAACATAAGGTTTGATACAGTGCCTAAAGCCGCAGTCCAAAAATATTCTACAGAAAAGGGTGACCAATAGTAAGTAATCCTTCCAGGGAATTTATTAGGTTTTATTGTGAATATATAAAACCTCTTAAATCTATTCAAGCTGATAACTAGGAATAAAGCTTTTAATATAACTTGTAGTGTGATATTTCGACATGTTTATTCTATTCCAAGGATGTCAAATATCCAGCGTCCTTCTTGAAGCATTTGAAACTCGTTCTCTAGTATTGAAGGTCATAGAAGAAAATTGGTAATAGTCTGACATAAAATGTACTTCCCTTTAGAACTATATTTGAAATAGCCACAATACTGTCGTTCTTTTTGACAATAAAACTTCTAGGGCAAGGGTCCCCAACCTTTTTTACCCATGAGCCACGGAGTTGAAAAGCAAAACAAGCATGAAAAAACTACTGGGAGTGCCAAATAAGGGCTGTGTTTGGCTATTTGGTAACCTTTATGTTGGCTGGCAACCTACAGGAGGCTCTGTTTGCCATAAACCTGTTTTGTATGCAACCATAACTTGCCACCAAACCTGGAATTCAAAAATAAGCACTTGCTTTGAGCCACTGGGAGCAACATCCAAGAGGCTGGTGAGCAACTGATTGGGGACCATGGTACTAGGGTTTTATAGCTTGCAGTTTCACTCTTGCTGACGAAGCCAATTCTTCTCAGGATCCTTTCAGCAAGAACCTTTATTATGACCGCTCATAGCTTCTCTGGTGCGATAATCTCTGTATTTAAGGGTAAGGGCACATTGGTAGATTTGGGGAGATTTAGTCGCCTGGTGACTAATCGCCTCTTCTTCTGGGCAACAATCTCCCTGAACTGCCTTCCAGCCGGCTACAATGAAAAATCACCAGTGTGATGGTAGTCGATACACTTTGTTTTTCCAAAGTCGCCCGAAGTATCCTCTCGAGGAAACTTCGGGCGACTTAGGAAAACGAAGTGCCGCAATTGTCATCCTGTTGTAGCCGATGAGAAGGCAGTTCAGGGAGATTGTCACCTTGAAGAAGAAGCAATTAGTCACCAGGTGTCTAAATCTCCCCGAATCTGCCAGTGTGCCCTTACCCTAAAGCTGGCAGTGCGTGGTTTAATGCCCCTGGTGGTTGTCTGGTGGCATTCTGTCCAAAGTTACAAACAGAAAAATATGCCAAAGGAAACTGACAACAAAGAAGGTTCATAACTAATAGTGTTGTAATTGAGTGCTGAATATTATTATACCTGGCCAACCAAGACTTTGTACAAATTCAAGGTGGCAGCTATGGACATTTGTTGGTACAATTGTGTATCATCACTAGAGGAGATGATGTTTACTGTCAAAAAAATCTGCAGAAGATATCCACTTAATCCTCAATCTAAAAAACTAACAAACTCTTAAATGCTATAAATACTAAATAATGGCACGAGATGTGGGTAATGCTGTGCCACAAAGTATCTCACCAGAGGCGGCGAGTGTTCCAATGCTTAAATACGTTGGCAAATGTTTATGGAACAGACTTACTGACCACCCGCTGTGATCACTGTAAAAAAATTCTCCAAGAGCCCTTGTGTAATTCCACATTGACTAGTTATGAGATTCTTATATTCCTGTTGGGTTTTAGGATCTTAAAGGAGAAGGAAAGGTTAAAACTAAGTAAGCTTTATCAGAAATGTCTATATAAATACAACAGTAAACCCTCAAAGTAATGCTGCTCTGAGTCCTCCACATTTCTTTCCTTCTATTGTGTACACATGGGCTTCTGTATCAGACTTAAACCTCCAGGGCTTGGGCTTGAGCATGCTTAGTTTCCTCCCAGCTTTAATCCAAGTCCAGCGCTTTGAGTGAGCAAGGAGAGACAGGGGCAGTAAGTGATGTCACAGTAAGCTAATATGGCGGCTATCCTAAAAAAAGATGATGTCTATAGTAGCAATTAGTAATTTACTTGGGTATGAAAAAGTATTATAAAGAGGCAATAAACTGCCTTGATAGCTTTCCTTTAAATATCAATTAAGTAGATGCAAAGAAAATAGATGCTACTACAATGCATATTTTGTAGTGATGTGCACCCAAACCTGCTCTCCCTCAGCCCGCATCGGACGTTCGGGTACCTTTTATAGACCCGCGCAGCCCTGCTAATGATGTCACAAAAGGGGTGGGGTGAGTAGGCGCGTGGCTATAAAGTCAGAAGTTGGCATTTGAATGTGGTGAGCGGGAAGAGCAGGAGAAGAGCCAAACCCGTAGTGCGAGGTCGTTCCAAACCCACCAGACCTACTGGTAGTCCCGGGGGTATTTGGCTAGCCCGCACATCACTAACAGTTTGTCTTCATCTGTCTGGAGAGCTGCTGAATAAAAATTTAAATAACTCAAAACTAAAATTTGCTTACAAGAAAAAAATCAAATTACTCAAAAAAGTTACTTTATTTCTGAGCTTTTTTTTTTTGTTTGAAGAATCCCTGGATAACGGGTCCCATACCTGTGTATGTATTCATGAAGTATTATTCATTGATGCATCACCAGATATTTCTACAGATGACATGATGGAAAAACAAGAGAAAACCAGGAAAATGACCTAAGTGCACATTTCCTATTTTCGTTAACCTGCAGGTGAGCCCCCTGATGTTATCTCATTGCTGGGCTGTATAATGAAACTCGCGTTATTGTGCTCAATTAATTACCTTAGGATGGCCTGGCACCCTAGGGAATCATTTATGAAATCCAAATGGAACTGGAAAAAGTGACGTAGCGTATTATGCAGTTTTTTCTGTGATAAGTGCACCAATTACACAGCTAAGGAGAGGGCAACAAATGTAATTTTGCCGTTCGACTACCAAAAGCTTTTCATTCTCCCCGCCTGCCAGTTTCCACTCTCCCTTTCCAACATGTGTTGCCGCTTATATGCCAGGAAAGGAATCTCTGCTCTGCCCTCCGTATGCATGATGGAATGGCAGACTATATGGAGCCACCAGGAACTCCATTAGAACATATTCACACTTCTGATTCTCTTTCCTTTCCCCTTTGCTCTGAGTTTCTTACTTGTGTGCAAAACTGGGTAGCCATGACTCATGGCTCTGAATGCAAAATCCTGTGGGTTACATGGTGCATACAAGCGTTCCATTCTCACAACATTCTAACATAAAATATTATTTCATCATACTTGGCTTGCCACCCCCCCGAAAATGGGCAGGGGCATTGGCGGGGCAAATTATGTCATTCATTTCAATGTCCTGTCCAGATTCCCTAATTTCCAAACAATGGTCTTTCCAGGTCAAATCCAGACAGGTGGCAACTAGGGTTGCCAGCCAAGGCTGGGTATTACAAATTTACTATCATTGTATTAGCCGGTAAATTTATCTCTATTGTTCTGACCGCCCCTCGCCCCCACTCACCTACTCGCCTAATCCAATGGCTGCTGTCTCTTCCTAGCGAAACTCTGACTCCACCCCCAAAAACATCATAATCCCTCCCCTCTCTGGCCTGCCCCCCCCCCACCCTATACATCACCGGCCTGTATGACCAGATCTAAAATGTGGTAACCCTAGTGGCAACCCTATCTGGTACCTTTGTGCTCCGCTAAACAAAACCTGGGGACTGGCTCCTTATGTACACCTTGTCACCATGAATTTCTAATATGGAATTGACAGGCATCAATGTAATCCAATACATGCTCCTTCACTGCAGACTAGAGACCAGCACAGATCTATATTAGACGTGTCCCAGCCTGCTGCACTTTAGCCAGGAGAAAACCAGAAGTGATGTCATTGTAGACTGGAAGGGATGCCCTCTAAATGTTGAAGAAAATTGTACATTTTTGAAAAAGTAAAGCTGACATTACAATCCACAACCTCAACCAATCGTACCCAACTCCTTGAAGGACTCCTCTGCTGCCTGAAGGAGATTAGGAATGGGAATTATAAGAAAGTTCCCCTAACGTTAATGCTGATGTTTTTAAATATGACTGTGGGACTCAAGAAGGAAACCGTCCACATTTGGAGCCCAGTGTGGAAATAAATAAGGAGCCAGTGTGGAAATAAATAAGGAAGATAGAACACACAATAATGAAGCTCAAAAAGCTTACAGTCTAAAATCCCTGCCACATTCACACAACATTATCAGTTTTCTCTGGAGCCAATTTAAGATATTTTTGTAGTGTAAAGGGAGTGCTTTTAGGAAACCCACACAAAATGTAGAATGCATTGGGTTGGGTACCTGCAGAATAGTTCTAACCTGTGGGTAGGTTATGGGTGCAGGTTTACTCCTTTAATACTTTTACCTTCCTGGGTGGGCGGCACTGTCGGGTTAATGGTAGCTGTGAGTGAGGCAGAAGCAAGTTGAGTAGTGGGTTCAAGTGGGTAAAATTGGGTTGTGGGTTTCAAAAAATTGGATAGTCCCCTGACTTTAATCGAACTAAGGAGCCATTGACTTTCTAAGACATCTAGGCCAATTTTAGCAGTAATACTCGAATTTTTTTTTTTTTGCAGGAATTTTAAAATTTTGTAGTTGCTATTGCTACTTTGCCTCATGCATGATTTTTATTTCATACATTGCCCCTAAATATATGTAGATATATGTATATAGACGTGTTTTGGTGTGTATATATGAGCTCCAAATGAAGGCAACCTCAGTATTATAGACTATGCAGCTGGCCTCTGCATTTGATCTGTTGAGTCAACAGGGTTCAGTAACACCCCCCCACCCCCCATCCCCCCCCCAGGCAGAGATATGCACAGAGATTGTCCTTGATTCTAAAGCTGGCCATAGACGTAAAGATTTTTGAAAGATCCAATTCCAATCCGATCGTTCAAATGCCTAATGTGTCCATCAACTAAAAAGACCATTTCAGGTGATATTGCCAGCAAAACTGAAGGATCACAGCCTGCTTGACCCTGCAAACATAGGTAGATTGCATGGGGACTGATAAAGATTTTCTAACCTGGCCGATCAATCATCAGACCAATGTCGGACGAAGAATCGTAAGATGAACGATCGTTTGTATCCCACTAACCGCACGATAATTTGACAGATTGGTCGGACTTCCCTAAGATCGGTCGTTCGGCAGGGAAATATCGTTGCGTCTATGGGGAGCTTAAGGGCATTGTAGTTCAAGAAGACGCAGGAGTGTTGTACTAACAAGAATAGCAGTAGATTGCCCTACATTCAATGCGGTATAGATGAATGGAAGGAAGTGAGCCTTGTAATAAAGCAATAGTAACACTTCATCTCGCAGTAACATTTTGGTTGCCACCTCATGAAAAGTATATTATAGAACTGGAAAGCTTTCAGAGGAACCATAGAATATTAGTGAGCCTAATGGAAGTTTCAGGGATGGAGATAGGCCGGCCAAGTTTGAATACTTTACATTAAAAAATCCACCTAAGAGGGATATGAACATTTTATATAAGGTGCCCAGACAGAAGACTCTGGATATAATCTAAGATATAAACTAGTTCTTCACAGAAAACACAGGTGCATAAGAGGAGAGGAAACACTTGCGCTGCATTTAGACAAGGGATATAAATGTGATATTGGCTAAAGGCCAAGTACACTTTGTATATATAAATATTACACGGTGCTCTTTCTGAGCTCTGCGGTCTCTTCTTCTGGCTGATAGGTCCAATACCAGTATGTAAATACATATATGCCTAAAATGTTCTGTTATCCAGAATACTTGAGAACTGGATAAGGGGTCTTTCCGTAGTTTGGATCAGTGATCCCCAACCAGTAGCTCGCGAGCAACATGTTGTTCTCCAACCCCTTGGATGTTGCTCCCAGTGGCCTCAAAGCAGGTGCTTATTTTTGAATTAATGGCTTAGAGGCAAGTTTTGGTTGTATAAAAAACAGATGTCCTGCTAAACATTCTCTCCTGTAGGCTGCCAGTCCATATAGGGGCTACCAAAAAGCCAATCAGAGCTCTTATTTGACATCCACATGGACTTTTTCATGCTTGTGTTGCTCTCCAACTCTTTTTTTTTTTTTTTTTTTTAATTATATTTAAATGTGGCTCACGAGCAAAAATGGTTGGGGACCCCTGTCTTAAGGCTACTAAGAATATTATTAATAAACGTGAAATAAACCCAGTAGGATTGTTTTACCTCCAATAGGGATTCATTATATTTTATTTAGAATCCAGGCCCCATTTTATTATTACAAAGTAAAAGGGGATATTTTCTTAAAATCCTTTTAAAATGGAGTTGGCCCCCTCTGTATAGCTGTACAGGTATGCGATCTGTTATCCCGAAACCCGTTACCCAGAAAGCTCCGAATTATGGAAAGCCCATCTCCTATAGATAGGGTTGCCACCTTTTCAAGAAAAAAATACCGGCCTTCCTATACATTCATCTTTTTTCCCTATTAATAACATTGGTATCAGCCATCATTTTTACCGGTCAAGCCGGTAAAATACCGGCCAGGTGGCAACCCTACCCATAGATCAAAAAATAAAAAAATAATAATCCAAATTTTTAAATATATATATTTTTTTAAATAGACCTTTTCTCTGTAATAGTAGACTTAAGTTATAAAGATCCAAATTACAGAAAAACCCTGGGCCCCAAGCATTCTAGAGAACAGGTGCCATACCTGTACATTGTTTCTACTTTCTACTGTGTCTGTTCATCTCACCAGAGGAAGCAATATGGCAGAGATGTCTACTTTTCATAAGCCTTTAACCAAAGCAAGCTATATACACGCACATACTAAAAATACTACAGGTATGGGACCTGTTATCCATCTTTCTATAATTTGGATCTCCATACAAGTCTACTTAAAAAGTATTTTAATTAAACCAAATGTGATGGTTTTGCCTCCAACAAGGATTACTTAGATCTTAATTGGGATCTAAAACAAGGCATTGTTTCATTATTACAGAGATAAAGGTAATTCTTTCTTTTTAGAAATTTAGATTATTTGATTAAAATGGATTTTATGGGAGGTTGTCTTCCTGCAATTCTAGCTTTCTGGATAAAGGGTTTCCAGATAACAGATAGGGATGAACCAAACCTACTATTTGGGATTAGGCCGAATCCTTCATGAAAGATTTGGCCGATTACCGAATTGAATCTGAATTTGCATATGCAAATTAGGGACAAGAAGGGGGAAAAGTTTTTTATTTCCTTGGTTTATAACAAAAAAGTTAAGCAATTTCCCTTTCCGTCTGCATATTCGGATTCAGTTTGGCCAGACACATGAATATGGCCCGATTAGAAACCTACTGAAAAAGACAGAATCAAGGCCGAATCCCAAACCGTATCCTGGATTTGGTGCATCCCTAAAAATAGATCCCATACCTGTTCTGTGAATGAAGTAGAATATTTTTTTTTTTTTGTAATTAAAGTCTTTGAAATGAAAACCTCTGGTCAAGTTTCAAGTAAATGGTCATAAGTAGGCTTGTAGTGTCAGGTTATTTTTGTTTAGTGAAGGGAATAAACAGACTTTCAGTGTGCTTATTAGAATAAAAGTATTCACATCTGTACATAATAATGGCAAAGTGGAGGCAGATGCATTACATACACAAAATGACGCCATGTAAAAGGAGAGTATACAGAGCGCGTAGCTTCGGCTGAATTAAATGTGAGCTGTGCCATGTTTCTTGTGTCATTCTTTCCACCTTATAATTCCGTGCAAATGCAATCTTTAGGTTTCCTGCGCAGGAAAAAGGCTTGGGTTTGCCTACTAACCAGCATCTTGAGTTGCATCTGTACGGGCTGCACAGGGTCTCACATGTGCTAATGTTTAATGATGGGAAAATCACTGCTTGGTGTTGGGAAGTCCTCATTCCGGTATATTACATAAAAACCACAAATAACCTGTATAGCCTTCGCATAGTGTTTGCTGATGACATCACTTATACTCGCTCATTTCTGCCTTAATAAAATGTGTTTACTATTAAAAGAAAAAATTAACAAAGCCGTGAATGCCCTCATTCAAAGTACCAGCATGCTGGTAATTGTTTGTTTTTGCATTTAGTGACCAGTATAAAAGCACTCTGCATTCAGCCTGTGCCTTTATATTGTCATTGAACTCCTCGTTGGCTTTTTAATACTTAACAATGGGGCATATTTATATAGATTCGTATTGAAGGAAAAAGGAACAGTAACATCAAACAATGAAAGTGTTTTAAAGTAATACAAATATAATGTAGTGTTGCCCTGCACCGATAAAACTGGTGTGTTTGCTTCAGAAACGCTACTATTGTTTATATAAATGAGCTGCTGTGTAGCAATGGGGGCAGCCATTCAAAGGAGAAAAGGCTCAGGTTAATCAGCAGATAAGCTCTGTAGAACATAATGTTATCTGTTATCCACTATTTAACCTGTGCCTTATAGCCTTTTTTCAATTTCTGCCAATGCTACACAGCAGCTTGTTTATATGAACTGCAGTAGTGTTTCTAAAGCAAACAAATAATTTTTACCAGTATTTTCATTACTATAAAACGCAGTTACCATTCCTTTAATTAAGATTCTGTTTCTTTGATTAAAGGCCATAATAGGCAAATAGTTTTCCCCTACCACAAATGCACTGGGAGGGAACTTCCTGTTTAGGCAGCCATATTGGCCCTGATTTGTGGAAAGGCCACCTAGGCCCGGGCCTAGGGTGGCAGGATTTTAGGGGACAGCATGCTGCCCAGCCACATCCACATTAGTTCAGAAATACTGTGGATACGCAGGAGATAAGATAGTTTTTTTCATTTCCCGTGCGCCATTCCCCATTGTTCCAGTACTGATGATGAAAATTTGTGAATAAAGAGCAGAATATGGGGGCGACAAACGGCAGTGGGCCTAAGGCCCCTGCTATGTAAATCTGGCCTGCCCAGCTCACTCATTTATGTATGCGGTTTCACACCCATGTGGTTAATAAGTAAGCCAGGAGACCCACTCATTTTGCACATTTGTGTCACCAAACATGGCTACTCGGAACAGGAGCTGCCTCCAAGTGTGGGTGGAAAGAAGGGGGTGGAAAAATGGTAGATGCCCTTTAATATCAGTTCCTGATTTTAGAGTGTGAATGATGTCTGTGCCAGGTATACAAATACAAATACAAAATATGGTTTTAATATGATCTAGATTTAGCCATATTAATTTTTAGGGTTTAGTTGTCCTTTAAATGAGCAATTTTACGACTGCAAGTGCACTTGAATAATCCGCATCCCACTATTTCACAATGTTGTAGTTGATGGAGGTATTTACTTCTTATGCAATTAAGGTCATTGAATAATAATTAACATGAATTGGCCGCAGTTGTGATGAAGTTCTGCATGGTGGTGTATCCAGCTTAAGAATGACACTGCTGTTTCTTTTGGCGCATCTATACTACATCTATATATGATGGGCACCGTGGGAACCATGGATCTTGGGGGTGGCGGTAACTCTAGGTGCAGCAGCACTTGGTTTGAAATGGATGCAGCTCACTGAGTGCAGATATACAGTAATGCATGGAGCCCTACTGTTTCTTTAACATTGGGTATTTTTAACGAGCCTATTGCATATTTCCAACTAATTGCTGGAACAAAAACAGAAACCTTTTTTAGAAAATGTTTATAGTTTGTCTGCTAGATTAATGCCAAATCCTCAAAAATTTGTGACGAGAGATGACTCATTTCATCTCGTGTCACAACAATGTGGTTTTGTAATTTTCCCTTCCCTTGAGAATCTATTAAAACCTAAACCCAATTCCTAAAAATTAAACCAATCGAGTTTTTTAAATGATGCATTAATGTTGGGCCGGGTTCCAGTCCCAGGTTGCAAATGGTTGCTGCAAAATCGAGCCTCTAATTTACACTGACACTGCTAATAGAGTCTACACTACAATATACAGCCAAACTTTGTCCTCAAACCTCACAAACTGTGTCACGTTAAACCACTGACTACAGAGGGGCAGATTTATTAAGGGTCGAAGTGAAAATTTTGCGGTCATATCTCTCAAATTCTAATTGTGAATTATCCAAACTCGGTTTGAGTTTTAATTCAAAATTTTAAATGTATCATACTCTGGCCCTTTAATGGGGAATCCAACCCCCCCCCCTAGGTGCTAGCCCCTTCCCCCACCTCCCGTAGGTACCCCTCCCCCCGGGCTATTGACCCTAAGTTGCTACTTACCCCTCTGTTTAAGTCCCTTCCAGCAACGTTCACAGGGCTCATCTTCTTTTCAAACTGTTTCTTCCTGGATGCTGCTCCGTCGGCGGCGCAAGCGCGCAAAGTTCAATCGGTAAACTAAGTGAACTATGTTCACATGCGCAGTAGTACCAGCATCCTACTGAGCATGTGCCAACGGCGAAACGCATGTTGGCGAAACCTACTTTATTGGTTTTAAACCTATTTATGTATTTAACTTTTACTTATCCTTGGATTGGGCTGTATCACGGGTGGCGTTGAATTTACCTCTTCTGCCTATTCAATACGCTTTATTCTCCTCCGCTCGTTACTTTAGGCTAAGGCCAGACGGGGAGATTCGCCAGGCAATTTTGAGCGACTTTTAAAATCGCGCCGCTCCGTCTGAACAAGCGCAGGCGACTTTAAGCCTAGAGGGTGCGCAGCGCTATTTAGCTATTTGGGGGAGATTCGTCGCCGCGAGAAGTCGCCAGGCGACGGATCTCCCCCAAATCTCCCCGTCTGGCCCTAGCCTTACACGAGACCTGGTTATTTGTGGTTTTTTGGTTATAATAGTCTTCTCAGGTGGTAGGGCAAGGTAACTAATGAGACCACAGTCCCAGGATCTCTGCCTACTCCAAATTTGTTGGGTCCTAGCCTTAGAACAATCACAGGCAGCTAGTTTTGGGACTACTCCACCCTCTACCTTTTCTAATTTCCTTGAACTTGGAGCACGGGTCTTCTAATTATTTCCTAATTAAGGGTTCAGTTTTTTTAATCATTGCTTTTTAAATCCAAACTTAAAAAGAAACTGAATTCATTGCACTGCACTTTCTCATTAGGATCATAATATTTATTTGTATATATGGTTGGCTAGAAACCCGGTATATTCTTTCCAATTAATTTTCACAATATCCTTGTAATGTATATACAATTTTTGGAATGTACTGTACTATAGCAAATTCAAACAACAGTTAATAACCAGTCGGACCACAGATGTCTGGGTCCCACCAGGGCTGCTGCCCTCCACCCCAATTGCAAGATCCATCCCCCACAGAATACCACTTACCTCTTGGGACCACCATTGGGGGGCGGTGGGAGGGATGGCACATGCAATTCTGGCAGGGGGAGCATGCTTGGGTTGGTGGTGGCCCTAGTTATTTATTGACAGGCAGTTTAAATACTATTGATTTTTAGTATGACAAAAAAGTATTTGTTTGTTGGTGTTCAGTTTTTAGGGATCAGTGCAGGGCTAGAACTAAAGGTAGGCAGGCGGGTCTGGAAATATTTTTTTTTCCTGGTTTACATCTGCTCCAACCATGCTAAGCCCTCTGCATACAACACTGGAGATGGGGGGCTGGCAGTGGATGGGAAGGGTATCTGAAAAAAGTGGGTGGGTGGTAGCACACAAGCAGGCAGGGAGTTGTTGGCAGATATTTGTGGCCGGGAGAAGAGGTTAGTGGTAGTTTGGGGCCTTGTGTGCCCCTGTTTCTTACCTTTGAATTAGCGTAACCTTTTTAATGGTGTCCTTTGAGTTTGCTTTCCATTCCTCCAACTTGTGAACCAATAGTAGTTTTAGTGTACTAATAGGAGAGTTAATTTAACCTTTTGAGCCTTACTGTATTAGCTTAAAATCTCCTTAATTAGAAAGATATTGGGAGAAACATACTTCCAAAAACACTACTGCCCGGCAGAGAGTATTCCTCTGTAAAGGAAAATGTAGTGTTTCTGGGTGCGTTGGTTGGTGACCCATCCTATGTACATACTGTATATTTGCCCTGATCAGTGCAAATATATAAATGAAGTCTGCCTGCCTGAACTTTTGCATGTCTTCGACCTTGACTTGCTGATCTTGCTTTACCTTCTAGGTATTTTTTGACTTCACCAAGAAATCTCTTTACCCTGTACACAAGTATCCAAGGAATCAAGCCCAAACCACGGCACTTGCTTACAGGCAAAGTGGGAGTTAAATGTTCATGGTGGAAACATGACTCATCGTTGTTCTCTGAAAACATGAGTCTATATTAAAACACATATAGTTAACAGGCTTTTAATGAATGCCCATGTGGTGGAGGCCACCTCTAATTTAATTCCTTTAGAAGATGCCTTCAAGGCAGAAGAAGAAGCCCTTTGTGCTGAAATCATGCATTATTCTTTATACAGAGAGTTGTAGCTCCTTTGGGTATAAAATCGTGAACAGTAGGCTCTTCCATATTTCTTAGAAAAACCCTTCATTCATAGATGTTAATACATTTTATATGGCATAGTAACGGTAAATACTCAGTTTAGTGGTTGGGAAAAGCCTGCTGGGAAACCTAGTGTGAGGGCACTTTTCCTGTGCATAAACTGGCATAGATTTGTGAGCTTGGGATTTGTTCAGTATGAAAGCTCCATTTCCACCTTTCCTTACCCGCCTCTGATTTTGCTTATACAGCTGTACCTCTCATTAAGGAGGGTATAAAAACCACTTATGCTCTCCAAGAAAAAAAGCAGAAATGCTGTGCATGCTAAATATATTAAAGGGATACAATATTCTATTTGTTACTGTGTATGTTCTTTAAAAAGATATGGGCAAATAGCTCAATGTATGCACTGTTATCTGCTTATACCAGACTAGGTTGTGTGGTGAGAGCCTCAGCAGGTAGTAGAAGGCATGAAATGTCATTTCTGAAGAAAAATACAATGAATGAGATGGCAGTAATCTGTGTGCTTTGAGATTTTTTGGGGGGATGATAGTGAGACTACAGTAGCAGTAGTCAAGATGCGTCCCCAGTACATTGGACTGCACTGGTCTTGCAAGGCCTTCATAGATGCCGGTATAAGACCCAAGTCTTTCTTTCCTTATCCGCAGCCTTCCGTGCTGCTATTGGAAGGTCACTGCATTCCCACTTGCTACATTACTATATTCCTCCAGGTAGGAATATGTAACTGTACAAATGTTTTAGAAATAAAATGAACAGGATTTCATAACATGCCGAAAGTACCGTATAAAAGACATTAAAGCAACTCATATGGGATAATAATAAGAATCATATGTTGCTATTGAAAGAGAAAGCAAGAGCAGTGAAAAGAGGGATGGTCAAATGAATTGTTTAAAACAAGGCGAAGGGAAAGATAAGGGCACTGATTGTGATAAATAGCCGAAAGCTCAGTGAATTTGCAAAACTTTGCAGTGGATTCTAAAATAACACAATAGACTTGATAGACTTTCTCAGCTCAAGGGTTTAACTGGCATACAGTTTAATAACTAAATCAAAAGCTAAAAAGACGTAGATCTTCTAGTTGAATAATGACTAGGGTGGTAGGGTGCTACAGCTCATGAAATCTTACACTGACCATAGAAAACATGAATGCTTTTTACATAAAGACTGTGTCATAGTTCGTGACCCCCATTTTTTTAGGGACCCAAAATCTCATGGAAGATGGCCTGTCTTCAAAATCCATCTGAACACCGTTAATCGTGCTCTTGTTATGCCCCCAGTCAGTAGAATTATATTTGTATTATTTATTTCTATTAAAAAAAACGGGTAAGCATTTGACTGACGGCTAGATTGATGTTTATTTTATCATTCCTCAATTCTCAAAAAATGTTTAGAAACTATTCCTTTAGAATAAAAACACATTATTTATATATATATAT
>CM044433.1:23020438-23064889 GCA_024363595.1 Xenopus borealis | reverse complement strand
TCTAATTCGATATTTGAATTCGAAGGATTTTACTTCCCTTCTATTCACATGGTCGAATTTTGAATTTTTTTTAAATTCAAAATTTGTCCAATGATAGATCTGCCCCTTAGTGTAATCAAATGTGTTACTTTTACTGGATACCCATGGGCAGCATGAAGCTTGAATTTGCTTTTCCAACCAGGGTTTTTTTTTTTTTTTTTTTAATAAAGAACAGTGACTAAGCTCTTTGCTTAGGACATTGATGCAGATTTTTCCATAAGATATTGGGCTTCTGGAAGGAACCGACTGAATGTTTTTACACTGAAATGTAAAATCAACAAATGCCTTGCGGAGCTGATTAATGGGCAATGGACCTAATCCTAAGATTTGTAACATAAACAACTTTCTGATGTTGCTTAGAAACAGCACTAAAGCTTAGAACCCTATCGTATTGCCGGCTTCCAATGATGTCACTCTATAGGAACAATGGCGGCCCTGTAATAACATGGGGAACGTACCTTAGCTCAAGCAGCAGAGCGGAGAGTGTGTTTTGGGGGGAATGGAAATGTGGTATTACAAATGGGGGGTCAAAGAGGAACGTGTACGTTTTAAACACATCCTGGCACCTCAATTTCATGATGCTATGTGCTTTCAAGTTGTGTATTTTAACAAAGGGGAAAGCCTGAATTTCATTATAGAATGGAAACTGTTGGGTACGTTAGGTGGATGGACTGGTTATCAAACCCCTGTATAAATAATTATTTTCCAACTGAAGGGGGTATTTTTATAATGTTCTTGCAACCCATAGAGGGTTGTCTGGGTAGCTATTCCATTAAAACTATACAATTCAAAGCAGAGTGACAACAAAGAGAACTGTACTTATAGGTCAATCTACAAATATAATTACTTTTTTATGCCAAGAACTTTGTGGGTGTAATTATTGATACTGGAGGTAGAGTCCTGCGCGGGTCCATTTTTTGGGACCCGTACCCGCAATCCGCGACCTGCATTCTTACCCGCATGGACCCGCAACCCGGACCCGCGACCCGCTGACCATCAAGAATCAGAAGTGCTGCCATTCTAAACTGGAAGTGACATCATCGGAAGCAGCCGAGATCAGAGAAAAAAGAGTAAAACAGGAAGTGCTGTCATTGTGAACTAGATGTGACATCATCAGTAGTAGAAATGCTCAGAAAAAGGAGTAAAAATCGCTATAGCGAGGATCCGCGACCCGACCCTCAACCTGCAGAACCACCGGCCCGCTTCTATACCCGCACCAAGAAACTCTACGTGCAACCCGCAGGGTACCGCGGGATTTTGCGCGTAACCCCCGGGTACCCGACCCGCTGCAGGACTCTAACTGGAGGTTTTGGCATGCAGGATAGAAAGACTTTCCAAAGGAATATTTTGGCTAGGAGTTTAGTGAATCCACATTAATACCAATCTGGACATGCACTATACAGACCTTCTGGATGCTGTTTAAAACTTCAACTAAGCTTTATTTCACGTTTGAATTCCTGACGCGTGCCCTGTGTATCACATGTAATAATAGGCATAAAATAAAAGTAACAAACAAATATTTAAACGACAGATAGAACTGACGTAGCGTAATTGCTCTACAGACACATTCTGTTGTGCCAAGTGAAATACAATGGAACCTCAATTTTATATCCCTTGATTTTAAGTTTTCCCTCATTTTACATTGTTGTTCTGTAGTCCCACCTATATATTATGCATAGTACATTTCCCTGATTTTAAATTTTCCTCGATTTTACACCATTTTGTCTGGTCCCTTGAAAAACTGAAATTGGGCGTTCTACTGTACATGCTTCCATTTACTGAATAGTTGCAACATTGAAACCTTAATATCAACATAGTTACTATATTTATTTATTCATTTTGTAGTAACACCATAATTATACAATCACATTTAATCAAAAAGAGAGTTTGCATTCCTATTTTTTTTACTTAAATTCTTAGAAAGCTTGTTGAAAATATATCTATTTAAGTAACATTTTAGTCTTATTACAGAGATTATTTTACTTTGTCTAGGGAAATTAATTATTCCAATATCTTTTTTTACCTTTTATTTATTTGATATTTAAGTTGGATTTAATTAATTCAAGATAAAAAGTACATTTATTCATACCTTATGCACTCAAGTTTTCTATATAAATCAATTGATGTCCCATTTTATATTAAGGCCATTAGGCTCACGTGTGTTCAGGTGAAAAATACATTTCACCCGCATTTGTAACTTTTTAACTTTGTCGCCTCCTCTGCTTTGTCCTATCACATTATCCATGCCTTGTATATGGAAGGATTTGTATTTTAAACCATAGTGGCTTCACTTTTTACAGATATTTAGTTTGTGTTCCTGCATTTGATTTTTTAGGGATGCGTTGTGCTTCCTATGTATTGTATCATACATCACATGCAGTTCAGTAGATAACCACACATCTGGTATTGCAATTGATAAAGGGATTTATCCTATACTCCCTACCTCTTTTTTTGTACTCTTGCTGCACATCGGTAGCCAATTTGAGAGGTTTTGTGACCTTGTCTCCAAAGTCATGCTAGAGACTTTGATGGAAATTTTCAGGAGCATCTTATTTTGAACTTCAGTGGCCTTGAGTTCTGTAAATCTATAATAAAGTTTAACTCCTATGGAAAAATCCGTTAAATACTTCCAAATATAATTATAGATTAAGTCAGGCTGCAAAAAATTATGTCCGGTACAGGGATTAAGATTGGCACAGGAGGATTCAGGCATGGCTTCCCTATGTGAGTCTCAAGTGGCAACCGGATTGCTGGGTGGGTGCTTCTTTTTCCTTCAGTTGTGGGTCCAGTAAAGAGATATTTATACAACTATTAACCAATCTACACCCTGACTGATATCATAATGGGGCTCATATAGATATTTATCAGCTTGAGTCAAATATTCCCTCGGGCTAGAGTCCCCTGTCCCATTTATTGACCTGAGAGTCAAATTGACCAACTACTTATATGAGCAGATCAAGGAAGTTTTCCTTCAGTAGACCTACCAAATCAGAAGATATAATGATGTATACCCATTTTTATATCCACTTTGCTATACAGCGTTAGACTTGGGGATACTGGGCCCACTGGTTCTGCCACATCAAGGCCTTGCACGTACCTCCGGGCCCCCAACCCACACCACCCCCTGCTTCAAATCTCCCCGTGTCCCCCCTCCCCTCCAGCTTGTACCTTCATCAAGCACGTTATTTCTTCATGTGGCAGGGGGAAGTTAGCTCTGGCATTTGTGGGGAGCAGGCCTGGGCTGCCAAGCCCACGAGGGCCCACCGGGTTTTTTCTGTGTCCCGCCGACCCAGTCTGACCCTGGTGCTATGTGTGCAAAGATCTGTGCATATCTCTAGGTACACTATGACCAAGATGTTTACAGAATAGAAATATCTTGTAGTGGGTATATATTGTTTATATCTTGTTATCTGAGAGTACCAATACAAATGATAGCAAAAATGAACTGCTCATCAGAAACCAGCTTTCTAGAGCCATTTGTCACTTTTATTAACTATTTACCATAACTATTTTCCCTGACCATATGGAACCATTACACAAGAGGGTACAAAGGAGTTGATGGAAAAGATGTGTTTTTTTGGAGAGCTACCCTACTTAGTGTCAAACATTTTTCATCATTTTCACTAGATACAGATATTCTGGTCTAACATGATTCATTTGTACTTACTACTGTAGTGTCTTGTGAAATTATTTCCTTTGTAATTGTTGGTATGTGAGATGGTATGCAATGGTTATCCGCTATTTTGTTTCACTAGCTTTTAAAGGACAGTGAGGGATAATAAAAGATGTTCTCAAATAAAAAAGACCCTTGGAGTGGAGCTGATGTCTTGTAAAGAAAGCAGCATGCATTTATATATGTATTATAATAAAAACATGGCCTGTCCATTAACCTCTATGGTCTTCTCCGTCTGCACATCTATCTGTTCATCTGTCATTCAAATCATTCCAAAGTTTCAGGCCTTTTCAATATAAGCAATTTAATTATTCAGCGATCTTAAAAATGTACGAACAACAGAAAGGGTGACCTGTCTGAATAAACACATTCCCTGTAGGGGAAATTGTCAGACAGCAGGACTTTGCCATAGTCTGGATCATTAAAAATGACCTTCACATCTGCAGACATCCTTGCGTTATCATACAGATATTTACAAGCTGTTGCTTTTATTATTTTTGGACAGCATTTTCAATGACCCAGAATTCCTACCTGTTCACCTCTTCATTTTTGGTGCGAAGGGCAGGACCACCATTCCTGGCAGGTCACTCCCCTTGTCAAATATGAATTTGTGGCATTCTTGGAGGGAGAGATCTGTCTTGAAGGTACTCCGCAGGGTAGAATATTTTTTACAGCCCCATCTACAAAAGGGTTGACAAGATGTTTTGCACTCATTTTTACATTGTACAACACTCCGTTTTTCTCTATTCTGTGTTTCCCGGCATCTATAAGGTTTTGACATTTACAATCACGTCTAAAATTACTGACCAAAAGTACTAGTTTTGGCAGATTTCAAGCAGGCGCTTCTCCCTTTATGTTAAAGTAAACTCATCTGAGTTGCAGATATCTGCCATAAAAGAAGCACAAATTCAGCCAGTTTGAATTAACTGTGCACACCTCATGGAACGTGGAAAAAGAAAAGAGAAGCAGAGAACTGACTAAAGAGGCTACATAGAAATCACACTCCATCTTAATGGCACAAGTTCATCTACAGAGACCTTAATGTTCCTTTGTCCAGCATACACAATATTCTCAAGAAGTGGAGGCCTATGACGCTAGCCATTTTTTCAGGACATGGAGACAACAGAAGAATTGATGACAGAATGTTCAGACTGTATCGAACCTCCATTAACTTTCAGACATTCAAAATGACCTTCTGACACAGGGTACACCAGTTTAAACTTCAGTAGCTAATGAAAGGGGGCACCATCAGTAGCTAATGAAAGGGAGCTCTATGGTATGTTTTCCAAAAGACACTTGAACATGCTAGAATCCTTCTGGGACAGTGTCCTGTGAACAGATGAGATGAAATTTAAGCTTTTTTTGTTAATGCACAACATCTTTTTAAAAGAAAAAAAAGTGAAGCCTTCAAAGAAAAGAACATCATACTTCACCTATCAAATAGGAGGTCTGGTGATTATTTGAAGTTATTTTGGTACCTTTGGAATTGGGTACACTGAGGGGCAAATTTACTATTATTCCCCAAAATAAATTCGACCAAATTCACAATTCGATAAGTATTCAAGCATCGAAAGCTTATCAAATTGTTTTAGGCTATCATTTTGCTCGATATCTGATTTCTCTATGAATTGGTACGATCGGATACCGACCGTTCGATTTCACGAAAAAAATCATGAAATTTCATTCGAGCGTCCCAAAAACTTGTGTGATTCGACCGATCGAACGCTCCGATCGTACAAATGGTATTCGAGCAGGACTTAGCCTCAGAAGCCTATGTGCAGCTTCCCATAGTCTTCTATTACAATTCGGTAGGTTCAATCTGGCAAAGTAGGCAGTCGGATAACTTAAAAATTTTAAATCCTTCAATCATGGAATTATCGACTATCCGATCATTCTATCTATTCGATGATCGAAGAGGCCAAATTTTAGCTTACGATTTCACGAAAAATTTGTACGATCATTATTCAATAGAATTCGATCGAATTTCTGCCCCTGCTTTTTTTTTTAAAGCAGTATTGAAAGGTGGGTCAGTGTTGCAGATCATGGGTCTTTCAGCAGGATGATGACCAGAAATACACTTCAAAGAGCATTCAAGAATGTCTAAAGACAAAATGTTGTACTGTTCCAGAGTGGGCAGCCATAAGCCCACATCTTAATACCAACTTGTGGAGAAATCTAAAAACTGTAGGTGGAATAAGGCATCTCTTAAATGTTGGAGAACTTGAGAAGTGTGCAAAAGAAGTGGTCCAATAAAGACATGCAGGAAGCTCATTCATGGCTATGGTAGGACTCCTATAGTATACATACCATAGGGTGTGCCACCATCTATTAAGTCTAAGGTGTCCGTAATTTCGTTATTGCCATTTTTTTAGGAAATAAGTCATTTTGAAGACCTGGTTTTTAATTGATTTTGCTTTATTGGAAAAAGTGCAGAGGTGCCTTTTTTGGGTACAGTTTTATGTTGCTGAATGTATGTCACTTGTTTTTCTGTTGGTGTGAAAGCTACTTGGCTCTGCTAAATGATGGGGTTTGGGATTGTAACCAGAAAGAAAAGCCTCATTTAATAACAAGGGTCCAATAGCTAAGTGTTCTAACAAAGTTGATGGAGTTTTTACATTATTGCAAATGAACTGCATTGATTGAAAGTTTTATGCTAAAACAAAATGTTGTTTTCTTTCGCCTCAACAAAAAATCCTTTAAACCTTTACTATTTTTTATTTCTATGATTATTTGAATTTGAAAAGTCCCTACAGGACAAACCATTTATCAAAAATTTATCTCTGCTGCCAACACTTCCATGGTACAGTACACATCATGCCTTGAGGTATAAATGGAATAGTAACTAAATCAAAGCCAGTCTATATATTATATGAAACAAGTCAGACTGGGTAAAAAAAGCAAAAAGATTATACAATACAATATAATTTTCTGCATATACAACAGTTTGATTTCCACATGTTGAGTCATTGTAATGGCGTTTCGTACAATATATATATATTTAGTTATTTCGACGATCAGCTAGAAATGCATTGAATCTTACCTTTCCCTCTCTTGTTCAAGAAGGTTGGTGAATTCATCACTCTTCTCCATATATTCTGTATGTTTCTGTTTTTGATCTTCTAACTCATATAGTGTTTGTCTTTGTGATTTCTCCACCAGTAGAAGTTGCTCTAACATCCTCTTGTGAGTCTCTTTGTGTTTCTCTATAACTTTATCCAGCTACAAATGTACAGAGAATGTTGTAAGTGTGTGTAGCTACTAAGACAAAGAACCATAAATGTTTAGTGTTCTTCTTCTCTTTCCTGAAACTTAAAAGGGTAGTTCACCTTCAGGTTAACTTTTAGTATGTTATAGAATGGCCAATTCTAAGTAACTTTTCAATTGGTCTTCATTATTTATTTTTTATAGTTTATGAATTATTTGCCTTCTTCTCCTGACTTTTTCTAGCTTTCAAAAGGGGGTCACTGACACCCTCTAAAAACAAATCCTCTCTAAAGCGTCACAATTATTATTATTACTACTTTTCATCACTCATCTTTCTGTTCCAACCATCCCCTATTAATATTCGACATTCTCATTCAAATCGGTGCATGGTTGCTAGGGTAATTTGGACCCCAGTAACCAGATTGCTGACACTGCAAAATGGAGAGCTGCTGAATGAAAAGCTAAATAAGTCAAAAACCACAAATAATAAAAAATTAAAACCAATTGCAAATTGCCTCAGAATATCACTCCCTACATAATACAAAAAGTTAACTCAAAGGTGAACAACCCCTTTAAGAACCTAGAAACTTTGTCTTTTTGCTTGTCTTCTACAGGTATATTCCAAGTCGAGAAAAGTAATGGTTAAAGGGGTTGTTTACCTTTGATTTAACTTTTAGTATGATGTAGAGCAGGGGTCGTTTTTTTCAGGACAGGGGGAGAAAGGGTTTTCCAGGGCCACTACCTTTCATGTAAGTCTATTTTTAAGACATTGGGCGATTTGCTTATAATATTTTAACACTTGGATTATAATCACAGTTACATTTTCTTTAAACTCTGGTGATCACTGATCATAGTACTACATAGTACACTTAGGGTTGCCACCTTTTTCGAAAAAAAAATACCGGCCTTCCTATCTATTTATGAATTTTCCCCATTAATAACATTGGGTTCAACCATAATTATTACCGGCCAGGCTGGTAAAATACCAGCCAGGTGGCAACCCTAAGTACACTACACAGTTATCTCTTGTTTGAGTCTTGCAGTACCCTCCTTAGCTTAAAAACACCACATTTTCCTTTTTGCTTGTCTTATTTTTATATTACTCTGACATTCATTCGTCAAATTGTATACTAGGGCGAGTAAAACCCCAGCAGCAAGGATCAGACTGGGTCATTGGGACACAGGGAAAAACCCAGTGGACCCCTCAAACCCAAACCCGCTACTGCTGAAGCCATGGGTGATGCTGTATGACCTCCTACCAGCCTCAGCAAATAATGAGACCAGGGTACATGCTGATGAAGTGGGGCGGAGGGCGGTACCCTGTCCAACGCTACCAGCAGCACACCTTTTTATTCCAAACTCCCACTCCCTGCACCAGGATAGAAAGAATAATTTATAAGAAAATTGTTGATGTGAAACCATGTTTAACAAATGAAGAACAAATTATTTATTGAACTTTGCTTTAGATTGGCATGAAGACTGAGCTGGTAGACTGGCCAACATTTCAGCGTTTTAAAGTTGACCTGTCACCCCCAAAAAAAATATTCAAAATCATATTTTATCACATTAGTCAAGCAAAATGAACATTACTTAAACTATATAAATTATTTTAATCTTGCTTTCTTCTGTCTGGTAATTCATAATTATAGCAAGCAGGCAGGAGCCATATGTGGACACTGTTATTAAGACAAGACTTGTATCATCTCAGAATCTTGTTTGTGCACCAGAATGGGGGACTCGATGTCTATCCCCATGTCCTGGCTACACAATTAAATGGTTAAGAGAACTGGGGGAATGTGTGGGGAGCAATGGCATCTAGGAAGTGCTGAATGGAAAGTGAAAGTAATTATCTGCCCCGCCTCTATGTCTAAGGCATAGAGGAGTGGCAGACAATATTTGATTGACAGCTGAGATTTTTAAATGAGCTTAAAAAAGCTATGAATGGTTTAATAAAAATCTGAAATTGGATTTCATGTTTAATTTGAAAAGGACTTTTATTATACAGATTTTTGTGTCTGGGTGACGGGTCCACTTTAACAGTCATGTGGCAAGACATCTCCATTTTACTATGTACATTCTAACTCCGGTAACAAGCCACAATATATTGTGTTTAGAAAAAAATAAAACGAAAATTTAAATTGTTTCTTGCTTTGAATGCAGCCAAGTGCTGAAGTCACATTCACATGTCAACTAAGATTATTCCACACATATCAATTTAGAGTCTTTGTAAATGTCTGAATTATTAGTTCTTCAACATTAAAATGTCTTGTTTTAAGTGAAAGCAGATAAGGTTCAACTCCAACAATTTAAGTCCTAAAAAAGAGCTGTGTGTGAAATGAGAGCAAGCTCACAGGACTTAAATGACAGCTGTAGAAATATATCCTCTGCTATTTTTTTTTATATATTTAGATAATGTTTTTTGCCCCAACAAATGCATGATATATCTCACAGGTTTTAAATGAAAGCTGTAGAATTAAATTCTCTGATATTTAGATTCTTTTTGTCCCAAAAAATGCATGGTTGCAAATGAATATATGTTGGGCAAATATGTCATGAAAAAAATTGTGATTGTTCGATTTTTTTTTTTTACATTATCCTTTAGTTCTACAATACGAAATCCATGCCTTAAAGGAACTACTGTATTTTTAAGGCACAGCTTAAAGACACTAAGGGGCAGATATAACAAAATGTAAGTTTAGAGTTTAATAAATACACATTCTCTTCATTCTACAATTTTTAGAATTGTATTTATCAATGGGTGAAAGTTTTAGTTTTTTTACTCGCCCCTTCTCCAGTTTGATTAGATTGTGCCCATAGACTAGATCAGAGGGCAACCCCACTCCTCCTCAACTCCACTGCTAGATTTTGCATCAAGTATCTGGCAGTGGGCTCTAGAAATCTTTCAGAAAAGAATATAACGATATGTAGGCACCCAACTGCCTATATAAAAAATATGGGCCTGCTCCGCTTAGGACCTCCCAGTGGGCCCTGGAAAAGCAGCACCCCGTAGAACCAGAATCTGCTCTATAGTAAAATCCAATACATTACATTCCATATTCATCACTGAACTGAGAAAATATCTAGTGATTCATGTAATGAAGAATGGTAGATAAAATGAAATATTAATAAAGTGAGAATAGGCTTTTGGATGCAAAAATGGCATAAAAATATTCATTCGGTAACTCACAGGCAGACTTCTGTTTTATTGGCCACTTAGTTGGATCGTGTGTGACTTTGTTCAACCAAATGGGTGGCCTTATTGCACTCACGAGATTTGTTGGCCCACAAGTGAAATGATTAGATTACATGAATGCAGAAAGGAAGTTTCCTGTCTGGATTTTCAGCCTTAAGCACCTGACTGTGACCAAGTTAGATGTTTGACGCTTAGAATTTTGGCCAAGGCCCCACACATACAGCAAATGTTTGGCCAAGATTGTTGAAAATCTAATTTCACTCCAAATGTGAACTATTTCAAACTGGTGCATTGATCACTTTTTGGAAAATGTTTTATTACATACAGTTTGGAAGAATCATTAATATAGCAGAGTGTCTCTGCTGGCCCCCAAAAGAGAACCTTGAGTAGTGGCTGGACCTCAGCCTACAGCCCACTTAGAGGGAAATTTAGAAAGAATGTTTATTTTCCTGTTGTGGTTGATGTGTTTAACATGTGTAATAGCCTAGTTCTCATAGGGAATAGATGTATATTAAACACAATATACCTCACTCATAGGCTTTTCATAGATATCTTCTTGCCACTGTGGGATGTTTGCTTGAATTGCATCTCTCTGAAGGGCTTCTAAGACTCTTTTAGGAGTCACAAAGCCATATTGAGCTTCCAGCAAGGCCAAGTCAATCTTCTCGGCTTTCAGCACCGAAATGACTTCATCTCGAGCCTAAGGAGAACAATCAGAGTGTGGGAACATATTAATGTTAAAAAAAAAAAAAAGTTTCTCTTTGACCTAGCATTAACTTAATGTGGTTCGTCTAAAACCAACCATGCTTAGAGAAAATAAATCTCTCCCAAACACAAATGCGAACATTTGGCTTTAAATTCAATCCATGTGCACTGCATGACATTGTTGTCATATTAGGTAATCTAAAGAGAACATCATTTTCCACATGACAGAAAAATGAATATATTTGGAGTTTAATGTTGTCTTGCCTGTACTCATCTATTGCAACAGCAAGAGGATATGACCTCTTACAGCATGCATACCATTAGTATGTAATAATGACAGCCCTTTTAGTTATGATTTATAGTATCAAACGATTGCTGGCAAGACAAAGTTGTGTATATATATATATATATATATATATATATATATATATATATATATATATATATATATATATATAGTCCATACAAAGACACCGCACTCCAAGGACTTATATTTAGTGCAAAAATTTGTGGTTTATTTTCAACGTTTCGGCTACCCAACGTTTTCGGCTACGCAACTGGAGCCGTCATCAGGAGGCTCCTGATGACGGCTCCAGTTGGGTAGCCGAAACGTTGAAAATAAACCACAATTTTTTGCACTAAATATAAGTCCTTGGAGTGCGGTGTCTTTGTATGGACTATGTGATTATGTTTTACCGGCACCCAGGCAGATGATTTATTGTTTTGTGTGCACCATTCTATATAATACTATATATATATATATATATATATATATATATATATATATATAAAATCACTAAGTGATGGATCAATAAAAGTTTGAGACAAAAGAAACTGGAGTGCGGGTCCTTCTATAGGCAATGTACAATTGCAATTGACCAAGCACCCATAAACAAGGTTTATTGAGCAGAACATGAAATATGACTGACTTGCAGCTCTCCCTCCAGCACGCTCAGAAGGAAAAGCAGGTCATCTCGAGACAGGTCATTTCTCCTTTTGGATGAGGCTTCTGCTTT
This sequence comes from Xenopus borealis, assembly GCA_024363595.1. Classification (NCBI taxonomy): domain Eukaryota; kingdom Metazoa; phylum Chordata; class Amphibia; order Anura; family Pipidae; genus Xenopus; species Xenopus borealis. Next base: position 23,053,059 of record CM044433.1, on the reverse strand, counting down.
CATCTCTGATTTGTGGCTCCTTAGGATAGTGTCCGTTTCAGCCACATAGTCTCTGTGTTTCTCTCCCTTCCTCGTGTAGCCAAGGTCCGGCTCCAATAAATCTGCCTTTTCCGGTTTGGTGCAGTGGTCGAGTTTGAACTTGGCTGGACACTCAATGCTGTTGCTTCTCGAACGCATTGTCTGGAATGCTGAGAAAGATAAGAACACCTAACTTTTTATAGGAAATCGGTAATAAAATATTGTTCTTCAGTAGCTATTCTTTACCTGCCCCCCAGCAAACTACAGTTGCTACCAGTCTGGTTTTGAATCCATTTTTCCAAAACCAAGTATTCCCAAGCCAAGTTTAAAACCACCTGTCTGGATTTCACTGCCCTGAAACCTGACTAGAGTTGCCACCCAGCCATTAAAATACCAGCCAAGGCTTGGGCCAGTACTGCAAATTTACCAGCAGTGCACTTGTCAGTAAAATTGTAACTAGTCCTCCACCCACGGCACCCCTCAATTCCATACCAACATGACTCCTGCCCCTTTTACAAACTCTGCTCAGTCGGCTCCCTTTCGTTTGGCATGAGACTTTGCCCCGTCATACTCCACCCAGTATAATGCCAGCAAAAAGTTGGCAAACTGTAAACCCTACAAATCTCCATGTGGGGACATGCAATCTTTTCTCCAGGTTTGCTGCTGCTTTCTTTAAACTAATAGCTCATTCTAAAGAACTGCATTCTACAATGGCAGGTAAAGCAGAATCCCTTGTTTTACCTGCAATTGCTTTGTACTTTGTAGTTACCCTTCATTAAATTAGCCTACCAGCCATAACTACAGTGCATGCATAGGGTACAAATGTAAAACCCATTTCATTTGGCTCAAAGTCGGAAATCTGAGATTGGGGATTCTCTCCTTTTATGTGAATCGTCATTCTTTAAAAATAAATCCCTGCTTTGGATAAGTATATGTGTGTGTGCAGAATATAGGATCTTCACTTTCCATAAGCAAAAAAATATTGTAAAGCATATTGTTCAGTTAAAATGACACATGATGAGTAATAAACGTCTGCGGAGTGAGTCTGCTGTTATACATACAAGGGATATATTGTGTCAGAAACCACATACGCCTTGTCTGGTCAGTTTGTATTAGCATGTCTGAAATTCCATAAAAACTTGGCCAATACTTTTAACGTTAGATTGATACATACTGAACATATGTGAGAAGTTAACATTCTCGGAGGAGAAATCCCACAATGGGCAGCCTTGCTGTTACAAGTACAATCTGTATGGGATAGAATTGCCCTTATTTATATGCACTAATTAGTATGTTTTTCACTTATATTGTACTTTTTATTGGCATGGCGTCATATGCATGGAACCTTCCTTCTTTGCATGATCTGCATTTATGTGTTATGCATACAAGTAATGGTGGTGAACTTCTTAATTGTGCATTGTTTGTTGACCCTACCTCGTGTAGACCTTCCCTTATACACAGATGCATCGGGCCAGATACAATTCAGTGAGAAAAATTTATCTCATGCTTTATCACGTGAAAACCCATGGCTGAGATTAAATTCAAGGAGAGAAAACTTTTCTCCAGATTCAGTTCCTGTTTTTTTCCCATAGACTTCAATAGAAGTCATGTGATAAACGGTGAAATAATTGAATTTAATCTCAAATTGAATCTCATCTGTGACTTTTCACGTGATAAACCTTTTTCTGAAATGAATCTGGCCAATTGTCTGAAAAGGCTTTTACGTGTTCCTGTTTGATATGGTTTATTTCACTTGAATTCTTGCATATTACACCTATGTTATTGATTACTATGGTGCAGGCGTATTGGCAAGTTTCAGACAAAGAGGCTTCATGTACTATTTCTTTATCTTTTTTTACGTTCTTCCTGTACCCAATTACTGGCTTTTTTTCATACAGTGGTATTTTTACACTGCACTCCCGGATTTTTACTCACTTCACTGCTTCAGTGGTGCTGGTAGTCCGTTGACCCGACAAGGTCCCTTAGCAACAGCAATTCCCAATAATGGATCCGCACACACTTATTTCTGCAGTGGGGGAAATCCCCTTTTTTCTTTTTATTCAACCACCATCAACGTTTCGGGGGGTACAACCTCCCTTCATCCTGATGAAGGGAGGTTGTACCCCCCGAAACGTTGAAGTTGATGTTGGTGGTTGAATAAAAAGAAAAAAGGGGATTTTCCCCCACTGCAGAAATAAGTGTGTGCGGATCCATTATTGGGAATTGCTTTTTTTCATACAGGCCAGCTGGTTTCCAAGTTTTCCATTACTGTTAGGAATTTTAGTTACACATCATTTTGAAATACTTTCCCCTTGTTGCCACTTCTTATGCTATTTTTAAGAGGTTATCTGTAAAAGGAATATGGTTGTTTGCATAAGCCGAAGGATTCTCAGAGCTTCCATATAAGGGTACGGTTGGCTTTTTGAAACTAAGATTATGTTTTTATAGGCTGTCACATTTATCAGTATTTGTTGCAAGAAGCAGGCTTGTATTTTTTCCCCTTTTGAGCATGCTTAGTGTTCTAATGACATCACAGGAAATTTCAATAAATGTCTAATTAAAACTCTGCTCTGTGGGGTTAGCAGGGTTTTAATTGGCACAGTGGGTGCTGTGATAAATAGGTAGAACACCAGTGAAAAACTATTTCTCTTCTATGGTCAAGAGTTGTATTGGGTAGGACAGACATGGCATTTACTCAGGGTAGAAAATATGATCCGTTGTGTAACAATTTCTTGCTTTTCTTAGTATATAAACAGTTCCTTCCAATATAGTAATTCAGACCTTGAACATTTTCTTTTAATCTTACCAAATATTAAATCCTATGTTAAAACGTAATATTGTGAGATATCAGTATATTCCGTCACTGAAACAATAAACTGAAATGTGCTCTTTGCATAAGTATTCAACTGTTGTGTTGTAGAAGCTTTATCTTAAAGGGGTTGTTCACCTTCTAAGAAACTTTTCAATTGGTCTTCGTTATTTATTTTTCATAATTTTTTAATTATTTACAATTTTCTTCTGTTTCTTTGCAGCTTTCAAATGGGGGTCACTGACACCATCTAAAAACAAATGCTCTGTAAGGCTACAAATGTATTGTTATTGTTACTTTTTATTACTTATCATTCTATTCAGTCCCTCTCCTATTCATATTCCAGTCTCTTATTCAAATCAATGCAGGGTTGCTAGGGTAATTTGTACCCTAGAAACCAAATTGCTGACACTGCATACGGGAAAGCAGCTGAATAAAAAGCTAAATAACTAAAAAACCATAAACAAAAAAAAATGAAAACCAATTGCAAATTGTCTCAGAATATCACTCTCTACATTATACTAAAAGTTAACTCAAAGGTGAACAACCCCTTTAACACGGGAGAATAAACGTTGTCATAACAAAAACCCAGTTACTTTATCATTGGCCTCCACTAGGGAATCATTAAAATAACTCCCACAATTTCTGCATAAAACCCCCACAGTTAAGACATTCTAATTGGGAATCTAAAGAACTGCTAGAACTACCGAGACTAAAAAGCATTCAAAATGTTTTTTACAGATTACAAAAAAAATTGGAAAAAGGATGCAAAACAATAGCCAAGTGTTAGGTTCAATTAAAGACAGGTGAAGCAACATTAAACCTCTCAGATGCTGCCAAAGAAAGGTCATTGGTCAAAACTCAATGCACAGAAAGGTCAATGTTAACACTGAATGATCTACAACACTCTGAGCCATATGGAGAACTATACATAGCACTGGCCTGTATATGAGGGTGGCACAAAGAAAGGCATTATTTGAGAAGAAGCTTGTGAAAGCACCTCTGAAATTATGCGATATAGAAAAATAAAACTAAAGATTACATTTTCTAGTTAAGGTTTCAAAAGCCAAAAGTGCGAGACATGGAAAGACAAGAACTAAGAACTTTTTCCGGCTAAATTTCTAATAACTTCGCAGTGCAAATTTAAAGGTGAGCCTCTTTTTAAATAAAAGGATGAATGGATGAAACCCAAAGAATATTCCAAAAGTTCATGTTTCAACAGGATAATAATCCCATACACAAGATCAATGTAATATTTGAATAGAAACAGAAAGGTCAGTGTCCATCAATGGCCCAGTCAAAGCCTTGCTCTCAATCCAAATGAGAATTTGTGTTGCCGTTTGAAAAATGAGGTGCCCAAGTGTCCTCTGTCACTGGGTGGAACAGAACCCTACTCCACATTTTCCATCCCTGTTTTATGCTACTATATATCTGAAATCATTGTTTTAGTGGCATGAAAATCCTTTTTTTTTTTGTTATATTTTTACCTTCTCTAGCCCAGGTGATTCTTTTTTCTAGGAGCCATTGCTGTAGTATAGATAAAACTGCCCCATATATGGGATATGGCTTGTTACTAACCAGTGGTTGCCAAACCTTTTTGCAATTCAAGCCCCTTGATGATTCAGTCTTTGTTCAGGGCATGAAAATATTTATTCAACCTAAATTTCACCTTAGCAGACCTTCAAGCTGGGCTTTCAGGTGTACGTAGGATAGAGTTCTGCGCGGGTCCATTTTTTGGGACCCGTACCCGCAATCCGCAACCCGGACCCGCGACCCGCATTCTTACCCGCTTGGACCCGACCCGTACCCGCAACCCAGACCCACGACCCGCTGACCATCAATAATCAGGAAGTGCTGTCATTGTAAACCGGAAGTGACATCATCGGAAGTAGCCGTGACCAGAAAAAAAGGAGTAAAACAGGAAGTGCTGTCAATTTAAACCGGATGTGACATCATCAGAAGTAGAAATGCTGAGAAAAAGGAGTAAAAATCGCTATAGCGAGGATCCGCGACCCGACCCTCAACCCGCCAACCTGCAGAACCACCGGCCCGCTTCTATACCCGCACCCAGAAATTCTACGAGCAACCCGCAGGGTACCGCCGGATTTTGCGGGTAACCCGCGGGTACCCGACCCGCTGCAGGACTCTAACGTAGGAGACCAAATCATCATTATTTCTAATTCTCGCCCTAACTGGTCATTAAGCTGAGCTTTCTCGCTACTGCTTCAATCTCTCCTCCAGGGGAGGGGGTCAGTGCCACAGTTTGGCAACCACCAATTTATATGATTTCAATTTATAGTAAATGTTCATGGTGCCTCCAGCAGAATTTCCTAACACTTCTGTGATATAAGAACCACAACACTATCACTATCTGAGCATAGGCACAGACTGACTGGAAGTTCTCTGCATGCTGTTATATGTGCTCGTGCTGACAAGTCTATGTAAGCAGGGAGGTATTTAGGATTTGACATCCGTAAGCTAATGAACCTTAAAGACAGAGCGTGTATTGTCTCTATGATCTCTGCTAACATCATTTGGGACTAGTGGCGTGTTCTTTATATCCTGTCATACCAGGAATAAACAAGGTAAAAATATTATACAAGCATAACACTGCTCATGGTCCAAAATCCCTCAAGGGAACAATAAAAATGTTTTTGTAACCTAAACAGTGTGCTTATTTAGCTAAACAGGTTTGCAGGAGCAGCTAGTTGGCTTCTTTGGGGCAGAATTGGTGGTCTGTGTTTCCTGTCTTCCAATCACATTTGACACAAGAATGTAATCACTGCTTTCCTGGACCCCCAGCCTAGACCATTCTCAAACTGTACATTAAATGTAAACAGTATAATTATGTTTTTTGGCACCTGTTTTATAGTATTAAAGTAGTTTCTGTAAACTGTTGGCTGAAATAGATTCATAAGACTTCATTGTAGTGTGGTTAAATTATGTCTGCAGAAAGTTGCAGCCGGGTATTGGTGGTAGTGCCCAGGGCAGAACAGACTTATAGGCTCCATATATATACACACACACACGTATTTATTATATAGTAAGTGTGTTCAGGCCCAGACTGGCAATCTGTGGGTTAGGGCAAATGCCAGATGGGCTGCTATAATGTGCCATAGAAAGTCAGTATTTAGTGGGCTGGTGGGGGCTGTTTGGGCCTCTATGTGGGCTGATTGGGCCGATTGGGCCTCTGTGTACCTGAAATGCCAGGGCCTATTTTGATTCTCAGTCCAGTCCTGAGCGTGTTTAGCCTATGTCTTTTCAGCTGTTGTCAAACAACTGCATTAAGTGATATGCTGAAGTCCGGGCAGCACAGTAAACACCATCTCTCTACACTATCCCCCATATGTAATAACACACTATGTTTGCCCAGGTGCAGTAATCCATAGCAACCATTAAGATTTTTACTTTTAAACAGACAACCTGCTGGTTGGTAGATATGTGATTGGACCCCATAGCCACAGTCCCTGCTATTGTTATTCCCACTGTTACTATAGGCACCATCTCTCCCTACTATACCTGCTATCCCACAGCCCCAATCCCTTCCCAGAGACTATTACCCCCACTGTAACTGTAGGCTCCATCTCTCCCTACTATACCTGCTATCCCACAGAAATAGTCCTTGGACTTAGAGTGCTGGTTTCTGATCTAGAAGAAGTTCAGAATAATTTATATCTCTATGGAGCATTTACATACTACAGGTAATTAAACCAGTTGGGTCATGCCGAATCGCATGATGATTCCTGTTGATAATATTTTAGTATGAGAGTAATCCAGGGCATAAAGTAGACTAATGGTTGATGGTTTTTTTATAGGTTTCTAAGAACTGTCTAATAACTGTTGTCTTACTGGCACGATCACCGTCTCATGAAGAGGATTATATGCAAGGGAACTAGCCTCAAGCTGAATTTGTTATTTGCGTGCAAAGAACCTCCAAAATATACAAATGTAACTGAAAATCTTATTATACAATGAAATATAACATACTTCTGTATTGCATGGAATGTAAAAGTTTAGAGGTGCGGACTCTACAACTTGCATCTTGCTCAACAAGCCAGCTAAGGGATTCTTTGCTGTTGGCCTAGGCTTAACTACTGATAGTAAACATTAACCTTAATCACCCTGAACAATGCTAGTTCTGATCCTTTAAATCTTCCATTTATAGGAAACCTTGTAAAAACAGATCATTTTCAGGCAAACAAGCATGTTATTTGTAATTACATAATGGCTGGTAATTCAAGTTAAATCTGTCTAATGCTTGTACAAAGCCAAGATGATAACTTAGTTCTTTTACTAATCGTTTACTGTATATATACAGCCGGTTTGGTGAGAATATTCTGTTGATAGTTTTTTGCTCTATTTTTATTTTGCCTGTTATTTTCCTGCTACTGGAATATACAAGCATGTAATAGCTAGTGATAAATGGCATGTAATAAGGGTTGGAAGGGCTTCGTTCATACAAGTCCTAGATGTTCCTCCAATTAGGCAATACTTCAAACTAATAAGAGCACTTCACAATCAACTGAATGTTGTATTGAGTATAGATCACTTACAGATACAATCTCATCTACAAATGTCTGCAACATCCAGCTTGAATACCAATACTGAAGCTTAAGGGCATCAGTTAAAGTGACATTTATAGCATTATTCTTAAAGAAGGTTTCTTGGCTTTCTACAAACCTAACTACAGTGACACCTTGATTTTAGTTTTCCTGCATTTTACATTTTTAATGCATTGCAATGGGTTCACTTCCCTTATTTTAAGTAATGTTTTCCCAGATTTTACTTCAAAATGTTGTCCTGATGTACCAAAAAAACAGCTTTTTGCCCGACTATGAATGTTATTACTGTATTTGTGTAATAAAGAGGTATATTTAGCCATGGTTCTGCCTGTAAATGGTCAATTCCAATGAGTCTGCCCCTTATACAGTCCTGCACCAATCACTTATTGCTTTAGGTTGTGTGTGTGTGTGACTGACAGAGAGTATTGCACATGCCCCCCATAGTCTAACATTAACACTGCAATGTTTAACCCTTGTTATTAACATAGTAAACGTTATATCTCAAAGTAAAACATACTCATGTTCTTGTATACTTTCAGTACTTGAACAAAAAGTTACTTTAACACATTTTCCTGGATTTTTTTCCTGGCCCCCTGTAAAAGGTAATGTTGGGTTCTACTGTATTGTCCTAATCCGCAACCATCCTGAAGTTGGGCTGACTAATTAAATTTTTAGCTTAAATTCTCAACCCCTTTTAACTAAGGCAATGATTCACAAACTGTGGAGCTGGGCATAGGGTTGCCACCCAGTCGGTATTTTACCAGCCTAGCCAGTAAAATGCCTGCTATCACAAATTTACAGGCAATGTAGTTGCCAGTAAATTTTTAATACCCATAACAAAACCCTATGGCCTGCCCCCAATGCACTGGAAACTTTGTTCTCCTCCTCCTGGCCATTGCCACAATGTGTCTCCTCCCCTTTTATGTCATGCCCGCCCCCTTTTCATCATGGCCCGCCCCTTTTCATCACAGCCCATCACTTTTTATCACAGCCCGCCCTTTGGTAAGGTTTGGTGAGAAGGCCTATTGGCTCTCTTACATATATAGAAATCCCATCTTGAAGATCAGTTTTAGTGGGATTTGGGAGAACACTTCTTTTGTTCACAGATATTCTTGGAACTACAACTGGATGGCTAATCAGGGCTGCCATCAGTAATCATGGGGCCCTATCCTAAGTTGTCCTACCCAGGTTGGCAAAATTATTAGCCTACCTGTTACTGGCCCCCCTGGGTGTTGGACCTTGCCAGAAAGTTATATGAACCCCCTGCTTAAGCATGCTGATGTTTTTTGATCGAGGATTCGTACGATTTTCAGGCTGTGTCCATCTCCCAACCTGCCACTAACCTTCAGATCAAATAAAGTAGTAAAAGCACAGATCAGCCAATGTTCTGCCCCTGAAAGGGATTGTACGAAAGTTGTGTCCGACAAAACCCACTTAAAATTATACAATTGGCAATACACGCAGATATATAGTTAGTCTACAGAAATTTTATAACCCGTCCGATCGGCCTAACGACCGATCTCCACCAGACGAAAAATGTCGGGACTCCACACACGGTCCGAAAATCGTATGAATCCTCGATTCATACAATTGGATTGTTGCGTCTATGGCCAACTTTAGATTGTCACCTCCATTGTGATTCAGACTGATATGAATGATAAACTATCTCTAAAATACTGTGTAGATGTGTCATATATGAATATGAAGAAAGGATTACAAATCACATTATAAATTAATTTGAAGGTTAACTTTTGCATCATTGACAACGGTGAGCTAATCTCTTTTGATCTCATGTTCCACCTCAAAAGGGGGAAATAAACCCTCTGTTCTACACATATCTATACTCTCTGACCCTTATCTAATTATTAAGCTCTGCTAACAACTTTGTAAATTTGATCATCTCAGTGATGATGGAACAAACTTCTAAATGAGTTCAGTTGTTACTGAATGACTACAAGGTGGTCTTCACAGCCAGTGTCACAAAGCCCCCCCCTCTGACCCTCTCAGCCACAACACCCCTCCACGTATGTTTTTGTGCATGTTGACAGAGGGCCAGGAAAGGAGACCAGGGCAGCAACCGGGGTCAGGGGGAGTCGGTCTGGGCCTGTGGGGCCCACCAGGTTTTTTCCTGGTGTCCCGCCAGCCCAGTCCAAACCTGTTCACAGCAATCCTTTTCAACATGGATCACTACCAATACTAGAAATGATGTGAGTCTCATGAGTGCCATCAGGTGTATGTACATTCTGTCTTTTCCATAAGAAGTTAAAATATGTATGCACCTTACTATAAATAAATGAAAATATCATCTGCTTGGTGTATAATTGTAACATATTCCATTTAGTGGTGGAGCTGTATGAAATATTTCTTACCATTTATTTTTCTTTCTTCATAATAATGGAAGTGCTAAGCACGTTAAATAAATCACTTGTTTTAAAACTAGAGGTTTCGAAGAAAAGCTGTTCACCGGTACCATTTAATACATAGTCTTGACATGTGCTTTGGTAGACGGAGATTAAATTGTGTTCTCAAATTGTTCTCTTCCCTTGTTTAATGCCAGTGCCAACAGTAAAAACCATATATTTTTTTTAGATTAAACCCTCCATTACTGATAGATAATGACAGAGCAGGAGCAGAAGGCACCAGTTAGTCTGCATTAGCTCATGGTTTTGGGATAGCTTTGTAGTGAACTGTAGGATTTGTGAAACTCTACCTCAGTGGGTTGTCTCTTCCCCGCTTCTTGTATGATAAATAGCCAATGATACAAGGTTCCTAACAGGTCCTCCTTACACTCCCCCAGATGTTACAAAGAAAGTGGAGGTTCTCTCCTAGCTTGAATACATTGTGTATCTTGACGTTTACCAGGTCTCCTGATGCGTTCAAGTCTTCATTAGTGCCTGTTTAGCTAAGGCCAACTCTAGATATTGTTACGGTGTTACAAATGTGTAGTCTGACTTCAATGTTTTCATCTGTAGCTGGGGCAGGGAATTATTCACAGATCCACAGCTAGCAATTTATAAATTAGGACTACTTTTTCTATACCAATAATCTACAGTAGAAGCAGGGGTGTAAATATTGAGGAAGCAGAACCTGTGGCTGCAGGGATGGGGGGTCCAGGAGGTATAGGGGCTCCATGAGACCTTAATTCAGTGGTCCCCAACCTTTTTTTTCCCATTCGTGAGTATTTAAAATTTTTAAAGTAGAGCTCACCCGATCTGACGCGCTGTTCCTCTGTTCCTCTGGCTGCTCACGCGGGATGCCGGCACTTCCAAGCCGGCCGGTCAGTACAGTCTGCATTTACCCGCTATCCGGCGCTCGTCGGAAACATCAGAGGAGGCGCGTTGATAAGAAGTTATTGCAGTTTTATTTGACACATCAACATCAAAGACAGTGGGACGGTGAGAGTGCTACCTGACAAAGTGCCAGGAGAGCGGAGGGCACGAAACGCGTAGCACTCTCACCGTCCCACTGTCTTTGATGTTGATGTGTCAAATAAAACCGCAATAACTTCTTATCAACGCACCTCCTCTGATGTTTCCGACGAGCGCCGGATAGCGGGTAAATGCAGACTGTACCAACCTTTTTTTACTAGCCACATTCAAAAATAAAAAGTGTGGAGCAACTAGGGATGCACCGAATCCAGGATTCGGTTCGGGATTTGGCCAGGATTCGGCCTTTATCAGCAGGATTCGGATTCGGCCGAATCCTTCTGCCTGGCTGAACCGAATCCGAATCCTAATTTGCATATGCAAATTAGGGCCAGGGAGCTAAAGCACGTGACTTTTTGGCACAAAACAAGGAGGTAAAAAATGTTTTCCCCTTCCCACCCATAATTTGCATATGCAAATTAGGGTTCGGATTCGGTTCGGTATTCGGCCAAATCTTTCGGGAAGGATTCGGGGGTTCGGCCGAATCCAAAACAGTGGATTCGGTGCAGGCATGCAAAAAGTTGCTGGGGTGCAAAATAAGGGCTGTCATTGACTTTTTGGTGGCCCCCATGTAGACTGGTAGCTACAAGAGGCTCTATTTGGCTGTAAACCTGTTTTTTATGCAAACAAAACTTGACACCAACTTGACTTTCATTCAAAAATAAGCACCTGCTTTGAGGCCACTGGGAGCAGCATCCAATGGGTTGGTGAGGAACATGTTGCTCACAAGCTACTGGTTGGGAATCACTGCCCTAAAAATACATTTTTGGTCCTGGAAAATAATTTGCTGTGGGGCCCATTAATATCTAGTTACACCACTGGTAGGAAGCAAAAGGGCTTAGCATGAAAGGCTCATTACAGGAATGGCCTCTGCCGTTAGCAGCATTCAGGAAAGGTATTTGCATTCAAAACCACACTTGCACGTTTTGAAACCCCACCAGTCTTTTTGGATGAATAATGTGCAGCGCACCTCACATGGAAGAAATGTGGCATTTTGGGTAAAATAAAATTCCGACTTGCAGCCGAAATTGCACTCAGAAAAACTGTTAATGTGGCTGAGCCTTTAATATGGGCTTTGTATGTAGTGTATCTTTGGACATATGCGCAGTGGTATAGTTTCCCTCTAAATACAGACCCAGCTTGAAAATGCATTCCTTTTTTGTTGTTGTTGTCTTAATAAACTGTCTTCCCTTGACTGAGTAACCTTAGCAACCCCCTATGACCTTACCATAGAGGATTCCTTAACTGTTCGCATGAGAAGCAGTGTGACAGAAGGTATGCAAGGAATTCTCTGAGGATTGTGTTTCCAATTCCCAGTGGGTATTGACACCTGTAATGCACAAGGAATCTGTTGTAATCGCTAAATTATTTTCTTCCATGAAACTTAAGCCATGCATGTAGAGATCAAGCGTTTTGTTTGATTTTTGGTGTGTGTGTGTATGTGTGTGTGTGTGTATCGTGGTCCATTGACCAATATCTATGTACAATGGATTTCATAGAGTTCATGGATTAGATGCACCATATCTGCCAGTGTATATTGGGAGAGTAAAAAGTAGCCACAATTACTTTTCACTTTCTGCTGCTCAGATAAGTTAGACTGAGCAAACGGAACAATTGAAAGGTGCCCATGGCATGTACTGCTCTTTGTAAAATATTTGTCCATTCTGCATGTGATGGATACCATAGAAGAGTGATCCCCAACAACATTTTGCTCACCAACCCCTTAGATGTTGTTCTCAGTGGTCCCCAAACCTGCTGTTTATTTTTAATTACTAGCTTGGAGGCAAGTTTTGGTTGCATAAAAACCAGGTGTACTGCCAAACTGAGCCCACTGCAGGCCATTTGTCCACATAGGGGCTACTGAATGGGCAATCATAGCACTTTTATGCACCTCCTAGGAACATTTCATGCTTGTGTTGCTCCACATGACCCTGACGAAGTGCCAGGAGAGCTAAGGGCACGAAACGCGTAGCACTCTCACCATCCCACTGTCTGTCATGCTGTTGGTGCGTATAATAAAGCCGCATTAATCTTAATAACACTGTGCCTTTCCGTGATTCCAATGAGCGCTAGAGAGCGGGTATGTGGAGGAGTTGACTGACCGGCAAGAAGTTGCTGACTTCCCGCGAGAGCAGCCCCCAGGAGTGGAAAGGAGCACAGACAGCCGGGTGAGCTCCACTCATAAAACTTTAATATACTTATGCTGGATACTGCCAAACTGAGCCCACTGCAGGCCATCTGTCCACATAGGGGCTACTGAATGGGCAATCATAGCACTTTTATGCTTCTCCTAGGAACATTTCATGCTTGTGTTGCTCTACAACTCTTTTTACATCTGAATGTTGCTCACAGGTAATAAAGGTTGGGGACCCCTGACCTACCTACGGTTGAAACACTTATGACCATAAGTGAATAATCACTTAGGCCCATGAAAATAAAATTTTTTTTTTTATTTTAATAAAAGGTACACTCAACTGAATCACTAGACACCAGTGTGAGGACGCATTGGGCTCCAGACAGCTAGTGACCCAACAAATACACTACAGGTTTTACATAGACCATGTAAGAGGAATGTTCATTATTGATCTTACAGTATTATGGTCTGCAAATGTAATTTACATATAAAAATGGACAATTTTAAAATCTTATGAAGATTCTGAACTCTGAACATTTAAGGCAAACTTTGGGCCACTGGAAGGGCTTTTGAACATTTCTCAGTGGATCAATATTTTCAGTATAGTGTAAGGATTTAGCGTGAATCAAGTACTATGATGTTCTGTATAGACATTATTTTTGTTATTGGAGTTGACATGACAGTATGGGTAGTTAAGAGGCTAAGGTGGAGCCACTCCTTCTCTGAAGGTACAGGTAAGGGACCTGTTATCCAGAATGCTTGGGACCTGGGTGTTCTGGATAACAGATCTTTCTGTAATTTGGATCTTCATACCTTAAGTCCACTAGTAAATCATGTAAACGTTAAATAAACCCAATAGGCTGGTTTGGCTTGCAGTAAGGATTAATTATATCTTAGTTGGGATCAAATACAAGGTACTGTTTTATTATTACAGAGAAAAGGGAAATCATTTTTACAAATTTGGGTTATTTAAATAAAATGGAATCTATGGGAGAAGATCTTTCTGTAATTCAAACTTTCTGGATAATGGGGGTTTGGATAACGGATCAGCTGCTCTGGAAATGATCTATGTGGGGTGCCATCTTGTATAAAGTACTGGTATGGGACCTGTTATTCAGAATAGGATTTCCTAACTCATGTTTTCTGTAACTTGGATCTTCGTACCTTAAGTCTACTATAAAATCATGTAAGATTTAAATAAAGCCAGTAGGCTGTAGTACTCCTTCCATTAAGGATCCATTCATTATATAAAAACATTCCAGTAATTGTGAGTTCTCTATCTAATATTTCCTAATAAATAATTTGTATATTTTTTGAAATTATTGGCCCTTGAATTTTGGAGAAACTCACAATAACTGAAACGTTTTTGTGGACTTGCACCCTGGAACTGAGGTAAAGTGTGAGTATTCTCTCCTGATTAATTGGATAAAATGGGGTCTGTGGGAGACAACCTTTTCATAATTTTGAGCTTTTTGGATAACAGGTTTCTGAATAAACGGCCGTCCCATAACGTTACATGCTATTCCACCACTGTATGGTAGTGATTGTAACATATCCGACCCTTACCAGCAATATGTTTTACTCTTTCCAACTTCAATAATTCCCATGGAATCCCCATTCTTTTATTCATACAAAACTTTGCTCAATCCCAGAAACTACAAAATTTTTTCTGAAACGGCTGATTATGTTTCTCAGTAATGGAATCCAGAACCTCATTTAAAAACAGATATTAGTTTCAACCTTATTTTATTAAAAAAAACAAAAACTACAATATTTAAAGAACTAATACATCCTGCATAATAGACATTTCAATTGTGGTCTGTACCCAATTTGCTAGAACTTGTTCTATGAATACTGTATACGAACATGGAGGATTTCCAGTAAGGAAAGAAAATCCCTTCTCATCTCTGGGGCAATCTCATATTATCCCAATGGCATCATGAGAAAAGAGGCGCACGTTTTCAGTTCATCGTGTTTTTAGTAATAACATATTGAAAGTCTTTTAGAGATAGGTTAAGCCTATCCCAATGGCATTATGAGAAAAGAGGCGCACGTTTCCAGTTCATCATGTTTTTAGTAATAACATATTGAAAGTCTTTTAGAGAGAGGTTAAGCCATTCCATAATTTCCCATGTGAAAGAGAGCACCACGGGAGTTGGGATTGTAAATGTAATGGTAGGCCCTAGGAAGATTACAGGCACAACCCACACATAGGGCAGGGTTATATCCAATATCAGGAAGCCCCACCAAAACATACAAATAGGGTCCAAGCCTCAAATACCAATTGATTCAGCTGCCTTAAAACAATAAATGTGCATGTTTTTTAACGATTATATTATAGAAAGTTTATTTATAGGTTAGACCCTGGAAACTTTGCGCATTCCACAATCAGATGCCAATAGCTGTTTTGTGTTACGGTTCAACGTTCAATCGATTCCAACTGAATTATGTCACCTAAAGCTGGCCCGTATTATGCTGAAGCGTTTCTGATGTTAGAAGTTGATCTTTGACTTTTTAAGGTATATCCTAAGCCCAGCGTACAGGGGAATTATCCACACTATTGGGCTTTATTAAGAGCAGATGTGCTGTGTTTTACTTGGTGTACGAATGTGTTGAAATGGCACGTCCCAGGAGGGAACTCTTGCTTAAATGTACAACCAGGTCTGTGCCATACCTTGTCAAGGTTTATCAGATATATCTGCTCTTGTTTATGCGGTCTCTTGATTGGCACTCTCTGAAAGAAATCAATACAGGCTTCCAACCAGTTGTTAAAAGAATAAATGGTCGGGCTCTGAATTTGGGTTTAAATTAATACAGATAGAATCAAATACATTGACTTCTTTATACTGCAGTGGCTTGGCACCAGCGGTTTTCTGGTTAAGGGATCTTTTTGTATTTTCTACAAAAACTCATTTAAACATATAGGGACAGATTTATTAAGGTTGGGTTAAAGGAGCAGGAAAGGGATTTTACACTTGGGGGTGCTAAATGTTAGGCACCCCCAAGTGGCTACTTTTACCTACCTGTTCCCCTGGGCCGGTGCTCCTATCAGCCGAAAACTGCACTGGTCCGGGGTTCTTCTGGTGAGCACCACGGAGAGATCAACTTCCTGCTGCTTTGATTCTCAAATATTCTGTTGAAATCTCATGCACAGTAGAGCCGACTTTTTAGTTAAAGTTTGGCTTTCCGCTCTACTGCGCATGCGCAGCCCTGAGATGACGAGAGGAAGTTGACCTCTCCGTGGTGCTCGCTAGAAGAACCCCAGACCAGTGTGGTTTTCGGCGGATAGGAGCACCAGCCCGGGGTGTCAGGTAGGTAAAAGTAGTTACATGGGGGTGTGACTAACATTTAGTACCCCCAAGTGTAAAATCACTTTCCTTCTCTTTAAAAAAAAAAACTCTTCTTCTTTTTTTGGAAATAGCTCAAATACGAAAATACACCAGCTAAAACCTTTCAAGGTCATGTAGGAGTTGGTGGCATAGGTCCCTTGACCCATTTGAAGATGTTAATAGCCTTCATGATGTTCAAGTTTATTTCAGAGGATTTTGCTCAAAAACTCAATCAATTCAAGTGATTCAAGTTTTTTCTCTCCAAAAAACCAAACTAATTAAATTTTTCAGGTTGTTAAACCTCACTAATTCAATTTTTTTTCCATTCAAGTTTTTCTTAAATTAGAATCCATTCAAACTGTGAGGTCATTCAAGGTATAAAAAACCTCTAAAATTCAACCTTTCATAAACAACCCCCCCAGATAAACCCAATAGGCTTGTTTTGCCTCCAATGAGGGTTAATTATACCTTAGTTAAATCAAGTAGAAAAGAGAAAATGTAAATCATTTTCAAAAATGTGAATTATTTGATTAAAATGGAGTCTGTGGCCATCCAGTAATGGGGATTGTGGTTGTGGTTGGATCATTCCAATGACCTTGTATAAATGCCAAGGTGTTCATTAAGCTGTCTGGTTTTGCTTTTAAGGGTAAAACTATTTGGGATATTTTTATCAGGTTTTGTGGGTCAGATTTTATCTGATCTTGTCAGATAACACACAACACTTGTGAATTTTTTGCCGATTTGCCCATCACTAAACGCTGCCGAGTCTCGTTTTGGACGTGGGCGTCTGTTTTTGGACTCGGGTGTCCATTGCCGACGTTGGAAAAAAAACGGACGCCGGTGTAATTTTGCTGGTTAATAAATTCGCCCATTACTACACAACACCATGAGATTAGGAGAATGCTACGAAAGCTAATCCCCCTATAGCTAGAATGAATAGGATCAGATTTATTGTATCGGATAAAGTTGGATAGTGTAGTTTGTTTATGCATCTATATACAACAGTCAACAGTCGTATTTCAATGGGGAAAAAAGTTGGTCAGACACCCTCATATTTTATATTGTAATCAGATGAAGAGGCACCATGCTGCTTTCCCATCCGACAGTTGTGTCTCATCATATGGAAAACACAGCACATCAGTCCGTATTTTGTCCATCCAATACTATCCTACCAGATCACCGGTGGAGTTTAGCCCGTAGTCAATCAACTGAACAGTGAGCCACAATTCAATTGTAAGTGGTCCCAGTCAAAACCAATGATCATACAAGTAAGTATCTGACTCAATCATATGTGACCCCTTAGTGTAAATATGAACCAGGAGATGTAGGTGAATGATAATTTGGCTTTTGCATGGTTTTCTTCTTCTTCCTACTGGGATAGGAGGAAAACTGGTCATACATGTAGGGGTTAAAGAATAAATAAATTGGAAGCAGAACATGGGTGAGTAATGCAATCGTTCTGTGGGATTCACTTTACGAATCTGATGAAATCTATCACTCATTCCTACATTTCACCCCTAAGCTATGAAATGTATCTCAGCTTCATTACAATCATTTGCCAGTCTTTTACACCAGGGCCAAATGCCTATGGGTGTTATGCAGTCATGGAGCCAAGGTAACGCGAAACTTGCCCGTATTATTCTAGTTACCAAGGGACGTACAAGAGACATTATAGAGACAAATTAATTCTGAAATTGATCAGCCAAGCCTGTGCAATTCTTACCCCCATGTTTCCTATAAAGTAATGGCTTCTTTTGCTTTAATAGACCTTTTTAGTTCTCGTTTCAGTTTTAACAGAATAATATGCTTTCCTAATGTTTGTATTTGTCTTTAAACAAGAACTTAAGCTTAACAAGCAAGTAGGCTAGAAATATTAAGCTTCATTTTTTCATAGCCCTTTATTGGGGAAGAGCTACCTTTTAGCTGTGGGCCTCTGTGTATGCCCCCATTAGATCCCCAACTTCTACTGCTTATTCACAGCACATACTCCGTTGCCTAAGATTAGGGACCAACTTACAACAACAGTATAGCTGTAATATAAATATGACAATACAGGAATGCTCAGGACCAGGGTCTTTCTGGATAATGTAATTTGGATTTCCTTACTTTTACTATAAACTTTTTAAACATTAATAAAACCCAGTAGGTTGGTTTGGCCTCCAATAATCCTTATTAATTATATCTTAGATGGGATCAGGTACAAGGTACTGTTTTATTATTACAGAGAAAAAGGAAATCATTTTTAAACATTATCAATAAAAAGGGGGAAATGGGATCTTCGTGTCTCACCAGCCGTCCAGGGCAAACTGAGCATGTGCAGAGTCACCAACACAAAAAAAATGTGCAGATATAGGTTCTGTTATCCAGAAGGTTTGAGACCTGAATTTTTGTTCATAGGGGGTTTTTCCAGATAAGAAGGGCCATTTACTATGACACTCAGTGCTGCATTTCTGGTTGGGCTGACCCTAGGCCAGATGTTCACCTGCTCCTCTTGAGTGTGCCCCACCCCCAGTTTAAACAGCAGCGCATCCCTAGTGCTTCCACCAAAATTGGAAGGTGCCCCTAAAATCTTGCTGCCCTAGGCCCCAGCCTTTGTGGCCTTGCCATACATCCAGGCCTGATGGCGCTGGATGCAAGAGCTAAGGCACAAAATGTCTTTTAGTGTTCTTATTTTAAATAAAAACATATGCAGGGTGGACCTCTGCTCTTCAAGTAATTTTCAAAAAGTATTATCCAGGATCTGACTGTGCTTTGCACCTAGTGCTAGATTAGAAATGGGGTGCTAGGTGCAGAGCGCACTGCAAGTGGGTACCGGATAGTTCTTTACTGCCTGACGGACAAGGTGGTAAATATAAGGCTTCAGTGCAGCCTGTGCTGCTCCCTGTCTTTTGTACTTTATACCCTGCTCTGCTCTTTGTAAATGACCAGGGCTGCCATCATGGGGGCCACAGGGGGTATTGCTGTACGGGGCCTTAAGGCCCGGCTGTGCTGCACTCTTCAAAATAGCTCCCCTTGATAGCACCAAAGCCATGCCGCCTCTTCCGAAGTCCCGAAGCGACAAAAAGACCCAAAGCCATGAAAATAGCTGAAGTTGATGTCCTGGAGTGTCGAAAAGACCGAAGCAATGGAAATAGGCGAACTTGAAGTATTGAAGCCACGAAAAGACCTGAAGTCCCGAAAGGAGCCGAAGCTGAAGTCCTTAAGACACAAAAAGACCCGAAGTCACGAGTTCAGTTTTATTAAACACCAATTTGTATTTTTTTTCCATTTTTTAAAACCCCTAGCCACCAATGTATTATTATTATTATTATTTTTTAAATATTCTCATGTTTTGTTTTTTTATTTGTAACTGGGACCCTAGCGGCAAAAAAATAACTTTTACGGGTGGACCTTGCACCAATTTTTTTTTTTTTTTAAACATATGGGGGCCCTAACCGTCAATGGCTTTTTAGAACTTATGGGGGTGGTTTCACCGTTTTTAGTGATGTTCGTGTGGTCTTTTAACTGTGTTGTGGAGTGGGGGGGCCTGGGGTGGGGCTTGGAGGCAGGGGTGGACGGGGCCCCCAAAATTTTGTCGTACGGGACCCCGTGATTTCTGATGGCGGCCCTGTAAACGACCCTTATAACGTTTCCGAGCAGAGGTAAACAGGGTTTTCCTTTCTCCTGTGTCCTCATGATTATCTCATACACCTGCCAAACAGTCATTGCTGCATTCTGTGCATTGAAAGTGTTTTTACTACTAGAAAGTAAGCGGGTGCTATTTATATCAGCGTATATAAACATAAGGGTGTCTGCACAGTAGCAAATTACCAAACGAGTGAAAGATTTTACACACTTGAGTAAAATGAAATGCTGTTTTTTTTTTCCTCCCATTATCTGACAATAGGATGTATTTGTTCTGCCCCGACCTATTCCCCTGCTCCCTGTAAATCAGACATTCCTGCTGGCTTACATCAGAAGACAAGGAGCATGATTAATGCAAGCTGCTCGCAGAGGGATGACGTACAGGCTCAGGCAAAGTTTACCTGAGAATTATCTCCTGTACGGTTTAATGTCTGCGTGAGTCATGTGCTGAGACTTTGCTATCCTCTGTTCTTTAACATGCTTATATCACGCTTACCTCACCCAAGGCAATTCTGCTCTTTAACACTCCCAGTGAAATAAAATGCTCTAACATACAAGCTGAAGTCTTTTTTTTTTTTTAATGCTCTAAGAGTAGATTTGATAAAGAACGAGCTTTAGTATATCTGACTGATTTCTAGATAAATCCCCGGAATGTTAATCTCTGCTTACATGACATCAAATGGAATCCATACTTCCGATCGTTTTCACTTTAGTCGTTTACTCCATCCCAGGGGCATAGACTTCAGTGTTGCGTATTCCTTGACGTCACAGAACAAACCCCATAACAGCTGAACTACTCCATTACTCATAAACTACAAGGTAAACTGGCCATAGATGCAAAGATCTGCTCATTTGGCGACAAACGAGCGGATCTTTCCCTGATATGCCACTAACTGGCCGGGCTATATCGGGGCCGAACGATCGGATTATGAGAAGCGCAATGGACTTCCAACAGGTCATTCGGTAGAAAATTCGACCTTCCCAATCGATATTGTGTCCAGATATCGGTAGTGAAAACCCGTCAGAAGCCCCCATGCACGGGCAGATAAGCTGTCAAATCTGACTAAACAACTGATATTGGCAACTTTATCTGCCCATGTATGGCCAGCTTTACATGTAGAACGAACTCCCAAGTATAAAATGTAGTAGCCCTAGGGAGACCCCCTCTCTCTCTGAATAACTCAGTGGGGTTGGTAGGTGCCATGTTCTTTTAAGTGATCCCTTGGCTTTAAATGTGCATACATTCAGTCTAAGTCACTGCAGACAGCAGATTAAAGGGATTCTGTCATGATTTTTATGGCTTACTTTTTATTTCTAAATTACACAGTTTACTTTGCCAATAATTAATTCTACTATTTAAAATGTTATTCTACTATATTAGCTGTAATATTGGTGTGGAGGCAGCCACCTCAGTGCCTTGTGCCTGATTCTGAGTTTTGAGAAGGAGCCAGCACTTCTCGATGGAACTGCTTTTGAGGCTGCTATTGTTTCTTCCCTTCCCTTTGAAGTATACCATGACTTGGGTCATGCTCTCTAAGTCCACATAGTGTTAGACATGAGAATACCACCCAAGTAGGGGAAAAGCTGGGGGTTTCTGCTTTGGTGTTATGTTCAAGTCTACCACTAGGTGGTGCTAGTGTGAATGTTGGATTCAAACAAATCCTTCAGCAAAGGTGTCATAGCTGTTATCTGGTTAGCTGCCCATTGTTCTGTTGATAACCTGCTGATGGAGAGCACAAATCACATGACTGGTGCAGTTGGGAAACTGACAATATGTCTAGCCCTAGTTTAGATATCAAAATTAAATATAAATTAAATCCGGTTGCTCTTTTGAGAATTGGATTTCAGTGCAGAATTCTGATAAAGCAGCACTATTAACTGTTGCAGTTTGAAAAAAAAAAAAAATCCCATGACAGTATCCCTATAAGTGACACCCACCAACCTTGCAGTGCTGCATTTCAGGAACAGGCAGGGCAATTGGGGCAGTACTGGGTCATTACTGGTGTGGTTTGGCAGGAAGGCATCTCCCAGGCTACTACAGTATATGCATTGCTTTCATTTTCCTTCATTATTTGGAAAATTAATCTATTCTGCACTAAAAGCATAAAACATTTAGGGTACAAAAGTGTAATGTGCTAGAGCAGGACTTTCCAACTTAAGACTAGTGCAGCCCTCCAAGGTATTTTATGCACCACAATCTCAAATTAAATACATTTAAAAGTTCCTGCCACCTATGCAATACGTCCAGGTCTATTGTGTTAACTAAGCAAAACAGTTTTTGTCACATTAAAAAGATAGGTGTCAAACCCTTGTTCCCTTCATTGGTTTGGAATCCTAGTGAGCAGACATTTGTGTGGATTGCAACTAAACTCTCATGCATGTGGCTAAAAGGGCCGAGCATGCACCCAATCATGTGACATTCTACAGTAAGTGAGGAGTGTAATGGGACAGCTATGCCAGTGGCCTAGAAGTGGGAAAGGCAATATATGATTGACAACCGAGATCTTTAGATGTTAAAGAATAAATCTAGTTTACTGTACAGTTTTAAAAAGGCTTTTATTATACTTTTTTTTTATTATTTCTGAGTGCCGGTCCTCATGGGTTCAATCCGTATTTGTGACATTTGGCCAAGGCCTCCTCTTGGATTTTACCCAGGATACTGAGGTATGAAACCACAGACAGTAAAAGTGCAAGTGCAAAAATGTGCAACGAGTGCAGGACAGCATAGTGTGGGGGAGAGGACAAGACAGTGCACACTCAGCACCATTGAGGTATATCATAAGGAGAGAGAGAGAGAGAGTGTGTGAGAGAGGGATATCTGTCCGGTGCATGAGTATTCAATAGCCTTATGGCTTGGGGGAGGGCTGTAAGTGTGAGGGGTGTGTTTAAATGAATGCTAATAAACATCTAAAATCTCACCCTAATTAACCTTTAAGCAGGCTTCCAGGGGTATCTAAAATTGACAAAATGCATTCTCCCCCAAATCCCAGATTTCTGGAGAGGCCACCTAGAGAAGTTTTTAGGGGGCTGCATGCTGCCCAACCCCACACAGTGGTTCAGAAATGTAAATTTCCTGTGTGCAAATTCTCATTGCTCCTTCCCGATGATGGAAATTTGAGCAAATGAAAGGGAGGGGACAGGGGCGACAAACTACAGCGGGCCTAGGGGTGCCAGTTATCTAAATCCGGTCCTGCCCAGATCTCATTCTAACTGGCCTTCAGACCTGCCCAGATTGTGAACTACTAGTGTGAGGGCTCATTAGATGTTTTTGTATGACATCATCCACCTCTTTAAACATGCAATACAGGTATAACCAATAAACATAAAGAATAGCCCGCTCTACCAACATCATCCTAAGAAACAGCCATTTGTGTCCACCTTATAATTCTTCTTTGTGCTCATATAAGTTTTAGAAAATCCTATATTAAAATATCCACTGGAGACCCATCCTGTCGCTGGTTTTTTTTTTTTTTACCATTCTAGTGACAATTACGGCATGTATAGCTAAAATTGCTGTAAATCAGCGACAGACATGAGCTCTGTGTAGTATGACTCTGAGATTTAGGTTAATGCTGGGTTTAGAGTTCAAACCTACAATGTATATGCTACCAGCTCCAATGTACACCCCACGTTACAATATTTCCAAATCCAGATAGGGCAAAGAAAGGTTTATAACTGGGTCTTCTCTCAGCACAATGACTATGGAGTGTTTAGAAGGTTTCAGAGAAATTGGAAGAGAAGTTTAAGAGAATAACATAGGAGTTGGAGCCATTTGTCTAACTCCATATCCCTCACTAGACCTTGGCCTGCCAAACAGCCAGACTAATTGTCTCCAGGCAGCAGAGAACATAGCAGCCAGAATGATACTAAACCACAACAAACTACACGACCACATCAGCGAAACCCTAAAAGACCTTCCTGGGTTGTATAGTTCTGCTTTTGCACATACACTCATATGGACTCTCATTCTGTAAGGTGGAGGGGAAGCCGTGTAATCCAAGTATACATGAATTTAGCATTCCTTAGTGGATTGGTTATGCATGGTTATATACTAGTTCCTGGATTATAGGATGAAGTTCTGCAGCATTTCATGTGCACTGCAGTTTCATATCCAAGAATCTGGACAAAGCACAGATATCCTTTAAAAGCTATAGCAAGCAAAACGCTATGAGTATCTAGTATGGCATTTGCTCTCCTACAGTTCCATCTAACACCCACCTTCCATTAAAATTCAACAGATCTCTGCGAGGATCATTAAATAAAGTGATATAAACTGGGATGTTTGTTATTTCACTTTTGCGCTGGTTCAAATATTTTCTCTAAAGCAAATTCCCTGCTACTTTATTGCCTTGTGCCTATTGTCAGTTCTGTTGTCTGTAGACATGGTCTGTCTGTTATCTTAAAAGCCACATCCAGTTTATGGTTCAGTGGAACTTTAGATTATACCCAATCATGACTTGTGTCAGAAAGCCCTAATGAGTTATAAAAGAGTGGGGGACTTATATAATTGTTTCTGAAGTTTTAATGGTGTATAGAGTGCATTTAACTACATCCCTTGCATTCATCTGTGCAAGACTTGAGGTATTGGTACTGTTTCAAACCCTGAAGGTGGCCATGGATGTTACAATTACAATCTTTACTGGAAAAGATCTTTCCAGGAAAGATGGTTTGTTTCAATACACGTGTGTAGAGCTTTATTGACAGATATACAGGTAGAAACAATATAATTTTTGGGCCAGCCCGATCAACGAGCTGACTTATATCCAGGTCTTCTGCTGATAAGACCTCCATATACACCTCCATACACACACCAAATTATCGGTGTGTCTATGTGCCACTTTTATCGCTCTTGCACTTCTGTCCACGGTCTAGATCTAGTCTTTGGGAGATTTCATGTGATCCTGAGTAGCTGTCAGAACTACTACCAACCAGTGACTTGTAAGCAACATGATACTCCCCAACCCCTTGGATGTTGCTACCAGTGGCCTAAAAGCAGATGTTTGTTTTTGAATTCCTGGCTTGTAGGCAAGTTTTGGTTGCATAAAAACCAGGTTTACTACCAAACAGAGCCTTCCGTACGCTGCCAGTCTACATGGCTATCAAATGGCCAATCATAAAATTTATTTGCAATTTGTGAGTACTCACTTGTATCCGATCCCGTCACTTGGCCTTATGGCTTCTACCTGTCGGCTGGTCTCCGCTCCAGTCTTAGAAATGGCTTCCAATGTAATCGCATAGAGACAGGAGTCTTTGACCAAAGGCACTTTGGATAAAAAAAGCTTTATTCTTCAAGAAAAAGTGAACAGGTACCTTATTTGAAACCCATGGCTACACCCAGCCGTGTCTAGTCACCTGACGCGTTTCGTGCCTCTCTATTGCACTTCATCAGAGGTCCTCTGATGAAGTGCCATAGAGAGGCACGAAACGCATCAGGTGACTAGACACGGCTGGGTGTAGCCATGGGTTTCAAATAAGGTACCTGTTCACTTTTTCTTGAAGAATAAAGCTTTTTTTATCCAAAGTGCCTTTGGTCAAAGACTCCTGTCTCTATGCGATTACATAAAATTCATTTGACACCCCAGGAACATTTGTCATGCTTGTGTTGCTCTCAAACTCTTTTTACGTCTGAATGTGTCTTATAGGTAAACAAAACAAAAGTTGGGGACCCCTGTACCACCCAATTACAGACTTTACAACTGTAGATGCCAACACTTGTATTGACTTCAGTGTGTAAAAAATAAGGAAATCCAGTTTCAAACTGTTGTCCCCTCTGATATGGTTGGATAAAGAACCTTAAGGTAAACTGCAGCCCCCATGCCCTTCTGGCTGAACTGCAAACGTATATGTATAACATTTGTCCACAAAAAAAAAAAACTACAGTGACGTCACTTGTTGCTCCTTTTCTCTTTTTAAATTGCTCTGATCTGTGATCCGAAGCAGGTGCAGGGTAAAAGGTGGCATTTTGAATGGTTGTTAGTTTAAATGCTATGTAAGGAGTAGTTCATAACTTTAGTGTGTTATTAAATGACCATTTCTTATCAATTTTTCCATTGGTATTTTTTTATTTTTTTATAGTTTTTGTGTTATTTGCCTCTGACTCTTTCCAGCTTTCAACTGGCCCCAGCAGCCAAAAAAACAATTGTTCTGGGAAGCCACAATGTTATTGCTGTTGTTCATTTTTATTACTTAGCTTTGTGTTCAGGCCTCTCCTATTCATATTCCAGTCTCTCATTTATGTCACTGCATGATTGTTAGAGGTAAATTGGTCCCTAGCAACCAGATCGCTGCTAACGTTCCAAACTGGAGAGCCGCTGAGCAAAAAGCTAAATCATTCAAAAGCCACAAATTATGAAAAATAACAAAATGGCAGCTTTCTCAAAACAGCATTCTCTACATCAGTGATCCCCAACCAGTGACCCATGAGTAACATATTGTTCACCAACCCCTTGGATGTTGCTGCCAGTGGCTTCAAAGCAGGTGCTTATTTTTGAATTCCAGGCTTGGAGGCAAGTTTAGTTTAAAAAAATTGTACTGCTAAACAGAGTCCCTGTAGACTGCCAGTTCACATAGGGGCTACCAAATGACCAACCACGGCACTTATTTGGAATCCCCAGGAACATTTTTTATGCTTGTGTTGCCCCCCAACTCTCTTTCCATATAAATGTTTCTTAAAGATAAAAAGGATGGGGACCTCTGATCTACATTACAATAAAAGAAAGAGGGTTTCCATCTATGTTTTCTAGTACCCATGCATCCCCCTTGCTTTAAACCTACTCAGGGTTGGACTGGACCGGGCCAGATCCACACCATGATTTTATTCCAGAAAAAAAAAGGAATATATGTGCACACATGCGCCGGTGGGGGGAGTTGCCAGACAGGGAACCCTGAGGCAGAAGCCACGGTGGGCCCCCCAGTCTGACCCTGAAC
Source organism: Xenopus borealis (assembly GCA_024363595.1). Classification (NCBI taxonomy): domain Eukaryota; kingdom Metazoa; phylum Chordata; class Amphibia; order Anura; family Pipidae; genus Xenopus; species Xenopus borealis. The sequence goes on along the minus strand of CM044433.1, from coordinate 23,026,231 downwards.
CTTCCCCTAACTTGTGCCTAATTCTGTGCCATTAACCAACTGCTGTAAAACTATGTTCCTGGAGGCACAGTAAGTCATATTACCACGATGACAGACAGTTGCAACCCAGGAAACCAATAGAAAGCATCTACATCTTTTTCTCATTGTACACTGCCTAGCCCCCATGGGCATTGAGGGGTTCCACTAAAGCTTGGCACAACCTTAAGACTCTTTGGCGTCTATATTACACTGGCACCGACCAACATTAGTATGACGGGAATTCTGGATTTCAGTTGCAGTGGAAACAAACATTATTATGGAATTCCATCCTGACAGCTGGGAAGCCTAGCTATTTACATAATAGTATTACATCTGTCACTTACGATATGCGCCAATGGTTTTCACAGCAATCGGATATTTGTGTTTCTTCTACTAAATAAGCAACAAAGTGAATCACCTGCATCACTTATAGAGAAATGGCATGTACTTACTTGTGAATCAGTTCTCCGCTTTCTCAAATGCCGCTTGGGCCGGTGGTACCTCAAAAGAAGATGAAATTTAATTGATAATTGTGATTTATTTGCAAAAGGAAAAACTATTGCTAGTAACAGGTTTTATGTAACTGAGCATAATATTCCATGGTCAGAAAGCCCTAAGCAACCAGCCATTTACATTCACCATTGTAACGATACAAATATCAAACAATCTTTATTGTATCATACGTTATTTATATAGGGCCACCATATTCTGCAGCACTTTTTTTTTTTTTAAACAGGTATGGGATCCATTATCCGGTAACTCATTATCCAGAAAGCTTAGAATTATGGGAATAGACTCCATTTTATCCACATAATCCAAAATTTTTAATAATGATTTCCTTTTCATCTGTAATAATAAAACAGTAGCTTGTACTTGAGCCCAGCTAAGATATAATTAATCCTTATTGCAGGCAAAACAATTCTATTTGAAAATCTTGGGTTGCCACCTTTTCTGGAAAAAAATACCGGCTTTCCTATATATTTGTTTTTTTCCCCATTAATATTAGGATCAACCATCGTTTTTCCTGGTTTCTTTTGGCCCAGAGAGCAAGGTTTTCAGAAGTGCTGTCTAGGTCAAGACTGCCTGCCCCGTTTTCCTAGAAACCCAGACAGGATCCCCCTTGATTGACATGGTGATCAGCCAGTTGGTGATTGCCACATCATAGCCCCACCTCTGGTATGGCCTTTGCCCCACCCATGACATCAACTCCCCGCCCCACAATGTCACTGACCTCTCCCATGTCTGGATCCCAGGCCAGTAAAAGGTGGCAATCCTATGGAAATAGCATACTAAAAGTTAATTTAAAGATGAACACCCAAAGATCTCTGCTCTTTCACATCCTGACCTACCCCCCAATCTCCACTAATGACTACCCACTTTCATGCTGGGCTGTTCCACCCAAATTGAATACTGTACCACTAAAGAGTATAAATATATTTTAATTTAATCTCATCCAAATCTTAAAACTGATTCTCTCCTTTAAATATAGGTAAAAAAAAATGTAATTATTGCTCAAACTTGTTTTGGAGATTAAATATCTGCTCGGATGTCATTATTGTTCAGTTTGGCATTCTAATATTAAACCGGGTTGTGTTACTGAAATCCTGGAAACGCTGATCTGAATCATGTTTTGTGCTGATATATTTTTCCAGAGCCGCACTACAGTTTACTTGTACTTCAGTTTACAGATTGTCGTGTTGTTTCATTAGATCAAGCCCATCGTGCCTGTCAAATCAGAGCTTTGGGGCAGAAAGACCATTATTTATATTTATAGTCCTTTCCAATGCAACATTCTAGACACTGTCGCTGATTCCCTTCGAAGCTTATAAATGTGTTTATTCTGTGCTTATTTCATGAGGTTTAAATTAAAACATATCCATCAGTGGAAAATAAGTCAGGGCGAGTTTTAAAAGCAAAGTTACGCCACACCTCTAAACATTAGCCTGCTTCTTTTATACTGGACATAAATCAAAATGGTTTGTTGAATTTCAGTATCTGGAGATTTCCATCGTGCGTTCCTAGACTTTCTGTGTGTTTTGCTCTCGTTAACCCCAGAGAGTGTTACATACACAAAATGCCTATTTTTAGGTTCCAGAATTACACAAACTCTTTCATAACTCCATGACCATTGAAGGAAGTAAATGATTAAGCTCTGGGTCTGGCTTCCAAAACCCCTTGATTGGACTGGAAAGGAGAACTAAACATTGCATTCTTGATGCTTGAGTTGTGTATTAGCTGGCTACATTGCTTTTTGCTTATTTGTTTATTACTCCAATAATGGTGCCACCATGATATACAGCTCCTTATAGAGCACAGCCAGTATTTGAGATCAGTCGCCTGCTCAGAGAAGCTTATAGCAGGGGAAACCAACCTGCGGCCCGAAAGCTGCATGCAGCCCAGGATGCATATGAATGTGGCCCAGCTTGAAATGCTTGGTTCCAGAGGAAATGTCAAAATAATATAATAATACGTCTCTTTACTGTAATATCCAGGTGTCCCATATTCCAGTGTTTAGCTCCATCTGGTTATCCAACTTGTATTGTAGTTCTTCTATGTGTATTTTCTTTACAAAAGTGTTTGTATGTCTCAAGTGTGGCCCCAGACAATGTTTCTTTTTCCAGTGTGGCCCAGGGAAGCCAAAAGGTTGCACACCCCTGGCTTACAGTCCTGTTTCATCACAGTTTCATAATCATTTGTAGGAAACCCACACAATCATTGGTAGAACTTAAAAGATGTAACTAGAAGATCACAACTTCAAAACCGAGCTAGTGGGCCAATGGTGGACCTTCTTGTCAGTTCTTTGCTACTTATTCAGAATCTGTCCCAGATAGTTTATTTATAAAATAACAGATTTATCTTTAGGTTCAGGTCCACATCTCTTGCCAATGGAAATTTAATTAACTAAACCCTAAAAATTAATATAGGCAAAAATTCCATATTTTATATACTGCATGTATTGCAGCAGCCTAAAGTTTAAGCTTGTCAATAGCAGCAATGATCCAGGACTTCAAACTTGTCACAGGGGGTCACCATCTTGGAAAGTGTCTGTGACACTCACATGCTCAGTGGGCTCTGAGCAGCTGTTGAGAAGCTAAGCTTAGGGGTCGTCACTAATTATCCAGCAGATAATGAGGTTGGTCTGTAATATAAGCTGATGCTACAGGGCTGATTATTAAATTCTGATGCTAATTGCACTGGTTTCTGTGCTGCCATGTAGTAATTATCTGTATTAATGACTAATCAGCCTTATATTGTGACTATATTTCTATTCTATGTGTACTGTATATTGTGAGTGGGTCCCTAAGCTCAGTAAGTGACAGCAGCACAGAGCATGTGAATCAGTGAATCAGAATCAGAAAAGAAGATGGGGAGCTACTGGGGCATCTACTGGGGAGACACAGATCTTTACTGCTAAAGGGCTGTGGTTGCCTTATTTTGGTACAGAAGCACAAAACATTTCTAGCTATTTCTTTAGTAAGCTTTAGTTCTCTTTTAACTCTTCGAGTGCGAAATTTTGATCTCTGCGGTAGCGATGTGGACCCCTCCCTGGACCCCCCTCCAGGGCTGAAAAGGTGAGCGCGTGGGGAAAAGAGTGCAGCAGCAGGAAAGTTGCCCCAGGAGAACGAGGGTGTAGGATTGCTCCTGGGCATTGAGAAGGAAAAACAACAGCCTGCCAGAAAGCAGTTCCCTCCTAAAGTGCTGGCACAAGTCACATGACTGGGAAATTGACAAAATGTCTAGCCCCATGTCAGATTTCAAAACTGAATATAAAAAATCTGTTTGCTATTTTGAGAAATGGATTTCAGTGCAGAATTCTGCTGGAGCAGCACTATTACCTGATGCGTTTAAAAAAAAAAAAAAAACATTTTCCCATGACAGTTTCCCTTTAAAATATGTGTATCATTTCCGGTCTACTTCTTTAGTTGAGCTGTAGTTCTCCTTTAAAGGACAAGGAAAGTGTAAAATAGAACAAGGCTAGAAATGCTGTATTTTGTATACTAAACATAAACTTACTGCTCCACAATCCTAATCAAACAAATGATTTATGCTTTCAAAGTTGGCCACAGGGGGTCACCGTCTTGTACCTTTGTTATACATCTTTGCAAGACCAAGACTGTGCACATGCTCAGTGTGGTCTTGGCTGCTTAGGGATCATCATAAATTATCAAAACAGGGAAACAAACAAAGCTGCTTCAGTTCTGCATGGCTGGGAAGTATGGCTGTGGCTCCCCCTGCTGTTCATAAGTATGATTGTTTCACTGAGGGACTGTCTGACAATTCCTATCCACATAAGTAAATGAAGGGAGAATTTCACTGAATAGTCAGGTTTCTTATAAAAACGTTAGATATTTTTTAATTGAAGTATATTGGAGATAGGTTTCTTTTTCATTAAAGAAATTAGAAATGGGATTTTATGTTTTTGCCTTCCTTGTCCTTTAAGCTTACTCTACATGTTTTCTCTGCTTTGCATTTGTAAATAGATCTGGAGAAATCTGGGTAATCGATGCCCACGATGTAAGACTGGTCCATGTGTGCATACACTTAAAGATGGAACAGGTTTAACTGAAGCATCTGGCACACACATCTATACATACTAGTGGAAAGGTTCATTGCTCCACTGTGAATAGCTCTGCTGAAATGTGCAATGTATACTCTTAGATGAGAGATGGTAATAGTAGTGGATTCCTATAGCACAGAATTAAAACAGGAAGGGAGGGTCTCTTTGCTTGTCAGTATGTAGACTGAGAAATTCTGCAAAAGGAGGTCTCGCTGGCATATCGCCAACATCATAAAACTTTTTCCATCTACTCTTGGCTACGCTAAAAAAAGGGGGGCATTCTGCACCGATCCATTGCTTTCTAGGAAGAATGTCCATTTTCCAAAAGGATCATTGAAATGTTCAGGTGGTCATTATTTAAAATGTAAGATATTGCAAGGAGGACATAGGGTTGTGGCATGTAGGAGACTTTGATAAGCGCAACTTAGGGCAATCAGTGTTAGCAGGGCTAATGTACAGGGCTGCTGAGCTGATTATATAACCTGCTCATAAATGATCTGTCCTGCTGCAGTTATACCCTTCTCCCCTGTACTCTGGGTAAAACACCTGTGAGATGTGATGCATTGAACTGCAAGCTCCCAGTGTTGATGTGCCAATCCAGGCCAGCATATGATACCTCACGGTAGCGGAACACATGAGCTGGCAGTCTGGAGCTTGGGTGGGAATATAATAGGGCTGCGTTTTATGAATATCAGTACAAAAATTCTGCGCATTAACGCAAAGCAAGCATGTATTATTTTAAGGCTTTACTTTATTTTAAAGGGCAAAAGAAACCCTGATTCACTCAAGGTGCCAACATGTTAGGAATCCCCCGTGAAGCCAGTTTGCTCAGGCTGTTGATCCATTTAGGAAAAGTAACTAAAAAAAATTAACAATCATATCTGTAATTTTAATGACCAACCTGTAGGTGTAATTAGAAGACTTTGCAGCAAACTGAAGATGAACAATCAGGGGCCTGACATTGTGTTATATCTTCTTTTTCAGGTAAGCGACTGAGTTTTGCTTCTGAGTCTCTGGTAATGTATGATTGTTTTATTTTTAATGTATTCATTTAAATCTTATACATGATTATCATAACTAAGTAAAAAAAACAAGAATATATTTTTTTCCCTAAGCCTGACACTGCCTCCTGCTTTCCAGTAATTTATATATACGTGTCTGACCATCTCCGATGTTGCAAATATATATATATATATATATATATATATATATATATA
>CM044433.1:22988464-23018464 GCA_024363595.1 Xenopus borealis | reverse complement strand
GTTGACCAGCACCCAGGCAGCTGTGGATTGTTAAGAGTGCACCAGCTAAGCAGATTGTATGTGTGTGTGTATATTTTGGCCAACATTGCTATTGTCTACTTACCAAAAAAAAAAATTTTTTTTAGGTACAACAGTGATTATATAGACCACTACAATCTCTAGCAATATCCTATAAGCTATAGCTCATTCTTTGCATATTTGCAAGGATACATCTATATGAGGAGCAGCCGCTGTGTTATTTATGGAATCTTCTGTGTTAGAGTGCTTTACAGCTGCAATATTGAAGGGATGGGTTGTGCATTCCTCAGCTAGACTGGAGTGTGTAGTAGGTACTATAATGATCTTGCCTTCACTTTGGAACATACAGCTATAGACGATGATGGATTCCCAAATTTTTAGTAGAATATGTACTTGATAGTCTTGGTGCATCCCCTGGAAATGTTAGCTTCATATCGCATGCAACCCATTGAATTATAAATTGTCCGATAGAATATTTGGTTAATCAATGAACAACCAATTTCAACAAGCTTTGGAGAACCTTGGCATTGATGTGTCTGGGTTTTGTCTGTTGGCCAATGGTGGGAATCATGACAACCTCACCTCAAGCAGCCATTTACTCTTACATTTCCCTAATCAGCATAACAGAAATTAGATCTTCTGAAGAAGTACTTACTGCTCAAATGTATACAAAGCCCTTTCTTAAGTTACCAGCCCTTTAACAAAGCCCACCAGAGACATAATTAGTGTAGGAGAAAAAAAAGGCCATGTGGAAACAGTGAGGACTGCTACTGGCATATGTCATACGAAAGTAATGCAATTTTTTTTTGTATACTGTTTCCTGCCCGTCTTCCCATATGAAACTTAGTGCGTGTACACAAGGGAACAGTTTTGCCATGTCAGACCTCACATTCTAGATACTGCGGGACGCCGTTTCTCAAATGTTGGGTCAGGACCTTCAGGAGGGTCGTGGTAAAAATTGCAAGGGTCACAAATATCTTGGCTACCAACCAATGTTATGTTAATGTTTAAAGTCTATCATAATATTCCAATAATATACTTTTGAGGAATGTGCATAAGCTGGAGGCCTTAGAGGCTTCACCTTTTTCCTTGAGGAACATTCCTTTGTCCAGGAGTAGCTGACCAACAACTCCTTTCAGTAATAAACTAGAAGCCATCATTGTTCACCTAAAAATTAACTTTTAGTATGATATAGAGAGTAATATTCTGACAATTTGCATTTGGCCTTCATTTTTTTTACTATTTCTGTTTTTTTAACTATTTAGCGTTTTCTTCAACTCTCCAAGTTGGAATTTCAGCTCCAATCTAACTGCTAGAGTCTAAATTACCCTAGCAACCAGGCAGTGATTTGAATGAGAGGGTGGAATATAAATAGGAGATGGCCTGGATAGAAAGATAAAGTAATAATATGTAGCAATGTTATTTTTTGCTGCCGGGGTCAACAACCCCCTTTTTTTAAAAGCTGGAAAGAGTCGGAAGGTGGCAAATAATTCAAAAACTATAGAAAATAACATTGCTTAGAACTGGCTGTTCTATAACATACAAAAAGTTAACCAAAAGGTGAACTGTGCCTTTGGCTGTAGGGCAGCAGGTACAGTCATTATACATTATACAGTCATCATTTAGTACAGGTATGGGACCTGTTATTCAGAATGCTCAGAGCCTGGAGTTTTCCAGATCATGGATCTTCCATAATTTCAAGTCTTCTACAAAATCATATAAACATTAAGAAACCCAATAGGCTGGTTTTGCTTCTAATAAGGCTTCATTATATCTTAGTTTGGATCAAGTACATGGTACTGCTTTATCAATTCATATCAAAAGGAAATCAATTAAAAGAAATTTGGATCATTTGGATAAAAATGGAGCCTAGGGGAGACGGCCATTCCGTAATTTAGAACTTTCTGGAAAACAGATCCTATATCTGTATTAAAGATGAGTATAATGATTGGCAAAACCCAAGTGGCAGTATTGTGATCAGCAGCTACTGGTTTTAGGGATACACAATGTGACATTGTAAAAATACAGATCCCTATCATTGACATGGGAGCACCAGGGTTAGCTTTTATGGGTTTCGTGTTGAATGGGAAAGCAATTTGTTTCTTTGAACTCTATCTATTTTGAGCTACATATAAACAACCTGGTTTACATTAAATCCATATGAGCGAGTGCATTAGTAGCCTCAGCTGACACCATTTTGACTTGCAGCCCTGCTGCTTGAAGCTCAAGTTAAGCACGGCAATCTATCATTCCTGTCTCCTGCCCCATTTCCCTCGCTTTACAGGAGGCTGAAACATAACAACCCGTGTTACTGGATCAGAAATTACCTTGTAAACTTTATCTTGGTAATTATTTGGAACATTTTATGAAGGACATTTTCTGGGAATTCTCTGTAGCAAATAAGGATTGTACAAAATTATCAAAAAGTTGCCATTCTAGAAAGGCTGCAATGAGAATATTAATGGCACCCTTGGGCCCTGCACCAAAAGGACATTTAGAGAACACAGACATTATATAAAATAATTAGGTTGATTCAAGGAATCTAAACCAACATAAGTTATGGTGTGGCCAGCTAATAAATCATACTCCATAGTGGAGAATGCTCTCCGGGCTTTATTATAGCCTGAACTTAGAGATAAAATAAAGGACAGGTATCTCACTTAAAGGAGAAGTAAACCTGTCAGCCCCAAATGCCTCCCCCTCGCCCCATAGGCCCCCGGCCTACCTCCTCCCCCCCCCAGGGAAAGTGCCCCAAACTTGTAGGTGCTCTCCAGGAGTTCATGGCTGCCATCTTCTCACAAGCGGTCTTCTTCCTGTAGGGAGTGGCGTCTTCTGGCGCATGCGCAGTAGGAGGCAGTTGCCGGTTCCTGAGAATTCGTGACCTTTTGGCACATGAGTAGTAGATCGGGAACCGGCTAATGCTGCCTAGTGCGCATACCACAGTAGGTGGCATGCGCAGTAGTTCAGGAACTGGCAAATTATGCCTATTGCGCATACGCCAGAAGACACCGATGGGAGGCATTTGGAGCTGACAGGGTTTACTTCTCCTTTAAGTAGCAAAGTTCTGCTGGGAAAGGTCAGGGTATAGTGTATGGCAGGGGTCCCCAACCTTTATTACCCATGAGCCACATCATCAAAAAGTGTTGGGAACAATCCAAACATGAAAAAAGTTCCTGGAATGCTGTGATTGAATATCAGGAAGCCCCTATGTGGACTGTAAGCCTATAGAAAGCTTTGTTTGCCCATCTCTTGTTTATGTAATAAAACTTTCCTCCAAGCCAAATATTAAAAAATAAGCACCTGCTTTGAGGCCACTAGGAGCAACACAATGCTCTCAAGCCACTGGTCGGGGATCACCGGGCTATGGTATTGATGCTAATATTGATGTGAGTGGTAAAAATGTTGAGAGCGCTGGTTACATACATGGTTTTTAGGCATCTGCAGGGCTGGGAGTGTTGCAGAAGGTTGCAGAGACAATTGAGGTATCCGTTTATACTGCATAGAACATTGCTGCTCCATTATTGGTCTTAGAAATAATAATCAACCAGACAAAAATCATACATTTTTTTCCCCCCCAAATGTTCTTTGTTTTCTCATGAACCTGTCTGGTTACCTTGCTTCAGCTACAATTATTCTTTCTTTGATTAGCTCTGGTGACAGTTTTTAAAGCACTTCCCATAAATAAATTGTAGCTAAATATAGCGCTTTTCACGTCTTTGCCAATGAGAAAAGTCTACACTATTCTTAATCCCTAGAGTGGTGTAATTTTCATTATTTTTCTGACTCAAAATAAAGTGCGTTATGGGACCTGTTATCCGAAATGCTCAGGAACTGGGGTTTTCTGGAAAAAATCATTTAAACATGAAATAAACCCAATAGGCTGGTTTTGCAGCTTATTTATCATCAAGTACATGCTACAGTTTTATTATTCCAGCGAAAACTGCTTTATTATTACAGATGTTTGACCTGTTACCCAGAACAAGCGAGACCTGGGGTTTTCTAGATAATAGATCTTTCTGTAATTTGGATCCTTATACCTTCATTCTGCTAGAAAATGATGTAAACGTTTATTAAACTGAATAGGCTGGTTTTGCTTCCAATACGGATTAATTATATCTTAGTTGGGATCAAGTACAAGCTACTGTTTTATTATTACAGAGAAAACGGAAATCATTTTTTAAAATTTAGATAAAATGGAGTCTATTGGAGACGGCCTTTTCTATAATTCGTAGCTAACTGGATTATGGGTTTTCAGATAACGAGTCCCATACCTGTACAGAGAAAAAAGAATAATTTTTTTTTTAAAAATTGTATTATTTGGATAAAGTGGATTCTATGAGAGATGCCTTCCCCTAATTCATAACTTTCTGGATAACAGGTTTCCAGATAACATCTGTACATGGAAATATGTAAGCTATACTGTATATGTTAAGTATTAATAATTAAATTATTAGCTTTTATAAATAGGTACAAATGTTAATTTTCATAATTTTTATTCTTTTTCACACTGTAATACTGCATTATAGTCCATCCCTTGAGATTTATACAAGGTATAATATACCAGATATTATAAAATATAAGGACGTTATTTCCATGATGGTATTTGAGGTACATGGCCAGAAGCTTAGCGTAATCAGGTCATGAATATCCGAGGGGACTTTTAAAATATTTTTCATTAGAGTGACCCACATCTCCAGTAATAAAAAGAATATATAATATGCATTATTCATGGCTTTTATGTATGATCCTTATCACTGTCTCCAGAAAAGAATGGGTTTTTGGGTTCAGGCCACATGTGCTGCCTGCAAGTCCTTTATCAGTCAAAAACACCATTAGTGAAATCGGGCGGCCGTGCGACTTCTTTTGACATAACTGTTATATCTGTGACAATATTTGAATTTCCACCACCCACCGACACGATTAGGGCTGTGTCCATTGTAGTCTCAGGAAGTAAATTTAACATGGACTTGGAATAATTATACATACGCTGAACTAACTGGCTCGCTGTCGGCTACCCAGCTTCCTTTTTGGCATGTTTCAGCTTGATGTTAATATCAATTGTCACTTTAACGTCTCCTCGAGGTCATGCACCGACTGAAATTCTGCTGTTCGTCATAGTTCTTTTTGCATTAGATGCTTTTGATAATGGCTTAATTAACAGGAAGTCTCACTTTCCCCATGAATTTGCTTTCTGAAGGTTTGCTTTCAGTTTTATGGAGTCTGCAATTATGCAGAATGGAATCCGTATCCCTTCCTAGCATTGTTGGTTTTTCCACTGCAGCGGACAGAGCACATCTGACCTTTAAAGCAAACACACATCTTCGGGAATATAGATTTATCACCGTTGTGGTTCACTTTATAGTCAGTTGATGTTATTCTTCGGCCTTTTTTAATTGAGTTACTGCTGTATTCCTTTTCGCCTTTTACGAATGCCACTTGGAAACGTTTAAAGAAAGGAAAAGCCTCTTTTAATTAAAGGGATACTGTCATGGGAAAAAAAAATTTTTTCAAAACACATCAGTTAATAGTGCTGCTCCAGTAGAATTCTGCACTGAAATCCATTTCTCAAAAGAGCAAATAGATTTTTTTTTATATTTCATTTTGAAAGCTGACATGGGGCTAGACTAGACAATTTCCCAGCTGCCCCAAGTCATGTGACTTGTGCGCTGATTAACTTCAGTCACTCTTAACTGCTGTACTGCAAGTTGGAGTGATATCACCCCTCCCTTTCCCCCACCCAGCAGCTTAACAACAGAACATTGGGAAGTTAACCAGCTAACAGCTCCCTAACACAAGATAACAGCTGCCTGGTAGATCTAAGAACAGCACTCAATAGTAAAACCCATGTCCCACTGCGTTCCATTAAGTTATATTGAGGAGAAAAAACAACAGTCTGCCAGAAAGCAGTTCCCTCCTGAAGTGCTGGCACAAGTCACATGACCAGGGGCAGCTGGGAAATTGACAAAATGTCTAGCCCCATGTCAGATTTCAAAACTGAAGTTTGCTCTTTTGAGAAATGGATTTCAGTGCAGAAGTCTACTGGAGCAGCACTATTAACTGATGCATATTGAAAAAAACATGTTTTCCCATGACGGTATCCCTTTAAGAATTACTTTTTAAAAGGGTGTTTCACCTGTTCTAAGCAGTGTTTCAATTAGTCTTCATTATTTCTTTTATTGTTTTTATTTATTTGCCTTCTTCTTCTGACTCTTTCCAGCTTTCCAATGAGGGATCATTTACCCCATCTAAAAAACAAATGCTCTGTAAGACTACTACCCTACCAGGTTCGGGTTTCTATTCTGTAAGACTACAGGCCTCTCCTATTCAGATTCCAGTCTCTTATTCAAATCAATGAATGGTTGCTAGCGGAATTTGGACCCTAGCTGAAATTGCAAACGGGAGACTTGCTGAATAAAAAGCTATAATAACTTAATGACAAATAATAAAAAAATATGAAAGATCTACATTTAATACATAGAAAAGGCAGCCATTATCCTGTCTATTTGTTTATATCAGGCGTCCGCAATGTTTTTTTTTTTTTTATCTGTGATCTGTGTTCAAATGTAAAAAGCAGTTGGGGAGTTACACAAGCATAAAACCTTCCTGTGGAGTGCAAAATAAAGACTGTGATTGGCTATTTGGTTCCCCTGCAGGCCCGGACTGGCAATATGTGGGTTAGGGCAAATGCCAGATGGGCTGCTATAAGGTCCCATAGAAAGTCAGTATTTAGTGGGCTGGTGGGGACTGTTTGGGCCTCTATAGTGAGCTGATTGGGCCTCTGTGTACCTGAAATGCCAGGGCCTATTTTGATTCTCAGTCCAGTCCTGTTCCCCTGTATGGACTGGCAGCCTACAAGAGGTTCTGTTTGGCAGGACACCTGTTTTTTATGCAACCAAAATTATCCTCCAAGCCAAGATTTCAAAAATAAGCATCTGCTTTGAGGCCACTGAGAGCAACATTCAAGGAGTTGGTGAACAACATGTTGCTTGTGAGCTGCTGGTTGGGGACCACTATTTGCAAAGACAAACTAAAGACCTCACTGGAAGTTAATGGGCCACAAGAAATCTGCACCCAGCCCATGTCTGAGCATCTTTGATAGTTCTTGTAGATGGGTTAACAAGAAGAAACCTCAATTGCAGTGGGTTTGGAACCCAGATGAACCACAATTGACATAGGCATTCAGATCTACTTCAGATCTACTGCCATTATCCTCAAAAGAACAAAACCATAATCAACTGAACAATAACTAAAGTCCTCCTTAGTCATAGGACTGTATTACTGGTAGGGCTTCGGATCTCCTAGTCTTTCACCCCATTATGGAGAGCAGATGGGGAGATGCTATGCTTTGAGCAGGCACTACATAAGCAGCCACTTTTTGGAAGAGATAAATTCAAATGCGCATACAGTCTGTTTTGCTGTTGTTAAGATAATGGACGATGGCTTTGGAGGAGGTAGGACTGAGAGCAACCAAACAAAATAACTGTCAAGGACAGGGTGAGAAGGACCAAAAGGAACCAAAGAGCTTTCCTCAGTACCACAAATGTGAGAAAATAGAAGTTATGCACATGCCTCAGACTACACACATAGCACTGCTTTACAACTAGTATTACTAACACCAAAGTTTCCAGTATAACCATGGTTTTGCGATGGGTTTTTTTTCATATCCAGTCGATATGGAAATCAAATGCTTGGTAGAATGACAGTTGACAACCACTGATAATGAATAGCTTTGACTACATCTTGGACATGTTTATGCCACTCACCAGTGGTCTTAGACGTACCCCCACCTAATTTGGCCTCTTCCATTGTTGTTTCTGCAACACTTGCATAGCCATATAGGGGGGCTATCATGCACACATACACTCACAACATTTTGATCATCGCAAAAATTTAGCCACTTGCCCCTTGAATGCCTTCAACCACCCACAATCACTGCACAAAAACATACCAGCATGGTTGGCCAGTGGTGCTTCGCTTAAACCAGTGATCCTCAAACTTGGCCCTCCAGCTGTTAAGGAACTACAAGTCCCACAATGCAATGAAGGAGTCTGACAGCCACAGTCAGGCAAATGCGTTAAACTATCATCTTCAAAGTTGCGTGTCTATACCAACTCCACAGACACACATGTAACTACTTTCCTAACCTTTAATACGACCAGTAACTTGTGTTAATGACTTTGCTCAGAAAGATAAGCAGATTGCTTGCACACACATCTCACATAACAATGCTGACAGGAAAGCCAAGATATGTGAAAATGAATGAAGCCTCAATGATTCTCTCCTATTAATGAGGTGATCTGATTAGTTTTAAAAAAAACCCAACTGTATTTGTTTCATGACCTGTAAAATAGTAACCACCCTGCGCACTCTTGCTTTTATATCACCACAGATGTCATCTATTACTTCTAATGTCCTTTTTAGCCCTTTTAAAACTGTAAAATCTGCTAAATTTCACCTAAAATCATTGACATCAATTGGAAGGCCTTTTTTTTTTTTTTTATGTTTGGTCTGGTTGGTGATGCCCAGTTTTGTGCAGGCTTTCTGCTCCCTCCGATTGAAACTTGCAATGCAGTGTTGCTGATGCATTTGTTAATCTTGATGCATGGCTGCCAGCTGCAGCAATCTTTACAAAGAAATGTCGGATAGGTTACTATTGATGCAGGAAGAAGTGTCAAACTTGCTGCAATAATTACAGGCTATGTTTCTTTCTTTCTTTTTTTTTATGTAAAATAACATTTTAGTGTGAATTTGCAAAAAACACAAATTTTTCTACTAAATTGTACCGGTCTAAAACATTTTCCTTTGCATGTTTTACTGTAGATTGTACAGGTATGGGACCTGTTATCCAGAATGCTCGGGACCTGAGGTTGTCCGAATAAAGGTTCTTTCTGTAATTTGGATCATCATACTTTGTGGCAAACTCACTAAGCGGCAAAAATGCGCTAGCAATGGCTTCGCCACAATTCGTCAGGCGAATTTTCGCCAGCCTGCCGCTAATTCACTAAAATGCAAAGTTGCGCTCAGGGAGGTGAACGGTAGTGAAGTTGTGCTACCGTTACTTCTCCAGGTAAAGCACATTTGCTCTAGCGATGGCTAATTTGCATACGGCGCAAAGTTAAATGTATAATAGAGGTGTGTGTTACAGCCACTACATTTCACCCAGGAAACCTTTAATAAATAAAATAAAGTTGTCCTATTGCCCTACATGTGCCCCCTGTATAGTTGAGTTGCCATATGTTAGGAAATGTAGGGGGGAAGGAGGATAACCCCAAAAATGATGCTATTTTTCAGACTATCACCCTAAAAAAAGTAAAAGATGCCAGGGTATTTTTGGGACTTAGAAAAAATTTCAAGTTATTTTTTTCAGACTCCTATCTATTATATTGAACTTTGTCCCTTTGTCATTGCGCAACTTCGCCTGGCATAATCTACTTAGTTAGCAAATTTTTGCCAGGGACACTGTTAGTCAATTGGCGAAGTTGCGAAAGGACGTCACGCTGGCAAATAAGCGCTAGCGTTAGACGCTTGACGCTTTAGTGAATTTGCCCCCTTAACTCTACTAAAATAAGGATTAATTATATCTTAGTTTGGACCAAGTACAAGGTACTGTTTTATTATTAGAGAGAAAAAGGAAATTATTTTAAACCATTTGTATTATTGGATAAAATGGCATCTATGGGAGATGACCTTTCTATAATTTTGAGCTCTCTGGATAACGGGTTTCAGGATAGCCAATCCCATACCTGTATATTATTCCCTACAAACATAAAATATAGAGAACAAGCATGCAATTAATGACAGATACATCTCTATGAAGGCTTTCATTCATCCAGGTCATGGGATATCTAGTAGAAGTAAATCTGGACTTGCTGAGTAATCATTGAAGACGTTTCACTACTCATCTGAGCAGCTTCTTCAGTTGAACTGACTGGTAAGGGAAATCCTTGGCATATAAACTCTTCCAATAAGCCGATCACAATGGTGCAGTGTAACTATTCAAAGAGGTGACAAGTGAAAGTCACAGAGGTTGTGAATGCTTTGTAGTTAGTCTTCAATTAATCAGCAAGTCCAGCTGCTCTAGATTTACAGATACAGAACTTAGAGTGGAAGTTCTAATGAGAAGGTCCCTCTTTAATATATTTGTATTATAAACCCACTGGATATCATATTTGCATGAGTTCTTTATGCACAGACATGAGAAATTAGATGTATTAACTCCTCCTGTGTTACTGTAACTATCTGAAATAAAACTGTGATCTTCTGGAAAGGACAACTTCCTAACTTATATTCTTGGTTGACCATAAATTAATGGAATAAAACATTGTTAATGAGCTGCCATAAGTATTTTTGGTCTTTACACATAATATATAATTTTTGCGTATTAAAAGGGATCTGTGATGCTGATTTATTTTCCATAAAAATTTAATTATTTAGCTTGACAAACTAATCTTTCTGGCCTTAGAAATACACCGTTCATAGTAGGGACATGAATCTTGCTTGGATAATTTAGATTAAATGCAGGAAATTAAAACCAAAAAAATGCAAAATGCCAAGATTCCTTGACTGTGTCCAGAGTAAAGCCAATGGCAGCCACGCATTCTGAAACGAAGCATAAAGCACAATTTGTTTTCATATTGGATACAGAGGTATCGTAAACTTAATTGAAGAATTCCTTGAAAGTGAGGTCAGAATAAAAGAGATGCTAAAGGCTCTCATTTTCTTAAGTAGAAAGGTCTGTGTGCTTTAGGGCCTATAAAAGAATGCACAGAGAACATTTCAGTAAACATATCTGGCTTCTATTATAGGCCCTGCACTTACAGTGTTGCCCAGATCTCTTGCATAAGAATTGTATAATTAAGGAAGATCTAATTTTGTGGATTTGGCTGTCGCGTAAGAACTGATGTCATTGTGAACTATTGTAAATTTGAAACCTGATTACATGGTCTCATCTTGTATTTAATCTTCCTGGCTGCAACTGGTGATTTGGAGTTTGTGATGTAAAGATGTGTTCTGCCATTGGAATGTTATGCTCTAGGTGCAACCTCAAAAACAGAATGTTGGATCCCCAAGACTGAAATGGGCCTATTTGGGGTTTAGTAATGTAGTATGTACAAAACCTAGAACAAACTCGATGGTCACGGCTCAGACCTCCGCCTATCACAACTGCCTTTAGCTTCGGGAGGAGCGGCCACTTCTTGGACACTGCAAGGTCTTATAGTGAGAGGTCCAAGGGAAAAGTTCTGAGCTGGCTTGGGAACCAAACATGTAGTAGTAGGACGGCTTTGCGCCCTAGGCACGTGCCTACTCTACCTACCCCTAGTTCTGGCCCTGGGTCATTGGCTGGGTCGGTACCAATCAGGCACTGCAATACTAGATCAGGTAATAGAGTCGTAGTCTGGGTCACAGGCCAGGGTCAGAATCAGCAGTAGCACAGTACAAATTCAGAATCCAAAGAATGGCCAGTAAACAGGCAGAGGTCAGCACAGGCAGTGAAGAAGCAGTTAGGGACAGGCAAGGGCCAAGACTCAAGATCTGAAAAGAAGAAGCACACGCAGGAAATGAAATGGAGATCGACCTACGTTAGGAAAAGTCAAATGGAACAATGTGCCTTTAAATATTAGATTTTTGTGCCAAGAGCAATGACGTCATACATGAATCTGCGTCGAAACCCACCAGAACACAAGGTATTACTTAGTGCTCTGTGTATTGGATATCTATGTTATTGGCTACGTCGTACAGATAGCAATAGCAAAATGTGTTCTGTGGGTGCATTATTGTCCTCTGGGACAAACTATCTAAGAAAGAGGACTACGTCCCACCAGTCACATCGGTGATGTGTCCCAACTGGAATTGGAACAGCCAGTTACCAAAGGACTGACTATGGCAGCAGCAGTGATAACCCTAGTCTTAGTCACTCCTCTGTACTCATTACAAGTAGCCCCAACACCTTTACTATACTATGGTTACATCCTTAATTAATTACTATGACTCACAGAGAGATATAGTTTGTATGTTTCCAAAATGGCATCTTTTAACTTATTCAGGCAACCTAAGAAACCCCTTTAAATAAAAAAAAAAAAATACATTTTAAACTATTGTTAACATGGTACAATTCACTACTGCATATAGCCAAAGCATAACTGCCCAGGTTATCACAAGGGGTCACATTGCCTACACTTGTGAATTGTATATTTTTTATGTAAAATAAAAAACATTCCTGATGGAACGTAACTAGTATTGATTCAATAAGAGAAGAGCATACCAAAACACTACAGGTATGGGATCTGGCACAGGATAGGTAATGGATAACGGATAACATTATGTTCTACAGAGCTTATCTGCTATCTGCTGTGTAACTTGAGCCTTTTCTTCTTTCAATGGCTACACAGCAGCTTATTTATATAAACAATAATAGTGCTTCTGAAGCAACCACTGCAGTTTTACCAGTCCCGGACAACACTGCATTATATTTTTATTACTTTACTGGTCCTTCAAGTCCACATTCCAAGCAACACACATCAAAGACCTGTTGTAGTCTAGATATTAACGCAAGGAAATTAGTTTTTAAATAGACCCCCCTAAGGCAGAGGCAAAATGGATAACTGTACAACACGTTGCTGAAAGGTCTCTATAATTAAGAACAATATTTAGTAGATATTTCCTTTAACACAGAGTGGAAAATGGGGACACTTTCACCTGTATTTGTAAGAACATAATTGTTTGCCTTACTTACTGCTTACTCTCCTGTCTTGTAGGAGACAGGACTTTGACCAAAAATAGGATTACAGAGACATTTAGTGCACATAAGAAGTGAACTGCTGGTTACTAAATATGAACTTTGGTAGCCATTACCATTGAGGCATACACTACTGCAAATACGCCCAAGTCCAACTTCATGTACAATCCTCCTTTGCTACTACTTGAGGAGAATGGGGACAGTATCACAGATTTGGGATCTCTCTTCTTTTTTTTCTCAGTCAGTGCCACAATCTTAAAATCCACAGCAGTGCAGTAGCCTTTTATGTGTTTTATTGAACCCTACAACACTAAGGGGCAGACGTATCAAAGGTCAGATATTAGAGTTTTTTTTTTTTTAATTTGAATCAACTCGAATGACTTCAAAAATGATCTTGTTTAAGAGAAAAATTGAATATCTAAAACTCAAACTAATATGAACAACACGAAAACTTGAATCACATTCGAAGTGAATTAGACTTAACTTGAATTGGCCTTTTCTTTGAAAAAAACTTGATTGTCAGGAAGGCTATTGACATCTTTAAATGGGTCGTTGGACCTCTGCCATTTTCTTCTACATGAATTTGCCTGGTTTTTGGTGTTGAATAGTCAAACTTGAATTGTTCCAGGGTCCAGATATGATAAATCTCAAATTCGAGTTTGGTCTATTATGGACTCGAATTTGTAAGTTTTGACGAAAATCCCACTCGAAAATTCCAACTGGATTTCGAATTTCCAATTTGAACCTTTATAAACCTGCCCCAGTACATGTGAAAAGATCACCTGGTGGTTAAATCAGAAATTAATGAATTGAGCAACCTGATTGGTCTATGTGAGGTCAATTGTAGGCACAGGGTCTTAATATTTCTAACCAACATGACCTTGGCCAAATTTTACCCATATATTATGTATCAGCATAAATGTGTTTTTTTTCCTAGATTTCTTTTCTCCCAAGTCTATTTTTCCAGTACAACTGGCAGAACATTATCTGAGCATCAATAACTTATTTAAAGAGTTGGATCTTTGTCTCTATGTTTAGCCATTGTTTTAGAGTAGTGTCTTGGCAGCAAAAAATGTTCATGTTTTTAGACATTGCTTATCTTGGCTTGTGGGTCTAATCTTCTAAAGGGAAACTTGTGATTCTGGAGTATTTTTCTGTACTATGTATGTGTGCATGTTCATGTTAGAATGTTAATTTTAATGTGGTCAATTAGAATTTTGTTCACTTTTCTTTTGTGACATTCAGTCTCAGAGGGATCAACCCAGAGTGAAAAAGGACAGATGGGTAAATGGTCCCCTCAACAAAAGATCAAACCAGTGAAAGATGGAAGTGCCCACAGCCTTCCTCTTTCTCCTGTGATCTTATGGGTTGTTTATTAATCAGCTGAATAATGAGGGCACCATAGTTGGCATAAATGCATACATCTTGAACTGATCCCTACTTGCAAAACAATGGCCACTTCAGGGGAATCCAATATGTCTTTACCTGTAGTTCTGGTAGAGAAGCAGGAAACAATGAGGAAGAGAAGTCACCCAACTACTTGGGCTCCACTGTGCTCAATGAACGTTTATTTTCTCTGGAAATCTTGAGTATTGTATTGTCTTCCTAAATAAAAGGGTTAACAGTCACTTGATAAAGAGTCGTTGGACTCGAAACATGTAGTGCTAAGAATAAAAGTTTTTTGAGCAGCATTCCTGCCTACAAGCAATCCTTGTGACCATTATATTGTATTGTCTTCCTAATCCCTCCTAGAAGTAGTCAGCCAAGTCCTGCATTGATGAACAAGGGCCACCTGGCACTATGCAAATTGCATTGAGATTGCCCATGTCACAACATGCAGCCATTAAGCAAGTAAGAAACATAATAGCTGTAAGGCAGTGTTGCCAAGAGTGGTGTAACTTCGCACTAAGTAGTATAACTGTATGCTATTGCATGTGGGCACAGAACAATGTATCTGACTGGGTTACAGGGTAAAGGAACTGAATTATCAACGATGATAATGAGTTCTCATTAATTTAAATGGGCACTAACCAGTTGACCGGGCACATTGTAAATTGATACAGAGCTAAGCAGCCAGGTGTTAATGAACATCAGGGGTTACTATAGCTATACGGGCGTATTGCATCTGTGCATTGACTTGTTTAGATGAGCAAATACACTTGTATAGAATGGATTGTTGGCCTCACATTGCCACTGTGTGTGGCAAATGGAAAACGAACACATTATATATGGAGTGTGTCTCTCTAAGCAATTTCACAGGCCCAACTATTGTTTGAGTTCTGATCAGCAGTTTTATATTAAAGGAGAAGTACATTCTCAATCAATCCAAATGTTAATGATTGTAATCATTTACTTGATTCCCCCCAGCCTTTGCCCCTCTTGTCAGAAAACTGCCCCCGGCCAAGATACATTTCAGCAAGCATTTGAAACATTTTACTCGTCCTGGTGATTTCGACTTTCTTTTCGACTTTAGTGCTGTGAAATATGCTGGCACGATATAAATAAATGTTAATAAAAATAATGATACTTTAAATAAATCACTGATCTGTAGTCTTACATTATAATGGTGCCTTTCCTTGTTGCTCCAAGGGTTTCCAAGGCTGCCCAGTCCTTCTATATATTATTTGTGGGCAACAGTAATTATCAGACATGTCTAAATAAGTTCCCTATTCAGTGAAACATAAATGAAATGACGGAACCTTCCGTCAGCAGGCAGAACCCATGACAAAATTAAAAGGGGGGATGTTTATAGGGATTTACTAGGTTATAAACATTAGTTTTCATCACCTCATAACTGGTTTAACCCATGAAAGTCAGTGAAAATGAAAAGAATCTCTAGAGTACAAGGCAGTATAAAAAGTGATGTCATGTAGAAAGGTGTTTCATTTATATTGATAAGTGTGTGTTGGATTTACACAGCAATTTTACTCCACTTAAGAGGGGTTCAAGCAGTGAGTAAAAAGTGGTGTATAATTGGTACAACTTTTATGTAGCAGTTGCGCATTTTTATAAATCCACTTGATTTTGCATGGAGTTTGTGGTGATATGCGGTGTATTCAAGCTCTGCATTAATAAGTGCGCTGGAGCGCTGGGTGGCAATATACAGTGGAAGCCTGAAGACTCTTGTGAGCCTATGATATTAGGCTAAAAGCTAAACAAATATTTGCTAGTCGGTTAATGCATGAAAAGACTGTTCTGCAACCCCCCCCAGATGCTGTACTGGCTTTTGTATCCTAAAATATTTACAGATGAAACCAATTATCAGTGCAAAGATCGTGCCTGCAGTACACAATGCTGGGGAAAGAGTGATGGATACATTTACAGTGAAAACATTTCTGCTCCACGCATAGAGCACTAATGATTTAGCTTTCATTCAGTCTTAAGTTGTGGGTCATAAACAGTGCAATACATGTGCCTGACCCCTATCCATTACAGAGAACTCAATAGCAAGATGCCACACTGCTTTGAAAGCTGATAGTGTGGCTAAGCTCTGGCGCATGTTGGCTCACCTTGCCACACACGAGACAGGCATGTTTTATAGATTTCACTTATTGTCTCTTCGGGATTTGTGATCTGCGCCAAGGCTGTGCAATAAATCTTACAGCTCTAAAGTCCATCTTTAAGGGAAAGTAAGGGAAATATAAAATATATACCTCTTCTTATGTTCCACTTTCTCCACTAGGCCGTAGAAGTTTAGAAGGTGCAATATATTGTACTGTAAGAGAAAGAGGACTCTAGATTATTGTGGAATATATCACTGTCCAACATGGAAGTCCTTCAGTTGTGTTCAAAGTCTGGTCCCTGCCACCTCTAAAGATGGCTACTGCCAGGGTGCAGATTGAGCATGTCTACATGTCCTCTGCTGCACAACATGAACCATCAAATCCCCTTAGTGACAAAGTCTGTTACCTCCTGGGTGGAAAGGACAATCTTGGGCCACTGCATTAACAAGTACAGGGCCAGAACTAGTGGCAGGCAGAAAAGGTAGATGATTAGAGTGTAATAATGAGGGGGCGCTGGGAAGCTGCCTCTAAAAAATTTTTCTGCCTAACCCTAGTCCTCCCTTCTCAGTCCTCTTCCTTCCCTCCTGACACCCTCTTTCCCCTCCGTCCCTTACATTTCCCCTCCCTCTGTCCCGCACATGAGCACACCTGCGGGGGCGGAGCTTGCCGGCCAGGTTGCCTAGGGTTCCCTGGCCCAGCCCTGAACAAGGAGTTGGAGTCCTTTAGTGTAGGAGGTCTCAAAGCACATATACAACATCAAGTAAGGATACACTAATACTGGACACAAGGTTGTTGCATCTGGCGCAGTAGCGCATGCATGTTAATACTTGCACTAACGCCAATGCATCTGCTTTTCCACCTCTGCTGAATATTGTGCAAGTGTGCCTATTGATGCTGGAGAAAAATGCAACTGCCACCACCCTGGATGTGGCTGTAATTCCACGGATGCCATAGTAAGTTGCATCAGTAGCTGCCACAGACTTGTACCCAGCAAATCGTAGGCTAATGCCACTTTTTAACATGCTAGAAGTGACAAACCCCTCTATGAAAATGTCTTCCACACAATTGTCTTCACTTTGACATGTAGCACAAGATTACACTGGAATTATTGGGTGAAATTCTGCATTATAGGGGAACAAAAGTCCAAAAATGGTAATTTACATATTGTAAGGTCGTACACAAGTCTCCTCATCTGTGTTCTCTATGCCACCGATACTCTCACCACACAAATCAGCCCTTCCATTTACATCACCAAATTAATATATGTTAAAGTGCATATCATACTGTCTCAATGTGACTTAGAGTGGTGCTTCATGGTGCATGCCTGATGGCCCCACTAACCCCTCACCACCCATTCCATCTGTTATCATATGGCCACACACATATAAACCAAGTTTTCCAGTTCTGACCAGGCAGTTGCCCAGTGCATAGGGCTCATGATTGTTTTTATCCTTCAGATTCTAATTTGATAGACTCTGGGTCAGTTGGAGTCAAGGGATAAGCTTTAGTCAGCATGGGGGCCACACCTCGTCTGACTGTCTGATCCAAAAACCAAACAATCAGACAAAACGTTCTTCCACGTTTATAGCCAAATCACATTATCCAGTGACTTTTTCTGCAGACTGAAAAATAGAAAGGCCTAACAATGGGCTCTTGTGTGCCCAGTTGTATTCAATAAAAAATAATTGTGCTTGCCCTTGTTTATGGAATTAAAAAAATGAATTTATCTAGGGTGCATTTATAAGGAGCAGTGTATCAGTCACATTGCTCCTTTTTTCCAACTGCCAAACATTAAAGTGCTTTGGTCATTGCAATTTATGGTTGTTGGCTGCCAGGGTGAAAAGGACATTCAATTCTGTGGTTTTATCTAGAGTGATTACAACTTAACTTATATCTTTTGGACTGCAGATAAAAAATATGAGGCATTTGCTGCTGTTTTTAGCAGACAAGAAAAAACGCTTAGGGAGTGAAATGGGTGAAAGGTGGGTGCTGGTTGTACAGCCAGTTGTGAACCATCTTTGGTCATTTCAATAAAATAATGGAAACTTAACAACAAACACACTATGACCAAACTACCCAACACCCACCCACCCACCCAACCCACCTACAACCATTATACATTCTGTAAATAGCATCTCACCCAAGTTGGCTAGATAAGACCAACTTTGGGAATTTTAAAATCCTATAAACAATACATACAAAACTGTCCATACTCTTAAAGCATGGGTCATCCAACCTTTTTTATCTGTGAGCAACGTTGAAAGAGGGAAAACATTTACTGGGGGCCAAATAAGGGACTTGATTGGCTATTTGGTAGTCCCTATGTGGATTGGTAGCCCCTATGTGGATTGGCAGACTACAACAAGCTCTGTTTTTCAGTTCACCTGTTTTTTACTCCAAGTCAGGAATTCAAAAACAAGCACCTACTTTGTGGCCACTGGGAGAGCATCCAAGGGGTTGGTGAGAAAAATGTTGCTGGTGAGCCATTGGATGGGGAACACTGACCGATTGAGCCACTCAGATATTTGCCCCCAGGCCAATGATCAGGCCTACAGAGATCTGTTGGTACCTTATCAATGTGCCATCCTTTACCGAATTTTCTACCCTGCCGGAACTTGGTCAGATATCTCAGCCTGGAGTACCCAAACTGGGACCCAATATATGGTCATCTTTTAAAACTACTTAAGCTTTTTAGATAGAGTTGTAAGCTTAACTGTTCTTAAAAAATGGAATAAAAATTTTAAGCCAAGTAGACTTATAAATATGTTTGTTTGGCCAACTGTCAAGTTTACAGTAATGTATGCTGTTTCCCACATATTTTTGGGGTTAAAAAATGTTAAGAAAACAGAATAATTTCTCATGAAACGGCTGGTTCCGTTTTTGATGATTTATATACATATATATATTTTCTCGTTCATATGGCATATGTTTGTTAATTAGAAATAAGCAGCCATGAGAACTGAAATTTCTAAAGTTCCTCTTTATATTGGAAATTCTCTTAAAAAGCATTTTGGTCACGTGTAATGACTGATGTCATTGTGTAAGTAATTATGGGGTATTCAGAGCCAAAACGATCTTTGAAACATAGTGTTCCTTTTGTAGCTCTTGATTTTAATTGAGGAATGTAA
This sequence comes from Xenopus borealis, assembly GCA_024363595.1. Classification (NCBI taxonomy): domain Eukaryota; kingdom Metazoa; phylum Chordata; class Amphibia; order Anura; family Pipidae; genus Xenopus; species Xenopus borealis. Next base: position 22,999,079 of record CM044433.1, on the reverse strand, counting down.
TTTATTAAAGGTGCAGAATCCACTAGTTTCTTCAAATTAAAGCCTAGAAAAGCCTCCAACAGACAACTGTAGTATTGTGTCATGTTATAGGGGCAACCACAGCAAGCAATGCAATCTAGAGGTAACGCCGTGTCTCCTTTAATTAGATGAAGCATTAGATAACGTCTTCTGTGTGTCTTTTCTCAGCCTACATTCCCAGCTTGCTCTTTTAGCTAAAGGCCAAAACAAAATAGTGTGAGGTCAAGTGTTCCTGTACGTAAATGGACAAGAATTTTCAAGGAGAAAAATGCCAAAAGGATTTCAAAAAAATGACGGGAAAGTCGATTCATCCTTTACCATCATAAATTCCTGGTTGGTTGCTGTGTTTCTCTGGATGAAACTACAGACGTCCAACTGTCCATGGCGAGTGTGACATGGAGATTCTAACTTTTTGGTTAGTTTGATATACCCCTTTGCTGGGCCACACCCCACTTTTTGTTGGCTGCTGCTAAAAGACTGAATCAATTAAGGGAGTTAGAGTCCTGCAGTGGGTCGGGTACCCTAGGGTAACCCGCAAAAACCTGTGGTACCCTGCAGGTTACGGGTAGAAGTTCCGGGTGCGGGTATAGACGCAGGTCGGTGGTTCTCGGGTCTTCTCAATAGCGATCTTTACTCATTTTTTCTGATCACGCCTACTTCTGATTATGTCACCTCTGTTTACAATGACAGCACTTCCTGATTCTTGATGGTCAGCGGGTCACAAGTCCAGGTTTGCGGATAAGGTACTAGTGGGTCGAGTAGCAGGTCCAGGCGGGCAAGAACGCAGGTTGCGGATCCAGGTTGCGGATTGCAGGTTGCAGCTATGCATCGGGTGTGGGTTGCAAAAAATTGACCTGCGCAGGACTGTAAAGGGAGTCACTTGATGTAACATTATTAGTTTTAAGTAACAAAATGACCCATTTTGCCTGACTCCATTTCACAATAGAAACCGCCTGTTATAATCGGTGCTTAAAGGAATACTGTCATGGAAAAACGCATCAGCTAATAGTGCTGCTCCAAAAGACTTATGCACTGAAATCCATTTCTCAAAAGAGCAAACAGATTTTTTTATATTCAATTTTGAAATCTGAAATGGGCTAGACATTTTGTCAATTTCCCAGCTGCCCCTGGTCATGTTACTTGTGCCAGCACTTTAGGAAGGAACTGCTTTCTGTCAGGCTGTTGTTTTTCTTTCTCAATGTAAATGAATGGAACGCAGTGAGACATGGGTTTTTACTATTGAGTGCTGTTTTTAGATCTATCGGGCAGCTGTTAATCTTGTGTTAGGGAGCTGTTATCTGGTTACCTTCCCATTGTTCTGTTGTTAGGCTGCTGTGGGGGAAAAGGGAGGGGTTGATATCACTCCAACTTGTACAGCAGTAAAGAGGGATTGAAGTTTATCAGAGCACAAGTCACATGACTGGGTGCAGCTGGGAAATTTACAATATGTCTAGCTTCTTGTCAGATTTCAAAATGAAATATAAAACAATCTGTTTGCTCTTTTGAGAAAGAGATTTCAATGCCGAATTCTGCTGGAGCTGCACTATTAATATGCATTTAAACTTCTGCATTATAATGATTGTACCCCCTGTATGAGGATATTAAAGGTCACCTCGGACTTCTGTGACCTGTATAGAAGCTCTTGACCTTCAGTCTTGTGTCTATCTTTGGTGGTGGAACTCCTTGGTGACTTATAATATCCTTATATTTTCCAATAGGGGGTACATTATTCCATATATAATAATTGGGGGATGAGTATGCAATGCCCTGGTTATTGCTAATACACTACAGAGTATTTTTCAGAGTTATTGAATTCAACGGGCTGCGGTACTTGCAGCTTCTAATTACCTTTTTCCCACATTAGCAAAGAGGAGCTTTCATTGCTGGAACTGTCTAGACCCAAGATACATGTCCATCACAATGGTCATTCATTCTTTTCTTTTAATGCATGTATTCAGGTTTCTGTGCTGCCCTTCTGCATTGTAGAGCAGTTCAAGTACCTGCCCTTTCCCTTTCAATAAAAACTGAGTATATTATGTGCATTTTTTTGAGGGAATTTAAACAAGACAGCAATTCATGTTTACCATTGTAATGAGCATAAGGTAAAGTGTGATTGAAGCTGAAGGCCTAACTACCTCGAGTCGCCACAAAGCATGACTTCATTGCAAAACAATGCATGGTCCTGAATGTCTCATTGTATTCCTAATCTTTATTCAACAAAACAAATAAAGCAAAGAGGTCCTTCTTATTTGTGTGTGCGGTAAGGAAACCAATGAGATCATTCTTCAGGTCACGCCATTTATACCACTTTAGCATTGCCGAGTCTCAGTCTAACCAAGCATGGTAATGTAAAGCCAGATAGCACTGCATTTAGAAATGGATAATTGCACTGTAGGTAAGCTGGGATTTAAAGATGTGATTAAAATAATGAAAGCTGAGCGAGACAACGGGCTCCTTTTGAGTCTACACTTTGCTCGGTGGCCACCAGCCATCATTTAAGGGAGACTCTTAATTCTTTGACGGTAGACTTGGGGTAGATGTAAGGAATGCTGTCTGCAATTTGTTGCCAAGCTCTTCATTGCTAAGCAATTATGAGCCAACAGGGAAGGCTCTTGAGTTTGCTTTATAGCGCAATACTTGTGCCCAATGATACTGAACATATCCGGTAACTGTTTATCTTGGGCTGAATGGTTCTGTTTCTCTATCAGGAGGATCATTCTGCCTCTGTATTGGAAAGCCTACATATAGCAGAAGGTGATATTCTGCACCTTGCCTCCTCCTAAACATCATGGGGCAGATTCTCTAAAGGACGAAGTGGCCAACGCTAGCGTCCCATCCAGAAATCCCATCCGCAGGGACATCGCCAATTCACCAGCAGGCGTAGAGGATAATTCACTAGCTAACGAGACCGTTGTTAGTGTTCGTTCACACCCTATCGCCAGGCAGCATTTCGCTCTTGCGAATGGTCGTTACTATGCAAATTCACTAAGTTGCGAATTTTACTGAACGTTACCTCTTTCACCAGAGTTTACTTCCCCACCTCAGAGCAAGCGAACTGATAAAACAAAACTATATCTTGAAACTCCTCGGTAACTTATAATATCCTTATAATTTACAAGAGGGGTTACTTCATTCACTATATAGTGATCTTTTTACAAGAATAAGTAAAGGATAAAATATAATAGGTTTCTTGTAGTTGTACTGGGCTGCAGAACATTTGGGGCACATAAAAGTTTGGGTCTACCATTTTGAAAGTCTCTATGCCAGACTTCCTACTTTGCTTTATTGGACGCTCCGTAATGACCCCTGCATCATAATTGAGCTTAGTAGAACAGGAACAGTCCAAGCCAAGGCTACAGTATCTTGGGTAGAGGAGACCAGAAGAGCCAGCTGACTTAACCATAGTCTAGGCAGTTTATAGTTAAGGTTTATGATATAAGTAGGCATTAGACAGCATATAGGGGGAATTTCAGGGTGTCATATACAGTATATAGTTCCCTTGCCCTTTAATTTATAAGGGAAGCCAGCTTAGTGTTTGAACAGCGTGTTGTATAACCCGGGGTTGTATATCTTGTTGTCCATGTTGATTAATTAAAATTTTAATGACCCATTTTTATTAGGATCCGAATGATATATTTTTAAGTGGGTTTGCTGAATGACACGACTTTAAATCTGCAGAGCGTGTTATTTTAATGCAATTCTTTGGCACTCGGCCCCCTTCCTTATTTAGTGCAAATCTGCTCCTGTAGAAAAAGAGAAAAGCGTTTGCCAAAGGAATGTTGACATGTAAATGTGCATGGATTTTTAAGCTCTGTTCTATTAGTAACTGATGAAAAATGTAAATGTTGAGATTTCTGGTACGGTAGCAAGAGAAAGGAAACTGTTAGGCTTCCTTTTATAGATAAATGGAGTGGAGGCAAAGACGTCATAGAAATCTATCATATTGTTATTTTTATAAGAGGTTTTGGTTCAGGGATAGAATGACTCTGTCATGGTGCTGCCATAATAATATGACATAAATAATGAAAAAAAGGCTTGTTTTTAGTGGTGGATTAAGGGACCCCCCACTTTCTTCTGTGCCAGGGGCAACTTGCCCTCCCATAGCTGACGGGGCCGGCACTAGAGCTACAGTCCACTCAAGTAAGTTGCCTGGTAAGTGAGCTGGATGGGACAAGCATAATTGCAGGTATTGTCTGAAATGTGCCCGTTTTTCTGAATGATGGATGTTTCTGTAATTTGGATGTCCACATTTTATGTTAAAAGTCATTTAAAATGAAGTTAAAACGTATAAAATGAAATTAAACGTATAATAGAAGTATATGTTAAAGCCACTACATTACACTACACAAGCCCAGGAAACCTTTAATAAATAAAATAAAGTTGTCCTATTGCCCTACATGTGCCCCCTGTATAGTTGAGTTGCCATATGTTAGGAAATGTAGGGGGGAAGGAGGGTAACCCCCAAAAATTTTTCTCTATTTTTCAGACTATCACCCTACAAAAGGTAAAAGACGCCAGCTTTTTTTTTCAATCTCCTATCTATTATATTGAACTTCGCCAGGTCAATAGCAGAAGAGGTAACGTTCAGTAAAACGGTCATCTTAGTGAAATAGCGTAGTTACGTCCCTTCGTCAGTGCGCAACTTTGCCTGGCGTAAGGGTGCGAAGTTTCAGCAGTCTATCTACTTCACTAGCGAATTTTTGCCAGAGTCTAACTTAGTAAATTCGCGAAGTTGCGAACTGACGCCACACTGGCAAATTAGCACTAGCGTTAGACTCTTTGCGCTTTAGTGAATTTGCCAGTAGGATGGAACTACTTTCTGGCAGGCTGTTATTTCTCCTACTTAAAGGAGAACTAAATCCTAAAAATGAATAGGACTAAAAATACCATATTTTATATAGTGAACTCATTGCACCAGCCTAAAGTTTCAGCTTTCAATAGCAGCAATGATCCAGGACTTCAAACTTGTCACAGGGGGTCACCATCTTGGAAAGTGTCTGTGACACTCACATGCTCAGTGGGCTCTGAGCAGCTGTTGAGAAGCTAAGCTTAGGGGTCGTCACTAATTATCCAGCAGAAAATTAGGTTGGTCTGTAAAATAAGATGACACTACAGGGCTGATTATTAAATTCTGATGCTAATTGCACTGGTTTCTGTGCTGCCATGTAGTAATTATGTGTATTAATGACTAATCAGCCTTATATTGTGACTATATTTCTATTCTATGTGTACTGTATATTGTGAGTGGGTCCCTAAGTTCAGTAAGTGACAGCAGCACAGAGCATGTGAATCAGTGAATCAGAATCAGAAAAGAAGATGGGGAGCTACTGGGGCATCTACTGGGGAGACACAGATCTTTACTGCTAAAGGGCTGTGGTTGCCTTGGGCTGGTACACAAGCACAAAACATCTTGTACAACATTTCTACCTACTTCTTTAGTTTAAGTTTCCTGGTCCTTTAAGGTCATTCTGTTCACTCCAAAAATATCATGCCAGCCAGCTACTAGCTCTGGGCATAACAGGCAATGATAGGTCAATGAAACGCATTGACAGCAGGAGTGACATCTGGCGCAGCTGATCACAATGAACGTAAGTGGGATTCCAGATGTGCCATTCTTGGTGCTTATTTGGGCCCTTCTGGTATTTTAGTTTTGCAGTTTCTGGAGTGTTGGGGAATGAGCAGCTGTGTTGTACAGAGGGGCGGCAGGATGAGAATAAGAAATTAGCACTAAATGCCCTATTTATCCAAAGTTTTGCACAGTTCTTAGAATGTTCCAACCTATTTATGAACCTTCTAGAACATACCTCCCAGCTGTCCCTTTTTCGGAGGGACAGTCCCTCTTTTGACAGCTCAACCCGAAGCCCCTTGTTTGTACTGAAAATTCCAATTTTTCTCTGCACTTGAACAGCCAGGAAAAGAAACAACGTTTCTTAACTTAATTGCCTTTTGGCAGAGAGCCCAGAACTGCCACAGCAGAAGATAAGATACTTTTGTAACAATTTCAAGATAAGTAATTGTAACAATATAAGATAACAGGTCCCTGGGAAAAGTTATACTCACAGCTTAAAGGGCAATTCACCTTCATTATAGGGTGGGGCCACAAAAAATGGTCATGGTCAAAAAAATAAATATTTCGCCGCACTAAGCGTGGCAACTTTTTTGTCCTTTTTATTTCAAAAATGTTGGGAGGTATTAGTAGAGCAATGTTTCAGCCCAACATGTTTCTAGCCTCTCTCTCTCCCTTATTTATTTAGCTTAAAATACCAATTGTTTTCTATTGGAGAATGGCAATTTTTTAGGCTAAACAGGAGAAAAACATGATTTGTCTACAAATTGCTTATTTTGTCAGAATCATTAAAATGCCATGAAATGAACGGGTTTTGTTGTAAGGTTTTATTGCTCTGATGACGGTTCCAGCCCAACAGCAGCAGAACAGTAACTATAAATCAATGTAAAGCATTGACCCGTGTGTGTGTATATAATTAGAGGTGCCCCCCCAGTGTAAGTGTTTATTTGTAGGGATATGGTACCAGAGTTCTATTTTAGAGACAAATCACGAAACCACCTATTTCAAATTGCTTTTTTTATGCAGGAATGGTTATTGTTTCTATGGCTCAGAGCAGCCAGCAACAAACGCTTTTTGAAAGGCTGGAGGAATTAACGCGGCACATCAAATTCAACGTCGGAGCGCCGCAATTGTACGCCGACCCCCTCCCTGACCTTGCAAAAAAATTTGGCTCCACACCGGTCCCCGGGCCAAAAAAGGCTGGGGACCCATGTGTTAGAGGATGACCAATTCTAAGCAACTTTTCAACTAATCATTATTTATTTTGTATAGTTGTTTTTACTTATTTTGCTTCTTCTTTTGACTTTTTCTGACTCTTTCCAAAAAACAAATGTTCTATAAATTTACACTATTATTATTTGATTACTCATCTTTCTGTTCAGGCCTTTTCCTATTTATATTCCAGTCTCTTATTCAAGGTTGCTAGGGTAATTTGGACCATAGCAACCAGAGTGCTAAAATTGCAAACCGGTGAGCTGCTGAATCAAAAGCTAAATAACTCAAAAACCACAAACAGAAAACGAAAAAACAGTTGAAAATTGTCTCAGAATATGCATCTCTACAACATACTAAAAGTTAATTTAAGGGCGAACAACCCCTTTAATAGAATAAAATTCCAGCTGACTACAATAAAATGTCATGCTAGAATTATCTAGATAAACTGAATATAAACTATTCAGTATAAAAGTATTGTATCTATTATCCAGATAGCTCCAAAATACAGCAATTCTTTTTCTACTAACAAACAATTTGTCTGTTTTGGACTAATTGTCGAAAGGATCACATACCTATACATATTTTTTGGAACAGATTTGTCTTCCCCTTAAAAGGATACTGTCATGGGAAAACATGTTTTTTTTCCAAAACACATCAGTTAATAGTGCTGCTCCAGTAGACTTCTCCACTGAAATCCATTTCTCAAAAGAGCAAACATATTTTTTTGCATTCAATTTTGAAATCTGACATGGGGCTAGACATTTTGTTAGTTTCCCAGCTGCCCCTGGTCATGTGACTTGTGCTCTGATAAACTTCAATCACTTTTTACTGCTGTTCTGCAAGTTGGAGTGATATCACCCCCTCCTTTTCCCCGCCAGCAACAACAGAACAATGGGAAGGTAACCAGATAGCAGCCCCTAACACAAGATAACAGCCCCTAACACAAGATAACAGCTGCCTGGTAGATCTAAGAACAACACTCAATAGTAAAAGCCAAGTCCCACTGAGACTGATTCAGTTACATTAAAGGACAAGGAAAGTGTAAAATAGAATAAGGCTAGAAATGCTGTATTTTGTATACTAAACATAAACTTACTGCACCACAAGCCTAATCAAACAAATGATTTATGCTTTGAAAGTTGATCTGGGCTAAGCTTAGGGATCCTCATAAATGATCAAACCAGCACAAGTCAAATAATATCTGTCAGAGGCCAAACTTTCTTCAACTCTACAGAACCAGTGGCTGCAGCAAAATAATCATCCAAATAGAATCCCAGTTTATCCGTTTAAATCTGGCTCCATGATCTTTGTCCCTGCAGCTGGAGTTGGAAACAGCAAAGGGGATGTAAAGGCAAAAATAAAAGCCAATACAAATCCCGACAGCCGACTGCAAGTTCAGCATGACTGGGATGTAAGGTGGGGGGCTCCCCCTGCTTTTCCATGGTATGATTGTTTCCCTGCCCAGCAGTTAGGGACTGTCTGATAATTCCTATCCACAGCAGTAAATGAAGGGAGGATTTCATTTAATACAGTCACGTTTCTTATAAAAACGGTACACATTTTTCAATGAAAGTATATTGGAGATGGATTTCTTTTTTTTTTTGCCTTTCCTTGTCCTTTAATCCCTGCTAAGGCCTCACTGAGCAACTAAATGGCTGACCTTGACCTCTGGCCACTATGAGCCTCCGAGGATATATCACAACGGTTTCCCTTTGTAGACCCACCCTATCTCTGCCCACGAGGAAACTTCAGGCGATTTTGGAAAGCAAAGTGCTCCAAGTACCATCCTGCCAGCTATTTACTTTCTAGTTGGCGGGAAAGCGTTGCAGGGAGATTAGTTGGCCGAAGAAGAGGCGATCTGTCACTGGGCGACTTAACTCCAAACAGAAATGCACAAGCACAATGTAGGTTGTCGCATGTGTTCAGCTTAATTCCTACTGGTTTTTAACCCATTGTGACATTATCCTTTTTGGCCCTTTTGTGTGCAGTGAGCTGTTCCCTTTGCAGCTTGGTTTCTATCTTCTTTCTTTTTAATAGTGAATGATTAGTCTTTATAAATGCACGCATTAGTACTTGTTACCGACCCGAACACTGCCCCTGTTATCTGATCTAAGCAAGGCAGATAATGAGCGAATTAGAGCTATGATAAATAGTCTAGCAATGCTGCCTTGTAATCTGCCCAGTTGCTTATGTTTTATTTCAGCTTTAAGGTCATCTCTAATTGTACGTGTAATCCGATCAGAGAATGATTCAGTGTGTAGTCCTTTATCAGAGGCACAGCATGATTCTTTTTTTCTACTTTGGACAAAGTAATAATCACATGCAGATGCTTCACATGGGGTGTGGGGGTAAGTTCAGCGACTCTCAACTCCAATGCTGTAACCAGTCATGTACTTTAGAGGAACAATAATGTGCCCCAATGACTTTTCTGTTTTTTTTTTTTTTTACTAGAGTGATAATGATCAGGCCTAGAGCCAGTTCTAATATCCAGAAAATGCTTGTACCCCTCCCAGGGCCGGATCATTATCTTTCTTGTTACCTGGAGCCAACTGAGGCCAATACTGGGAGTTCAGTGGTTCCCAAATGTGGCTAAAACCATAGCAGTTATGTTCCAACTGTGAGAGAGACAGTTCTCCTTGCTGTTCTTTTCCTGCTAATCGTTAAAGGGGTTTTACACCTTTAAAGGGGAATTCAACTCCTCTGGCGCTAAACCCCTCCCAACCACCCCCCGTAGGCCCCCTCCCCATGGCCTACCTCTCCCCCTGGGCAAATACCCCTAAGTCGCTACTTACCACTCCGTGCAGGTCCCCTCCAGCCAGGCTCACGGGCACTGTCTTCTCCAGCAACGTCCTCTTCTGGATCCGTCGGCGCTTGGCAGTGCTTCAATCAGTGAACTTTGGGCGCATGCGCCGTAGTAACAGCCGGCAAAGGCGTCCTACTGCACATGCGGCGTCGACCGCCAACGGATCCAGGAAGAAGACGTTGCTGGAGAAGACAGTGCCTGTGAGCCTGGCTGGAGGGGCCCTGCACGGATAGCCCTGTATAGCCCTGTCATTAGTGGCATATTGGAGAAATATCTGCTTGTTTGGCGATGTCGACCAAACGAGCGGATCTTATAGTCTATGGCCAGCTTAAGTGCATAAGTACCAACTGCCCCTAATCACCAGTCCTTGGTTTTCAAGGACTAGGTTGTAGAATTGACAAACTGCATAGAAGAATGAACAGAAATCAGCTACTGTGTTGTATAATACTGTTCCAACACTAAAGCAAAGCGAGAGGCTGAGGAGCCACACTACCAGGGCAGAAAGGAAAGTAAAAAGCTACTTTTAATAGCTGTTTTGTTTTTTTTTAATGGAAACTTAGATACATAGACCCTCCCTAAACCCTCTCCCTAAATCTCACTCTAACTGACCTTCAAGTTGAGCCCCCTCTCTCACTGATTTAAGCCCCCCCCCCCAAGAGAGGGTCCAGCCCCACAGTCAAGGAACCACTGCTTTACAGAAATACAGCTGAAATGAGTAATTCATTTTTCATCAAGGCCAATAGATGGCGCTAGATCTCTAAGTAATGGCAGTAAAGGCCAGTTTTGATATGTTTCTACTTATGTAGGTTTAGATGTGTTCTTACATTTAGCGTTGGATGCTGACTTTTACATTTTTTTATTTTGTATCATTTCATTTGATAGCGGTAGTAAGATGTTTTTGCTATAAATGGCTAGTATGAGGAAGGCAAAGAAATATGGTGAAACAGAACTTGTCATACCTCCCAACTGTCCCTTTTTTGGAGGGACAGTCCCTCTTCTGAGAGCTCAACCCG
>CM044433.1:22968545-22987245 GCA_024363595.1 Xenopus borealis | reverse complement strand
AGCTGGGTTGCATGGACTGCAGCTGGGTTGCATGGACTGCAGCTGGGTTGCATGGACTGCCTTTGGTTCCCAGTGATAACTTCCAGCAAATTCATATTTGAGTACTGTTGGATTTACTGTGGAAATGTCGACTGCATTGTAAAATCTGATCATGGCACACAAAATACAAGCTGTGAAATGCCCAACATTGCCCCCTGCTGCATTTTATTGCTGTGGGATTCTATGAAAATTCCAGCACAGGCTTAAAAAAATCACCTGGTTTCACATGGTAATTTTAGCAGACACATAGGGGGTGTAGTACAGGGCAGTTCTGATGGCTGACCTCACATTTTTAGGTAGGAGAAAAAATGTGGCAGGCAAATAAATGCCCAGTGAGCAGCACAAGGGTGTCATTCTCTGCACTAGTGGGGCTTATAATCTGTTCTATACCATAGACACACACATTCACATTTCTTTTTTTTTATTGAAGCCCAATAGTGATCCATAACCCAAGTACAACAAGGGTGTAATACCCATAGCCATTTTAATTTAGCCCCACCCTGTGTATTTTAGCCCCCCAGCCTAATTTAGTCCCACCCTGTGTCTCTCTGCCCCATTTTAATTTAGCCCAGCCCTCTGTATCTTTGCCCCCAGCCTAATTTAGTCACGCCCTGTGTCTCTCTGCCCCATTCTAATTTAGTCCCTCCCCATCCTAATTTAGTCCCTCCCCATGTCTATCTACCCCTTTAGTCCTGTCCTGTGCCTTTCCACCCCCAGCCTAATATATTCCAGCCCTCTGTTTCTCCCAGTCTATGAGCCACATTCACATGTAAAATTAGCCCCTGCATTGAGGCCACTGGAAAAAAGATGGAACGGAGAGTCCTTATGTACAAATTAGAGAGGAAAGTGCATTTTTGTTGATGCAAATTGCAGTGTTATTTTCAACAGATATAGGTCTTGTGGCTTATCATATCTTATAATATTCCCCTTCTATTATTCCCTGTATATTTCAGTGATCGCTGTGAACTGCATTTTCCGTAAGCGAGCTAGAGTTACTGGGGCCTGCCTTTTTAGCCATGTTTACCTTTGGGTTGCTGTGGAATATGCCTGGAAGTTTCCCAGTCCTGCCATGTGCAGTAGCTGTGGGATGGGGGCAGCTGAAGGCTTTAATATTGAATGAACCACAATTGCTTTCGCACACCCTCTTTTCCAAAAGAGAAAACAGATTCACCTGGTGCCTGGTGTATGGAGGATGCGGCTCCCTCCCAACTCCAATCGTAGAAAAATTAATCACACTGGCACACAGGAATTGTTGATGCAGGGAAACCCTTGCAAAAAACTTTTTACTGCGGAAGTGCAACGTTTCGGAGGACACGCCCCTAAAGATGAGGACACGTTCATCTTTAGTGCTTATTTCAACAAAGTGATACAATGTTCTGAGTCCCAAGTTAATGGAAGATACTGTGTTACAATAGTGCTGATTACCTAAAAAAGACATAAAATTGTAACTAATTTTATGTCTTTTTTAGGTAATCAGCACTATTGTAACACAGTATCTTCCATTAACTTGGGACTCAGAACATTGTATCACTTTGTTGAAATAAGCACTAAAGATGAACTTTTAAGCTTTTAATCACTATTGAATTTTCATAACTATGTATCTTAAAACACTTTTACACATTGCATTATCCAATTATGTTAATTGGTTCTCTTTAAAAGCACTGTTGCACTTTGATCCACATGCTTGACAAAGGGGGCGTGTCCTCCGAAACGTTGCACTTCCGCAGTAAAAAGTTTTTTGCAAGGGTTTCCCTGCATCAACAATTCTTGTGTGCCAGTGTGATTTATTTTTCTACGATTTAATATTGAATGAGACACAATGTGATTAAGGGTAGGGGCAGACGGGCAGATTCTTGGAGATTTAGTCGCCTGGCAACTAATCGCCTCTTCTGCCGGGCGACAATCTCCCCGAACTTCTTCCTGCCTTCAGTCTGCTAAAATGAAGAAGTGCCTGCGCTACTGTACTCGTGGCGTCTCGATTTCCGTAGTCACCTGAAGTTTAGAAATCAAAGCGATTCGAATGCGCTAGCACATGCGATTTTTTATTATAGCAGAGGGAAGGCAGTTCGGGGAGATTGTCACTACAGCAGAAGAGGTGATTAGTCGCCAGGCGACTAAATCTCTCCTAACCTGCCCATCTGCCCCTACCATTAAGCTAAGAACACGATCCAAGACCATAATTTACAGCCGCCCATATAACACACACATAATGTAATTGAATTATAGAGCCTTCTGATAACCCCCACGCTAATATGCAACCCATTGAACAAGCAAAACTACAACTAACGTTGCACCTTACCAAATGGCACTTTACTATTGCAGGCCCGCAGGAGGCATATGAGTGAGTTAGCAAAGGCCATGATCTTACTGCTACACTTTTTCAAGGGTGCGACTAAACCAGAGTCCTCTGGGGGAACCCACATAACCATAGGGAGAAGACACTGGTGGGAATGAATCCTAAAATTCAAGCTTGGTTTATCAAAAAACTAACCACCCTCCTGCTTCATTTCCTCTGCCCTTCAGCTAGCAAATAGGCACTTTTTACCTGGGTGGGGACTGGGGGTACCCAGGGTGGGCAAATGCTGATGCAGAAAGGTCGTTTTTGTAAAGTATATTAAGGTTTCAGTTGGGTTTCTACCAGTGGGTAAAGGCACAATGCAAAATAGGGGGGGGGGTCCTTCTGCCCTCTTTAAGTTAGCAGGAATGGTAGCATGGTGCCAAAATAGTTACAGGTGACCAAATATATTTAGGGTTGCCACCTGGCCGGTATTTTACCAGCCTGGCCGGTATTTTTGATGGTTGATCCCAATGTTATTAATAGGAAAAAAAGATAAATATATAGGAAGGCCGGTATTTTTTTCAAGAAAAGGTGGCAACCCTAAATATATTCCATATAATTTACCGTATCATGTGCATTATCCTATTCATTGCTGTTTGCTTGAGCATGCATGCATTTCTCTATAGTGACCACTAAAGTGACTAACAATTCCAGCGTGGAATGCTCCATGTGCATTATCTGATCAGATACTGTTACACGCTACTTGCTGACAAGCGGCCGGACTTAGAATCCCGTAGATATTTTTGTTTATACTATTTAATCTGCCGGGGCTGTAACTGCCTCTATTTCTGGGCACGATATATATTTAATTTTTTTCGTTACTATGGCAAGACAGAAATAGCCGGTCATGGCTAATAGTGTTAGGGCAGGCTGCACATTTGCAATTGACACTTTATTAATAATTTCCCTGAAGTGCCACTGCCCTTGCTGAAGCTTCTTGGAGAGTCAGCGGTACAAAATGTATTTTTAAGGAATATCTACTGATCCTTCTCATGCTATTAATCTTTCCAAGATAATGAATGTCAGCAGAATGCAGGACACCTATTTCAGATTGCTGAGAACACTTTGCCCTTGAGATCCAGCTGAAGGGTATGGTTTCAGGATATTGCAGAAGATACAGTAGGGTGGATGAGGCATCATTCTCACCAGTCCTCCCTGTGCAGCTCATTAATACCTTTGTGTTCTGCAGATATCATGCACTGCTATGATGGGCATATACTGTTAGACCACTTCAATTGGTTGGATCATAAAGGGGGCTAGAGAGACCTGTCTGGAAAGGACAGAATCAATGGGTCAATGTGGTTGACTCCTACTGAATTTTGAACCCTCCCAATAGATCTCTTAACTGATTTTCAGGCAGATATTTGTTGAATAGGCTATCGGGGCCCCTTTATATGTGGGAGGTAAGTTGGCAGCTTTATCAGTACCTTTATTGCCATCTCTAGGCTACACGAGTATATTGGTTAGCTTCTGCCTGGGGTTGAACCAGGGAGGTGGTGTTTCTGGCCTGTCTGACTTACAGCTTTTGCCCTGGTTCACGCCCCCATTGCTATACTTGTAACTGCAAACAGGGCAGGGCTTTGTTCATCAGTTATCTATCTGGCCCCCTGCCCTGCACTGAATTATTGCCCAATATAGGTTCTGTTTACTAGTTCCTGGGTTGATTATTGTTGATATCTGTGTTTGACCCTCTGCCTGATTGACACTGATATTTCATTGCCTCTCCTGACCCTGGCCTGTGACCTTGACTAGGCTTCTGTTACAGATTTTATACCTTATTGTCTGATCCTGGTTATTGACCTGGCCTGTCCCTTGACTATGCTTCTTGTTTTCTGTTCCTGTACCACAGGCCAGAGCCGGGCCACACCGGCAGGCACCCTAGGCAACTTGGCCAGCCATGGCGCCGGCTGAGCACCGGTGTGTGCATGCTCGTAGGCACCAGGAGGTGACAGACAGTGGGGGTGGGCTACAGAGCAAGTACTTGCCTGGCAACCTGTCCAGCTTTGCACGCTAGGCATGTGCCTACTCTGCCTTGACTCAGCCCTGCCACGTGCAGGTCCCTTTTTAGCCCAGAACTCTCCCCCTGGACCTCTCACATTAAGACCTGGCGGCATCCAATTAGCGGACGGCTCCTCCCGAAATAAAAGGCGGCTGTTAAAAGCAGAACAGTGAGCTTTGACCAGGACCTTGCAGTTTTTTTCTGGGTTTGGGATACCAATCATTACATTTGTCTTGTGTAATAAATTATATCACTTATTTCCCTCTATATAACACCCCCTGTTTCTCATGGCCAATTAATACACAGCTTTAGAATAAGTGCATTCTCACTTGGGCCTCAGATTACTGTAGGAGCAGAAAGCCCTACAAAATAAAAGCGTTTAGTATTGATAAAGGGAATATTACATGCAAAATGCCTAAGAGAATATTTTCATTTTCCTCAGTTTTTTTTATTTTTTACTCTTCTGATGTAGTTTTAATTTCATGTTAAAAAAACGTTTTTTACACTATTGACAGTTTTTTATGAATTTGGCCTTGAAATGAATTCTGTACTGGGTTTCAGCTGAGGGGTTAGAGAGTGTTCTGATTCATCCTTTGTACCAAAATAAATGAGTGGTTCCTTAAATAACCCTGCATTCCTAAGGTTGCTAGCAGCATAGTGGTGTACATTGGGTCCATGGGGCTTTAAGCTAAGAAGTGCCTATTTCATTGAACAGCATTAATCACTCTAAACTGCCAGTGCCGTGATTTTTGGCTAACCAAAAACTCTGAAATAACAAATGCAGGCGTGTTTATCTGAGTTGGACTTTAAAAAAATTGCTGGAGTCCTTTTCTGTGTTTATTGATACTGTGAGACGCAAGATCACTTTAATGTGGTCGTGCTTCAGAACTTTGCAAATGAAGTCATGTCGAACATCTGAAAAGTGTGCCCTGACTTCCCCATTAAAAATTCGAAGAATGCAATTTGAAACAGGATTTTAATTAATAAGTAACATTTAGAAAGGATTTAAGGAAATATATAATGCTGGTTAGTTCACACATAGACAATCCAGTTAATATCTAACTGAGCTCTGTGGTCACTTGTTCATATGGTTGATCTGCTGTGATTAGGCAAGAAAAGGCTAATTCTACTGACCAATTGGCTCTTTCAGGGTATTTATGGGTTTGACTTCTGGAACAGGGTTGTATTTCCAACTTAGGACAATCCATCAAAGCATTTTCCCCTTCCATTGAACAGATATATTAACATATAAAGCAACCAGTAACTGATATAAGAGCTAAAGAGGAGCCTGCCCAAAAGAGCTTACATTCTTAAAATGGAATCCAAAAAGGGATTGACTCTGCACATCTCCTCTACTTATGTTTTTACCAGTAATAATTCTCTGCAAGTATATATACAGGTACAGAATCCATTATCCGGAATCCTGCTATCCGGAAAGTTCCAAATCAATGGAAGGCCATCTACCGTAGAGCCAATATTAATCAATTTCATTTTTTTAAACAATTTCCTTTTTCACTGTCGTAATAAGACGACTTTTACTTGACCCAAAATAAGATATAATTAATCCTTTATTAAATGTTACAATTAATTTTTAGTGAACTTATGGAGATCCAAATTACATAAAGATCCCTTATCCAGAAAACCTGAGCATTCTGGATAAGAGGTCCTATACAATTATTTTAAAAACATGGTTTTATATTTTCACCTCCCCTTTTATTTAGAGAATTCTGCTTGTCTACTCTTGTCCCTGATGTTTTGGGAACCCATAAAAGGGACTCCTGCAATAGAAAACATTAACAACTGCAGCAGTAGAAGCCAAGTCAATGATATGACCAATGCTCGTGTATAGGACTCGCCCGTTCCTTAAAATATGCTACACCAGAGTGGGTGTAAGAAAGGTAAATAGTTAAGGGTCACTGTGAAAGAGATATCGTTTTATTGAGCCTTTTTAGGATCATTAATACAAAATACACCCCAGTATATGCACTGACAGAGAATTTGACTCTGATACCCCAAGTCATGGGGCTAGGAGTTTCCAATGACAATTCCTATTTGTTTTTGTGAATATGTTGGCCAGGTCAGTAGAATTATAATTCTAATTCTTAATAATAGTTTTTTACATTGTCAATGAAATATCTGTGCAACATTCTACTTTACAAAGACTATCCTACCATTCTGGCCATCTGTGGTGTGACTAACTGAAGAGATCTCAAGGTTTGCTCCTTAATGTTTCTTGTCATTGAATGAAAAAACCAAGGAGAAACGCCCCCATTTAGGAAAAGAAGGCAACGCCCTCTTCATGGCCTTCCGAAAGGCTTCAGTGACTGAACTACGTTCTATAAAAGAGAAAATATTTGAAAAGTCCTTACCAGCAAGTTGTTAAATAAAGCAATCTTATGTAAGGAAGATGACATTGCTGATGCCATTTTAGTCATACTGGCATTGACAGGAAAACTCTCGGTGATAATACTTCTCTAAATAAAACTTCCCAAGAAGGTCTGAATTATTAAAGAAACATTGCTGGGCACAAGGTCTGGTTTCCTGAGCTATACACAGCTTATGTCCTCAATGCCTCCTTGCCTAAAAGTGAGTCAACTAAATTCTAGAACCTGCACTATGTCCCAAAAATGTCTCGTTTTGGATGCGGGCGTTTTTGGACACCAGTGCGCTGGCATCCAAAAAGAACGTGCGCTGCCGAATTTTCGTGGGCGCTTCGCAAATTTATTCACTGACGGCGAGTCGTGGGAATTCGCAGCAAATTCAACCCAGGTGAATTACTCATTACTAATGAGCAGGTGTGCTCTGCACTTCTTCCCCTTTAATTGGTAAAATACAGGCATGTTAGTTATCCTAAAACACGTTGTTCAGAAAGATCAAGCAATGGTAGACTATTTCTCTGTAGTAATAAAACAGTACCTTGTACTTGATCCTAATTATAATATAATTAATTGTTAGTTGAGACAGACCATGTCGATCTGTTTTAATTGATGTTTACATGATTTTACAGAGAGAACCCTTATCTGGAAAACAGCAGGTCCCATACCTGTACCCCACTTGTATCAGTGCTGAACCAATAAATAATGATTGCCTTACTTTTTTCTCCTGTTGTCAGACCTTTGAAAACTAGGCAACACTTTCCAAAAGCAGCCCCATGCCACCCCTAGTGTCAACGCAAACCAGCTTCCGTCCTTTACAGTTAAATAAGTCTCTAAAACTGAAAACCCTCCTGTCTGCTATATGTGGTCATGGTGTGACTTACCAATACCAGTCCTGTCACCCTCCCAGATTTTTTGGTGTCACCTGTATATATGGGGTATGAGCCAATTTTTTTTTTTTTAGTTCCAGGGTTGCCTCCTGGACTTAAAAAAATTATAGCTGATGCTATGTTAATAATACGGAATAAGAGTAAAATATACCCTGTTTGTAATAAAACAGAACAGTGTCGGACTGGCCCACAGGGATACCAGGAAAACTCTATTTCTATGAGAACAAAGAGGCTAAATAGATGGAATAATTGATTATAGTATGTAAAGAAAAGAAACTAGGAGAATAGAGGTTGAATGAGTAGAGGAAGAATAATAGTACTGAGAGTGGGCCCCTGGTCTAAGGTTTTTGGGTGGGCCCCTGATGTCCCAGTCGGACACTGAAACAGAAAGATATCCAATGATATGCTGTTTAAAAGAAAGCATTCTTTGTATATTATGGAAGATAATTCATAGAACAAGTTGATCCAGGGACTGATCCAATTGCTATCTTGGAGTAAGTAAGGAATTCCCCCTTTGAAGAAAATTGGACCGGCTTCAAATTAGATTTTTGCTTTAATTTGGATCGACTATCAGTTATATAGGTGTAAAAAAAGGTTGAATTTGGTGGACGTGTCTTTTTTTAGCATAACTCATACATACTGTATACATAATATATGTATATATTTATCAGCTGTATCTATACTTGCCCAGCCACAGCACACAATAAGTTATTTGGGAAATATACCCTTTTTATAAACAGATTAAATTTGTGTATTTTCCTGATAAATACATGAAGTGTCATTCATTGCCAGCACATGCTAATTTTTTTAACATCAACTATGTCGGCATCAACAGGGTGGTTCTGTGAGTGTGAAGAAGCAGCTATATGGTCACCCCACGGGAAGTAGACATGTAGTCAGGCTGAGGCCTGGTAGGACATCTGAGAAGTGTACTCAACTATGTTGCCTGAATGTAGTAGCTGCTTTTTGTATTTCCTTCACTGAGTGTCCTCACATATTGTATACCATGGATGGGTAAATCGTTCTTTGAAACAATCGTTTAGCCAATGGGATCGTTCAGAGACCGGAGGCAAAATCTGCCCATGAATGGTCTCCTTAACTGTGGTTACTTACAATAAAGCAGATCACTCATATTTAGTGATGGGCGAATCTCCCGAGATTCAATTCGGCGAAAAATTAGCAAAATGAGTCGCGGGACGCTTTTGACGCGAATCGCGTCGTTTCAAACACGACGCACGACTCGTTTTTCTGGCGAATTTTCACAAACCGATATTTCGCTGGCAATTCGCGAATTTATCGCGGGAATTCGCTGCAAATTCGCCCCTGGCGAATAAATTCGCCCCTCACTACTCATATAGTCTGAGCAATCCAATTGGCCAATTCCGTTAATGTTCTTTTTTTTTTTTAATTCAGTTATAATCAATTACTTTCCTTAGTTTGGGACACTGCGATGCCCCACAGAACTACTCCTCTGTAGACCAGTAAATTACAAGAATGCTTTCATTTTAATCAATAAAGCAGCAAAGTTCAATCCTTCTCTAAGCCTTTGTAAGACACTGGAAAATAATTAGTCCTTATTTTTGGCTTTTTGACTGCAAATTACAGTAACACAGGGTCTGGTTGAGGGTTTATGCATCATTGATTTGCTGCTTGTGGGAACATAACATTCCTTTCTAAAAGTCAGGTGGGGAGGTTCTCATTGGAACCACACCATAAAGACCTGAATAAATATTTGTGAATGCTTACAGGGAGTACAGAAGAGTATAGTCAATTAGAACATCTTCTCTTTCTTTTGGCCTGAATCTTTTGGCCTTTTAATCTAACTGGGGAGGGGTGAATATGCTAAATACAGGGTAAATGTGATGTTCTTCAGCCTAAAGCAATCTTGGCATGCTAGAAGAGGGGGCAATTTTGCCTGCACAGCACACATGAAATTAAAAGGAACATTGAGGCTATGGGATAATAATATTCTAGTTGGCTTGTTTCCATGTACAGCAACATGAGTCTGAGGGACCAACTAAAGCCGATATTATTACCCACCTCAGAACTGTACTTTTCTTGGTAATAACCATGTGAAAGGCCAGTGTCACAGTCTCCTCTTCAGATACCTTCCAGCAGCACAGGCATATAAGAGCAAGGGGGCCAAAGGCCCACACATATATTTCAGCTCCTGTTGCCATTAATAGAGAGACATATCTCTCAACAAACTACCTTCTGCTTATAAGCAGGACCCAGGGCTGAATTGCTAACAAATACTAGAAATTATCAATCTAAAGTCTATATCACATTCATGCACATTGTGTACACATATTATGGTTTACAAATACCTCAACAAACAAAGTGTAACTCCTTCAGCAATATGACTGGGAGGGCATAGAAAAATTTATTTTATTAGGAAAGATTAGCATTTAGATTAATATTAATTTTGGTAACTTAAAAAGGAAGTATAATTTACATTTTACAAGGAGCGTTTGATATTTTTTAACTATGTTTTCCCATATCCATTTGTGAGCCTGAAATCATGTTAAAGGGATTCTGTCTTGATTTTTTATGGTGTAGTCTTTATTTCTAAATGACTGAAAATAATTCACTACCATATAAAGTTTATAGCAGGTTGATATCACTCCAACTTGCAGTAAAGAGTGAAAGTTTATGAGAGAAAGCACAACTAACATGACTGGGGGTACCTGGAAAACTGATAATATGTCCGTGCAGAAGTCTGCTGGAGCAGTGCTATTAACTGATGTGTATTGAAAAATACATGTTTTTCCCATGACGGTATCCATTTAAGGCTGTTTTAACAATACACAAATTTTTGGAAATAAATGGTATATGTGTGTGAATCTCCAACATCATGAATAGGAAAAAATGTTAAAGGATTCCAAGGAGAGACCAAACGTGGGCTTTTTAAAGGGCAGCTATAGTCAAGGAGAGTCACCCTGGCAAGTACAGGTTTATCCTTTATGTTCTCCATTCAGCCAGTGATTGTATTCACTTGTAATTATGGCCATTAGTCAGATAAATTTACTAAAATATCCAGAAACTGCTCTGAATAAACCAGATTTATATGATTAGGAAATGGTAACACATGCAAATATTGGCCCGACTTATTCATGTCAAACTGCCCGCTTTTGGCCAGTCTAGCCCGCAAGGTTACCTACATAGGTAAACCACTGTTATCAGCCATAATTCCAAAAACATCTAGGGCAGCATATCTCATTACGATTGGTCTTCAAGCTGGGATTTCATGGGTTTACAAGGGAGGAAATATTCATTACTGCCAATTCTCTTCTAACAGGCCTATAGTTTGCCTCCTCCCGCCTAAAAGGCCATTGTACTAGACTGATAGACTTGATCATGAACATAGCTGTGCTTACGTTACACTTGTTTTGACAAAGAGGGAGGCAGACCGAGATAGCTGATTGGTTGGCCATGTTCAGCATAGTGATAATAGCCGAGGCCAGCTGAGTTAAGAAGGTGACACTGACAGAGATAGAGTTACCCAAATCCCAGTTATGAGCTTATGTCTCTGCACAGCAATAGATAAACAAGGAATTATACTGTATGAGGTTTCTTGGGATCTGGGAAAATTTTATTTTGTGTTTCAAAAGAAAAAAAAAAATACTTGCAAAACAAATAATCAAACGATTCTCCCAAGATATGTCTATTAGTTCAGAGCCATAAAGCTCTTTTGAGAAAACATATATGTAAATGGTACTACCAAAAAATCAAAATTAGGCCATGTCCTAAATAAAAAAATTTTACCTATTGCTGTACTATTTTTCTTGTAGCTACTCACAATAATCTATTTTCAAAAGATGCTTCCAAGATACCTAGTGGGAAGAATCCTGAAGAACCTTAGGGTATATAGAACATGACTGCAGCTCTTATACAATAAATCCATGGGCTATTTAAAACAGACATTGAGGTAAACCACAAACAGAACTTAATATTAAAGCACATTTCTACGTCTGTATCCAAAGTGGTGCATACACTGAACATGCAAAGTACCCCACAACTGCTATGGTAGAAGCACTATGCCACATAAAAATGTGTCGTTACCCAGACCCATGTAGTTGTACCCCCTCCATTTGTAAATTAGTCCCCTTAGGAATCTAATGCATTGTATAAAGTTACTGCCTCTTGACTTATGGCTTTTAGTCCAAAACTGGATTTTGGGGGGGGTGGTTTAAACTTTCCCTGAATGTTCTGAAATAGACTCCCATTAGTGTAGCTGTTCCAGGAAGGGGAGAGAGAGTACGGACACTGGACACCAGAATATGTTGAGGCCACGCACATCCCAGGATTCCCTGACCCTTTGCTTAACCTTAAGAAAACATGACTGTATACCTTGTGCTTGCGATAGAGGTACAGTTGGGGGAACTCTGTCTCTGAGTTGATCATGACATGGGTAACTGGCACTATCTATCTGTTCATAAAGAAATACAGAATATTGCAGCCATTGAATTTTTGGATCAGTCCGCAAAATGGTGCTGTTTGGTTGCTGTGTGTTGTTACCCGTTAGGTTGCAATGAAAGCTTAAAAGGGTAGTTCACCTTTAAATTAACGTTAGCATAATATAGACAGTGCTATTCTGAGACAATTTGCTATTTTTTTTTATTAACTTTATTTAACTTTTTGATCAGCAGCTCTCTAGTTAAGTTTTTCAACCGCTCTTTTGCGTTTAGAATATCGACAGCTGTCTGGTTGCTAGGATTTTTTCTAACCTAGCAACCAGGCAATTGTAGCATGTAAGATGAAACGGAGAAGCACATCACTGGCTAAGAGCTGATGGAAGAAATCTGAACACCTGGTATTGGGGTCTACACGACCTTGAACTTATGTTCCAGACTCCAAAATAGACTGTAGGATTGTGAGCCCACATCTCATCACTGGTGTTGATTACCCTCAAAAGTAGGGCAAGTTGTTAGTCCCTGTTCCTATGCCAGGCCCGATGCATATTTCCATATTCAAGTTCCAGCTATGAGTTTGAAAGGATAATGGCTATTTATTCATCTGCTGCTTTGGATCTAGGACCTTAATCCCTTAGTTGTGTGCTTAACATTTGCTAAAATTTTCACTGACTTTAGCATATAATTGACTGGCAACCCTTTATAAAATCAAGCGCATTATGATCAGTCCTTCATGTTCACTATATTAACTCATTTTGGCTTATGAATCAGTGGCCCTCAGAGGGTGCGGGCCCTGGCCCAATTGCACCCCCTGGTAGTTACGCCACTGATACTGAGTTAAAGGCAATGGCATCAGATGCTGTACACATCGGAGCTCACCCAGCTTGTGTGCTCCCCTACCCATAAGCTGCTCTCATCTCACAAGATGTCGGCCACTCCTACGGTGGCCACCTTCTCTTGAAAAAAATACAGGCCTTCCTATGTAATTATCTTTTTTTCCTATTAATTACATTGGGATCAGCCATCAAAAATACCAGCCAGGCCAGTAAAATACCAGGCAGGTGGCAACCCTAGCTCCACACCGAAACTGAATCACTGACACACAGAATTTTCGCACACACCGGCGCTGTTCCAGACTTCCATGGAGAACCAATATAATTTACTTACTCTTAGGAAGTGCTGAGTATTTAGGCAAGAAACATGTAAGTCCTGCTCACCCACTGCAAAATATTTCTACCACATCATGTGTTTTAATAAAGCCGCTTTTATGAAATAATATTGGTTCTCCATGGAGTATGGGAGAATTCTTTGTGTAAAGGCAACAGCAAATGGGCTGTTTTGTTGCCCACATAAAACTGCCTCTAGTTAAAATTTCCTTCCTTTATGCAATTGCACGGTTCAAGTGGCTCTACAAAAATAACTAAACTATTGTTTTAAAATAGGTTAATAAGTATTTTTACATTTTCTATACAGCACAAACATGGTACATGGAAGATTCTTACAGATATTGTTTATTATTCAGGTATATAGATCTATAATAAAAATGAAATTCCTCTTAACATCATAGTTGTTAGAGCTTCTGCCACTTAACCTGTGGAAGTGTTAAGGTGGGGGGGGCACCCTAACTTCTCAATTATGTGTGTCTTCCTGATCATTCTGCACAAAAGCATTGGAACACCGAACTCTTAAAAGGATACTGTCCTGAGAAAACACATTTTTTTTTTTTTAAATACAGTCAGTTAATAGAGCTACTCCAGCAGACTTTTGCACTGAAATCCATTTCTCAAAACAGCAAACAGACTTTTTTTATATTAAATTTTGAAATTTGACATGGGGCTAGACATATTGTCAGTTTCCCAGCTGCCCCTGGTCATGTGACTTGTGACAGCACTTTAGGAGGGAACTGCTTAGTGGCAGGCTGCTGTTTTTCCTTCTCAATGTAACTGAATAATACGCAGTGGGACATGGGTTTTTACTATTGAGTTCTGTTATCTGGTTATCTTCCCATTGTTCTGTTTTAGGCTGCTGAGGGGGGGGGGGGAGTTGGTGATATCACTCCAACTTGCAGTACAGCAGTAAAGAGTGACTGAAGTTTATCAGAGCACAAGTCACATGACTGGGGGCAGCTGGGAAATTGACAATATGTCTAGCCCCATGTCAGATTTCAAAATTAAATATAAAAAAAATATGTTTGCTCTTTTGAAAAATGGATTTCAATGCAGAATTCTGCTGGTGCAACACTATTAACTATTTTTTGGAAAAAAAAATTCCCATGACAGTATCCCTTTAATATTCGGACTTATGGCCAAAAGTGTTGCAGTGTTTCAGTTTTATAGGCTGCCTTTCTCAATAGAAAAGAAAAGCTGGTAATTCTATCCACACTATATCCATCCTCTGTTTCTTAGGAAGATATGTGAGCTTGCCTTCCACTAATGTCTTGGAGATTGATAAGTGCCTCAAGGCACAGGTCACTCTTCCTCCTCCGAACAGCGTGTGTGACAGACACCTCTTACAAATGAGGTGTTCTTAGAAAGTCCAAGTGCTGCCCCAGGCTCTCCAACTGCCTTATTTAGTTGACTGCACAAGCTCAGCATGTGCCTCCAAAAATCAAAAAAAATTCTGAGCATGTGCCAAGCAGTGTATCAAGTCAAGGCTTTACGGTGATTCCAGTTATGTTCGTAGAATAATTTTGGTAGTAAGAAGCGATTGTGCAGCCCATGCGGTGATTAAGTACCTGCAGGTGGAAGCAGCAATATATATAGAGAAGGTTTAAGCAAAAATGTGTTAATATTACTGGCGTTCCGTAGTGAAAGTGCAGACGAGGGCCACAATGCAGCCAACAGCATCTGTTTTAAACAGAGGAGCAACACAGACATGTGGCTCAGTTGATGTCCAACTTTAATAAATCTTTTTTTTATCATCATAATGCAATGATATACAACTAGAAAACAGACAAACCAACAAGCTGTCATAGTAAGGAACAAGTATATTCGATCTCGACATACATATTCTGCCTATCATCATAAGAACAAGCCTAGATAAACCCAGAGGCTAACATAGCAAACCGGAACAAGTATGTTTTATCTAGACATTCATATTCTGCCTATACTTATAAACACTAACCTGTTTTAAACAGAGGAGCAACACAGACATGTGGCTTAGTTGATGTCCAACTTTAATATGAGCCTCAGGCCCTGGATCTCCTCAGAACATTGCGATCATAACAGAGCTCCCTCTAGTGGCAGCCTTATCATTGTGCTGTTTGGAGGTCTTTAACCCTGTCACATTAACGTTTGTTGTTAAATATATAGCAAATGATTTGACTTTCCAAATACCATTCCTATTTAAAAGGTCAATTTCTTTTATTAAAATGTCCAGTTTAGAGAATAAGAAATATATACATGGAATTAAAGTACAGCAGGGAACAGACATTTAGCAAAAGATTGTGCTGCAGACAATTTGAAGGGATTCTATCTTTATAAATCAGTCAGGGGCTGGTGGAAGATTTTACCTTGCTTAAATATTGGGAAATCAAATAAAACAGCTGTCACCAAAAAAAGATGAACGACAGGCTGATGTGTGGTATTTGTCATGTGACTAGGAAATAAACAGACATGGTACTCCTGAAGGAAAACATAACCAATGGATACGTTGTATTCTTATAAGGGACCAATCAATCTGATTATATTGCCATAAACATAACAGTAAATATTGCCCTTTTACATCTTTTCCCTTGAGCCACCATTTTATTATGTTCTGTGTGTCACTAAGTGATCAACTAACAGGAAGTGATGGAGCTCTAACTGGAACAGGAAGTGAGTTAAAGACCTGTATGTGTGATGTTTATTTCTTTGTGAGCATAGCAGCTCGTATGAGCCAGACTTTGAGTCCTCAACAATAGAAAATCACCCTTTTCCATACTTTTTCCTATTACAGGCAGGTTCAGACTTGGGGGGCCCAGGGCCCACCAGGGCTACTGTCTCAGGGCCCCCTTCCAGGCCGGCTAGTGTGAATACGCACACTGTATTTTCGTCAGGGAGCGGATCTGGGCCAGCAGGGCCCACAAAAGCCGGGGGTCACAAGGTTTTTTCCCAGTGTCCTGGCGGCCCAGTCTGACCCTGATTACAGGTATGGGACCTGTTATCCAGAATGCTCTGAACCTGGGTTTTTCCAGATAACTGATCTTTCCGTAATTTGGATTTCCATAGTGTTCTATCATGTAAACATTAAATAAACCCAATAGATGGGTGTTGCTTCCAATAATAGGGTTGCCACCTGGCCAGTATTTTACCGGCCTGACCGGTATTTTTGATGGCTGATCCCAATGTTATTAATATGAAAAAAAGCTAAATATATAGGAAGGCCGGTATTTAAGAAAAGGTGGCAACCCTATCCAATAAGGATGAATTATCTTATTTGGAATCAAGTACAAGCTATTTTTAATTAATGTAGAAAAAGGAAATATTTTTTAAAACAATTCAGATTATTTGGATAAAATGGAGTCTATGGGTAATCAGTTATTCATTAAATTGAACTTTATTGAGGAAAACCCACTTAAGGAGTTGTTCACCTTTGAGTTACCTTTTAGTATAATATAGAGAGTGATGTTCTCAGACAATTTGCAATTGGTTTTCATTTTTTATTGTTTGTGGTTTTATAGTTATTTATCTTTTTATTCAGCAGATCTCTAGCTTGCAGTGTCAGTAATTTGGTTTCTAGGGTACAAATTACCCAAGCAACCCTGCATTGATTTGAATAAGAGACTGGGATATGAATAGGAGATGGACTGAATAGAATAAGTAATAAAAATTGGCAATAACAATACATTTGTAGCCTTACAGAGCATTTGTTTTTAGATGGTGTCAGTGACCCCCATTTGAAAGCTGCAAAGAAACAGAAGAAAATTGCAAATCATTAAAGAACTATGAAAAATAAATAATGAAGACCAATTGGAAAGTTTTATAGAATTGTTCCTTCTACAATATACTTAAAGTTAACTTGAAAGTGAACCACCCCTTTAACTGATAGTTGAGCCAGAGGAAAGGGGGAACAAAACCCTTTTGAAACATCTCCAATTTGCCTCAGTGGGGAAAAATGCTTTCGGAACAATATACATTTAAATAAATGTCCTGATAAATATGGTGCAGTATTCTTGATATTTCTGAAATCACTACAATTTCAGCATTTAATAAAGCAGCCAATATACTGGTTCTACTATGCCAGTCTTCCTCCATAGTACATCAAATGGCCCACAGATCCCTCCTCAGAACATTATATCCACACACAGTCACTGAGTTGCATCAGTTAGTCTAGTACTGCCATTAATATATCAGTATCACAAGGTACCCAAACCGTGCATTGTATAGCCCTGAGAGTCTAACAAAATGGATCTCATTACTTACAGTGCCCAACCAGTGCATGCCTTAAGGTGGGCATATCGCGGGAGATCTGTTCGTTTGGCGATGTCTTTCGACGTTTCAGACTTCAGATATCGATTGGTAAAGCTCGTCGGAGGGCCCCATACACGGGCCAATAAGCTGCCGACTTGGTCTGTCGGCAGCTTTTATGGGCCCGTGTATGGCCACCTTTAGAGCCCCAAATGTCGTAACTTCCCTCTATGTCCTTGCACTTAGTACCTTTAAAGGAGTTGTTTACCTTTGAGATAATTTTTATTATGATAAGTAGATTGAAATGCTGCGACAATTGACAATTGGTTTTCATTGGCCTTTTATTCAGCAGCTCTCCACTTTCAGCAATCTGGTTGCTAGATTCCAAATTACCCTAACAACCATGCATTCATATTCCAGTCTCAAAAAAAGATACTGGAAAATGAATAGGAGAAGACCTGAATAGAATGATGGGTGATAAAAAAAAGTAGCAATAACAATACATGTGTAGCCTTGCAGAGCATTTGATATTAGATGGTTTTAGTGACCCCTATTTGAAAGCTGCAAAGAGTCGAGACAACAGCAAATATATATAAAAAATAAATTCTAAAGATCAGTTAAAAAGTAGCTTAGAATTGGCTATTCTGTAACATTCTAAAAGTTAACTTACAGGTGAACCACCCCATTAATATTTTTCAGACCATGTCCTTGATAAGATAATGCAAGTAAATTGGCTTTATTACTGATTTCCCTATTCCAATTCCATTGGCAACTACATACAGATTTATTTTGCACACTTCTAACCCATCAATCCCCCCCCCATACTGGGTTTGTTTCCCATGTAACATCCAATCCCACACTTCAGTATTTATCTAGCACAGCAGTCTGTCACAGTGCCATGGACATGAAGCAGGCAGTACATGTGCCTTAAGTTCCATAAATACATTATATAGGCACTATAAAATAAGTCATTGTCACTGCTAAGGACACTGTTCCATATAGAATAACAGGCCTGCAGCAGTAACTAACATTTCCCAATAAAAGTCATACAATGGATTCCACACATAAAAGCACTGGATATGAGCGGTACAGTTGGCACAGCTGCTGAAATGAACACAGGGCAACCGAGTCTCAGGAAAAGCTCTGCACAAACTGTAACCTGATGCCTAATATTTCCGTCTGATTCCTGGTTCATCTTCGGATTGATTCTGCCAGCAGCCATTACTTTATATGGGAACTGTGCATTCCCACATGCGGCCT
>CM044433.1:22924743-22966885 GCA_024363595.1 Xenopus borealis | reverse complement strand
TTGTACTTGATCCAAACTAAGATATAATTAATCCTTATTGGAAGCAAAACAAGACTATTTGGTTTATTTAATATTTACATGATTTTCTAGTAAGCTTAAAGTGTGAAGATCCAAATAACAGAAAGACCCGTTATCCTGGAAAGTCCCCAGTCCTGAGCATTCTGAATAACAAATGCATCTATATATAGAAAAGCTCCGAATACAGAAAGCTCCGAATTACGGGATAGCTGTCTCCCATAGAATCCATTATAATCAAAAAATTCAGATTTGTAGAAATTATTTCCTTTTTTTCTAAAACAGTGCCTTACTGGAAGTAAAACCATATAAATATTTGTGTATTACATAGCAAGTGCCTTATTTATATACATTTATGGGACCTTTTATCCAGAATGCTCAGGTCCTAGGGTTTTGAAGGATTAATTATATCTTAGTTGGGATCAAGTACAAGGTACTTTTTTATTATTACACAGAAAAAGGATATCATTACTAAAAATTTGAAATTTTACTTAAAAATGAGATGGCCTTCCCATAATTTGTAGCTTTCTGGAGAATGGGTTTACTATGCCTGCATAACTATTTAGAAGCTTTTTTTTAATCGGTTTGTCTGCTGACCCTTTGTGCCTTGGACAGTAAGGTCCAACACCAAGTTTTCAGTTTTTATAAAACTACAACTCCCAGGGATGTTTTGATCACTGCTGCAGTGCTAGAGAAGAACCACTACCATCAATATGTCCTCTCCACTCTCTTCTGCACTTTGAGACATGCTGCATGATGGCATATTTCATGGTCAATAAGTGAGTGTTGTTGAGGTAATATGGAAAAGTCCCTGAGTGTTGCTCACTTAATGGTACCGCACTGTGCCCTAGGGAAGGATTTTTCCCATAGACCAGAGTGGGAAGCAGCTGGTGGTGGGGGAAGGGCATTTTTAGAGATATCATCTGACCCTCTGTTTTAAGGAGGATAATAATCCAGTCCTGGATATATAAAACATTCTTTTCTCTTTAGTTGACAACATGCCCGTAGTCACATAGTGGATCATTATCACAATGATGAGATGGGGTAAGTTGGCATAATTTTTACGGCACTGAAATATCCGTACCTGTATTTACCCAAGGGATTTTGATGATCACCTGTATCTATAACTGATAGTCTTGAGTTATTATTATTATTTTTATTAAAACTGCTTCTAACTCACCCTACACACTGAGGTTGGGATGGCCCAATCCTTTAATAGGCTGCAGAACTGTTTACATTTGTATTGCAGCCTCTGTTTGGATTTTGCCAACTCCATCACAGTATCAGACATGATGGTCCGCCTGTGTTGTAGGTAATTCCATGCTGTGGCTTTTTCAAACTTTATATTCCACTGCACAGGAAAGCATGAGTTAACAACCCCATTATATACTATAGTGACATTACTCTTTCCACCATGTTGAACTACAGATGCAGGTAAGATGCAAATGCAGAATTCCATTTGCTTTTGGTGGTGGATACTGTCACTATGGAATATAATGGGGTCTGGATGGGTACATTAAAAATCCACAGCACAATATCACACAAAGTAACACATTTGCATAAAAGCCCTTATTAACTTATATTTCCCTATAAGGAATGCTTTAAGTCACAACTGTCATGCAGACAATGGAGATCTAGGCAAACGTGTGCAAATCCTTTTTTCTGATACTTTCGTTTGTGCGATGATCCAACCTTCTATTTAGTTGCTAAGGTCACTGGCCCTGTCAATACAGCTTTTTTGTTACAAGTAGATCATAATTACTGAAAGAAGAAGACATTTTTCCTTTTGTATACTTTAACAGATTTGGGTATATTTGCCACCCTGGATGGCACCCCCTACTTATCCTACATATTTACTAGTAGTAGTTTTGTTGCTGCCCCATGTGAACTTACAGCTAAAGTGGGGTCCTGTAGCTGCAGGCATATTGCTTCCCTGTTTAGGTGCACTGTGGAAAATGCATTTGTGCAAAAGAAATTGGTACATATAATGCAATACAAACAGTACCTGTAACCCAGACTTAAGAGCCCAGTATCTGTCCTCCTTGACTGCAGTCTGCCCTCTGGTCATGATATCATTAATTAATATTGGACTGGATAGAAAAGTGTGTGCTTTGTTTTATGCTAATACAGCTTACTGTTAAATACTACTATGTTTCATATCAGAAATTCCATATATTTTCTTTAGTAACATTAGCTTAATATTGGACTGGATAGAAAAGTGTGTGCTTTGGTTTATGCTAATACAGCTTATTGTTAAATACTACTATGTTTTCATATCAGAAATTCCATATATTTTCTTTAGTAACATACAACAACACACACTCTCTAGCAAGGTTGTGTTCCAATATTAGAGCTGTTAGAACAGAAAGGGCCCTGTAGTAAAGAGCTTACCATCTAATGGTGTTCTGAAAGTGATGAATGACAAGCAAACTACACCTTAAATAACAACAGGCTCCAGAAAATAGAAGCACAATCCTGTACATACAATATACATGGAACTCTGCCCAAGTTTCAGGCAATGTATAATACAAACCAGTAAATGACAATAAAGTTAATTGATGGAAATCAGAAGGAACTTACCTTGAGAATGAACTGTCTATGGAGCATCACTGACTGGGTCTTTGCAGGTTTCCATACAGCCTAATCCAGATAGGAAAATAAGTGTGTTCTTTATAATTTAGGGCTTCTTTAGTAAGCAATTAAGCTGGGGTTTCTACTGCACCTCCTTGGATAACCGTAGTATAATGTTGGGTCCCTGTCTATTCCCCCTTGAGTACTTCTGCACATGCATGAAGCACAGTGTGTTGAGAGCTGCATTGGAAAGTCACCACGGCCCTAGCAATTCATTGGAGCAAGCTCTAAATATAACCCACCCACTAATAGTTCCCTCCATAGGCAGATGGCCTTGTCAGAAAGCTGACCCCGGTGCTTGGCTGCATCCACAGAGGCATCCAGCAAGGCAAAGCTGCCCTGTAATGGGATAAAATACACTTAGCCATCTGTTTAAAGAAAATAACAAACATTTGCATTGATTGCTGTTTCAGCCAAACAGGGATGTCCACAGTGCATCCCTCCAGCTGTCACAGAACTACAGTTCCCAGCATTCCTTGGCAGGTAAAGATTAGTAGTGGATTCTGGGTGCTGTAATTCTGTGACAGCTGGAGTAGAGGCTGAAAGTCTCTGCTGGGTTCTTGATCACTGCTGCAGCATAGAGATGTCATAATGGGATGAAGATTTTGTTCAGTACAGAGGGTTTGGCTGTTACTGCAGATGGTGGCACCTTTTCAAATCCTCCCTCATTAAGATTCAGCAATGACTTTCCAGTATTTGACACCGCAAAATCATGCCTGCATCGCTCATTCTATCACTGATGAAGGGGCTTCATATGCCTCTAAGTATCTTTTATGTTTTTTGGTGTGTCAAGCTTTGCAGTCCATCGACTGGTTTAGAAAATACAATTCCCAGTATCATTTGAAAGGATTCTGCATTTGAAGAGCATTCCTGCTCTTTGGTAATAAAAAATTTATTGAACTATATGAGCCACATGTATATTTCAGATTCAAATGCATTTTTATTGTGCAGTTATGGGATCTGTTATCTGGCTCTTTTTAAATAACTTGTTAATTACTGGCACCGAGAAGGTAAGCACAACCAATCGGTTATCCCTGTTCGTTCAGGTGCACGCGAACCCTTAGCTTACAACCTGGAGCAGAATCCTCTCAGATGAACGCCTTGAATAATACACAATAAATAATTTTTATTGTTTACCTGATCAGTGGCGTAACTACTCCCTGGTGGGCCCCGGTACAGGATGGGCACCTGGGCCCCCCTGTCAGGCCCTTACCTCTATAAATCACATGCTGGAGTGTTGATGGCATGTGTGCTGTAAAATCTCCCCCTAGATAACCGCCTGCCATAGCCATTATTGTAGCTCCGATGGGCCCCAAGGGGGTGGGGGCCCTGGTGCAATTGCACCCCTGGTAGTTACGCCACTGTACCTGATCGGTACCCTGACTGATGTCTCAGATGCTTGTTTGTATGTCAAATGTATAAACAAAATATGTAACTTTTTAACCTGAATCTTGGGTTTGACGTTTTTTAAGGAGGTCCAGAGTGCGCTGCTGCAAAAACGGGTGCCTCCAATAGACTCCTTTATAAACAAATAATTTAGAATT
Organism: Xenopus borealis; assembly: GCA_024363595.1. Taxonomy (NCBI): domain Eukaryota; kingdom Metazoa; phylum Chordata; class Amphibia; order Anura; family Pipidae; genus Xenopus; species Xenopus borealis. Next base: position 22,962,695 of record CM044433.1, on the reverse strand, counting down.
TTTTAAAAAGAAAATTTCTCAGTAATAATAAAACAGTAGCTTGTACTTGATCCAAACTAGGATATAATTGATCCTTATTGGAAGCAAAATTTGATTAATGTTTAAATGATTTCTTAGGAGATTTAAAGTATGGAAATCCAAATTACGGAAAGATGTTTGGAAAACTCAGGTCCTGAGCATTCTGGAGAACAGATCCCATACCTGTAAATGTAGGGTTGCCATTAACTTTCCTTTGACAAGATTAATTCAGGAATACAATGGCCTTCCTGTTTTCTTATCCCTCTTCCCTAACTAACATGGCAGTGAAGCATAATTTTTTATATTCCAGGCTGGTAACACTAAGGGGAAGATTTATCAGCATTTTACTTTTTTTCTGTAATTTAAAATCAGCCAAAATGGAGAGCTCCTGTTTCCAAAACACATTTTTTAAATTCGGTTAGGGCAAAACACTCTAAAACTGGGCAATGTATAAGCCAGTGGGAGTATTAGCAAAATACTAGCTACTTTTCAATTTGCATTTTTTAGATTATTTTGGCAGACTCGGTAAAAGTAATGCATACCTTCCAACGATCCCATTTTTAGAGGAACAGTCCCTCTTTTGACAGCTCAACCTGCAGTCGCTCATTTGTACGCGAAGATTCGGGGAGATTTGTCGCCTGGCGAATAAGCGCCTGTACTTTGGGGCGATAAATCTCCCTGAATGGCTTGCTCCTATCTCGCGCCCGCTAGCACTAAAGTCGCCTGCGCCTATTCACACGGGGCGGTACGTTTTTCAAAGTCGCTCGAAATTGCCTCTCGAAACTTTGAAAAACGCGTTGCTGCATGTGAATAGGCACAGGCGACTTTAGCGCTAGCGGGCGCGAGATAGGAGCAAGCCATTCATGGAGATTTGTCTCCCCAAAGTACAGGCACTTAGTCGCCAGGTGACATATCTCCACGCAGCACAGCGTGAAAATAGGCGCAGGTGACTTACAGCTTAGCGGGTGCAAGACATGGGCAAGCAATTCAGGGAGATTAGTCGCCCCAAAGAAGCGCAGATTACTCGACCTGGTGACTAATCTCCCTGAATCTTCCCATGTGGCCTAGCCCTAAAGGGCAATTCACCTTCATTACCAAAACTGTAATAACTGGTAAAAAAAAACATAATATATTCAAACTTTAATAACCTGCCCAATTTTGTAAAATGAACATGGTAACTAGGGTGTGTGGCCAAAAAATGGAGACGGCCAGACATTTTTTTGCCACACTCAGCACGGCAACTTTTTTGTCCCTCTTTTTATTTCCAAAATGTTGGGAGGTATGGTAATAGATAAAATGTGATGTCACTGCCTTTGAGTTGTTGATATCCAAGCAAGTTTTTTTTTTAGATATTTGAGTTTTTGAGGTTTTTGCCGAATTAGAAAACAATCTAGCAATTTACAATATGTTTGAAGATTCTCATTCATCCAGGTCATGGTATATCTACAGATAGGGTTGCAACCTTTTCTTGAAAAAAATACCGGCCTTCCTATATATTTATATTTTTTTCCTATTAATAACATTGGGATCAACCATCAAAAATACCGGCCAGGCTGGTCAAATACCGGCCAGGTGGCAACCCTATCTACAGAAATAAGTCAAATCAACTGTAATTGCTGTGTTTTTTTTTCCTTGAAGACGTTGTATGACTGGTGTAACATCTTCAAGGGAAAAAAACACAGCAAGTCCAGTTGATTTGACTTACTGTATTTCTATTGAGGCAAATTACATTTTTGGTAAATCTGCCTCTATCAGTTCTGCTGGGTTGGAAGAAATTTTGTGATATTTAACTTAACATTCTGCACTAAAGGGCAACTAAATTAAACCGTCTTCAGAAGTTTATTCTGTGTGAGAGGGATTGTTGTATGAAAACCGACCTTCAGGTAGGGTTGCCACCTTTTCTTGAAAAAAATACTGGCCTTCGTATATATATTTACCTCAGCCATCAAAAATACCGGCCAGGCCAGTAAAACACCGGCCAGGTGGCAACCCTAACTACAGGAGCAAACCCCTCTTGAGTTTTCTGGGAGGAGTCAGATCTCTCTGTTGCGTTGGTTTCCTCATAGGCACAAGAACTGAAAGAACATATACAGTATAAATATATATGGAGGGTTTGAGAGAAAAATCTGCCCTAGGGATATATTTAGCTATATACGGTATCAAGGAGTCTAACTCATGCAGAGCATACAAACTCTTCCTGGTAACTGGTGTGTCACAAGGGCCTAGTGTGACAACTTCCTGTGTATAGAGGTTACTTCCCACCACCAACAAAATGGCCTCACAGTGCTGAACAACTAGAGAGTGTCCTGTGCATAGTCTCCCCCTGGTGTGACAACATAAATCATACAATTCCAGCATCTGTTACAAGAAGAGGGGGTTGGTCCTTACATGAAGTGTTCCCACCTGTCTGCTCTTTTATTTCAATCTAGCGTTAGCCGCTGTATTTAGGTAGATCTCATCTGCCTGTTCCAAGCGCTGCCAGACTATTTTAGTTGATCTGTGCCTGTCCTCCTTAAAAAGAGAAGTCAGTTGCTGTGGGACACATATATCAGCTTGTGACAGGGCAGCTATTTTTCACACGACTCATTAAAGCCTGCAGTGCTCTGCTGGAAATGGCAGCGGGGGGGGCACCTACTCTCCAACAGGCAACATTCCCCTCTGGAAGCAAAGGGGTTAAATTACAGTTTTAGCTCCGGCAGAGGTCACTTTTAGACTCTTCTGAGAAGCAGTTCCCTAGTAGCTTAAACATAGGTAGTTCAGAGCTTAGTCAGAGCAACACTTTAATATATGTACCTTTTAATAGATGTACCTTTTGGGTCACATTTCAAATTAATTCCTAGTACTGCATAGTCACAAAACTACTGTTTGGGCTACCTTTTGTGGTTTGGGGCCCTGAGGCCTGTGTTTTGGGAGCTCTCCTTATACAATATACAGCTGCCTTACCTATACAACTGTAGGGTTGGTTAACTGAACAATTGTTTTTATTATTATTATTACAGGTATGGGATCCATTATTCAGAAAGCTCAGAATTACAGCAAGGCAGTCTCTCATAGACCATTGTAATCAAATAATAAAAAATTTTCAAAATGATTTCCTTTTTCTCTATAGTGTTAAAACATTACCTTATACTCAACTCTAAATAATTAATCTTGATTTGAGAAAAAAACAATGCTATTGGGTTTATTTAATGTTTAAATGATTTTTTAGTATAGTTAGGGGCATATTTATTATGCTGTGTAAAATGGAATTCACCGTAAAACGGAATTCACTGCCATCATTTTATATTGCTTCCAGCAACAATCACTTTTGCTCTGTTTTTTTACACCATTTTTTACATGGCGTTTTCTTTAGTTTAGTTTCACACAAAAAAACTAATTTGAATTTTTACCCCCCGAAATATTAGACTCATTATGCCTTGAAGCTGTTAAAAGTCTCAATCTTAAAATACTCCAGCTAAAACCTGTTGGATTCATGTAAAAGTCAATGGCAGAGGTCCCTTTAACCATTTGAAGATGTTTTTGCCCTCGTGATTTTTTTTGGTGTTTTACGCTGGTATTAGAGTTTATTCGAGGTAGAAAAAACTCACAAACCTTTGAAAAACAACCCCCTTAAGCTATGTAAAGACTCCTTATTTGGAAGACCCCAGGTCCTGAGCATTCTGGATAGCAGCTTCCACACCTGTACTCCTTTTTTGTTTTGTTGTAGAAGTAATAAGTATGTTAAGATAACAAAAATCAGTTCTGTAATGTGCCATTAAACACACAGAATCTGGTGGTAGAGATCGAAATGAACTCTTGTGGGGTGTCTAGTGTATCTTCAGTGCTGACCCATGACCTGGATTAAATAATGAGGTTTCCAAGTTCCCTTAGTGACAAACAAAGGTCCATGAGAAATGTTTTCTACAGTGTTCAGGGATCAGATGCAACATTTTGATGAGGTTTTTGACTGCTTGGCCTCAGTAGTGGCCTAGTGGCCATCCTAAGAAGGCAACCTCCTCTTTTCTAAAAGTCATTGCTCTTGTCCTCCTTTCTCGACCTGCCAAAGACTTCAACACGTTCTTGCCATCAGGAAATTAACCTCCTGTGTCACCATGCTTGTAGAGGTTAGAAGTTTTTCCATTTACCCGTCACTGGTAAATACATTCTCGCCTCCTATTCCTGTTCCCCTGAAGGTGATCCATTGGCAGATGGTATGGTATTAGATGAATATGTTCCTGCATGCTCCCTAGACCTAACAATCCGAGCTTTTGTTAACTGCCTGGATTATATTTCATCAACTGATCCAAATATGACAGTATGAAATATTCGCATATACTAAAAGCTCACTAAAACATGGTCATAAAAAAACAGATAATTCTGATTTCCTAGTGGACTGAGGATTATCTGTCCTCATGGATGGCCAGAAGGAAGTTCGACCTGAACCGTGTCCAGTATCATTGTTGGATAAAAACGTTTGACAAAAGTTCTTTCCAGCAATAAATAAGGCTAAAGCTGTCCAGGCATTTTGACTGTAATGGTCCTCTCAGGGAAAACAGTGGTGTCCAAATGGTCCTGCCCCACTTGCAGCTTCCATTCACATAAGTGAATATTTACTGCATTTGGCAGAGGCTGACAAGACATCTATATATATATATAGAATGAATGGAACAGAACATACAATTTTTACTTCACCCCTGGAGGATGCATCATATTTATACTCTTTCCACATTTTTCATTCTCTTCTTTTTGCTCTTGCACTGCAGTAATAATAATAATGTAAATTGCTAAAATGACAAAGAAACTACAAAGAAAGAAAAGTTAAAAAAAAAAACATAAATTAATGTTTTCCCGTTCACAACTATGGCTTGCGTGCTTGATAAAGATAAATGAGCTTGCTCTGGTTGATTTGTCATCACGAGGGATGCATGGCAGCTTTCTGCAGTGCTGACATTCCAGCAATTAGGGCATGCAGTTTAAGGTCATTGGCTTATGGAAGTCATGAGCGAGATTTGGCAGCAAACGAGGAATATTCATAAGTACCGAGAAAGAAATGTATGGCGTTTCCCAGAGTGCGGCCCCATTCTCACAGCAAGATCAGGAAAAAGTCAGTCAGTTGGCCCGTGCCACATATCTGCTATTTGTATAGATCTCCTTCAGAGAACATACCAAAAACATCTACAGCACTCTAGTTAGCAGGGCTGCCAGATCCCACAGCGAGAATCAAAGTGATGTAATATTGCAATGGCATGTTTATCCCCATTAATACAAATAATCGCTGGCAGCCATACTTTGTTATATCATATCTTACTTTCTAAATTATTCCAGAGTCCATAAATCTTATGAACAGCCAGAATAATGCACACTGAGATGAGAAAAGTGTTGGCAGAAGAGAGATTGTGCTGCCATAACAAAAATACACTTCCATGTGTAGCATATGTGAGAAATGGAATCCTCTTGGCCACTCCCAGTTATATCCAGCCACACCATAAACATGCCCCTTTACAGTAAGATCCTGCCCATTTGGTATTTTATAACCATGGCTGCCCTTGATATATGGCTAATGTCTAAATTTCAAGAACATTTGGTAAATAAGGCTTTCTGTACATAAGGAAAAACACTTTATTGAATATTTATAGGAAACTAAATTGATTTCTTAATAAATGCCCTGTTAGTGTACTTTAAAGGGGTGGCTAACCTATAAGTAAAATGTTAGTATGTTCTAGAATGGCCAATTCTAAGCAACTTTTCAATAGTTTTTTAAATTATTTACCTTAGTTTTCTACTCTTTCCAGCTTTCAAATGAGGGTCTCGTGAGGCTCTATAAGGCTATAAATGTTTTTTTATTGCAACTTTTTTACTACTTTCTATTCAGGCCTCTCCTATTTCTACTGCATATTGTTTAAATTGCAAACTGGAGAGTTACTGAATAAAATGCTAAATAACTCAAAAACCACAAATAATAAAAAAAAAATGGATACCAGTTGCAAATTGTTCTAGAATATCACTCTCTACATAATACTAAAAGTTAATTTAAAGGTAAACAATCCCTTTAGGCTCCATCAAAGAACTGAAAACTAATTTAAATGAATGTTACAAAATGTGGTCAGGTTTCTTTTCTATTCAGTTTGTGCTTTTTATATTTGGATCTTTTAATAAATTACATTGTATGCATGGTTTTGAAGAAAATTAGTTTATCTGTGGTTTCAAAAACTTTTAAAACCACTTAAATGAAAATGCTGTATGGGTCCCAAGCATTTTTTTGAAAGATCATAGCAAATGCTACATAACAAATGACCTAAAACTACATAAATGGTAAATTATAAATAGCTTGAAAACCAGCCTATTGGGGTTATTTAATGTTTACGTTATTTTCTAGTAGACTTAAGGCAGGGGTGCCCAAAAGGTAGATCAGGATCTACCAGTAGACCTTTAGCTGGTGATCAGTAGATCTCAAGACACTGTCAACAAACAGCTTTTCTAAATCACCCTCCTGTTTCATCCTTTTATCCAGATATTTTACAGCTACTTAAGAAATAGTTGTTTAAATATAACAATATACATTTATAATACACAAAAGCCGTGAATATCTTGTAAATTATATCCTTATAAACGGTGAGTTCTGATGTCATCAGTTATAAACGGTGAGTTCTGATGTCATTTCATGTCACATGACTCACTGAAACTTGTGTATTATAATAAATAAAGTACCCCCAGTTGCAAAATATGAGGATATTAGAAGTTACCTTGGAGTTCCATGACCTGTATAAAAACACTCGGCCTTCGGCCTCGTGTTTTTATATGGTCATGAAACTCCTCGGTAACTTATAATATCCTTATATTTTACAATAGGGGGTACTTTATTCACTATATAAATATATTTTCTCATAAATGAATATTTAAGTGATATTTTCCATGGAACAGAATACTAACAATGATTTTATGGATGTAGATCATAATGGGACAACATCAGTAAAAGTAGACCCCACATTAGTAAAGGCACTTCTGACTTAAAGGAGAACAAAACCTGTAAAGAACCCCCTGTATAGATATAAGTTCTGGCTCATGCACAGTTGGAGGACATTTCTGGACCCAAAAACACCGGTCTACTTACGAAGGTTACTGAAGAAAGAAGGTGGCTGCCATGAACTCCCGTGGAAAGAATCTGAAGGAGGAGTAAGTAAAAAAGCAGGGGTAGGTAGGCTGAAGGGGAGGCGGGGGGTCTACACAAGAGGGTTTTTAAAGGAGAATTCAACATGTAACCCCTACCCCCTTCCCTCCTTCCTCATCCCCACCAGCCTACCTGGTACCAGGGACAAATGCCCCTACCTTTTACTTACCCCTCGGTGCAGAGTCTGTCCTTGGAGTTCACAGCAGCCATCTTCTTTTCTTTGTTAAACTTCGGAAGCAGACTGGCGTTTCGGCAAATGCGCAGTTGGAGTAATATTCCAATCCTGAACAACTGTGCATGCGCCGAAAGTCACGAAAATTTAAAAAGTTTTGTGACTTCCAAGCATGTGCAGTTTTTCGGGATTGGAATATTACTCCAACTGCGCATGTGCCGAAATGCCAGTCTGCAGGAGCAGGGTCTACATAGGGTGAGGGGGGGGGGGGCTAGGGTTTTTTTTTTTCTTATGGGTTGAATTCTCCTTTTATGTATGAAAATCCAAATTACGGATAGATCTGTTATAGGGAAAACCCAAGGTTCCAAGCATTCTGGATAACAGGTCCCATACCTGTAGCTGATACATTTAGTTTTTATAAATAAAAACTGTCTGATAGATGTGCCTCTTAGTGTTTATGTAGTTGCCTTAGACACACAGACAGCCAGTGCATTCCTTGCATAGCCAGGCAATAATCTGCACTTATTGCACCAGGAGGAAGTGGCTATTTAAAGGCCTGTGCATTGCTGACACCATACAAATACTTTATGTACACGGATGCTTACTTTGCCCCATTCCAGAGCTGCCAGTCAGATTTCTATCCGCTGCATATCATATTTCTTTATTGATTGCATTAGAAATAAGAGGATCAGATGTGGCCTATTGTCACAGGCTTAGCCTAGGCTTCCTTGGTGTTACCTTCTCTTTCTTACAATCCTAAAGCAAAAGGCCTGGCTTGCATGTCTCATCAGCAGAAAGACAATTACTGGAAACAAGCAAGTCAGTTTGCACATAGTAGGCTGAGGAATAGAGTAATACAAGTTATCAGTAATAATATTGTCATCTCCATATAATATTAACAGATGCAATGTGACTCAAAATAATGAATTTGTACATTATTATTCTAAAAGCCTAAATGTAATACTATGATCAAACACATCTCATTTTACATGAATTGTATTGGTGTTATTAAGAATGCTCGGGACCTGGGGTCTTCCTGATAATGTATCTTTCTTCTTCATACCTGAAAATCATGTAAACATTAAATAAACCCAATAGGCTGGTTTTATTGTCACAGAGAAAAAATAAATCATTTTTAAAAATTTGATTATTTGGATACAATAGAGTCTATGGGAGATGGCCTTTCTGTAATTCTGAGCTTTCTGGATAATGGGTTTCCGGATAACAGATCCCATACCTGTATTCTATACCAGTTTTATAACAGCTGCCCTATAAGAGTGAAAATAGTTTATTGTTGAAGATTGAAAATAAACGTGGGTACGGAAAGGTTTAAAGGTGACCCAAATCTTAGTTTACAGGGCAGTCTAACAGTATGTAATTTTTGGGATAGTTCTATCACAAAGCAGGAAGATACAGGTATGGGATCCATTATCTAGAAGCCTTCGCCGCACTTTGCCAGGCAAATTTGCACCAATCCACCACTAATTCACTAAAATGCGAATTTGTATTCAGGGAGGCAAAAAGTATCATTACTTCTTCAGGCAAAGCACATTTACACTAGCAATGCCTAATTTGCATATGGCGCAAAGTTAAACGTATAATATAAAAAGTGTATGTTACAGCCACTACATTACACTACACAAGCCCAGGAAACCTTGAATAAATAAAATAAAGTTGTACTATTGCTCTAAACGTGTGCCCACTGTATAGCTGAGTTGCCATATGTTAGGAAATGTATGGGGAAGGAGGGTAATCCCCCCCCCCAAAAAAATTATGCTATTTTTCAGACTATCACCCTAAAAAAGTTAAGACGCCAGTGTTTTTTTGGGACTCAAATTTCAAGTTTTTATTTTTTCAAACTCCTATCTAATTTTCTAATACACTTAAGGAATGAAGACCCAAATTACAGAAAGATACAGAAAACCCTAAGGCCTGAGCATTCTGGATAACAAGGTCCCATACCTATAACATAAATAGGAGGGTCCTGTTTTTGAAATTGGATCTAGTTGTAAGTTTTAATGAAAGACACAGAGAAGGTTACAATCCAATCTAAAGACAAATCTGCCAATCTTCAGAAATATTTTGCTATATAGAAGACAATGGCACAAAATCGCACACAACCTTGCTGGCCCCCAGGGTATGAGTGACCGTGCCCCATACAAGTGCCTTATGTCCAGACAGTTTTGTAAAGCCCATCATCTTCTAAAAAGAGCTGTCATGTTCTGTTAATATCATTTGTCTTGTATTGGAGACAGAGCAGAACACTTGGCATACATTTCTTTCTATCATGCTGCCTGTGGGCCATCAGCCTCACTTTGATTCTTCCTAGACAAGTGAAACGTCAGAAATGTTTTTGAATACATATAAAGGGGTTGTAATGATCACCTGTAAAAAAATGTCTCTGTAGCAAAAAGAAATGTCCCTCTAAATGAAAGTAAGGGTATTTTACAATGAATTATGTTGTGCTTTGTAGAACCAGTGCTTGGAGAATACATACATTTTAATGGCCCTTTATAACCCAGTTCCAGCAACCAAGGAATAACTGTTTCTCCTGCTTCCATTGTTGTGCTTGTCCATCCGCATTTTGGGTCAGTTTTCAAAATGGTTATCTCGTGCCAAGAAAAAAAAAATCCATCATAGAAATCCATTGCAGGGCCAATGGTCCATCAGCCAGGCAGTCATGCGTAAAACTGTAAAGTTATGGAAACATCCATAAGGCAAAATAAGGCTTTTTCAATGTGCTAGAGAACTTTGCAAACAGAAATAAACTGCTATTGGTTTAATTCTTTCTATCATGTATCCAGATCTTGATTGATACAGAACAGCAACATATCTATCTGTAATGGCTGCAATATTTCTGCTCATGCAGAGTCAGCAATTAATATGCCTCACGCAGGTGGAGTACAGGGACATGCAAGTCATTCCATCCAGGGTTTGGGTATTCATTACAATCATAAAACCTTTAACTGCTGAAAGTTTGCTCAGCACTGCCGCTCCAATGGGTACTGGGATACGGGTTGTGTTTAGAAGAGATATAGTAGCTGCAGGCATGCAGCCTTCAATCTCAGCCAATATAATGAGAGGGAAGGTAATTGCCATGATCCACTAAGAGAGTCTCTGAAAATTGAGAGAGCATTGTGGTATGGTTCATACATGGGCAGATAAAAGCTGCCAACAAACTGAGTCAGCAGCTTATTGGCCCGTGTATGGGGGCCCTCCGATGGGCTTCCCCGATTGATATCTGGCTGAAAGTCAGCCAGATATCGATCGGACGAGACTAAATATCCAGTCGGCCGAATCTGTTCATTTATGCAGTCCCGTTATCCAAACACCACTTTGGTTGTCATTATGATCCAATCGTTGGGCCCTAGGGCCCACGATTGAATCAGCCCGATATTGCCCACCCCAAGGTGTGCATATCAGGGAGAGATCTGCTCGTTTGGTAACATTGCCAAACTAGCAAATCTCTACATGTATGGCCACCTTTATTTTCCTAGGTCAGAGATATCTAAGATTCTTTCATACCTTTAGATAGTCTACATAAGTGATCCCCAATCTTTTTTTTACCTGTGTGCCACATTCAAAAATAAAAATAGTTGGGGAGCAACACAGGCATGCAAAATGTTCCTGGGTTGTGCCAAATAAGGGCTGTGATTGGCTATTTGGTGGCCCTATGCGGACTGGTACACTACAGGAATACTGGAATTCAAAAATAAGCACCTGCTTTGAGGCCACTGGGAGCAACATTCATGGGGTTGGAGAGAAACAAGTTGCTCGCAAGTTGCTGGTTGGGGATCACAGGTCTAGATAATCCCAAAGTACAGTGTGGATGCCTATGATTAAGTGACGTGTAAGCGTGAAACGTGTTAAGCTTTTTTGTTTTTTGTGGGGTCTAATGAATTTTAATATGCAATAATAGATTTGTTTTTTTTTTAACTATAAAGTCACAAGTATGTCATTTTGTGGTGTTCCAAAGTACACTACAGTGTGACCTCATAAATCAGCACGTGGTAAGCGGTCTTAAAATACTTTTATTATATTCCAGTATTGTAAATGCAAATACCATCAGTATACTCCTTAATTTGAACACTTGCTTACAATGTAGTAAACTACGGTAATTGGTGACAATAGATGTAGTAATAGTGCGTCTGTAGTAAAACGAAATCTTGTTTCTAAGATGAACATTTTATTTTCACAGAACCGGCAGAAGAAGTGAAGGAAAGTGAAGAATCTAAAGGAAGCAAAAAGAAAAAGATCCCGTCAGGCAAACCCCAAGTGAAGAGAAAGAAAGCGGTAATCTTTCAGTTTATGGCATGTTTCATAGCCAGCAGTTTAAACTGCAGAGAGTAACCTGAGAAAGATGTGGCTGGCAAATGCTTTGTATTAGGTGCGTAGCTAGTGGCCCTTGTGAAAACTGCAGAGCAGAGAGGGACTTCTCCTTATCACCTCCAAATGTCTATTTTCCCAAAGAGCACCTGCTTATTTATCTAACGAGAGCAATATTGCAGCTCCCATCATTCTCTTTTAACAGAAAAAGTATATCCTGCTAAATTATTTCTTATTACATTTAAAGGAAAAGTAAATGTTTTTCTTTTTCTTTCTGTAAATTTGCTCTAAACAGCCCCCCAGATTAATGTACCTTAGTCCCTGCTGCAAGTCTGCTCTGGTTTCTGTGTTATCAGCAGCTTGTTTCCCCTTCTTCCTGGTGCAGAGTGAAGCCCAGCCCCTTAGTTTACTGAGCAGTCCATTTGCTGCTGTTCCACAATAGAGAGGAAGAGGGAGCCAGTGTTTCATTAGTAAGCTAGTTTCCCCAAACAAAAGCTGCTACACACACTGCTCTCTGCTATGTCATAGTATGCAAATGATCTCCTGGACTAGTCCAAGATATAAGGTCAGCTCAGAAAGCTAAGGGGCGGGGCTTCACTCTGCACCAGGAAGAAGGTGAAACAAGCTGCTGATAACACAGAAACCAGAGCAGACTTGCAGCAGGGACTAAGGTACATTCATTTGAGGGGCTGTTTAGAGCAAATTTAGAGATAGAAAAAAAAAACGTTTACTTGTTCTTTAAGGCAAAATACAGTAACCCTGCTTGAACAGGTTTCCATCAGAGCTGCAGCATAAATTGCCTTTCTTTATATTGTTTGTTAGTGACAGTGTTAAGTAAAAGTCTTCATGTTTCAACAAAACACTTGTTTTACCGTATATACAAACCTGTACAGCTATTTCTCCAGGTCTAGTAACCCAGAGCAACTGACCAGTATCTGTACACCTCTCCAACATCTCATTCACAAACCAGGGGTGGGTTACAATGAAGTTGGTCTTCTCTTTGGTGCTATAACAGTCTCTCTTTTCCTGGGAAGGGTTTTCGCTAAATATTAATGGTAGGATTTGCATCCATTCAGCCACTGTTGGGCACTGATGCCGGGGATCAGGACTGGTTCACATTTGGCATTCCAGTGTGACAGGTGTTCATTTGGGTTAATGTCAAGGCCAGTTAAGTTTAGTCATCTCAGCAAACCCATTCTGTACCAACCTTTCTTTATGCATGGGGCCATTATTGGATCAACTATCAGTTAGGCATGTTATATATAGACTTAAAATGTTGAACTTGAAGGACGTGTGTATTTTTTCTACCTAACTTCCTATGTTACGATGTATTGTGCTAAAACATGAAAGACCCTTCATTGTTGCCGCAAAGTAGGAAGGGCAGAATTGTCAAGAATGTCATTGTATGCTGTAGCCTTAAAGGGATTCTGTCATGGGAAAAAAATGTTTTTTTTTTTTTCCAAAATGTATCAGTTAATAGTGCTGCTCCAGCAGAATTCTGCATTGAAATCCATTTCTCAAAAGAGCAAACAGATTTTTTTATATTTCATTTTGAAATCTGACATGGGGCTAGACAGTCAATTTCCCAGTTTCCCCAAGTCATGTGACTTGTGCTCTGATGAACTTCAATCATTCTTTACTGCTGTACTGCAAGTTGGAGTGATATCACCCCTCCCCTTTTCACCCCCAGCAGCCTAACAACAGAACAATGGGAAGGTAACCAGATAACAGCTCCCTAACACAAGATAACAGCTGCCTGGTAGATCTAAGAACAGCACTCAATAGTAAAAACCCATGTCCCACTGTTGTAACTGAATGTTCCATTCAGTTACATTAAGAAGGAAAAACAACAGCCTGCCAGAAAGCAGTTCCCTCCTAAAGTGCTGGCACAAGTCACATGAGCAGGGGCAGCTGGGAAATCGACAAAATGTCTAGCCCCATGTCAGATTTCAAAACTGAATATTGAAAAATCTGTTTTTGAGAAATGGATTTCAGTGCAGAAGTCTACTGGAGCAGCACTATTAACTGATACGTTTTGAAAAAAAACATGTTTTCCCATGACAGTATCCCTTTAAGGTTTGATTTAATGGAAACAGGTTCCCACCATCTCTGGCAGCTGGATCTGTCCTTTTCCCGTATCTCTGGTGGTGATCACCAACCATAAGCATGCATAGTCAGTCACAAAAAGATCAACTACTTCTAACCACCAGAGAGCTGGGAAGAGGAACTCAAGCAGCTGCCAACCCTACTGCACTACTTTACGTTTTATTAATATAACCTTCAAATGGAGCAGTACTGAGGGTGCAATGTAATTGGGTGTGGGAGAGGGTGGAAGGTCTATTACAGCAGGTCTATATCTATCTATAAATGGATTTAATTAACAGAACACAGAGCAGTTTGCTTTTATTTGCACCCTACTAAAAGACAGCTCTGTCATATTGAGTGTGGCATCAGGGGATGTACATTTTGATTAAAGGGTTTGTTCACCTTTAAATTAACTTTTGACTTTTGAGTATGATGTAGAGAGTTCTATTCCAAAACAATTTGCAATTGCTTATATTTTTTTTACTATTTGGGGTTTTTGAGTTATTCGGCTTTTTATTCAGTAGTTCTCCAGTTTACAGTTGCTGTGATCTGGTTTCTAGGGTCCAAATGATCCTAGCACCCATGTAGTGATTTGATTAAGAGACTGGAACATGAATAGGAGAGGACCTGAATAGTAAGACGAGTAATAGAAAGTAGCGATAAGTATAAATATGCAGCCATAAAGAGCATTTGTGTTTAGACGGGGTCAGTGACCTCCATTTATAAGATGGAGAGGTTCAGAAGAAGGTGGCAAATCATTCGAAAACTTCAAAAAGAAAAAATGAACGCCAATATCAAAGTTGCTTAGAATTGGCCATTATGTAACTTACTGAAAGTTAACTTAAAGGTGAACCACCCTTTCAATAAAACACAAATTGCTGTTGCGTGCTGCTTAAATGGATATATATATATATATGACCCTGAACATATTCCATGATGTCAAACAATGCATGTGCATGTGTTCCCAAGGTGACACGAAGGAGCAGAGTTTGCTCCATGTCACTGGAATGCCAGAATTAATGAAGTTGTACTCGTATTCCATCTGGAATCCCCAAGGCAGCAATATATGTAATTTTCCTACAAGGAGCTTAATTAGGAAGCTGTTAGAGCCATCACGGCATCCATGTAACAGTTATTTCAGGCAGCGTTTGGCAGGGTTCCTATTGTAAACGGTGCTTCATATGTCATTTTACATGACAGCAAAGACCCAAGGCTTTAGGGAAGGTCACTGCGGATATTTACTGGGGGCCCCATGGAAAGAAAACATCTTTGGAAAAATAATGCTAATGATACACTATTGTATTGTTATGTATTTTGTATTTATTCTAGACAGAAATATTCTAGACTAGTTTAAGCTTCCTTACCAAATTTAGATATTTGTGGGGCACAGGATCTTACAAGTAGTCTGGGGCCCTGTATAAGTTAAAGTAAGTTAATGTAATTTCACATATACTAAAAGCATTTACAAAACATCATGTGTCGTCGTATTTAGGGTTTCTACCTGGTCAGTGTTTTTCTGGCATGGCTGGTAAAAATGATGCTTAAAGGCCAATGCTATTATTAGGCAGTTAATATAAAAATATGGGAAGGCTGGTGTTTTATTCCAGAAAAGGAGGTAATCCTATTGTATTCTTAACTCATTAATGCTTGGGTTTTGGGTAAATATTGATACTATCCTTTTGGGGGAACAACTCACTCTTCACCTGGCCAATGGTATATGTTGAATATTGTTTCTATTAAAACTAGATGAGCACCCAGTTACTTATGCCAACCCCACCTAAATTACAAAAGCCATATTATTATATAAATTCCCTTATTAACCTTGGTTATTTTATTACACTTATGATGGGGGTGCCCAGGTTTTAAAAGTATGG
Organism: Xenopus borealis; assembly: GCA_024363595.1. Lineage (NCBI taxonomy): Eukaryota > Metazoa > Chordata > Amphibia > Anura > Pipidae > Xenopus > Xenopus borealis. Next base: position 22,947,073 of record CM044433.1, on the reverse strand, counting down.
ATAATGGATCTGCCACTTCAAGCGTCATACTGACACGGAAAATATAAAGTCCACTGAGAACAAACTGAGAGCCTTTTATCAGAACCATAACCCATTCATCAAGTCAGTGTTCTCAAAAACGAGTGGAAGGGAAGCTCATTGGTTGTTGTTGACCAATGCAGGGATGATATGCTGGTACTGAGTACCACTGACTCATGACTTGGGGTTGTTTCCCATGACCAACAGTTTCCCCGTGCTGCTTAAGAAAGACCCACTTGAGCAATTTAAATAAACATACTCGGCCATGGACTTCCTTCTGCTGGGTTTGTAGGGCAAAGGTCTGTAGGTGTGGGATAAATCAAAGACAGCACTGGACTGCATAAACTTATTTATTGGAGCGTGGAGACCCCAATAAAGAAGTTTATGCAGTCCAGCACAGGCATTTGTCCCACACCTACAGACCTTCACAAATTGATTTAATTGGGATATTGAACACAGGATACCCCATGGGAAGATCCGCTTAAACATACTTGGTGAGCCTCACCCAAATTTTTTGAATTTGCAGGGCAAAGCACATGTGCAATGTGCCACCCCAGGGTGCAGGGTACCAGAAGTACAGTAGTCTTGACCTAGAGACCGGGTCGGCTGGCCCAGACCCGCTCACTTTTTGATGCATTGCCGCTCACCCAACCTCCCTCCCTGTCCCTCCTCACTACCCCAACCTCCCTCCTTGTCCCTCTTCACTGCCCAACCCCTCTCTCTCTCTCTCTCTCTCTCTCTGTCTCTCTCTCTCTGGCCGTCTTTAATGACCCAACCTCCCTCTCTGGTCTTCCTTCCTGCCCTAACCTCCTTTTCTGGTACTCTTCACTGCCCGACCTCCCACTCTGGTCCTCTTCACTGCCTGGCAGCTGGGGGCCCCCAGGGGCTGGTGTGCTGCAAAAAGTCCCAAGCTGCCCAGAGAGGGCCAGGCTGGAGAAACCTGAAATCTATCTCTGACCTTTATGGGACTCAAGCGTTTGTGGGATAGAGCAACACCAAGCCAACTTTTCTGAAATGGAAATTCAGCAATTCTTCTAGTGCATTGAATCTGCTGCCTCAACAGACCCTAAAACTCCTCTGAGGGCAATAATCCCTGTGCAAGGGACAGCACGCAGCTGCTAAGTGGTGCCGGGATTTATAGTTGCCAGTAAGAAGTTAGCGAATAATAATACATGCCTAATTTAAGTAACTTTTTTCAGTTTTCCTATATTTCTTGGGACCCTCCCACACTGCACACAGCCACCATTTCAGTCAGGTCTGCACATAAATCCAAGTGATTTTGTGGTGTCTGCTGTTTGCGTGTTCGTGAGAGTTCAGATGTATATAGAATTAATATATCTTCTCAATTGAAAGTCCCTGGGATTTACTCATAAAGGTCAAAGTAAATCCAGGCCGGGAGCACACGCGTGCAAAATTACTTGTATAATCTAACACTTAACTTTCAGCCGCCAGCCGCAGGATTGGGAAAAACGAAAAAAAAAACATATAAACTTGTGTTTCAGTAGGAAAAAAAAAAGTGGAGAATCTTTTGGTTTCTGTTGGAGTAAGGCCATGCCATTATACTAATAATTGTAATGTCTGGGGGCTGTGGGGAAACTAAGATGTTATGTAAGATGTTATAATACCTGGTGGGTAAACAGTGGCCTCTGTGTCTAAAGCTGGCCATAGATGTAAGGATTTTTAAAAGAGCTTTTTGTTAGCATAAAACCAAGCTTATCTTGAAACGATTGTTTAAATGTAGGATTTGTCTAAAAAGACAATTTCAAGCGATATTGTCTAGTTGAAGCCATGAAAACTGTGAGGAGCTGCTTGTTTGGCCCTGCAAACAATTGGGCAATAGATAGATTTCACTGTGACCAATGAAAATTTTCTAACCTGGCCGTCAATTTTCTGACCAATGTTGGAGGAAAATTCGTGAGATTCTCGATCGTTCGATTCCCACCAACCTCACGATAATTTGATGGATTGGTTGGATTTGGTTCACCAAAGAAAAATCATGGGGGCCTTTAAGCTGGCTATATACAGGCTGATCAAAGACTATTTCTTTTGCCGCCTGATCAGCAGGCCTGACCAAATCTGCTGGTACCCGACCCGATGGAGGACTTTAATGTGGTCAACTGCTTGGGTGGCCAGATCTAGCAATGGTCTATCCATTTATGGCCAGCTTTAGAGGAAATTAGTACTTTATTTTCTGATCATAATGATATTAGGTGTCTCTTTTTGTATCTTTAGACAATGTGTAATTTTTAGTAGAGCACAGGAACTTCAGTAAAACCTGGTTTTGAAGTGGGCAGGGTTTGGGTGAATATGAGTCACAACTGGGTGTGGATTGTACAGCATCTAGGATGCAGAGGTTTGTCTATAATGGCTTTAGGCTGGAATCTAGGATATGTATTGTATTTACTTGTGAATAAATTATTTAGTTTGGCTAGCAATGTGTTCTAAATTTAAACATTTATATTTACTGTAACAAGTAACAGCACTTGTTTTCTGTCTTTAAAAACATTCTTCAGGCAAAAGATTGTGTGTCGCAAGAAGCAGAAAAAGATTCGGCGCCAAAGAGGAAAAGAAGAAAGAAGGTACTGAGATGAATGAAGAATAAGTCTGCTAGGTTGAATTTGATTTGTCTTCCTAAAGAAAGATACCAGCCCAGAGCTCCCCTCTGTATGGTGTTAGGCTCATTTCATTGTTCCAGCCTGGCACATTTGTATTACTCTCTGTTCAGGTTGTAGGGTATTTTCTGATGCAAATAGTAGTGGTACCAATCTGTAGTAATAAAGGGCTCATCTAGTTAAATTAACATAATGAATGCAAGAAGCAGATTGGTTGCTACAGGTAAGTGTAATTGGTCAGAATACTGACACCAACTCCACAACCAACCCCCCCCCCCCCCCCCCCCCCCCCCCCCCCAGGCTTTGTTTTTTGGAAAAGTATTATAATTTTTGTGGAATGAGTGATATCATTACTAGAACGTAAACATACTACAAACTCTTAAGCAATAAATCTTGCCGTTTGTCCATCATTGTGTCCGTTGTGCAGAAGGGCAGGGTAAGTCTCAAATTGTGGGCTGAATGCTCCTGGAATCCCTTTGTGAGGCCCAAGCTTTGCCTATAATGACTTATCCAGAGATACCAAAGTATTGAGCTACTGTTACCAAATTCACAAAGGAACTGTAAGAGAGGATGTAAGAAACTTAGATAAATATACACATAAGACAGATGTTTACTCCCGCTCTCCCGTGCGTACAAGTAACTTCTCCTGTGTGCATGTGTCCTATTGAAACTGAAGCTTAATGGGACCACAGACCCAAATGAGCTCTGGAAGGAAAATCATTTATTTAATGGGCTCTCCATGAAAAATCTAAACCAAACAAGACTTTCTCCAGAGAAATACTGTTTTGCATATATAATGAGGACAAAAGTTCAAGAAATGTGTTTCCCTTAGGTAAATGTACTCTGTGCAAGCCACAGATTAGTGTTCTTCTACACCTCAAAACACCTCACAGGGCACCTGGCTGAAAGGGACAAGAAGGTGGTGCACCCTAGGCTACATAATGGAGAACTATTTTGAAAAGGAAAATTTTATATAAGCTTTACCATACTGAAATAAGAAACTTTCTAGATACAATCAATTAAAAATTCTACATTATTTCTGAAATAATCAAGTTTATATTCACTATTCCTCAGCATCTGTTTCTCTTCCTTTTGTCTTCTTGCAGGAGTTGGGTGTAAGATCCAATATATCTAATGGGGGGGGAGGGTCCTTTCCTAGAAGATGAATTAGAGCTCACTCAAATAACTGATTCCAAAATCTAACACAATAACTGCCTTTTGCACAAATCCTGCGTGTAGCGAGACATGATGTCTGGTGATTTTAATAGAGTGAGATCTAAGCCATCTTCTAGGCAAAAGGAGCCCCCGGAAAGTAAAGAATTGCTGCAGAGCGCTGGTCCAAGTGCTCTGCAGCCGGCTTGGAGTGGCCGGCATATTGCAAGAGCAGCGGCCGAGTAGGGGATGGGACACGCAGGGTGAGCTCCGCCATCTCCGGATCTGTTTGTTTGTAGGCAAAAGGAGTCCCCCTATAAGATATATTGGCTCTAACTGTCAATGAATATCTCACACCCAACTCCTCCATGAAGACAGAATGAAGATAAACAGATTCTGAGAGAGGAATAGTCAAGATAAAGTTGAAACAGTACAGAATTTTTAATTGATTGTATTTACAAAGTTTCTTATTGCAGTATGCTGAAGCTTATATAACATTTTCACGATAGTTCCCCTTTAATTGTGAAACTACTGGCTGTACTTCAGAAAACCAAGTAGGTGGCCGTCAGATCAGAGCTGTCTTCACGTTAGCTGGTTGGCTTGGCAATATCACAATATACTCACAAGGTTCCATTCAGTTGAGGCTACTCTGTATTAGACACCCAAACTATATGGTCAAGGAGGTCTTAAAGGGGTTAGTGCTCTGGCTACAATTTTGCTGTGTTCCAGAGATGAATGTATTGTACCCCTGGTAGTGAAGTGCAGAAATGCAATTGGGTTACAAGTAGGGATGCACCGAATCCAGGATTCGGTTCGGGATTCGGCCTTTATCAGCAGGATTCGGCCGAATCCTTCTGCCTGGCCGAACCGAACCCGAATCCTAATTTGCATATGCAAATTAGGGCCAGGGAGATAAATCACGTGACTTTTTGGCACAAAACAAGGAAATAAAAAATGTTTTTCCCTTCCCACCCATAATTTGCATATGCAAATTAGGGTTCGGATTCGGTTCGGTATTCGGCCAAATCTTTCGGGAAGGATTCGGGGGTTCGGCCGAATCCAAAATAGTGGATTCGGTGCATCCCTAGTTACAAGTGTGAACAAAGCAATGAGTAGAGCAGTGACAGAAAATTTGTGGTCTTCATATCTCATAGGTATCACTTTTGGTTAGCTCTTTTACAAATGCAGGTGCAAAATGCACAATATGATGTTAAATTCACTTGGTGCATGTTCATGGGCATAACCCTCCAGGGGATCCCTAGAATTACTGCTAGGTGCCGGTAGTCGTTAGTTCTTGGGTTCCCCGGCATACATGTGCACAGTGCATCCGTTTAGGGAAATTTCAAGTAAAGGGTAGACAAGCTTCTCAGAATCCCCTTTAAACACACTGTTGCCATATCGAGCAAAATACTGTTATTCATTTTTTATGCCTACATCAATTGTATAGAAGTTGTACTGTTTTCCTCCCATTGTAGAAGACAATTTCTGATGTTCTTGCTCAACATGCTCCAACAGCGGGCACACCAGAGGATATGCAGAAGCTGGTGCTAGAGCACTTTGGCAGCAAACGGTCTGTGATTGAGCTGGAGGAACTACAGATACCAGGTAGGGGCAGCACATTCATCTCACTTTACTGTCTTACAAGAGAAGGAAAGTCATATCTCACTTGGAGGTGGCAAGTGATTGTATTAACTTACCTGAAACCCTGGGCCAGTGCCCTATCAGCAGAAAACTGCATTGGCCTGGGGTTATTCCAGCATCGTCTTCCTGCTTCTTCTTTCTTCAAATTTCCTGGGCCAGGTGCATGTGCAGTAGAACGAAATAGTCTGAACGTTTTTAAAGTTCGACTATTTGCTCTAATGCGCAAAGCCGCGAGAAGAAAAAAGAGGCTGGAAGCGGATCGCTCCGTGGTGCTCACTGGAATAACACTGGGGTCGATGCAGTTTTCTGCTGATAGGAGCACCAGCCTGGGGTGTCGGGTAAATAGATGCAACATTTGGATCTCCCAAGTGGGATACGACTTTCCTTCTCCTTTAATTGCTTCAGAAATTATACAAATTCGTATAATTAAAAAAAACAAAAAAGGCCTGTTCCTATAGGCTTATGCCCTAGTTACTGGGCATAGTTCAAGGAATGAAACAATCTCAATTGGGCGTGATCCAACTGTATGTCATTTAGTTCTCATGTTTCCAGAATAACTCTTTCTACAGGCTGAAAACCACACAAAATGTAACAATCACAGTTTTGGGAACCACATACATTTTTCTTTGCGGTGAAATCTCAGTATAAGCTGAGCTGTGTCTTTCGGCATTTGTTTGCTTGCACTCGGCATGAACCAAGAAAGGGAACCTACACGCATTCATTTCTTCTCGATGTGATGCCTCTTTCGACCCCCCCTCTCCAGAAATATTCTCCCATACTTTTGTATTTACAGAGTCTGCAAGAAAGATGCTTCTATTGTCTGTGTTTATTGCTACACTAAAGAGATGAGTGAGTTATATCAACAAAATAGGTTGCTGGTCGGAATGACATGACCTACTTTGCTCGGCAACATGTTATTGTTTCAGCACTGGGCAGCCCTGGGCAGTTCAGCTGTGGGCATCAGTCAGATCCTATCTCTCATGGTCAGACAGTGGACATTGTTATGAATAGCATTATAAATAGTAGCCTTGTTTCCAGATTCTTTTCAATCTGATTATTCAGATTCAGGCGCATCAGTGTTTGAGACACAAAAGATCTTTGGTAATCTGCAAATGGCAGAGTCTGCTATATTGAATTTGTAGGTTACAGACAAGCTTTCCATATGTTTGCCATATTATGGGCAAAGCTGATGTTATATTGGTTCATAAAGTTATAGTCCTATAATGGTCCAAGTAAAAGCTCCTTCACTTACTTGCCGTGATTTCCCCTTCAGCATACCTTTAAAGGAGAATGCCCTTAATTAAAAATCCCTACCTCCCAACCCTACATAGACCTCCCCTAGCCTAAACTACCCCTGGTAAATGCCCCTAACTCTTTACTTACCCCTCGGTGTAGATTTAGAGCATCTGAGTTCACAGGCACCATCTACTTATCTTCGGAATGAGAGCTGCGTATCGGCACATGCGCATTTGGAGCAATCTTCAAAGAAGACCCAGAAATTACCAAAGTGCCAAAAGATGGTGCCCTGATTCTGAACTGAGGGGTAAGGAAAGAGTATGGGGCATTTACCAGGGGTAGCAGCTAGGCTGTGGGGGGAGCAGGGAGGGTGTAGGGTTTTTTTTCATTAGAGGTTTAGTTATCCTTTTTAAAGTCCTGAGCAGAACCAATTTTTGAGACCCGAACCCTCAGCCTGCAACCAAAACCGCAACCCCCCTTATTTACCCACTTGGATTTGCTATTTGACCCTGGCCCACAAATGCCTTATTCACACAAATGCCTTATTCTCAACCCGATCCGCAAACCTGCCGACCACCATTAAACAGGAGGTGTTGTTGCTGCAAACCGGAAGTTACATCATCAAAAGTGGGCGGAGAGAGAGAAAAACGTTTTGTATATAGGCAATATAACAGAAGATAAGAAATATGATATCATCAACCCTACCCGCGACCTTCATACACACACATCCATACGGCATCAAAAAGCCTACCCACATCCTGCAAGGAGCCTGTTCGCAATTTCATCAATCTTGTTGCTAGGGTCCCAGTTACCCTAGCAACAATGCATAAGAGACTGAAATCGGAATAGAAGAAGCCTGAATAGAAACATGAGTAATAAAAAGAAGCAATAACATTACATTTGTAGTCTTACAGAGCATTTGTTTTTTAGATGGGGTCAGTGACCCCCATTTGAAAGCTGCAAAGAGTCAGAAGAAGGCAAATCATTCAAAAACTATAAAATGAAGGCCTAGTTTTGTTACAACTGTTTCTGTGAAATGAATGTAGCAATGTTTGCTGGCAGCTGTACCTAGAATTGGAATCTTTATATTGATATAATACAGCATTTCACTATTAGACTTAACCAGACTGAATTGATTTACACTGGTTTCCTTTATTCTAGATACCTGCTTTGTGAAATCAAATGACCTTACGCATACTCTGTCCTCATACTTGAAAGAGAGTAAGTACAATATACACCATATATATATATAACAAGAGCTGAATGCTCTGTGTACTCACATATTTGCTGTACACTAAGGGGCGAATTTTGAATTGAAAAAAATTTGACCATGTGAATAGGCAGGGAAATAAAATCCCTCAAATTCGAATATCGAATTTGAAGGATTTTACCGCAATTCGATTGGTCGGCGATCGAAATAGGAAATATTCGATCGATCGATAAATCGTTCAAATCGATCGATTTTATCGATCGAGTATTTATCATTCGATCAAAAATAATGAAACCCAATTCGGCAGCTTTGATCTGGCGAACTAGGCAGTTGAATAAAAATTTAAAGGGGAAGTATTTCGACAGTCAAATATTCAAATTAACTTTTATCCGCATCATTCGATTCAAACAAATTTTCAAAATTCACTGGTCGAAGTGGTCTTCAAAAACATTCGACAATTTGAATCTTTTTGAAATTCTGCCCCCTAAGCCATATCATGTCTGTATACAGGTAAAGTACCTGTTATCCAGAATGCTTGGGAGCAGGGATTTTCTGTGTAACGGAAAACTGGGTAACTGTAACTGTGTAAACTTTACGCAAACCCAATTGGCTGGTTTTGCCTCCAATTAGGATTAATTATATCTTAGTTGGAATCAAGTACAAGCTACTGTTTTATTATTACAGAGAAAAAAAGGAAATCATTTTTTAAAATGTTAATTATTTAACTAAAATGGCGTCTATGGGAGATGAGCATTCGATAATTCTGAGAATTCTGGATAATGGGATTCTGGATAATGGATCCCATACCTGTACCTTCTCTGTGCCATAGTGTTGGTGCCATAGGTCCTATAGAAGCCAACTGGCAGTTCCTTAGTGAAGAGAGGACCAACCCGCCTCCCAGAAAATCCTGCTTTTGTTTATTTTATCATACATTTCAGTGATGTATTAGTCTTCATCAGAATATTAGAGCAGAAAACACAACACTGCTCCTGAGTAGGCACATTAATACAGGTATGGGACCTGTTATCCAGAATTCTCGGGATCTGGAGCATTCTGGATAACAGATATTTCTGTCATTTGGATCTTCATACTTTAAGTCTACTAGAAAATCATAGAAACATTAAATAAAGCCAATAGGCTGGTTTTGCTTCCAATAAGGATTAATTATATCTCAGTTGGGTTCAAGAACAAGCTACTGTTTTATTATTACACAGAAAAAGAAATCATTTTTTAAAATTTGGATTATTTGGATAAAATGGAGCCTATAGGATACAGCCTTTACATAATTTGGAACTTTCTGGATAACGGGTTTCCGGATAAGGGATCCTATACCTTTGTATTTTATCTGATAAGTGGTGAATACAACTCCTTGCCTAACCCTCCACTGTCTGACAGCAGCCGTTCTTATGACATCCCTCAACCCTCCTATTGTGTTGTATTACCCTTGCACATAGCAGCTGGTTTTACGTGTCCAACACATATTGGACCACATCCATCAGCAATTAAGCACTTTCCTACTAGTTGCTTGGAAATGCCACACACACACCGTAAGAATTACGAGCAAAGAGACTTCCAATTATAGGGATAAAAATAGAGAAACATGCAGATTCCATTACACAAGTGTTCATAGGCCCCATATAAAAGAAACAAACTACCGGCAAGCAATGTGCCCAGAAGCAGTTTTCATTTTGTCTGATAAACCTTTGTTGCAGTTGGTCGGCTGGGCCGGTATTTGATTTCTATTATATTGCCAATGCCAACGATGTAGATGAGGCCGCTCTGCTTGCTCCATGCCTTGTGACAGTCTTGTACAGGTATAGGATCCATTATCAGGAATTCTGTTAACCAGAAAGCTCCAAATTACAGAAAGGCTGTCTCCCTTAGACTTATTTCATCCAATTAATCCAAATTTTTATAAACGATTTCCTTTTTCTCTGTAATAATAAATCAGTAACTTGTACTTGATCCCAACTCAGATATAATTAATCCTTATTGGAAGCAAAACCAGCCTATTAGGTTTATTTAATGTTTACATGATTTTCTAGTAGTCTTAAGGTACAGATACAGTCACTTGGATTTGTAAGTTAAATGCGTCGTGACTCAGGGCTAATTGAAGAAACTGTGTTATTTAAAGTTATCTTAACTCATTTAATGCATTTAACCTTTTCATTAGCATACCAAAGCACCATTGTTTTCAATGGTGAACTCTTTAATTGGATGGGATGCTGTGACACAATATTCTGTGCTAAGTGGGATAAATGGGATAGATGAGTTAAGTCATGAAGCATTTAACACACAAAACCAAGTGACTGCATCTGTATGAAGATCCAATTACTGAAAGATCAGTTATCCAGAAAACCCCTAGGTCTCGAGCATTCTGGATAACAGGTCCCATACCTGTAGTCACAAGAGAAAACACAAAACTAACATTAAACTAATTATTTTTCCAGCCTGTCCGAAATGGTCCAAACTGTCCAAGAACCACAAGGAGAAGAAGTCCGTCCTGCTGTTGCTTGTCTGCAGCTCAGCCCACCGTACTCTGGAGCTTATTAAGTATATACGTTTCATCTCTTTACCCTGTATTCAGTATTACTGGCACCTTTCAGCCGTCTCTTGCTTTCTCTTGTAATCAATGCTTCCTAGTCAACCAAGTCCTGAATGTTTCTAGAGGCAGGAATCTCTTTTCTTATGCACCAAGTTTTATCATTATCTGTAGGGCAATATTTTCTTATATGCTTGACTTCTTCTTAACGTGTGTCTCTTGTCTTATTTCAGGTTGATAAATGCATTCAAAGCTGACACAAAGGTTATGAAGTTGTTTGCAAAGCACATAAAGGTATGGGGGGGGGGGTTAGGAATAGTTTAGTTTCTCTGACACCCATCCCAGTTGTATTTTATCTCTGTGTCTTTCTATGTCCTTATCATTTACTAGAGGGGTATTATTATTATTAGGAATGCACCAAATCCACAATTTTGGATTCGGCCGAACCCCCGAATCCTTCCTGAAAGAATTGGAACCCTAATTTGCATATGCACATTATGGGTGGGAAGGGAAAAATATTTTTTACTTCCTTATGTGCCAAAAAGTCACGTGATTTCCCTCAAGAAGGATTGGGCTGAATCCTGCTGAAAAAAAGCCGAATCCTGGCCAAATCCCAAACCAAATCCTGGATTCGGTGCATCCCTAATTATTATACTTATATCATTTTAGTAGGGACTCAATAACTCTTAGGCCTATGAGAAATGAGGCACTTTGATTATTTTGGTGACCATGCAGAGAACAACGGTGTCCAAAATATGCCTCGACTTTCTTTATGAAAGTATGGAAAAGACTCCACCAGGACAGGGTGTACGCTGGGTGGAATTAGGAGTGACCTGGGTGGAAAGAATAGGCAGAAAAATCACCCATCATATGGAAAGGTTAACATCATTGTACCCTGCTGTTCAAGTGGTGGCAGGCAATATCATAGGCTTTTATCTGTCGCTATTCTACGGTTCAGCATATGACATTTGCCATAGACCAGTCACATTACTTACAGAGCAGAAGTGCAATATGTCCTGAGTGTGAAGTTTGCAGGCGCCATCTTCTCCCCAGGCGTCTTCTTCCTGGATTCTTTGTTGCTTGGTGGCGCATGCGCAGTAGGAATAGTTGCCGGTTCTGCTGTACTGGGCATGCGCCGAAAGTCACACAGTTTTCCGATTGTGCAGTAGAGCTGAACCGGAAAATGCTCCTACTGCGCATGCGCTACAAAGCACCAATGGATCCTGGAAGAAGAAGGCTGGGGAGAAGATGGTGCCTGCAAACTCTACGCTCAGGACCTGAGCTGAGGGGGTAAGTAGCAACTATGGAGCATTTGCCCAGGGGGAAAGTAGGCCGGGGGGGGAGGGGGGCAGGACCGGACTGAGAATTAAAATAGGCCCTGGCATTTTAGGTACACAGGGGCCCAAACAGCCCTGACCAGCCCACTAAATACTGACTTTCTTTGGCACCTTATAGCAGCCCCTCTGGCATTTGCCAGAACCCACAGATTGCCAGTCCGGGTCTGGAGGGGGGCATGGCGTTTACCCCGTTATAGGTTGACTTCTCCTTTAAGTATGCTGGCTCCTTTCAGTCCCTCTCACCCCAACCAAGTTCGGTTTTTCTTTTCGCTACTCTCCAAGTCCTACCCCTCAGAAGCTTTATTCCAATATCTTGCACTGACGAGATCTAACAAGATGGAAACAGGCTGTCTGCAAGTTTGGGTATATGACTCTGAACCATTAGTTAGAAACTTTCTAAATACAATTAATTAAAAATGCAGCATTGTTTCTGAAATAATCAAGTTCATCTTCACTCCCTCTCTCAGCATCTGTTTCTCTTCATTCTGTCTTCATGCAGCAGTTGGGAGTCAGATGAATGATCCAATATATCTTATAGGGGAGGCTTTCTTTCCTAGCAGATGTATTAGAACTCACTCAAATAACTGATTCCAGTACAGACACAATCTAACACAATAACTGCCTTTTGCACAAATCCTGCATGTAGAGAGACGTGATGTCTGGTGATTTTAACAGAGTGAGATCTAATACATCTTCTAGGCAAAAGTAACCCCCCTATAAGAAATATTGGATCATTCATCTGAGGAGAAACATATGCTAAGAGAGTGATGGTGAAGATAAACTTGAATATCTCAGAAACAATGCAGAATTTTAAATTGATTGTATTTTGAAAGTTTCTTATTTCAGTATGTGGAAGCTTATATTACACTTTTATTTTCGCAATAGTTCACCCAACTGGATTGTTTTGCCTGCAATATGGATTAGTTATATGTTAGCTGGCATCAAGTTCAAGGTTCTGTTTTATTATTACAGAGAAAAAGTAAAATTATTTTTTAAAATGTGAATTATTTGATTAAAATAAAGTTTATGGCCTTCCTGTAATTCTGAGCTTTCTGCATAATGGGTTTTTGGATAATGGACATGGTATTGTGGCATTCTAGTAAAGCAAGGAACAAATGTCACTTTGGGGGTTCTTTTTTCAGACGTCAAGTTTGTGAGGTTTTTTTTTTTTTTCTACCTCAAATAAACTTAAAACTGGAATGTTATGAAAAAAACCTGAATGTAAAAAAATCTAAATGGGGGGGGGGGAAATCTCAAATTATTGGCAAAAAAAGCCTCAAATGAATCGAGTTTTCAAGCGCAAAAACACCCTGAAAAATCTTGAAGGCTAAAAACATGTTCAAATGGTTCAAGGGACTTCTGCCACTGACATCTACATGAGCTCGACAGATTTTAGCTGGAGTATTTTCAGAATCCGCTTTGGAGCATAATAAATCTCGAAAAATTTTAGTTAATATTTAGCTATAACTAGAACTTTGATTAATAATCCCCTTTGTGTTGCTGTTACATTTGCTCTGTTCTCATTTAATTTTTTCTCTGTTCACAGTCATTTTTTTCAATAGCACCAAGTTCATTCTCAGGGCAATAAATAAATACCCCCACTGTCTCTGGAGTAATTGGATAAATATGTCCTAGTTATGGGGTGAGCTATGAACTGGATAAGAGGAAAGGCCAGACATTGCTTATTTGGCCGTTTAATGTAATGTTTCATTGCAGCAAATTAATTGTGATTTATTTTAACTTAGCAAGTGAAGCACATAAATCAAAAGAGAACTCTGCTTATTGAAAGCCACTCAAGGGAGTAAATACAGGAATGGTTCATAATGTTAGGCAAAATCCAACCTTTAATTCATGCATCAAACTCTCTATTTATGGCAAAAGAAGCCCGATGCTTTCCCAGCATATGCCAATAGATGGGGGGGAGGGGGGGGATAATGATGATGAGTGTTCATAACAATTCATAAATTGTTCAGTGTCTGAAAACTATGGGGCAGATTTACTATTGGTCGAATTCGAGGATGAATTTACCCTCGAATTCGGCCCAACAAATTGTGGTCAAATTGAAATCCTTTGAATATCGAATTCGAAGGATTTTACCACAATTCGATAAAACGATCGAATAGAAATGATTCGATCGATCAGATTTTTTTATAGGATCAAAAATAGTTAAATCCAATTCAGTAGGTTGAATCTGGCGAACTAGGTAGTCGAATAAAAATTTATAGGGCAAGTTATTCAACTGTCGAATATTCTAATAGATTTTTATTCGAATCATTCGATTCGATCGAATTTTCAAAATTCGACGGTCAAAGTGGTCTTCAAAAATGTTTGAAAATTCGATCGAATTTCGAATCCTTCATGTGAATTTGATAAATCTGCCCGTGTGTGTGTGTGTGTGTGTGTGTGTGTGTGTGTGTGTGTGTGTGTGTGTGTGTGTGTGTGTGTGTGTGAATGTATATCCGTATAATGTAGTGTATATTTACACACACACACACACACATATATATAAATGTATACATACACAAATTGAAGAACAGGTCTCAATTACGGATATTACAATGACAATTTGTCTGTTGTTGCCTAGATAAAAGATCAAATAAATCATCTGGAAAAAAATGTTACACATATTGGCATAGGAACACCGGGAAGGATCAAGGCTTTGATAGACCAAGGTAAGCAATGTCACCTTTCATTATATGTTCATTATGTATTCGTTATACAAAATATTGAAACAGACACTATTCAGTAACGTACATACTGTAGGTGCCAATTTTCTTTGTGGCTGCAGTTGGCTACAGAGGGGTGTAATCTCCCAGGGGGAACTGTGGGGGTGCAGGCCCTGGTCCAATTACACCCCCTGCTCCCCCGGTAGTTACACCACTGCCACTATTCACTGAAATCTTAATTGTGCATAGACTTCTATTGTCACTCTGTACAGGCTGCTGACAAGTTGGCTGTTCATGTGTAACTGTATATAGTATAGGGATTAGACTTAGGGGTACATATTTGAATGTTTTCTTTCTGTAGAGGCTTCAGCTGGCCATACACTTTGGCCTCAGCTTGTTCTGAATGTGCAGACCATATTGGGCTCATCCAGCCGTTGGCCCAGGCCAATCATAAAGTTCATACTGCAGGAGACCTTTCAAACAAGAACCAAATGATCATGCCAATGTGGTCCTCTCCCGGGAGCTTTTTAAAACCTTCCTGATATGTGGCCGATTTTCAGCCTGGTATCTGGCAGGGCCCTTTATATGGGTCAATATGCTGCTGACTCGGCCCATTTTGCCCACCTTCAGTCATTTGCTGTTTAGCCTGCCGTGCCTGGCGTATTCATCAATGGCTTGGATTCTTGCATACCTCCAAACATCTAAATGTAAAGACAGGTTACTCAGAACTACAGGTGAACCAAGCCAAGTCCCGTAATCTTCCTTCAGGTGGTAAAGTCCATTAAGATTCTGGGGATAGTCATTAGCATGGATCGCTCATTAGAAGCACTGGCCAACCTCCTCTACAGAGATCCCTCCCCATTCTATATTATTACCACTCCAGTGCTTACTGTGGTTAACGCATTCCAAAAGGCACTTAAATATGTACACTCCAGTCAAAGTGGACGCTGGTTTGGGGCAACAGATCCCTCCCACATTTTTCATCTCTTCCCAACATTACCCAATGAGCCTCATGGGTTATTAAACATCTCCAGGACATAGTGGCAAACAGATATATTAAACAGTTTTAAGCCCTTAAGGAGAGCAATCAATTACCCCAAGGTATGTTTATCGGGTACCTTCAGCTCTCACATACCTTCTGTACCCGATTCCTCTCTTGACCAATCACAGTGGCAGACACCCCTATCCTGCTCTTATACCAACTTGGGACAAGCTAACCTATCAAGCAGCTTGATAAAGGGTCCTGTGTGACCTGAAACATTGCAATTTTCTACTTTAAATGAGCCAATAAAAGATACACAACTTCACAGAACCAAGCTGTCAGAGTGCTGCGGTCTTTTGGATGTGAGTATCCTTTTAAAGGAATTGTTCAGTATAAAAGTAAAAACTGGGTAAATAGATAGGCTGTGCAAAATAAAACATGTTTTCAATATAGTTAATTAGGCAAAAATGTAATGTATAAAGGCTGGAGTGGCTGTAAGACTAACCTAACAGAAGTCTTGCTTTTCAGCTCTCTTTTGTTTACACTGACTGGTTACCCTGGTTACCAGGCAGTAACCAATCAATGACTTGAGGGAGGGCCAGGTGGGTCATAACTGTTGCTTTTGAATCTGAGCTGAATGCTGAGGATCAATTGCAAACTCACTGAACAGCCCCCCCTTCAAGTCGCTGACTTACTCAGATTTAGAGGGCTGAAAAGCAGGATGTTGGATTCTGTCTATTATATTAGACATCAAGTCACTCCAACTTTTATAGTTTGCATTTTTCCCTGACTAACTATATTAGAAACATTTTTTATTTTGCACAGCCTCTCTATTTACCCAGTTTTTTTATTTTACCCTGAACTGTTCCTTTAAACAGTATAGAAGCCTTTTAACAAATTTTACTAGTCAATTATTGCTACTCACTCTCCCAACTTGTTATAAATTACTAGAATATTCATGAACTGAAATATAGCACTGGCTGTTTATACTGTTGACCAAAGTAGCTGTTTTCCAGCGAAGCCTTGAATTCATTTTGTGATATTTCTAAATCACTTCCACATTCTGAACATTCCAAATAATACGGTTTAATATATGAGACCGTGACTAATAATCACATGCCAAAATGTAAACCGCGCAAAATGTATTCTTTTAACATTTTTTTTTAAAGAAAACAAAATGAAAGTGCTAATTGATGATAAATGCCCCCACTGTTGTTCTAACCTTCAGCCCCGGCTTTGCCTTCATTTCATCAATTATCTTTAATATCATTTTAATGTGTACATAATAGTTTCCATCTGATTGATTTAGTGCCGGCAATCCCACTGTAGCCCTATAGCAGCGCTTGTGCCACCTCATCTAAAAATATTCCAGAATCATATTAACTCTACTCATGGCTCTCATTTTTTTCTCTCTAGTTGATGATAGTATTAGTTTAAAAGTGATATTCTCCTGTGTTTTTCCCACAGATGGGTTAAGCTTGGAATCCATGAAATACCTGGTGTTTGACTGGAACTGGAGAGATCAGAAATTGAGGCGGATGATGGATATTCCAGAGGTAGGCTGGTGGGAATCAATATCATGTTCTCAATGTTTTTCTAAGTATTCTGTAGCACTGTATGGTCAGTATGTGTAATAATTCCAAAAGGCAAGGGTTATAGGAAATATACATGGTCCTCACCTATGTTTCCACCTGAGGTTTTAACTCCATCTGTTGATGGCAGTGGACTAAGGTGATCTTAGAGGGGTTGTTTACCTTTGAGTTAACATGTAGTATGATGTAGAGCAGGGGTCCCCAACCTTTTTTGCTTGTGAGCCACATTTAAATTTAAAAAAGAGTTGGAGAGCAACACAAGCATGAAAAAGTCCATGTGGATGTCAAATAAGAGCTCTGATTGGCTTTTTGGTAACCCCTATATGGACTGGCAGCCTACAGGAGAGAATGTTTGGCAGGACATCTGTTTTTTATACAACCAAAACTTGCCTCTAAGCCATTAATTAAAAAATAAGCACCTGCTTTGAGGTCACTGGGAGCAACATCCAAGCCGGTTGGAGAGCAACATGTTGCTCGCAAGCTACTGGTTGGGGATCACTGCTGTAGAGGGTGAGACTATTGAGTTATTTAGCCTTTTATTCAGTAGCTCTCCAGTTTGCACTTTCTGAAATCTGACTGGTAGGGTCCCAATTACTCTAGCAACCATGCATTTAAACTGGAATATGAATAAAAGCGGGTCTGAATAGAATGGAGGTCAGTGACCCCCATTTGAAAAAAAAAAACATTGATTAATATTAGCCATTCTATGACATACTATAAGTTAACTTTAAAGGTGAACCACAGCTAAAAGGCCCCTTCAGACATGGCAAGCTCTCCCTCTATTATTACACATTGATTATCAGATCTGACTCCTCTCTCTATAGTTCTTCTTTGCCTGTACCTTGTGACTGTACTATATCATGGGGTCCCCAACCTTTTTTGGTTCGGGGACCGATGTCGAGGCAAAACATTTTTCAAGGACAGAGGGGGTAGGGCCCAATTTGGGGGGTCGGTCGGCACCCAATTTGGGTGTGCTGGCGTCCAATTTGGCACCTCATTTATTGCAGCTTAGGCTCGGCGGCCCAGTTCAGGACTGTCCGCAGCCCGGTTCTGGGCTATATAGTTAAAGCTGCTTCTATAACTGCCCCTCAATGTTTGGCCCTTTGAAATTAGCAAGTTATATAGTTTGGTTTAGCAAAGATTGCTGGGAATTTAGCACTAAAAGGACCAGTACCATAAGTTTTAGATACGTACCAGTATCTAAAAGTGAAAATGTTGTAAATTATTGAATATATAATGTATTGTTGCCCTGCACTGGTATAACTGGTGTTTTTGCTTCAGAAACACAACTATAGTTTATATAATGAAGCTACTAGTTTATATAATCAAGCAACTACATTGCCGGTAAATTTGTAATACCGGCTGGGTGGCAACCCTAAACACAACAGATAACAGAACCACACGGTACATCTTCTTGAGATCCGACGCTCTGAGAGGAAGTGCATGCAAGGAGATGGTTGCGGCGAATATAAAGTAATCGGACCTTGTCGCTGCGTGCATCTGACACGACACCACTGACAGATGCAAACTTTGCGTCTTCATCCGCCAGTCATGTCTCATTGGATTTACGCAGCGACAAGGTACGACATTTCTATTACTTACCTTATATTCGCCGCATCCGTCTCCTCGCATGCGCTTCTTCTCAGAGCGTCGGATCTCAAGAAGACGCACCGTGTGTTTCAGCCCTAAACCTTGACAGCCAAATAATACTGCTGAAAACACCCTGTAATGATTGTTGTTGTGTGCGTTGATACAGGTGAAGAAAGAAACTCTGGAACTCTTGGACAGCGGCCTTATCCGTGCGTGTAGAGCAGGGACTCTGAAGATTGGCCTCTTTTAAATGAAGGCATTTCATTTGCCTCCATGTTTCATTTTAGATGACGGCAGAACTATATCCACAATCTGCATATAAATCCTTATCCCGCTTTCCTGTGTAATAAAGTTTTATCTGAAACAAACTGTCTGTTTTCTACTTCATCACACAGATATGTGTCAGGTACAATGACCATTGGGTACTTACCCTACGTACTCTTGTTGCCCCACAGCCTTCATTGTTCCATTGACAACCAAAGGCTGAGAATTCTCCCTTTCTAGCTGAACCACAGCTCCCAGAATGCACTTGTGGGTGTACAGATCTGCGGTACATTAAACAAGTGGAGGCTCCCCAGTTTGATAACTCAATTGTAACTGAAAGTCTAAATGTAATTATTGGATATTCCAAAGGGTCTGTAGATGTTATTGGGAACTTATTTATTGGAAGAAAAGGAACACAGTTAAAGTGATACTGTTAATAGTGCTGCTCCAGCAGAATTCTGCACTGAAATCCATTTCTCAAAAGAGCAAACAGATTTATTTTATATTTCATTTTGAAATCTGACATGGGACTAGACCAGGGGTGTCCAACCTGCTGCCCAGGATGGATATGAATGCGGCCCAGCTTGAAACACTCAGTTCCCTATTAAACGTCATAATAATAATATAATGATAAGTCTATTTAATATCCAGGTGTCCCATATTCCAGTGTACAGCTCCATCTGGTTATCCAACTGGTATTGTAGTTCTTTTCTGTGTATTTTCTTTACTTTTACAAATCAAAAGTGTTTGTGTATATCGTGTGTGGCCCCAGACAATTTTTCTTTTTCCAATGTGGCCCAGGGAAGCCAAAAGGTTGGACACCCCTGGGCTAGACATATTGTCAATTTCCCAGCTGCCCCAAATCATGCGACTTGTGCGCTGATGAACTTCAATCACTCTTTATTGCTGTACTGCAAGTTGGAGTGATATCACCCCCTCCCTTTCCCCCCCCCGCAGAAGCCTAAAAATAGAACAATTGGAAGGTAACCAGATAAGAGCTCCCTAACACAAGATAACAGCTCCTGGTAGATCTAAGAACAACACTCAATAGTAAAAACCCATGTCCCACTGTGTTCCATTCAGTTACATTGAGAAGGAAAAACAGCCTACCAGAAAGCAGTTCCCTCCTAAAGTGCTGGCACAAGTCACATGACCAGGGGCAGCTGGGAAATTGACAATATGTCTAGCCCCATGTCAGATTTCAAAACTGAATATAAAAAAAATCTGTTTGCTCTTTTGAGAAATTGATTTCAGTGCAGAATTCTGCTGGAGCGGAACTATTAACTGATGAGTTTTCAAAAAAACATGTTTTCCCATGACAGTATCCCTTCAAGGAAGGAAAATTATTATGTTTTATTCATGTGCACATAACAAGCATAACTACAAATGGTTACTGAGATATCGCTGATAGATTTGGCTGAGGAAAATGGCATCAGACTCATTTGAAAGCAACAAAAGACAAATACAAGACCAGAGAGGGAGTTCTGCATGCGTCACATACAGCGTTCTTGTGAGATCACAATATAAAGACATTCTTGTTAATTCTGTGCTTTCTACTTTGTGGGGAAGGCCCAGTCCTTTATCAGCACAATAATGGCCCCATGAAGAAAACAAGGTCTGTGTAGTCTGTTTACAGAGATGGGAGTGGAGCATAAACTGGGGTTAAGATAAAGTTTATTTTCAATTTTGAACTGAGTCCCTTCATTTTTGCCAAACTAGGGTAATGTGAGGAAAACTCCACAGGTAATGGAAAAGGTTCATATTTTCATGTTTGCATTTGGGACGAAATTATAACTGACCCAAGTCCTTACAGGAATGATATAGCTTCCTATATCCAAGATGGATTAGTTTAAAGTGTTGAGCTCTCCAGACCTCGGAAAAAAAACATTTATTAAATTTTACAATTGACAAAGTTAACTGGGCAGGGGTGATGTCATATAAAAGGTAGTCCGTGTTGGACTGGCCCACAGGGATACCAGGAAAACTCCCGGTGGGCCCAGGTGTCAGTGGGCCTCTTGCTTCTAATAATTTGGCCTATTTCATGTTCATTCCCTATTTCTTTATGTGGAAAAAGAGGCTTAATAATGGAAGAATAGAGTATAGTAAGTAGATCTAAAAGAATAAAGAGGTTAAGTGAGGACGTAAGGAATAATAGTTTGGAGGAAAGTTGGGCCCCTGGTCTAAGGTTTTATGGTGGGCCCCCTGGCATCCCAGTCCGACACTGAAGGTAATTTGACCATTTCCAACCTGTATCTGAAAGGGGTTATTTTTGGGAATGGAACATCTTAACCAGGTCTGGACGGAGATTCAAAATAGGTCCTAGAATTTTAGGTACATGGAGACCCAAAGAGCCTCCCACCATCCCAATGATAGTCTATGGCATCTTACAGTAGCCCCTCTGGTACTTGCCTGAACCCACAGATGGACAATCACTTAACTGACCTGCACAGAACCTGGACTTCAGCCTAAATGGACCTGTGGGATGATTTGGCCTTGAGTGCAAGCTACACCTGATCTTCCAGCATCAGTGCCCAACCTCACAAAGGCTCTTGGGGTAGACATGAAACAAATGCAAACAATGTTTCAACATCCAGTATATAAAACGGTCAGCAAAAAGAAGACCAACTTCATAATACAGTAGAACCCCCATTTTACGTTTTTCAGGGGAACAGGAAAAAAATTATGTAAAATCCGGGAAAATGTGTTAAAGTAACTTTTTCATCAAGTACTGAAAGGATATAAGCACAGGAATCGGTTTTACTTCGAGATATACTATTTACTGTATTAAAACAAGGGTTAAAGGAGAACTAAAGCCTAACTAAAGAAGTAGGTAGAAATGTTGTACAAGATGTTTTGTGCTTGTGTACCAGCCCAAGGCAACCACAGCCCTTTAGCAGTAAAGATCTGTGTCTCCCCAGTAGATGCCCCAGTAGCTCCCCATCTTCTTTTCTGATTCTGATTCACATGCTCTGTGCTGCTGTCACTTACTGAGCTTAGGGACCCACTCACAATATACAGTACACATAGAATAGAAATATAGTCACAATATAAGGCTGATTAGTCATTAATACCGATAATTACTACATGGCAGCACAGAAACCAGTGCAATTAGCACCTGAATTTTATAATCAGCCCTGTAGCATCAGCTTATATTACAGCCAGGGAACCTCATTTTCTGCTGGATAATAAGTGACAACCCCTAAGCTTAGCTTCTCAACAGCTGCTCAGAGCCCACTGAGCATGTGAGTGTCACAGACACTTTCCAAGATGGTGACCCCCTGTGACAAGTTTGAAGTCCTGGATCATTGCTGCTATTGACACGCTGAAACTTTAGGCTGCTGCAATAAGTTCAGCATATTAAATATGGCATTTTTAGCCATATTCATTTTTTTATTTAGTTCTCCTTTAAAGGGCAAGGAAAGGCAAAGAATAAAATCCCCTTTTTACTTTCTTTAATGAAAAAGAAATCTATCTCCAATATACTTTAA
>CM044433.1:22896102-22924545 GCA_024363595.1 Xenopus borealis | reverse complement strand
GCGGCAAAAAGTCGCCCGGCGACGGATCGCCCCGAATCTCCTCGTCTGGACTTAGCCTCAGGGTAGAACTACACAAAGCCTTTCATCGGATCAACCCTCTGTGACAAAACGCAGGCAACAAATCGGACACAGACTGTGCGTCAGAATTCTGTTTGGACTGAATGAATCACGGCCAGGCCAAGGGGTAGGCAGCGTAGGTACTCTAGGTGCAAAGCCAAAGGGGTAGGCCTAGGGTGCAAGGCTGGGGGGGTTGCCAGGCACTTACCTTTTCTGCCGCCTACCCTAGTCCGGCCCCTGTTTGCTTTTCAGGCCGGTGTGAAAGTGCGCATGCACCAGGTACACACGCCAGCCGGGCGCTGTTACTGGTCAGGTTGCCTAAGGCTCTGGAATGGATAGTCGCAGGTAAGAACTACATTAGATCCAAAGGGACACGACTCTCGGATGTCACAGTAAGCAGCGTCTTCAGTCGGACCATGTAGTTCTTACCTGTGACTTTTCATTCTGTCCAATTATATTTTGACATGTGCAACTCCGTCTAATTTTGAAAAATGCTGGTGTAGTTCTACCCTTAGGCTAGTGACACGCTAAGATTTGGGGAGATATAGTTGACACATTGCATCTTCTTCGGACGACTTATCTAAATCACGGGTGGGATGGCACTCGCTGGCTATTTAGATTCTAGACCAGTGGTTCTCAACCTGGGGGTCGGGACCCCTTTGGGGGTCGAACGACCCTTTCACAGGGGTCACTTAAGGGGTTCAAGGAGCAGGTTCATCTCTCTCCCCACTAGCCCTGGGGCAAGGTTGTAGCTCTCCGGGTGTTGGTACTGGGAGGTAACCTGTGTAGTGAAGCCAGTTGCACTACAACTTCCTATATCCCCTTAGTAGGGACTGCCATACAGCTCTCCCTGCCCATTTAAAATTTGTAAAATTAACATGGTAATTGGGGTGTGGCCACAAAATGGGTGTGGCAAAAAAATGTTGCCGCATTACGCACGGAAAACAAACCTTTATGCAGCCACTCTGTCTCCTGTACTTTCCTAACAATCCGCTCTGGGCTGGCAATGAAAATATTTTTTTATTTTATGGTTGGGGGTCACCACAACATGAGGAACTGTATTAAAGGGTCGTGGCATTAGGAAGGTTGAGAACCACTGTTCTAGACAGAGGGAAGACTTGTCAGGGAGATGAGTTGACTGAAGAAGAGCTGCTTTTTTGCTGAGCGGTGAAATCTCCCCGAATCTTAACATTTGTCATCACCCTTAGTCACATAGTCACAATCTTTCAGCTACCCCCCCCCCCTCACCTGGACTCGTTCTCACCTTGCTCCCCCACCATTTCAGATTAGAAATCAAGTTACTGGGGAATTGTATTCAGCACTAGATCTGCTATTCCACCTAATACTGCCAGTAGATATATTTGCTATGTCACATTTATTGGGCCACTGTCTCGGATCTAGACAGGTGTGCGGGACAGGCCTCTGGGCTTTGCGGTGCTCCTATTTCTTAAAGCATAAAAATACACAATTGTCTGATACAGAGACAATTGTATGGAACGTGATTGCTATTCCTCATATCACAGAGCCAAAGAGGGAACAATTAGTTACTCCCCATTATCAAGCTGGGGAGAGGACATTCCAGGAAGTTAACCCAAACTTTTTTGCAATGAGGGCCAGATCTGGTGAGGTGAAAATGAGCGGGGGCCGACCATTCAGCCTGACATCCATTCCAAGGTAGCTAGCTCGGATCATTTGATCCTGTAGATGGATGCGTACACGGCATTTAGGGAGCGGATTCGTGTAGTCTGTTTGGACTTATTCTCTGCACCCCATTTAAACAAGGAGTCGCAAAGCCGTAGCAGTAATATTTGGGCACATGATTAGTGAAATGATTGTCTATGCTGCTGTCTGGGTGCTGATGGTGGAAGCAATAAAAACGTACTGGCACGTAGGGACATGCTGCTCTCATGTACATCTTTAGTTTACTTTACTGGCACGTCAGTATGTCTATTGCAACTTCAGCCCTAAAGAAGTACGCAAGAGCGGCGCATCACTACGTACAAGTACGTGTCTATTACTAACACCATCAGCACACAGGCTGCAGTATAGACGATCATTCCACTAATCATGTGCCCAAATATTACTGCTACGACTACCTGATTCCTGATTGCACTGAGCTGGCGGGCCACATTATTATTAATTTCATGACGGAGACTGAGGGTCGGTGTAAATTTGAAAACAGGCCGCAATGGGCCCTGCGGGCCAGACTTTGGACATGCCTGTACTAACATATCTCTAGCCCTGATACACATAGATATCTGTACAAAATAAACCAATACAGAGTGATTCTGTGACTTGTTAAGATATAGAGTCCAATGATCCCCAACCAGTAGCTCGTGAGTAACATGTTGCTCCCAAACCCCTTGGATGTTGCTCTCAGTGGCCTCAAAGCAGGTGCTTATTTTTTTAATTCCAGGCTTGGAGGCAAGTTTTAGTTGTTTAAAAACCAGATGCACTGCCAGAGTTGTTGTGTTTGGTAGCCGAGGATGAGGAGGGTATAACAATGCTTTATTAGCAGGTTCATGCAGCCATTACATAACAGCAGTAAGTCTTACTTTCACTTTCAAGTTGTACAGAAAGTCCTATGTATGCACAGTGCCACCTGCAGGCCATTTGTATAAACACCACATATTCCCCCTATAGTAGGAAAGCATTTGGACAAATATATAACCAGTAACAATTAAACCGTATGCATCTTAAAGCAATATATACATTCTTTACATGACATAGTCCTTGGTCCATGCAGGTAGTTTCCTGATTCTCTCAGTATACCTTATAGATTCACTTTCCTCTCCCCTATTGCAGTTGGCATCAGGAGTAGGGAAAAGTCCTTCATCAAATGGAACATCTCCAAAGTCATATCTAGTAGGAGCAAGACGACTTGCATTCCATATGCGTCCATCAGACAGTTCATATGTGTATGGTCCTCGCTGGCGTCTCACTTCAAGTGGTGTAGTAAATTTAGATTGTCCTTGTTTCAGTATTCCTGGTTTCTTAATTCTGACTAAAGATCCAGGCTGAAAGTGCACTTCTCTTGACGTTTCACAGTGTCAGCAGTAGATGATTTTGTAGGAATAGTCTTTGGTGAAAGTTTGACATATGCAACATGTAACTTAGTGCGCATCTGTCTGCCATGTAATAATTCAGCTGGAGATGATTGGGTCGTTGCATGGCATGTTGCTCTGTAGTTATGCAGGAACTCTGTTGTAAATACTTTCCAAGATTTCCCAGTAAGATTTGCTGTCTGTAGTGCTTCTTTCAGACTTCTGTTGAATCGCTCCACTTCTCCATTTGCTTGTGGGTAATACACTGAAGATTTCCTATGCACAATATTCCTCTCTCTCAGAAAGGATTCAAACTCATATGAGACAAACTGTGGTCCGTTGTCTGATATTAACTCTTTTGGATTTCCTTCTCTGCTGAAGACTGTAGACAGAAATGTTATTACTGTAGCTGTAGTTACATGAGAAACAAATGCAATTTCTGGCCATTTACTGTAATAGTCTATCAAGGTTATAGAAAATCTGCAGTCTATAGGAGCGTCTGCAAAAGGACCCACAATATCAATAGCAAGTTTTTCCCATGCTGTATCAGGGAATGGTACTGGCTGAAGTGGTGGTGTATGTGTGATAGCTGTTTTGTCATGATTCTGACAAGTAACACAAGAATGAATGTTAGGCTCACCAGGGTTTGGTAGAAAAGGTGCAGGCTGCTGCAGAGGTAGAAAAGACATCCTTGTCGCCATTTGTTGTGTTTGGTAGCCGAGGATTAGGAGAGTAGAACAGTGCTTTATTAGCAGGTTCATGCAGCCAATACATAACAGCAGTAAGTCTTACTTTCACTTTCAAGTTGTACAGAAAGTCCTATGTATGCACAGTGCCACCTGCAGGCCATTTGTATAAACACCACAAGAGTCTCAATGTAGGTTGACAAGCCATATAGGAGCTACAAATTGTCCAATTACAGCACTTTTTTATACCAATGTTGCTCACCAACTGCTTTTTCTTCTGAATGTCGCTCATGGGTTGAAAAGGTTGGGGATCCCTGATATAGACAATGCCCATGGGCTGATTTTTGGAAGTCATGGGGTAGTAGTTTATCATGGCATTGTTTTGTAGATACAGGCATGGGATCCATTATCCAGAAAGCTCAGAATTACAGAAAGGCAGTCTCCCATCTTCCATTTTATTCCGATAAAAATGATTTCCTTTTTGTCTGTAGCATTTAAGCAGTAGCTTGTACTTGATCCCAGCTAAGATATCATTAATTCTTATTGGAAGCTAAAACCAGCCTGTTGGATTTATTTAATGTTTACATGATTTTCTAGTAGACTTAAGGTATGAAGATCCTAATCAGGGAAATATCCGTTATCCAGAAAAACTCTCAAAAGGTCCTGAGCATTTTGGAAAAAAGGTCCCATACAAGACAGTTGCTAAGTTGTCAGTTTAGAGCTCAGTACATTTCAAACAAGCATTGGATCACTGGGGTGAGTCTATGCATTAGCTTCTTATTATTAGTAGTACTTCTTATTAATAGGTTGCTTATAAGACCATCTTGAAGATTGCTTATTACAGAGCAATACCTATGCAGGCATCAGGTCTAGACTGAAAGTCAAAGTAGACCCTGGCATTTCAGGTACACAAAGCCCCAAACAGCCCTCCAGCCCACTAAATAGTCTATGGCATATAACAGCAGTCCCTCGGCCATTTGCCAGAACCTACAGTTTGCCAGCAACCTGTTATCTGACAATCATTTGCCTTGGGTCACTGACCCCCCCATCTAAAAACAAATGCACTGTAAGGCTATTGTCACGCTACTTACCTGGGTCCTCGGCAGTATGTGCGCCCTGCGTGGACGCGTGAGTTGTGTCGCCCGGGGTTGCGCGCGTTGTGACGCAGGCGTTTTCACATGTGCTTCGGAGCGTGCGTCGATCCTTGCGCAGGCGCAGTACCTATTTATGGACGCCAGCGTTTGTACCTCCTTGCTAATTGATCTTGTTAGCTTGCTGGACTTAAGCCTTATTTCTATTACTGATATCCTGGTTTTTGATCTCTGCCTGTTCCTGGACCTCGCTGATTTCCGCCTGCCTTTGACCTCAGTCCTGTTTCTTCGTTTACGAACCTGATTCTGGCTTCCCTGACTTCGGCCTGTCTGAACATTCTTCTGGATTTTCCTCGGCACTCCTGCCTATTTACACATCACCTCCCCTGTTCCCATTCCAGGGGTTGGCGCTGTGAGATCTGAAGGTGCTGCCAAATCATCTGATCAATCCTCCTTCGAAAACCCTTAAAGCTATGTATGTTTTGTAAGGCAAATGTATTGCTATTGCTACTTTTTATTACTCATCTTTCTATTCAGATCCTCTCCTATTCATATTCCAGTCTCTTATTCAAATCAGTGCATGTCTGCTAGGGTAAATTCGTCCCTATTGGACCCAGATTGCTGAAATATCACTCTCTACATCATAGAAAAATGAACTCAAAGGTGCAAGGCTAAAACAGGTTAATAATATCTTTATATAAATAAAGATTATAGAAAATAAATATATCCAGATTGTGGTATTTACATAATGCAAAGTTTTAAAATGGGACACCCATTGGTTTTGGAATAAGATATTGCACTGTCAGGAGCTTTTTTTTATCTTAATAGTCTTTATTCGCATTTTGCAGGTCATATAAGCAAACCAATATTATATGTAGCCAATAGAATAGTACAACTGCAACTTCAAATTACCATGATACTTTCCATGCAGCATTCAGAAAATGTGTTATATAGTTTTATAGTATAATTTAATAATTCAAAATTCTGAAACATATTTTTTATTCCTCTGTAATAATAAAACAGTAGCTTGTACTTGATCCCAACTAAGATATAATTAATCCTTATTGGAAGCAAAACCAGCCTATTGGGTTTATTTAATGTTTACTTGATTTTTAGCAGACCTAAGGTATGAAGATCCAAATTACGGAGAGATCCCTTATCACAAAAAATCCAGGTTCTCAGCATTCTGGATAATAGGACCCATTCCTGGAAAAATATAATGCTTCTGTTCTAAAATACAGGTAGTTAACCATAGAAAAATAACCCATATAAGGTAATAAAATATAAACTATACTAAACTAATGGACAGAACCCAAATATTACAACATTTGATCTGTACATTTAGGAGGAAGTAATTATGTATCAGGTGCTCAGCAAGCTGGTGGAAGCAAGGTTTTCTTTGTTTATTTTAAACATTTCATGGTATTTAGAAGAAAGAAGGGAAGAAGGAAGATAAGGAAGGAGAAAAAAAGAAGAGATAGATAATTAAAGCATTCCCCTTATATGGTGAACTGTATCTTACAGTACATAACTTAGTTATCTACATTCATCTTCACTGATTATATGACTTCAGTTACAGTTTGTAGTTCAGTAAGCCACTTGTCCCCAGGGTTGTACTGGGGGGCCCAGAGCCCCCTCGGCCGCTCCCGCCCCCCCTAATGCAGCACCCACTCAAGGACGGCGCTGGCACGCATGCGCAGAGCAGCATGGCCGAAAATTAATACATTTTTTAATTAAGAGAGAGGGGGTCTGGCCCATAAAAGTAGGGGGCCCATCTGGTTTTTTCCTGGTGTCCCACCGGGCCAGTCCGACCAAAAGCCCACCACACTGCAGCACACTGACGAATTGATTAATTTGCTTTATAATATTTATTGGCTTTAAGTTCTAAGTAGACAAGACAACGTTTCGGGCCTTTCGCAGGGCCCTTTATCAAGCCGACCAGTCCAGACCAGTCAGACCCTGCCGTTCCCATATATTCTTGAATTTGTCTCGGGCAACCTCGTGTTATATATGTCAGTTTGTGGCTCGGTAATATGTCATGTTGATTTTAATCCAGAATGCTAGGGTAGGAGGTTCCAGGGCTTTCCATGTAAGCAAAATAGCCCACCCCCATTCAAAGCACTATGTTGTGGGTAGGGTTGCCACCTTTTCTTCAAAAAAATACCGGCCTTCCTATATATTTATCATTTTTTCCTATTAATAACATTGGGATCAACCATCAAAAATACTGGCCAGGTGGCAACCCTAGCTGCGGGGAAACGTCAGAAATCCTGCAGATTCCCATAAAATCCTATTATTATTTCCATCTAGAAACTTCCCGAGCTATGGACAGCAAAATGTGCTGCCATCTGCGAGACTAATGTACTCAAAACAATCACTTCATCAGGGTCTTCACTTCATCAGAACCTTGCCTCAGGCGGCACAGAGCGGCTAGTTACCAGGGGCGGCAAAAATCCACCTCTGGTAACTTTTAGGGTAGGGACAGACAGGGAGATTCGGGGAGATTTTGTCGCCTGGCGTTTTAGCAGGCGACAATCTCCCCGAATTTCCTTCTCCCTGTCTGTCCCCAGCCTTATAGCCGAATTTCCGTTTTTGAAAATGGAAATTCGGCAATAGTGCTCACTGCACCAGCAATGCGGCCCCCTCCTCTACCCGCTCTGATGCTACAAGTTAGAAGTGCGGAGCGGGAGGAGGGGCGGCAGCAGCCCCTGAAACGTTCCTGTACGTTTTATTTTTTTCTCCTTTAAAAAAAAAGTACTGGTCATTAGGGCTGTAGCCTTTTATCAGCCATAAAGTGCTTTGGAAAGTAAACAGAGGGATAAGACCTATTGTATGTGAGCAAAGTACAGCACCTTGTTTCAGTGGGATCGTCCTACACTGATAACAGGTGAGCAGTAATCTGCAAACACACAATGAGACTCCTGCCCATCAGAGTTAATGAGTAATTCCAGGAAGTGTTGCTGCCATTATATTGCCCGGCATGACACAACTATAATACGGCACCTTTATATTTAAGGAAAATATATATTTTTTAAAATAATTAATTAATCTCTTTTGTAGAAAGAGCATGAAGAAGAAGAAGAAGGAAGAGGACCTGAAAGAGAAGGGGCCAGTGTCCAAGTGCCCAGATAACACTGCATTCAAGCAGCAGCGCGTCCCAGCCTGGAGACTCACCCTCTCCGCCAAGGCCGTCCTCTCTTCTTTCTTTCTTATCGGCAGCTTCTGCCTGGCCGTGGGCATCAGCTGGATTGTGGCAACGGTCAACGTTAAAGAAATATCAGTGAGTAGCAGGAATATCACGCAGAGATCAGCTTGTCTCTTCTAAACTGTTGTACCGGCATGGGCTCTGTTATCTGGGAACCCCTTATCTAGAAAGCTCAGACTATATATAGCAAGATATAGTTTCAATATATGTTTTTATCATAGAAACACTAACATAACTATGGCACAAAATAATATTTCACATATATTTCCCTGTTGCCTTTCTTAGTGACACCAGCCAACTTCCAGGATTGCTGCCCCTTGTGTTACTGCAAGTAGTGCAAGTTTCAGATTGTATATACCAGGGGTTCCCAACCGCCGGGCTGCGGCCCAAAACCAGGCCGTGGACCATCCTGAACTGGGCCACTGAGTCTAGCCTGCAGAATTGGACACTGGTGTGCCCAAATTGAATGCTGACCCCCGCCGACCCTTGCCTACCCCTGCCGACCCCACCCCGACCCCCCCCTGACTCCCACGGTCCTTGAAAAATGTTTTGCCTTGACACCGACCCCCGGACAAAAAAAAGGTTGGGGACCCCTGGCATATACAATGAAACCTTAATTTTAAGTTTTCCTTCATTTTACATAATTTCTTATGGTCCCACCTATATATTATGCATAATACATTTCTCTACTTTAACATTTTCACAGATTTTACACCATTTTTCCTGGTCCTGTGAATAACGTAAAATGGGGGTTCTACGGTATATATTGTAAATCATGCAGAAGTCTTACGTCTCAGCTAGAGTTTGAGATGGAGTGGATTCAGAAGGCCAGAACCTCAGTCTAATATAAATGATGTCCAACATGTAACTAGGGTTGCCACCTTTTCTTGAAAAAAATACCGGCCTTCCTACAGTATATGTTTATCTTTTTTTCCTATTACTAACATTGAGATCAACCATCAAAAATACCGTGTAACCCTCCAGTTGTTAAACTACTATTGATAGCATGCCCCATAGCAGTTGATTGGAAGTTGTTTGTCTGGGTTATATAGTGAAAACAACTAATGATAGTATTTGAACTTTTCTTGACCCAGGAGGGACTGTTTGCTATTAGAGACATAGGCAGTATCTTGCTTATAATAACCATACAACATAGTACACATTGGAATAATATGTAAATGCATCACTTACAAATAAATAAATATTGTATTGTTGCATTCACAGATCAATTATTCCAACTCCTGTACAACTTGCTCGGAGCTTCGGCAAAATTCCTCCAATTCAGAGAAACCCTGTAACTGCATTGTGAACTTCACAGTCCCTGAGGAACTGCAGGTAGGTGGAACCAGAGCAAACAAACACCCCCATACTCCAGTACTGACAGTCATGCCTGCCCCAGCAGAACTTCCTTATAGAAGTGACTCCCAGACCAGCCTATTAGTTATATGGTACAGTCAGTGCATATACGTGGGAGAATTCACTAAAGTATCTACCCAGTTTGATTAGCATCAGACTGTAATTGTAACTACCCCTGGACACTGATAAACCATTGGTAAAATAATCATATCAATAATAATAATATAAATATAGGGGACAATCATACTGCAGAACAATCTCCTTGCCATAACCTAACAGCAGGGCTGGAACTAGGGGTAGGCAGTGTAGGCGGCCGTCTAGGGCGCAGTCATAGAGGGGGTGCACTTTTGAAGGGAAATAATGTTTTTTTATTTCTTTAAGTTTTATCTTCGCCCATGTCTCCAGCAGCAGCGTTCTGCTCTACTTCAGTCCCCACCTCCCTCTTACTTGCCCTTTGCCTGGCACAGATCTGGGGCAATATTTTTACTGCTCTGGCACAGGCTGGTGGCACAGGTACAGACTTGGGGGCAATGGCTGGTACAGACTTGTGGCACAGGTACAGACTTGGGGGCAATGGCTGATGGTACAGGTACAGACTTAGGAGGCAATGGCTGATGGGGTACAGACGTGGAGAGCAATGGCTGGTACAGACTTGTGGCAGAGGTACAGACTTGGGAGGCAATGGCTGGTGGCAGAGGTACAGACTTGGGAGGCAATGGCTGGTGGCAGAGGTACAGACTTGGGAGGCAATGGCTGGTGGTACAGGTACAGACTTGGGAGGCAATGGCTGATGGTACAGGTACAGACGTGGGGAGCAATAGCTGGTACAGACTTGTGGCACAGGTACAGATAAGGAGCAATATTGTGGGTGCTACTGGCTGGCACAGGTGGGCAATCCTGGTGGCACAATTACATACTTAGGGGGCCAGCTGGTGGCACAAGTCCAGACTTAGGGGGCAATGGTTGGTGGCACAGGTACAGACTTGGGAGGCAATGGCTGATGGGGTACAGACGTGGGGAGCAATGGCTGGTACAGACTTGTGGCACAGGTACAGACTTGGGAGGCAATGGCTGATGGCACAGGTACAGACGTGGGGAGCAATAGCTGGTACAGACTTGTGGCACAGGTACAGATTGGGAGCAATATTTTGGGTGCTACTGGCTGGCACACATACAGTTTGATTAATTAATGTGTTATAAGGTTTCTTTATTTAAGAAAAAGTAAATTGGATGGGAAACGGTCATACATAACTGCGGTGGGGGGGCGCTGATTGAACCCCTTGCCTAGGGTGCCAAACTACCTTGGCCCGGCCCTGCCTAACAGCTTCTGTATCTGCAACAGCTAAAAACAATGACATTGTAGAATTTTCATATTTGCCTCTCCAAGGTTTGCTACTGGATTTGGGCTAAGTTCTTGCTATGTGTGCTCATATATGTGCAAATTATGGCCCCAGCTCATACAAACAATGTGGTCAAATTATTTTATGTATGCACACACATATAAGCTTCATAATGGATATGCCTACATGTTACGGAGCCCATGCTTGTTACACTAATGTTTTCTGTTCCATTTATTTTGTACTACAGGGGGATGTGTTTCTATACTATGGACTCAATAACTTTTTCCAAAACCATCGCCGCTATGTTATATCCAGATATGACACTCAGTTGCTTGGGAGAAACGTGACCAATTCTGAGGTGAAAATCAGTGCTTACTGTACTTCTTCTTAATTGCAAACCAATTGTATTTGTCTGTGAGGACTGACAGTTTCTATAATGTACATCTGTGCATTTGTGCAGCTCACACTAGAATTCACCTATGTGTAAAGGATGGATATAGTATGTTAATGTAGATCCTGGGATGGGATAGGCCCCCAAGCTACGAAATCAAGTCATGAAGTAGTTCCCTATATGAGATGTTAGAAAGAGATTGGGCTTAAGTTCTGTACAAGCAACAGTAGCATGAAAAAGAGGGAAGAGTTTCAAACTGGGCAGCCAAAAGCCAAAAAAGGGTGGTAGATATGTGAATGTACATCCTAGGGTGAAACTGGTCCCAAAAGAAGAGTTCAAGCAATGAAGAAGATCCCATTATTGTTATGTGAGATAGAGTGTGGGCTATTGTTCTGTACAAGCAACAGTGGCATGAAAAACAGGGAATAGTTTCAAACTGGGCAGTCCAAAGCCTCAGTGTGGTAGATATGTGAATGTACATCCTGGGGTGAAATTGAACCCAAAAGAAGATGTCAGGCCATGAAGAAGATCCCATTATTGTTATGTGAGATACATTTCGGGCTAAAGTCCTGTACAAGCTACAGTAGCATGAGAATGAACTGGGCAGTAGTGATGGGCGAATCTACCCAGTTTCGCTTCGCCTAAAAATTTGCGAATTTCCAGCGAAATTCTCGAATTGGCGAAAAAATTAACGAAACGAGTCGCAGCACGGTTTTGACGCGTCGCGTGACTCGGTTTTTTTGGCGAATCGCAAGAATTGGCCGCGAATTCGCCCCTGGCAAATAAATTCGCCCATCACTACTGGGCAGCCAAATATAGTGTTATTATGGGTATTTCCTTGGCGGATATGGCCAAAAAAAGTGTACTAATGGTAGGGTTAGCCTTCAGTCTTCAGCGTGCCTAATTTACAAGCATTCTTTCTTATTTATATCATTGGTATCAAGCATCATTTTTATTGGCCAGATTAGTATAAGTGAGCTCTGCTGTATGATTCTAGGATACTGTGCATGAGTATAAGAGACGCAAGTATGCTGCAACATTCATGTTACTATGCAAGCAAGGCCTTATTATATCTGTAGAATTGAAGAGGTTGTATAAAATCGACTTTGGACTGTTTGTGGTTTCAACAGGTTTTCTATTCTATAAATGCAAATGTATACACAGCATTGTTCTTGCATGAATCAAGTTTAGAGATAAGCAGAGTTCCTCAGCTGTTATGAAGGGGACAGTGGCGTAACTACTCCCTGGTGGGCCCCGGTAAAGGATGGGCACCTGGGCCCCCCTGTCAGGCCCTTACATCTGTAAATAGCATGCTGGAGTGTTGATGGCATGTGTGCTGTAAAATCTCACCCTAGATAACCACCTGCCATAACCATTTTTGTGGCTCTAATGGGCCCCAAAGGGGTGGGGGCCCCGGTGCAATTGCACCCCCTGCACCCCTGGTAGTTACTCCACTGGAAGGGGATAACATACAAAAGAAAAAAACTGAAGCATTCTCACTCTTTATTTACATCTCTGCACAGACCATAGCGAAATCTAACTGTGCGCCATTTTCCACCTATCAAAATGGAACCCCAATGGCCCCCTGTGGTGCAATTGCCAACAGCTTGTTCAATGGTAAGTTTTTATAAATATATTTTACCTTTTTTCAGTAGCATATGTGCAAACCACAAGTTAATTCTAAAATACTATAAATGATCACACAAAAACACCAATGGGTACCAAATTCTGGGGGGAAAAAACCTAGAGACTACTGCCCATCATGCTCATCTGCGATGATGATCACAAGATCACAATAGCATCCCCTGCAGAACCCTTGGCTTGATAGAGTTCACAGCATATGGGATTATATACTCATCTTGGTTTATATTCATATGATTGAATGGCAAATACCAACTGGCTACAAGTCATTTTAGATTGCGGAAATCACCACAAATTTTAGAGGCCCAGTCAGTCCTCTTTTGAGTAAGGTAGAAAGCCTGAAATATCTGACCTGTATCCATCCAGCTGTGGACAGTGCTGCCATCAGGGGGGCACAGGGGGTACTACACTCCTGTACTGGGCCCGGGCCTGAAGGGGGCCCAACTGTTTCTGTATTTTTCAAAATAGCCGGGCCCCCCTTGACCGCCCCGAAGCTGTGCCGCCCTGCCTCTCCTGAAGTCCCGAACAACTGTAATTCTGATGGGTCTAAAAAAAGACCCGAAGCGGTGAAAATACCCAAAGCCCTGAAGCGGTGAAAATACCCAAAGTCCTGAAGAGGTGAAAATACCCAAAGTCCTGAAGCGGTGAAAATACCCAAAGTCCTGAAGCAGTGAAAATACCCAAAGTCCCATAGCGGCGAAAAGACCTGAAGTCCTAAAGCAGCAAAAAGACCTGAATTCACGAAAACAGCTGAAATTAAAGTCCTGAAGCAGTGAAAAGACCCAAAGTCACATAAAGAGGTGAAGCTGAAGTCCTAAAGCCACGAGTTCAATTCTACTGAACACCAATGTGTGTTTTTTTTTTTATATATTTTGTTAATCCCCTGGCCGCTAATGTATTATATTAATACTCTATAGGCCTCTGCCACCACTGTTTTATTAAAACATATTCTCTGGGGCCTTATATATTTTTATAACTTATGTGTGTGTGGGGGGGGGGGGGGTTACCTTTTTTTAGCGCTGATGTCTGTGTGTAGTCTTAACTGTGGTGTGGGTGGGATCTTTTGTTGTACGGGGCCCTGTGAATTCTAATGGCAGCCCTGGCTGTGGATTCCAGAACCCTGCCCAATTCCCAATATCCTAAATAGAAACACTTTACAAGGATTCTAAGGCCATGTAGGTATTCCTGCTGCCTCACCTTCTGATCTTTTACGTCAGGTGTCATTGATGGCTCCCAGGTTTTTTGGCACAGGACAAGGGTGCAACCACTGCAGCTTCTGGACCTTTACAACCCAACACCTATTCAATGTGCCCCTGACTGGCAAAGTACCACCAGGTGCTGGCCACCTCCTTCCTTCTCTGTTGAGCCTCAACTGTTCTACTTTATACACTACCTAAGGCAATTCCCTTACTTCCTTAGAGATACTGAGAGGCAATTGATCTAGAATGTTCTCAAGGGGATTCCCTGCCTAACTGCCTGCTAGGAGCCTGTCGTCAGTGGGTTGACATTTCTCGTATTAATAGTATTCCCTGAAATATAAACAACCTTATTTTAAATAAAATATTAGTATGATATAGACAATGCAATTCTGAGACAATTTGCAATTGGTTTAAATTTTTTTGTGATTTTTCAGTTATTTAGCTTTTTGTTCAGCAGCTCTCCAGTTCGCCATTTCAGACATCTTGTTGCTACGGTTCAAATTACCCTACCAACCATGGATTGATTTGAATGGGAGACTGAATATGAATAGAAGAGTTCTCAATAGAAATATGAGTAATACAACTTATAGAGCATTTGTTTTCTAGATGGGGTCAGTGACCAACATTTGAAAGCAGGAAAGATCAAGAAGAAAAAGGCGAATAACTCCATATAGAAATAAAATAAAATAAAGAGGACCAATTGAAAAAATGCTTAGGGTTGACCATTCTATAACATACTAAAAAGTTAACGTTAAGGTGAACCACCTAAAATGTGACATGGTTTAATAATTGAATAGAAAATTACAAACTGGCTGTGAAATCTCAAGATCATGCCTTACCTACTAGATACTAGGTTCCATTAGATCAATGGTTGTCAATTTTTTTAAGTTTTGGCCCCCTTAATGGTCCAACCTCTGGTAAGGGGATAGTCAAAACTTTGGTCAATGCCCCCATTAGCTCATTAAATAAGTACAAATATAGGAAAATATCTGTGTCCAGGGCTGGGCCAAGGGGTAGGCAGAGTAGGCACGTGCCTAGGGCGCAAAGCTGGGAGGGTGCCAGGCATGTACCTTCTCTGCTGCCTACTCCCTAGTCCAGTCCCTGCTTACTGTTGTGTACTGGTGTGTGGATACCATTCACCCATGTGTGCGCCTCACTTCCCCGTATGCGCGTGCGTCACGTTCATGTGTGTGTCCTTTCTGCCCCCGTGCGCTGAGACCAGCCAGGTTGCCTAGGGCGTCTGGCCGGGCGCTGTGTGTGTCAGTCATTCATTGACAGTACCAAGAATATCTGGGCCTCAAATCTTAACTGACCTTGAATGGAGGTTACCAGGTTTATCTAGGAGATCCCTTAGCTGTTCTCCCTAATTCTCACTATAACCAGACTTCATGTTAAATCCACCTCCCCTGCCACCGCCCCAAGACCCCCAAAGGGGTGCAGCCCAACAGTTTGGGAATCACAGCATTAGATCAATATGACACCTAGAGACAGTGAAGCATCAGTATGTGAGTATGTGCCCTGGTTCTAAATTAAATTTGGTGTAGGGACTTGTCAAGGAATTTTTAAAAATTACTTAAAATGCTCAGTTTATTGAATTTCTCACTGTATATTAGTGACACTTACTGTATGTCTCTTCAGTGATCAAATATTGAGTATAGGCTCACGAAGAGAAATTCAAGAAAAATCACGTCTTGCCCACGATGACCCAAATCTTTCTCCTGGGATGAAAGAACATTACATTTTCCATGGAAAGAATTAAAGAACAAGCTCTTTTGAAAAACTCAGGATGTTCCATTTACCCTAATAAAAGCCATCTGAGCTCTGTTATTTGGCAAAAGCAGTTTGCCAGCAGTATGAGGGAATCGCTTCTCCTTGGCACTTGGTCAACAAGATAAAGTATAAACCGAGCAACCAATAAAATGGTTTTATCCAGACGTTGATGTTTTTCAACAGATTAGCTTTGTTTGAGCCGACAAAATAACTGTTGCCTTTTTTTACATGAAACCTCCTACTTCCCCAGTACAGCCCATATCCACCTCCACTGTTCCCCAGCCCTCATCTGCTTTCTATA
Organism: Xenopus borealis; assembly: GCA_024363595.1. Taxonomy (NCBI): domain Eukaryota; kingdom Metazoa; phylum Chordata; class Amphibia; order Anura; family Pipidae; genus Xenopus; species Xenopus borealis. The sequence goes on along the minus strand of CM044433.1, from coordinate 22,908,464 downwards.
AGAGTGCAAACTGTGTAGATGTGATTGGCAGGGGTGGACAACTTTTTATGTTGGTAATTAAGGGTTTAAAAAAAACCTTGTTGCAAAGAGGCATATATGTCTTGCATTTTTGTTTGGGCAGGTTAGGTTTCTAACTACATTAATTCTTCTTCCATGATCCCAACCCCCATTTATAGAGGTCATTTTTTTTTCTGCAGACACTATAACACTTTATTACTATCAAACCGCGACTACGAAAATCGACGTTCCTCTCCTGAGAACAGGAAATACCTGGTGGTCCGATAAGAACATCAAGTTTAAAAATCCGCAGCCAAGGAATGATCTGGTCCAAGCATTTGCAGGTAATGCCATTCAATGGCTATAGACTCTTGTACTGTTCAGCATTTCATCCCTTAGCAGGTCTACAATACATACAAAAAGGAGATTTTTTTGCACTTGTAGTATGCAATTAAGGTGAGCTGTGTTCAAGAACACCGGAACAAGCTCCCTGCACTGAAGAGATATATAAAATGGGAGGAGGGTAGTGGTTGGGTGCATAGACGTAAATGAGACTGAATTGTGTTAAAGGATTGGCCTCCATGTACAGCAGGTAACTTAGGGACCTTGGGGATGTTGGTGGAGTCAACTATATATTTTTTTTTCTTTCTTTCTATAGGCAGTGTCAGGCCACCTTATTGGCAGAAGCCTCCATATCTACTTGATTCTGACCCTTACAACAATGGTTATGAGAATGACGACTTTATCATATGGATGAGAGTCGCTGCCTTCCCAAATTTCCGAAAGCTCTATCGGCGTCTAGCTCGTGTTCAGCCGTTTACCAACGGCCTTCCAGCAGGAAATTACAGCTACAGCATTGACTACAGTATCCTGGGCAGCAGAGATTGTGTGTGTGTGTGTGTGCTGGGTATTTGGTTTCATTCAACTTTTTTTGTAGTTGCTTATTTTAAAAGGGAGTAGGTGAAAACCATAAGCTGCAAGGTTCCCCTGTTTGATCTTACTTAGGGCAGATTCATCAATGGGAACCTCCTAAATGACAGGCAGAGGTTTCTCCTATTTAATCAAATTAAAATTAAATTAGTTATACATTTTTATATATCTACGGCCTGCATTTGTGGGCAGGTCACATAGGCCCGGGCCAAGGGAGGCAAAATGCTGAGGGCGGCATGCCTCCCGCTGGCCACAACTCGACCTGTCCCCAGGATTGGACTGGGGGCCCAGGGCCCACCAGGACTGCTGTCAAGGGTCTCCCGCTCCCTTACTATGACGCACTGGCATGCATGCACGAACATCGCCGCTCCATGCCGGGCCAGTCCGGCCCTGCCTGTCCCCACCTGGTACTCTGAATTGAACCCGCTCCCCACCGTGTCTCACCCAGCCTCTCAGTGGCTCAATTGTGAAGGAAGTAAGCGGGTTGGTAGTGAGGGGTGTCGTGGATGAGTGGGTAGGTGGTGGGGGGATAATCGGGTGGGGGGTTAGCGCAGTCGGGGCAGGAAAGTGTGCAGCCTAGGGGCGCACATTTTCAAAATGTGGCCCTGTATATCTAACAAACCTCTCTGCTTCACTTGATGTTCTGCCGTACTCCAGTAGTCACAATATATAAGCACAACTAAATATAGTGCTCTATAATCAGGCAGTATCAGAACTATGATTTTTTTAGTGATAGGGTTGCGGTGTCTATGGTCTAGAACAGTAACCCTGTTCATATGCTACATAATTTATAATATTTAAATATAATGCTTTGACAAATGTTAGTTCTATATTAGATATGCATAAATATTAGATAACTATAATGGGCAAATTTAATAAAATTCACCCAAAAATCCTATGAATCTATTTGAAATTCAATAAGCATTCGACCATCGAATGCTTATCGAATAGTTTTAGGCTATCTTTATGCTTGATATTCGATTTCTCGATGAAATCGTACGGTCGAATACCGATCGTTCGATTTCACAAAAAAATCATACTTTTTTTTCTTCGAGCCTCTGAAAAATTCATACAATCTGAACTATCGAGGCGTTCGATCGTACGAATGGTATTCAAGTAAGTCTTCTATTGGTATTCGTTAGGTTCAATCTGGTGAAGTAGGATTTAAAATTTTTAAATTCTAATTTTAAAATCCTTATCGAATATCCGATCATTCACCTATTCGATAATTCGGTATTCGATGATCGAAGAGGCCAAATTTGCATATTCGAATATCTGAAAAAAATCGTACGATTGGTATTCGATCACATTCGATCGAACTTTGAATCCTTCACGTTAACTTTGTAAATTTCCCCCTAAATGTCCAGGACAACTGAATCCCTGAGATACTTACTCATCCTTACTCAAGCATTTGAAATACTGACCTATAATGCTGGAAAGAACCCTGTGACAGCTACCACTAGTATTGCTAGTTCAGCATTTCAGCGCAATGGGTCCTCCATTACTTGTATTGTTTCCAACTATTTTCTGCTGTTCAGAACCTTAACTTGCACCTCCAGATTTTCCAGTCTCTAAATTCAGAGGCCACAAGTACTTATACCTGTCGACACTCACATGGTGTGGAGGGAAGAACTTGTTCCTGGGAATCGCGTACACAGTGACGGGAGCAGTTGTTATACTGGTGGCATTTGTCATGCTCGCTGTGCACTTAAAGAAAAAGAAGAAAAAAAGCCGTTATTCTACACAATAAATACATTTTAAAGAACATAAGTGTGTGTGTGAGTTTGTCATGATATTGCTGGTGTTATTCATAAAAGTCTAACTGCTCATTGAAGAATTATATTAGGAGAACTGCAGATTTGGTGGGGCTTAGTTACGTCACACTAATGAATAGTTTACATATATATATATATATATATATATATATATATATATATATATATATATATATATATACATATATATATATATATATATATAAATGGTAATTATTAGAAACAATGGGCCAGATTCAATTCAGTGAGAAAAAGTTATCTCATGTTGTATCATGTGAAACCCCATGGAAGAGATTCACTTCAAGGAGAAAAAAAACTTTTATCCAAATTCAGTTCCATTTTTTCCTATAGCCATTATCACTTTTCGCATGATAAACTGTTTTTCTCTCTGGATTGAATCTGACCCATCATCAGTATTATCTATTATCTTCATATTACATTCATTATTATCAATGATTCACTAATAATACATTAAGGGTTAGTCCACACCAGGTGATTCTGGGAGATTAGTCGCCTCTTGTTTTGGGCAACTGAATCGCTTACCCTTTTCTTGCGCTGGCTAAAATGAGCTGCCGAGGCAACTTCGGGTGATTTCAGAAAGCATAACGCCGCATCTGAATTATCGCAGGTGACTTTTCATTTTAGCCAGCACTAGACAGGGGTAAGCGATTCAGGGAGATTAGTCTCCCAAAACAAGTGGCGATTAGTCACCAGGCGACTAACCCTTAAGGGCCTATTTATTAAAACCTCAAGTTGTTCTGGTTTGTAAAGGGGAAAACTCACATCAAATTTATTTTTTATTATACCCCAAAGCTGCTAAAAAGTCTTATCTGTAAATACTCAATCTCAAACCTGCCGCGGTCATGTAGGAGTCAATGGCAGATGTCCCTGAAGGTGTTTTATTGGTTTTAGTCCAATAATCTGATCAAACTGGATGAATGAATATCCTGTAAATATCCTCAATGCTTAGTGATGTCATTTCTGTCACATGATTCACATAAACTTATGTATTATAACAACATGCCTCCCAATATTTTGGAAAGAAAAAGAGGGATGAAAAAGTTGCCACACTACGTGCGGCAAATTATTTTGACCACGTCCATTTTTGTAGCCACACCCCCTAACTACAATGTTCAGATTACAAAATTTGGCAGGTTATGAAAGTTTGAACATATTTCTGTGATTTTTTTCCAGTTGTTACAGTTTTGCTAATGAAGGTGAATTGCCCTTTAAGCTGTAAGTCTAACTTTCCCAATTATCTAGAAATTGTTATATAGTATCTTATCTGAACCTCAGTTCTGGGTTCTCTGCTAAAAGCCAATGGAGTTAGAAACTTAAACTTTTTCTGGCTGTTCAATGCAGAGAAAAGAGGGACTTTCCAGTACAAATGAGGGACTCTGGTATGAGCTGTCAAAAGAGGGACTGTCACTCTAAAGACAGGACAGTTGGGAGGTATGTAATAAAGTAACCCCCAAATGTAAAATATGAATATATTAGAAGCCACCCCAGAGTACCATGACCTTGATATAAGAACTCCGCGTTCAGCCTTGTGGTTTTATATGCTCATAACTCGTAATTCATAATATCCTTATGTCTTGCCAGGGTTGGACTGGCCGGCCCGGGACACCGGGAAAAAACCTGGACGGCCCCTGGCGACTAATTGACTCTTCTCCCCAAACTGCCTTCCCCCTGCAAAAATGAACAATCGCCAGTGCTTCGATTTCCAAAGTTGAAGCAAATTCTTGACTTTGGAAATCAAAACGCTGCTAGTTTTTCTTAATTTCTTCTTGCAGCAGTTGGGTGTCAGATTGTGTGATTGACAGTTAGATTGAATATATATTATGGGGGGGGGGTCCTTTTGCCTAGCAGATGTATTAGAGCTCCCTCAAATAACTGATTCCAGTACAAACAAAATCTAACACAATAACTGCCTTTTGCACAAATCCTGCATGTGGAAACAGTACAACATGTCTAATTGATTTAGAAAGTTTCTTATTATAGTATGCATTACATTTTCATGTTAGTTCCTCTTTAAAGAAATATAGTATGGCTACATACAGTAACTGATGGTACACATACACTTTTGCTTTAACATCATTGTATAAACTCTACTGTACAAGATGATATTATCTGAAATGATGAGAGATGGCAATAAAAGCTGCAACCATGGAAATAATGAATACTAAATTATTGTTTCCAAAAAACGTATTATTTTGTTACATCCCAAACTGAATGTAATTTTCACCAGAATGTTAATTTTCATCATCTTTTATATTGTATAACTTTAATAACTTTTTTTTTTTAATTGCTGTCTTGCCTTTGGGATATCAGTACAAAATACTGCATAATAACCCATTTTGTCTCATTGTATTGCACGGAATTGAGATATGCTAGACATAGATTATGGGACATTTCTGCAGAGATAAGAAAAATGAAGCTATTGTCCCTTGTTATGAGTTTGTCTGATTTGATGTAGTCAGGCAGTTTCATGTCATTTCCATAGACGATTGACTCTAGGGAACCCTGGGAGGACTACTTATCAAAGTCTGATTTTGTAATTTAGGGGCAGATTTACTATTGGTCGAATTCGTGATTAACTCGTGATTAACTCTCAAATTCGAATTGTGGTCGAATTTAAAACCACCAAATTCGAATATTGAATTTGAATGGTTTTACCGCAATTCGAGCGATCGAACAATCGAATAAAAAAAAAATTCCTAAGGGAGCTTCCCATAGGGTTTAATAGCAATTCGGTAGGTTTAATCTGACGAACTGGACAGTCGAATTTAAATTTAAAGGGCAAGTAATTGGAATAGAATTTCATTCTAATTATTCGAATCATTCGATTCGATGGAATTTTCAATATGCGATGGTCGAAATGGCCACAAAAAAATATTCGAAAATTCAAATCTTTTTGAAAATGGATCGAATTTCTAATCATTCATGTGAATTTAGTAAATCTGCCCCTTAGATTTTCTAAAGTTAGGAGTTGTGGAGGCCTATTAATCAAAGGTAAAAATTTTGTGGTTTTAGAGGTTTTTGAAAGCACAAACTTTAAAACTAACGGTATGGGATCTGTTATCTTCAAACCCGTTATCTAGAAAGCTCCCAATTACGGAAAAGCTGTTTCCCATAGACTCCATTTTATCAACCTTATCAATTAGACTGCACAGAGGCGTAAATTCCAGGGTAATTAGTTCCACCACAGTCTGATACCCAAATATTCCAATCACAGAGAAGACGTGGCCTTTGTTTCCTTTGCACATTAAAGGCCCAGCCCTGTCGCCTTAAAACAAGAAGGGAAAAATAAATATGAATTATTATATTCTTGAAGACTAACAAAAAATAACTACACCCATCCCCCTGTGATGTATTATGCTAATAATAATGATAATGGACATGCACATTCTAGCATGAGTTACTGTCAATCCCAACAGCATTAAATCCAACTAAAAAGATGTAGTGGGTAAATTCTAAGGACAAAAAGCCCTCATCCCTAGGATCATCACACCAGATTATATGCACAGTATGGCCAAGTGTTTCACCACAGATACAACCAACATATTTTATATCCAAAGACATAAAAGTATGGCCAAGTGAACCAAGTGGTCAGGGGTCAAACTAAAATGAGTGATTCCACAACAGTATTCAATACTTTCTAAGCCAATCAGAAGACTAGCTTCGTATTTGAGGTTTCTGATAGGAATGTATGTAGTTCTGCAAACGTTACATGCAGTATACACTGATATAAAAATTATCTCTAACACGCTCATGAAGTATAATCAACCACAGCAATGTTAAAAAATTAATTACATGAAATATAGTCATAACATCTAGGGTTGCCACTAGGTTGGTATTGTCCAGCAACCCAACCCAAATCCCATCCACCCAGTCAGGGCTGGACTGAGAATTAAAATAGGCCCTGGCATTTCAGGTACACAAGAGGCCCATCAGCCCACATAGAGGCCCAAACAGCCCCCACCAGCCCACTAAATACTGACTTTCTATGGGACCTTATAGCAGCCCCTCTGGCATTTGCCCTAACCCACAAATGGCCAGTCCGGGCCTGCACCCAGTCAATGACTTGCCAAAATTTTACTACCCCACCCCAGTCCACCATTGCCCTGCCCCCATCACATCATTGTCCCACCCCTTTGTGTCATAATCTAGAGCACCTTCCCATATTCACATCGTCTGGAGCCTCATTTGAGTTATATAATACCTCTTATTGGATCAACTGATGGAGCTTACTGTTTATATCAATACTGCATATCCCTACATTGACCTCTAGATACTGTAATTTAGCCCAAATAATATGTATTTGTATCTTTCATTATCCTAACTATCCTTCATTATATTAATCAGAGTCAGCTCGGCTCAGCTCACAGGCGCCATCTTCGGCTCTTTTGTAAGTCAGCGCTGAAGGTAAGGAAACCTGAAGTAGAACGAAGAGCCAGAAGATGTTGCCTGTGCACTGACTCTGCAACAAGGGCTAAGTAAATTATTAGACGCATTACAGGAAGTAACAGCCAGGCTGAGGGGGGACTATTTAGATTAGGGCGGGGGTTGGGATCTTTATTAGTAGGGGGGTTTGGTTCCCCTTTCATCAGCCCACCTCCCCTTAAGGTTTAGGAGAAGGAAGGTGGTACACGATACCTGGTGTAACACTGTGTGTGAACATTGTAGCAGAAATATACATTCTTACATTTTCCTAAATATCCAAGTGAAACTTAAACTGCTATTTGGTTGCTAGCATCAGTGTCCGTGACAACTAGAAATTAGGATACCTGTGGGACTTGATTTGTATTGTTACATTTCTTTTCAGGCCCTTATTAATTGTCTCATTTGTAGTGATGGGCAAATCTGTGGCGTTTCACTGAAGTTTTCGCGAAACGGCGAAAAATTCGTGAAACACCGGCAGCGTCTCATTTTGGATGCGGGCGCCCATTGCCGGGGTAGAAAAAACAGATGCCGGCGTCCAAAACGAGACGGCAGCACTGTTTCACGAATTTTTCGCCGTTTCACGAATTTCCTGAGAAATTCACGAAAAAATTCAGCGAAACGCCACAGATTCACCCATCACTACAAATGAGACAATTAATAAGGGCATATATTATATTATAATATAATGTCATTTTCAACACCACAAAAAAAGTTAGTTTTTAGTTGATTATCTCCTTTAGTAGCTTTATGCACAATGCAGCACAATGAAAGTGGATTATTATTTATAAATTATTTTATGTCCTGGAGCAATAGCAGAGGATGCTGGGTATTCTAGTTCATTTGAATAACAATAGGGTTTACGTATGAAATTCAGTGTGCAAAGTGCAGTAAGGGCTCTTACACACGAGCGTTTTTACCTGCGCTCCCCTGCGTTCCATTTTGATGCGTTCAGCCGCAGGGGAGCGCAGGTATAGACGCACTCAATGCTTTTCAATGGGGCTGTACTCACACGAACACATGTAGGCGCCGAACGCAGTTTCAGACGCAACATGCTGCATTTTTCCTGCGTTCTGCACCTACATGCGCTTGTGTGAGTACAGCCTCATTGAAAAGCATTGAGTGCGTCTATACCTGCTCTCCCCTGCGGCTGAACACAGCACAACGGAACGCAGGGGAGTGCAGGTAAAAACGCTTGTGTGTAAGAGCCCTTATGGATACAATTTAGGGCTATTACACATGGGTGTTTTGTTGCGTTCAGCCGCAGAGGAGCACAGGAATAGACGCACTTGATTCTTTTCAATGTGTACTCAAACAGACACATGTAGGCGACTAACGCAGGTTGAGGCGCAACATTTTGCATTTTACCTGCGTTCTGCGCTTACACGCGTCTGTGTGAGTACAGCCCCCTTCAAATAAATTGATTACGTCTACTCCTGCGCTCCTCTGCGGCTGAACGGAGCAAAACGGAACACAGGGGAGCGCAGGTAAAAACGCCCATGTGTAAGAGCCCATGTTGCATCTGAACCTGCGTTTGGCGCTTACACGCGTCTTGTGGGTACATCACTGAAAAGAATGGTGTGCGTCTAGACCTGGGCTCCCCTGCGGCTGAACGCAGCCAAACAGAATGCAGGTAACAAACGCCCGTACGTCTGGCTTCAGGGCCCTAGATTTTGTTTTATATTTAGAAGTAGAAGTGCTGGGACTGCAGGGTTCAAGGCTATTAAAGCTGTTAAAGCACATTAGTGATTAGTGTAAGAAAAGACATCTGAACTAGTTACAAACAGGTGTAAACTTTACTCAGGAGTAGTTGCTCACAGAGACCAGTCATATGTTTGCTTTCATGAGTCAGTCTTACCGCCCATAACCAAACAGAGCAAAGTGCTGATTGGTTGCTAAATTTCTTTGGATTTGTGAATATTCACCCCTTTGTCGGGCTCTCATTGCTTAGTAACTGTTTTTATTGGATCTGAATAATGCTACTGATCCATAATACAACATTTATATGAGTCAGAGCTAATTGTATGGATATGAGGTAACAGCCCTCTAGTTCTAATGCTGCCTGCCCCCTCTGCACTATCCACTGGAGTGGTTCTGCTGGGCTCTGCTATTCATCTAAGCAAAATGGCTGTAATCTGGAACTGTGGCTACGGCTGGAGCGCCGTCTTGCTGGGAGTGTTGGGAGTTGTTGTCTCTCTTGCTCAGGATTTAACGACAACAGATGACTCTTTTTATGATGAACCCAACCTGATTTGTGGAGATGAGGGTATGGAGTATAGCGTTTCACCCATGCCGAATGCTTCCTTAAGGATCTTAGTACAAGGTAAGGGGTCTGCAGTAACATTTACCAAATAATCTAAAAGCTTTCTACTCTTTCCATTGTAATAAAATAATGTATTCCTCTAAAAGAGCCTGAAAACAAAGTGCAACACTCCATGTGGCACCTGTGAATAGGAAGCACCATAACCAGGCCTAATGTTAATGTATGTACCAATAACTATAGGCGCCTGAATATCCTGAGCACATTGCTGTGTTGAACTCTTCAACACAGCCGTGTTGGGACCCAGCAAATACAGCAAAGATTAGAGAGAAGACAGAATTGTATAATCTATTTTGGCAGAATGAAAAGGGTTAAAATGTAAATTAGCTTTGCACCATCTAGGGTTTCCAACCAAAATGAAGTTACACCCAAGACATTAGATTCTGTAATGCTTGCGCACTTCCAGCTTATCCGCTCAGATCGGATATTTATTTAACACTTAACGTTTAATTGACATTCTTAATAAAAACATTTTTTATATGTACAACAATAAACACGCTGCCAAAAACACACAATCCAAACATGCACTCTTCCTAAATTCTGGAAGCAGTGTGTGACCACTCTTCTAGAGTTGCAATAACACAAATATTCAGTTTCCCTGGGTCCAGCACACACAGCCATATGGATAATTCTTATACAGGTATGGGACCTGGTATGTAGAATACTTGAGACCTGGGGTTTTCTGGATAACAGATCTTTCCGTATTTTTTTTTTTGGACCTCCATACCTTAAAGGTGCCCATACACGGAGACATTGCGAAATGAGCTGATCTCTCTCTGATATGCCCACCTTGAGGTGGGTGATATCGGGCTGATCCGATCGTGGGCCCTAGGGCCCAATGATCAGATCAGAATGACGCGGATACAGGCAGTCGGATCGCATGAACCCATCAACGAACAGATGTGGCTGCGATCCAAGAGGATTTTTAATCCTGCCCGATCGACATCTGCCCAACTTGCGGCCAGATCTCGATCGGGGAAGGCCGTTGGAGGGCAGGCCCGGACTGGCAATCTGTGGGTTAGGGCAAATGCCAGATGGGCTGCTATAAGATGCCATAGAAAGTCAGTATTTAGTGGGCTGGTGGGGACTGTTTGGGCCTCTATGTGGGCTGATTGGGCCTCTAAGTACCTGAAATGCCAGGGCCTATTTTGATTCTCAGTCCAGTCCTGTTGGAGGGCCCGTGTATGGCCACCTTAAGTCTACTAGAAAATCATGTAAACCTTAAATAAACCCAAATAGGCTGGTTTTGCTTCCAATAAGGATTCGTTTTATCTCAGTTTGAATCAAGCACAAGGTACTGTTTTATTATTACAGAGAAAAAGAAAATCATTTTTAAAATAGAGTCTATGGGAGAAGGGCATTCCGCAATTAGAAGCTTTGTGGATAAGGGGTTTCCGGATAATGCATCCCATACCTGTACAAACATTGATACTGTATCTAAATGGACTATACTGAGGAATAGCTCTGGAAGTTAGGGTAACAAAAGGGCACCCTGTTGGTACTAAATATCCCGAATCCTTAATACACATTGGAACAACTTTAAAAATTCAGGCTACAGGGCTGGAATTACCTGCGTGCACTGGAGATATATATATATATATATATATATATAGATAGAGATATATAGATCTATATATATAGATCCTTGATAAAAGGCCCCAGTGGGGGCCGAAACGTTGGAAGATGCATTGTGAATAAAGACACATTTATTTCTTCACCAAAAGAAAGGTGTGGGTCCCTTCATAATATTATATATATTTTCTTTTCCTGCAGATAGTGTATTGGGAATTTTTTTTTGCTAGAAATCTCTTCTATTCTGGTAATTCTATTAAACTCTTCTCCACTGGCATGTTCCAGATATTGTCTCAATCTGTCATTTAGATGACTTCAGAGTGACGACCGGTGGTTTTAGGCCCAAATATGAACAGGTGCATGTTTTCATGGGACACACTGCCTTCACCAGACATCACCAATCGTCTCATAACACCACTTTCACTTTTCCTTTGAACCAGATCTTAATCTACATCTGACCAGTGCTCTTTGGGGGGGGGGAAGTCTTGAAACAATCAGTCTGTATAACGGAGACTTTTTTTTGTACTTTAAGCTGTACTGGCAATTGCAGAATAATTTAAAACTGTCATTCATTTGCAGAACATGATGGGAAGCTGAAAATCCTGGAAAATGATTCCACTTGTGGGATTTGGGTTACCTCCAATTCTAATGGCTCTTTGCTCATTGACATGTATTATGATGGCTGCTACATTAAAAAGCAGGTAACTAAAAACCAATGAGCCACTTCTGCATCTTGTTACAGGCGAGTGTTGGTAAACATAATGTACCCAGAGCTGATTTTAGGGGGCTACTATGCCAAGGCTGAGTATGGGGTATTAGTGCTGTGTACCACTAAACAAAACAAATGGCATTAATAGGTTTCTGGTTCAGTCTCAAAGGTGCCCAGGGCAGGTGTTTCTTCATTTTCTATTCAGCTTCTTAACCTTAGAGTCTGTTCCAAGCCAAATTATTATCTAAACTGGTAGCATATCAGGGGGCATCTCCTCCATTGTACAAGAGCAGATAGTGGAGAGGGCATTTCAGCAGCCAATTCTCATGTTGGAGATTTCTAGAATACTCACAATAAAACGTGTTGCTGATTGTTTTAGCAGTCAGACAGACTCTTGGACCTCATTAAAATCAGTATATGTAATGGGTTCCCATCTGACTTCTTAATAATAATAATTGGCTAATCATACATTTCAAATTTTCCAGTCAACCCTGGGACTGTTGGACTCGTTATATGCGAAGCAAAGTCAAAGTTTATGTACTTCACCTGATTCATATAGAGGTATGGGACCTGTTATCCAGAATGCTCGAGACCTGGGGTTTTCCAGATAATGGGTCTT
>CM044433.1:22850740-22875657 GCA_024363595.1 Xenopus borealis | reverse complement strand
TGAAACTTTAGGCTGGTGCAATAAGTTCACTATATAAAACATGGCATTTTTAGCCCTATTAGTTTAGTTCTCCTTTGAGGCTGGCTTGTTTCACCTGCATGGAGAGCTGCTTTTTGACCACCCTCAAATCAATTCCAGGGCTTTTATCTGCTTCACTGATAAACAAAACAAAGGAACAGACATAACAAAGGAACACACCTGCCCATGAGTCAATTCTCCAGTTAGTTTTGAACCAATGGTCCAATTATTCTGAGCACCTGAAATGAAGTGATTGTGTTTAAAAAAAAAAAGGCTTTAGTTCCTCATATTTTTATGCAATCTTTTTGTTCAACCCACTGAATTAAAGCTGAAATTCTGCAGTTCAACTGCATCTGAGTTGTTTAATTAAAAATTCATTGTGGTAATGTACAGAACCAAAATTAGAAAAAAAGTTGTCTGTCCAAATATTTATGGACCTAACTTTTAAATAGGTGTTAAATTTAGTTTTTTGCTGCCCTCTCAGTCTGGGACAGTATCTCCAAAAATCTGTGAGAATTAAAGGGATACTGACATGATGATGCGTATATCATCCCCAAGACCTTATTTTCTAGGGAGGACTTGCAGTTGTTTTATTTTTTTTTGTTTTTTAAACACGTGCTCCTAAACCTTTATACTTTGGTACAGTATCTTAGGGAGTCAAGTAGATGCAACAAACTAACTTTCCAGGTTCATTCATGCATTTTGGGGGTGGAAGTGACCGTCCCAGGAATGCAAAGTATATTGCTCTTATGGTTTTAGCGCCTCTCAAAATAAGAACAGTTTGGTTACACTGTTAATCTGTGGAATTGCGATTTTTAGATTTGACCTTATACCTCTCTGGTTTTTTAGAATGCATCAATGATGTAGGGGGAGGAGACCCCACACGGGCTAGCTCATGTGAGTAACTATGACCTATTTTTGCTCATGATAACGATGCCTTAAACATATCGGATATTCAAGGAAAATGCCTGAATGGATATTTTTTCTGGACTGCAAAGCAAATTATTATTATTAAGGCTTTAAAGTTTTAATCAGACTTCTCATTGGTTACTACGAGCAACTGCATTGGTGCAATTTAGTAGCTATTTGTTGTCTTTTAATTAGTGTACTGAAATAAACAATATGAAATGATTGCTGTACATGCTAAACGGTTTAAAGATAAATTAAGCCAAACTAATTTTTTGGGTATACTTCCCTTCATAGATTCCCCCTTCCTTTTCTTTATAGATTAAGGCTTTTTATTTGACTAATAAATAAAAAAAAAGTCTGACAAGACTAGAATCCATGATTTGCCCTTATTAATAAATAAAAAAAACTCGAAAAGAAATCATGTGAAAAGCTGCAAGTTTTTCGGATTGTCGCAAGGAAAGCCCAAATGTTTGGCGTTTATGGAACCTGAAAAGCAGAAAGAAATTTGGGTTTTTCGAGGAAAATTTGACATTTACATGAAATATAGATGGAATATTTTCAGATTTGGACTTGAAACAGGTTCGGGCATAATAAATCGTGAATTTTTTTTTTTTTTTACAGCAACTTTGCACCTTAATAAATAACCCCTTCATCTTAGATAGAAATGGACCTGACTATTAATGTACGGTGACCTCACAACAAACATTAATTTTAACTGTTAACAGGGTGCTCATTCTGCACAAAGATCAGTTACTCACATTTGTATCTACAGGTGTCCATCTGCTGGGGACAATTACAAAACTGAACTGCTCCCATTAAGTGTCAGAGAAGACTTTCCTTACTATTATAAACGATTCATTGTCAGGACCTTCACGTTTGTCAATCCCCTCTCACAGCAAGCTTTAGACGGATTGGTAAGTGTTTGGCATAGTCTTCTTATATCATTCCAGTCCTGTTTATTTCTAAGTATCCAGTTAATACAGGTATGGGACCTGTTATCCAGAATTGTTGGGACCTTTGCTAGATAATGGAATTTCATACCTTAAAGGAAAACTCTACCCCCCGACCAGTGTATGTCTCTATAAAAAGATATTGCATAAAACAATTCATATGTAAAACCCTGCTTCATGTAAATAAACCATTTTCATAATAATATACTTTTTTAGTAGCATGTGCCATTGGGTAATCATAAATAGAAAATTGCCATTTTAAGAAATGACAGCCTCCTGGGATCGTATGATTCAACGATGCACACAAACATACCAAACAAACTATAAAGTTAGGTCACATGAGCCAATTAACAGACAGAGTTGTATCCTTTGCTTCCACACTTCTTCCTGTTACAGTTAGAGTTGAAATATTTCTGGTCAGGTGATCTCTGAGGCAACACACAGACCATCACCAAATGGGGGTTCAAGGCAAGAGATGTAAAAGGGCAATATTTACTTAAATATATATTACAGTTTAGTAAGATTCTTTAATACTGTATGTCACTTAATTTGATTTAAACTATCTGTTGCTCAAGTATTCATTTTGGGGGAATAGTTTTCCTTTACGTCTACTAGAAAATCATATAAACGTTCAATAACCCCAATTGGCTGGTTTTGCTTCCAATAAGGATTAATTATATCTTAGTTTGGATCAAGTACAAGCTACTGTTTTATTATTACAAAGAAAAATGTAATCATTTTTAAAAGTTTGTTTAAAATTTGCATTAAATGGATCCTCAGGGAGACAGCCTTTGCACAGATTGGAGCTTTCTGGATAACAGATCCCATGCCTGTATACAGGAGATGTGGATGCCCATAATCTGCATGCAGACTAATCTCCTGTTTACTTTCTAGGTATATATCCACTGCAGTGCATCCACCTGTTTGCCTTCCTCTCTGGACTCCTGCATGGATAATTGCACAGCTTCAAGGAGTAAGAGGTCCCCAATATATAAAACAAGGCTCTTCTTTACTGACAGTGGGCAAATATGCACCAGTGCACAAACATTTCTTTTAATTTTTTTTTACCCGCAGAAGGTAGTCGCTATTGGTTACTGCCCCCTGTGTTACCTTGTGTTCATTTCTCATATGTGCAAGAATGAAGTGTTGTTTTGTATATAATAAACTAGCAAGAGTATAATAGTGATGTAATTGCCCCTAAGTGTATCAGATTCCCAACCACAGCAGACCGGTTTCACCTTTCTTGAGGCTCATCAGTGTAGTGCAGGGTTGTCTGATCAGCTTAGATAGAGTCACCCACTAGAGTCACCCACTAGGATAAACCCATGTAAATGGGATTCCCTTGCAGCTAGTTTGGAATTCATTCCCAGTATTCCTTTTGTTTATTTAAGTTTGTATGAGGCAGTCTCCTCCACCTAAATGACTTGTATTGATACTCTGCAGCTAACCTTTATATTAGGGATACACCAAATACACTATTTTGGATTCGGCTGAACCCCTGAATCGTTTGCAAAAGATTTGGCCGAATACCAATCCGAATCCATGGGAAGGGGAAAGCTATTTTTACTTCCTTGTTTTGTTACAAAAGGTCATGCGCTTTCCCTCCACAGGGAAGAAGGATTCGGCGGAATCCTAATCCTGCTGAAAAAGGCAGAATTCTGAACCGATTCGGTGCATCCCTTCTTTATATTCTTAATTGCCTTATACCATATACAGTAGTCGTCCCAATGGGAGAGAAAAAGAGGAATGATTAGAAATATTAGAAATAAGCTATCAATAAAAAAAATAAGCACAATGATAAAATTTACACTTTGCAGACTTTTTTTTTTTGTAGCGGACAACCAGATGGTGTTTTGTGATAGCAGAATTGGAAGACTAATAATTCAAAAACCATCAGAAACATTATATTGCTTGGAATAGGTCCAATCTATAACATATTAAAAGTTTATTTAAATGTAAACTTATATTTTTGCTGCTATTTTTTTCTATTGGCCAATGGCCATTCAATTAAAAAGATACAAGCATTAGTGCACAATTCAAATACAGGTATGTTTGCATTGAGTTCATTTGTTGGTGTATATTTTCACAGCCAGGAGAAGTGCCTATAGCTCAGAACAGCTACGTACTATATCTGCAGAGGGACCGATCGAATTCCATCTCTATGAACATAAGCAAAAAGGTACTTTCTGTATTTGTGGGTTCACTTTGGGGCGTTTGGGGAAACATGAAGCTAATTGTAATCTAGACCTAGCAAAGTACAACAACTTGTAGTCTTACTGACACTATTATTATACAGTATTCTATATACTACCCTATTGCTCTTTTAAAGATGCAGCTGAATGTGGGCAGGAGGTAGACCCCAGTTGACCTCGTCCAAAGCAGGTTCCTTTTGTTAAAGAAAAAATAATCCTTTAAACGGTACCATGATGGTCCAGAGCCAATTAGACATGAAAAATGCAGTAAAGTTTACAAGCTAGAGTTTCTTCTGGTGATATTTTCTAAGCTTTACCCCCAAAAGCCTCACATTGCCTGACTTTTACCACTCAGTGACTGATCTTGTTTTTTTTCACTTTTTCTCTTCTAGAAATTGTTCATTCCGGTTATTCTACAAGAACAGAGTGTGCCGTTGCTGCAGTTGGTCTATTATTTGGAAGCATCACTGGATTCATCATTTTAGTATGGACATTAAGAAGACAAACACACTTTAGAACTCCAAATCAACATGTATAATTAAACCACTCCAACCACATTTCTTTGTGTCAATGAATGAAAAACTAAAATTGCATTTGATTTACATGTTTTTTTTAATTATTGTAAAATTATCACAATAGAGCACAAATTGAAAAATCAAGCCAAAGCATGTCCAAATCCCTTTTCTCAAATGAGATGAGCAAATGTTTAGAGATGCCATCAGAATGAGCAGGCCTTCATAGCACATCATTTAAAAGGGTAGCTGGTGATATTTATATACTTTTCCAATTGTTTTGCTGGTTGTTATACATTTACTGTTGAATAGTTGTTGGGTTTTTTTTTGTCAAATTATTTTTTTAAAGAACTTCTATTGGTGTCTTCTTACTAGACGTCTACAGTGCTGTTCTGTCTTCGTATAGTTTGTGCAAACCCAGAATACATATACTAATATATTAAAAACAAATAAATGCTTGCCAAAGAAGCCCGGTATTGGAGGAATAAAACCTGGATGTCAATTTATCTTAAACAAAAAAGAAAATTTAATTGTTTGGTCTCAGTCCAGCAGATCTAAACCAGTGAGGTGGTGCATTAGAAAAAGAAGAGCAATTGATTTTTCATAGTCACTCTCAGAAGCCAAAGTTGATGAGGAGAAGGGGTAACCCTTTCAGTGACACAGTATTTGAAGATATAGAACAGAGGTTCCTAAGCTGTCGGGGGAGGGTCCAATGCAACGGATTGCATGGTCCATTCTGAACAATTGTCTGCAAAATATTAGTCAAATGTAAGGAACAGAAACCCACGAGCTTTCACCAAAACCTCAATCTGAGAGACTAGGATATTGCTAAATCCAGAGTGTTTAGGTGACAATATAATTATCTTTTGGATTAACCACAGTGGTATCCGTTATATTCTGGGGAGCATGATGTTTTTAGTGTTTTTTTGGTTCATTCTAAAGTAATGGGGTGGGAAATAAAACACATTCTGAGGAGTCAATGAAGGCCACAGTAAGAGCAAGGAGCCAGGATCTCCTGGCAGAGAGGGCAATTCTCCTCTCTGTGCTAGAAGAGCCAAATTTCCAGTTTGAAAACCAGAAATTCAGCTCTTAAAGTAACAGGAGCGACATTTTTGCCGCCCCTGCTACCTAGTGATGCGCAGCCGCTAGTGATGGGCGAAACGGCCGCGTTTCGATTCGCCGAAAAATTCTCGAATTTCCAGAGAAATTAGCTAATTTTTCGGCAATTCGCGAAATGAGTCGCGCGTCGTTTTTGACACACGTTGCGTCAATTCCGACGCGTCGCGTCGTTTTCGGCGCGTGTCGCGTCATTTTCGCGACTCGTTTTTGGAGGCTAATTTTGCCCATCACTAGCAGCCGCCTGATGCAAGATTCTCAACTCCTGCCTATGCCCCATCCTATGCACCCTGTGCGTGCCATTTATTGCCTATCCTACTCTGTCTACTCTGTGGAATGTGAGTCTGGTGGGGGTTTGTAAGCATTTGGAAATACTTGTTAGGGGGACCCCAAGCTGTTTAATCATGTGCTGGGCGGGGGCTGTATTTTCCACAGGGGAGGAAGAGGCATATGGATTTAAGGGTATGTCTTAATATAACATAATACACTTGATTCACAAATGTGTGATATCTCTACAGTCGGGAGTTTCTGCCATGAGGCAAGTTGAGTACCTTGCCTCAGGCAGAAGCTCCCCAGAAGTTACCAGGGGTGGCAAATAGCCGCACCTGGTAAATTTAAGAGCCGGAAATTCAGCTTTTCTAGCACAGAGAGCGATATTTTGCACTCTACACTAGCGTTGTGCCCCCACCAGACGCCCGTCGGCGACCTTAAGGTAAGCGTGACAGGCGGATGGGGGGCGGCATTGCTAACGCTGCTTATGCTGCCCAACATGGAATAAATAAAGGCGATTTTATTTGAAAACTTCTGGAGTGCTGTCTTTGGAGAAAATATATCTACAAACGGTGAGACCTTGGTGAACAGGCTCTTGTGACGTGCACCCATACCTCTAAAACTGGCCAATATAGTAAGTGCAGTTTGATTGGAATTATATAACGCTGCGTCAACGCCTGAGGCGCGCCTGTCTACAGTAAGCAACATTTAATTTTTTTGGTGAGTTCTCACGATTAATGTGGACATGGTATTAAAAGTTCTGGTGGTGTGGTTTACAAACAGGGAATGGTAAACACTGGCTTCCATTATTGGCCCCCTACCACACAAGCCAGAAAAATCCCATCCCTTGCTACAACAGAAGTTGAACAGCACTGTCTATTGGCAGCGGGATCTTACAAACTTTGGGAATCATCTTTGCTCACTTTCCATCTTCATGTAAATACTGGGAGCAGCCCCGGGTCTTTGATTAATAAACCCAAGAAATTCCATGTGCTTTGCCCTTCTACCTTTCCAAAGGAAAAAACACTGACATAACACAAATGAGCAAAAAATCATCTGCTTCCTTAAAGATAATATTGAAAACAGATGTCCACCAATTTCTTGTTATTAGAGAAAGTATGATCAGGTTTTGGTGTAAATTGCACTTTGATCTGGAGCTGGATTAGATAGATTTGATTGATGTACGTATGTATATTTTTATTTGTATAGCGCTCCTTGAGGGCAAAGCACTGTACAGCAAAACAATAAATTAGTAGTAACAAACAAGGATTCACTGCTATAATAAGTGCATTATTAGAAATACAATTCACATAAATATCAAATATAATTACAATACAGATTAAGTGCTCAGTATCAAGGAGACAAAAGGCTGGAGGACCCTGCCCCGTAGGGCTTACACTCTAAATGGGAGAGTAACATACAGACACAATTCAGATGAGTATTAAAGTTCTATAGGTTAGACTGTCATATTACTGATGTCTCTGCTGACTTCCCATAATTGCTTTACTGTGAATGCACTCAGCTCAGCCCAAGTCTGATTAAGATATTTCTGGGAGATGAAAGAAAATGGTTGTGCCTTACTGTACGTTTCTACTCTCTGGGGGAGGGGGTGCCTAACAAATTGGCACCCCTCCCATTAATTTTGGTACAGGTATGGCAGGCTATTATCCTGAATGCTTGGGACCTCAGGTTTTCCAGATAAGGAATCTTTCTGTAGTTTGGATCTCAATAAATGGTCTACTTAAAATGAATTTAAACATGAAATAAACCCAATAGGATTGTTTTGTCTTAATTATATCTTAGTTGGGATCATGTACAAGCTACTGTTTTATTATTACAGAGAAAAAAAATCAATTACTTGATTAAAATGCAGTCTATGGGAGATGCTCTTCCCATAATTCAGAGCTTGCTAGATAACAGGTTTCCAGATAATGGATCTCATACCTGTACCTGTACATGGACATCATCCCTGTACATATTCTAGGGGGAAGTTCACCTTTAAATTAACCTTACAAACGACAGTGATATTCTTAGATGATCTGCAATTGATTTTTTATAGTTTTTTTAAATTTAGCCTTTTTTATTTGGCAGCTCTCCATTTGGAATTCTAGCAGATATTGGGGTTGCTATGGTCCAATTTACCCTAGCAACTAGGCAGTGGTTTGAATGAAAGACTGGAAGTTGAATAGGACAGGCATTAACAAAAAGATAAGTATAAGAAATAAAAAGTAATAATAATATTGTAGCCTCACAGAGCAATAGTTTTTTGGCTGCTGGGGTCAGTGACCCCATTTGAAAGCTAGAAAGAGACAGAAGTAGGTGCAAAATAGTTAAAAAACAAAAGGACCAATTAAAGTGTTGCTAAGAATAGGCCATTCTATAACATACTAAAAATTAACTACCCCTTTATAGAACAAAAGTAAGGGAGATTTAGTTGAATCTTCTTATGGACGACAATCTCCCCGAACTGGGTTCCCATGCCATACCGCCGAATTGAATGAAAAGTCACCAGTGGTATGGCAATTGCGGCACTTTGTTTAACAAAGTCGCCTGAAGTTGCCTCATGAGGAAACTTCGGGCGACTTTGGAAAACTAAGCTCCACAAGTGCCATACTGCTAGCGATTTTCATTGAAGCCGGCGGTATGGCACGGGGAGGCAGTTCAGGGAGATTTTCACCCAGAAGAAGAGGCGATTAGTCGCCAGGCAACTAAATCTCCCCAAATCTGCCCATGTGTCACTACTCTTCGTGCTTTTGCACACGGGCATTTTTCCTGCTCTCCCCTGCGTTACACTTTCTTCTGTTCAGCCACAGGGAAACGCAGGAGTAAACGCACTCAATTATTGTCAAGGGGGCTGTACTCATACAAGCGCATCTAGGGCCCTTACACACCGGCGTTTTTGACCTGCACTCCCCTGTGTTGTGTTTGGCTGAGTTCAGCCGCAGGGGATCACCGGTCTAAACGCACCTCATGCTTTTCAATGAGGCTGTACCCACGAGACGCGTGTAAGCCCCGAACGCAACAAATGCTGCGTCTGAACCTGCTTTCCTTGCTTACACGCGTCTCATGGGTATAACTTCATTAAAAAGAATGAGGTGCATTTAGACCTGCGCTCCCTTGCGTTGCGTTTGGTTGCGTTCAGCCGCAGGGGAGTGCAGGTCTAAATGCACCTCATTCTTTTTAATGAAGTTATACCCATGAGACGTGCGTCAAAAACGCCCGTGAGTAAGAGCCCTAACTTGGATCATTAGAAATGAATTAAGGTGTGTCCTGCAGAGAAATTAGCTCAGCCAAGCAGCATGTACCTGAATTAAATTAGGCATTTAACATGTGCAAATGATAGCTGCCTGATCTTAAAGGGGCGAGGCGTTAACTTAATTGGGAGCTACACATTTCTTCAGAGCTTGTGTCAATAGTTATTTACATGGGATTTGTAAGTATGGATGGGGGTTGGTTTGGTCTGGGAGTTTGGCTGGTCTTCATTAATAGTGGAGCTGTTTGTTGTGCCCAAAAAGGGTTTTGGAAGGTTGGCCCACTTAGTCACCCCAGACTGGAGTGTGGAATACAAAGTCTGCAATACACCATTCCTACTGCGCCCCAAAAGGCTTTTTCTGTGAGACTGACTGCTCTAGGTAAGTGACTTTCCTCAGTATAATGTTCAAGTCTAATTTCCAGAGGGGCAGCCAGTAACCTAAAAGAGCTACAACCTGATAAGGGGTAACAAAGTCATGCTTAGGGCTCTTTCTCACAAGAATTTTTCTCTGTGTTCTGTTTTGGAGTGCAGGAATAGACGCAAGCTGGACGCAAGCAATTCTTATCAATGGGGCTATATTCACACAAGCAGGTTGAGATGCAACATGCTGCATTTTTCCTGCATTCTGTGCCTACATGCGCTTGTGTGAGTACAGCCCCATTGAAAATAATTGCTTGCGTTTATTCCTGCGCTCCCCTGCGGCTGAAAGCTACAGAATGGAATGCAGGGAAAAACGCTTGTAAGAGCCCTTAATATTAAATGTAGAGTCTGTTCCATCTGGTATCTTGTAGTGACTGTGTTAAATTCAATCCGCTGATCACACAAACATTATTATGTTTTACATTCTGTGATGAACTAAGTGCTCTTTTGGATCTGACATATTACAGACCTGCACAAACTATATAAATATTTTTTTTTTAAAAACATACATATTTGCTCAGTACAACTGCCGTTGCCTTGAAGGAGTCTACTCGCTGCTGGAAGTAGTGGGACAACATCAACTGAGCTTCCAGATGCCAATCACTGCTGCAAGGAAGCTGAACAAACATAAATATAATTACACTGCCAATACTATTTGGGCATAACACAATTTTTAAGATCTCCACGAAGGTGGCACCATTATGGGACCTGTTATCCAGAATGCTCAGGTCCTGGATTTTTCTGGATAAGGGGTCATTCTGTATTTTGGATCTCCATTCCTTAGGTCTACTAAAACTCATTTAAACATGAATTCAACCCAATAGGATTGTTCTACCTCCAATAAAGATATTACATCTTAGTTGGGATCAAGTAGAAAGTACTGTTTTATTACAGAGAAAAAGGAAATCCTTTCTTAAGATCTTAATTATTTGGATTATAGTGGAGTCTATGGGAAATGTTCTTCCAGTAATTCTGAGATTTCCGGATAACTGATCCCATACCTGTATATTTTTGTGTTTTTCATAAGATGTTTTATTACACTGTTGCTGGTCTTGGGTTTCTGCAACTGCATTGAAGGAAAACTTCCACTAACAAATCTTTATTTCCCTCTACTTATGTCTCGGCTAAGTTGCCAACAGCAGCCTATAGATGGATGGGGCATTCAATAAATGGCATTAACTATCATTTGACATTAAATTGTTGTATACTGTTTGTTTGTGGCAGAAAATCATCAGATTTGCAAGAGTCTCAATGCCAACTTTTTTTTTTTTTGTACACCATCCTATCCAGCAGCTTTTTTGGTTTGAAAAATTGCAGTAAAGCAATTTTGACAGTAATCTCCATCTATTTGATGTTATTAATTAGTAAAATTCATAGCATAATAACCTATACTAACGCAATATTGGCACCAATATGGATTCAAGCAGTTTGGTTACTTCAAGTACAGGGTACTGTTTTATTATTTAAAAGGAAACCATGTTTAGAATTATTTGCGTAAAATGGACTCTATGGGGGAAATCCACTAAAGCTCGAAGCAGCTAACGCTAGTGAAAATTCGCTTGTGTGACGTCATTTCAGAACTTCGACGATTACTAACGGTCTCTGGTGTAACTTTGCTAGTGAAGTAGACGGATCCTAGCGCAACTTCACACTCCTACACCAGGCGAAGTTGCGCACTGACGAAGGGACGTATCTACGCTAATTCACTAAGATGTGGATTTTACTGAACGTTCCCTCTTGCACAAGACTGGATTTTGCTTCCTCAGACCAGGTGAAGTCCAATAGAGCAGATAGGAGTTTCTTTTTTAAAAAAAAAAAGAGCTGGCGAAGTGCAGCAAAGCTGTCGCTGGCGCAACTTTGGATCTTCGTAAATTTGCCCCTATGGGAGTGGCCTTCTGCATAATGGGTTTCTGGATAAGGTCTTCCATTTTATAAATTTGACTTTTTGTAACTCCAATTTAATTTTAGTTTACTCCACTTTAAAGAACCCCCCCATAAAGCTGAAGGAAAGGTCTATATGAACTAGGGCTGCCACCTGGCCTGTATTTTACCGGCCTGGCTGGTAAAAATGATGGTTGATACCAATGTTATTAATAGGGGAAAAAAGATAAATATATAGGAAGTGTGGTATTTTTTTCCAGAAAAGGTGGCAACCCTAATATGAACACACTAGTAAATCCTCAAAGCAATGCTGCTCTGAGGCCTCGTTCAAAATAAACACCACGTTTCTTTCCTTCTAGTACATATGGGCTTCTCTATCAGACTTCCTTCTTTCAGCATAAACCTCCAGGGCTTGAGCATGCTCATTTTGCTCCTCTCCACCTCCTTCTCCCCTCCCTATTGTAATCTGAGCTCAGAGCGAGAAGGGAGAGACTCAGGCAGGAATTGATGTCACAGCAAGCTAATATGGCAGCTGCTATCCTAAATGTGTGCCTAGAGCTGTTTACTCTGTTATGGAAAATAATTCTTAAGAATAAAAATGCCATTGTAATCTATTGGCAATAAACTGCCTTGGTAACGTTCCTTCTTCTTTTTAAGCTGTTGTAGAGTAATGAAGTCAATCACTACATTTTATCACATCTATGTTGGGGTTGACCCCCAGTTGCGTGGGTTTGGGTTGAAACTTGGCCAACCATTCTTGATTAGTTTTGGGCGTGGGTCAGACTAGTAAACGGATTCCCTGTCTTGGAACCAGAGATATGCACATACAGAGTGAGAAGACATTGGTACGGGTTGGGTGTGGGTCCTACAAATGGCAACATTTTGCAGGTTACGGTTGGTGTGGGTTATGTTTTGAGGGTCAGGTGCAGGCCAAGTTTTTCCTGACCCATATCACTATTGTGCAGATCAACAACCTTTTAAAACATGCCTTACCCCAACCCATAGTACGGAAATACCATTCCTTATATGCCTGCTACACATGAGTCTATAAATGGGCAGGGGCTAGGGTTGGAGTACTGACCTCAATAGTGGGGAGAGTCCTGGGCACACTTAGACCCACCACCCACTGATCCATAAATTCACAGGCCCCAACCAGCAGGTGTGACTGCACCACTTACACTGGAGTAAGAAAACATAATGGAGTAAAAAGAACATCCTATTCACAAGAGTCAGTTTCATGAATAAGTTGTTTTGGCGTTCCAAGTGACCCTTTTATAGATCTGGAATACCGTTTAAAAATGATACAAATCTGTCGGCTTATGACAACTGCCATCAGAACACACAAATAACATGTAAAACATCCGTAGAAATGGGGCTTGCGGATTGTCATCAGTTTCTATTGATGCTTAAAAATATTGTCTTTTATTGTAACTTGTGTGTAAAGGAAATACTGTACCTGTGTTCTGTAAACTATGAGGATATTAAGTGACGACATATCATAGACCTATAAAGGAACAAGGCAGCAGGCCCAGTGCTTTTCTGCAGGTCAAAGGACTTAAAGTGATACCAACACTAAAAAAAAACTCTTCAAAATATTAATCTACATTAAAAGTTACCTATTAGTCCTGTTTTTCTCTGATAGTTCTGCTTTTGTAAGTAATTGTTACTTGAAGTTCCTACACCTGACTGTCCCTTCTCAGATGGTTTATAAAGCTAAAGGACTCCTGCTGCACAAATATGGCAGCCCCCTCATAGAGGAACATAGGGGGGAAGAAAGGTAATGTAAAAGAATCTGGCAAATTCTTTTATGGCAAAATTATAAATAGTATGCAAAGACAATAGTATGATCGATATAAAAAAAAAAAATTCTGCTGTCAGCATCTCTTCAATTTCCTCATTACATAATAATGTGCAATTAAAAAAAAAATGTGCCCCTATTGTGAGACACAAATGACCAGTTCTTACTGATGACCTCACAAAGAGTGAAGTTCCGCCACTAGAGTGAAATTCCACAGCTCTCAATTCATTTCTATGGGATTTTGCAAGGAGTATTCATCAATGGGTGAAGTGAAAGTTGAATGAATACGCCTTTAAAAATCCCATAGAAATAAATGTAGAGTGGCGGAATTTTACTTTAGTGGCGGAACTTCACTCTTTGATGAATCTACCCCTAAGCATCAATTATAAGGATACACATTACAGACTATTTGTGTAATAATATAAAATGACACCCTGCTGTACAATGAAAATTTGATCCTTTATTTCACCAAATACACCATGCCTCCTCTTATAATATCATGTTTTCTGAAGACAATCTAGGAATCCCTGTGGAGTTGTCCAACAGCAGCAACTGTGGAATATGGATCAGTACAAACTCGGATGGTTCCGTTACCCTCGTTGCTGCCTATAATGGATGTTACGTTCAGCAGCAGGTGAGTTTGTCAAGGACACAAAGATCAATTCTGTTCTAGAGCTGAAAGTTCTGAAGAAGAGGGTAGCTCAATCTGCATATACTGAGTAACTTAAATGTTCTTGAAGTACAGTTATTGCAGCCGCATAGTTGTTTTTTCTAATGCTGCCGATTGTTCACATCATCTAGTAATCCTATGAAAATGTCTCTTTTGCAGGACTTTGCCACTTCTTGCCATCCTAATGAGTAACCCATATGCCAGAAACAGACCACATGTGATCTTATAGGTTGAAAGTATGGGCTTGTCACCTGGGAAAAATATGCATACACGCATCTTTTGCAATTTACATACATTTTCTATATTTAGTTGTTTCTGAGCTATTTGCAGTTTTAGACTGCTAATATAGGGTTGCCACCTCACCCCTTTAAAAACCGAACACATATGGAATACACAGCCTGGCTGTGGCTCGAAACGTAACTGTATCGCTGGTCTAAGCCAAGTTACAATAAAGCCTTTTTACCTAAGAGAAAGGTGCTGTTCATCATTGGAATCTATACACAGCCTGCATGGCTAATTAGCAATTCATTTAGATGCATGGCTGCACATAAATCAGTTCAGTCTGCAGCATGCATCTAAATGTATTGCTAATTAGCCATGCAGGCTGTGTATTCCATATGTGTTCGGTTTTAAATGGGTGAGGTGGCAACCCTATGCTAATACCAGGCTTTTGGCTCAGTACTTCTCTTCCAATGTCAAAGGGGCAAATTCACTAAGAAGCAAAGTGTCTAATGGTAGCGCTTATTCACCAGTGTGACGTCATTTCGCAACTTTGCCAATTTCTTAAGTCTCTCTCTGGCGAAAATTCGCTAGCAAAGTAGATAGACTAGCGCAACTTTGCACCCTTACGCCAGGTGAAGTTGCGCACTGACGAAAGGACGTAATTACGCTAATTCACAAGATGACCATTTTACTGAATGTTGCCTCTTACGCTAGATGTTACTTTGCCAGGTCAGACCTGGTGAAGTTCAATACAATAGATAGGAGTTTAAAGTCCAAAAAAAAAGATGGCGTCTTTTACTTTTCTTAGGGTTATAGTCTGAAAAATAGCGTCATTTTTTGGGGGGTTAATCTAATATATGGCAACTCAACTACACAGGGGGCACATGTTTAGGACAATAGGACAACTTTATTTTATTTATTAAAGGTTTCCTGGGCTTGTGTAGTGGAATGTAGTGGCTGTAAGATGCAAATTAGCATAAATGCGCTTTGCCTGGCGAAGTAACAGTAGCGCAACTTCACTACTGTTCGCCTCCCTGACCGCAACTTCGCATTTTAGTGAATTAGCAGCAGGCTGGCGAAAGTACCGAAGCCATCGCTAGCGCATTTTGGCTGCTTTCGCTGAATTTGCCACAAAGTGTAGGTGACCCTAACTGACTATACCCGTCCTACTCAAAGCAATCGAATAAAGGCTAATTGCTGGCTGGCTGATATCCTGCACTAGTGTGTTGGTAAAGGACCCAACTTTACATATAAACATTTCTTTCCAATAAATTGACGCAGCACCAATGCTTTATTGTTGTATATGACACAAATTACTCTAGGGTAAATAAATATCTAGTGTTTCCTGTGTAACGCAACAAGAGTTATATCATAGTACTTGATGTTTAAAAAAATCTTTATAGTCTTTATATGTTGATTCCTCTCATTCCTGTATTCCATTTTTCTTCATTATTCTTCTTCTGGTAGATCTATGACCATGTCATGACCATCTCCATTGAAAAAGGATATTCTTTTAGAAAATGGCTTTCCCCCAAGATTGAGGAGCTCCGATGTCCCACCTTGCAAGGTATTTATTTCAATTATGCAAAATGGTGGTATTATATCTAATAGCTTACACTATGCTCCTGTAAAGAACAAGCCTTTTAAATGCAGGGGATAGAACATAACATGCAAGGAGACCTCCAATATTGCTACCAAAATTCTTTTATTTATTTCTGGGGCAATATATGGACTAATACATTGGGATAAAGTGAGCGAGAAGAGGGCAGAGATGCAAAAATCCTCGGCACTTCTTTCTTCATAATCCTACTCAACCAAACCCAAACTCTAATCCCATCTCATCAATCCTTTGGGCTAGGGAGGATGGCTGAGATGGATAAAGGTTGATCAACAAAGAAGGAAAGAGAGGGATGAAGGGCAGAGCATGCAGGTAGAAGATTAAATGATGAGGGAAGTGAAAGGAAGTAGAGGGTGCATAGATTATTATTGGATGACTAAGCACCAACAATCTGATTTGGCTATAAAGGAGTAATTGGCCATATGGGGGAATGGAGCCCTAAAATGAAAACGGGTTCCCTTTCTATAGGTTTTAGAAGTATTCATCCCTTGGCTTCCTTTCTCCCTCTGCAATGTTCTTTGGCACCTTTTGAATTATTCCCAACATCCGTTAATTTATGTCTAGTGACTGAAAGAAGTAGAAAATCCACTACCACCAGATCTAAGCCTGTCATTGATATGTTTGCAGCTCTTAACAGTCTCACTTCTGACCATTGTTCTGCTGTCCAAAAGAAAGAGCGAATCTCCTGTTCCGATCCCTCTATCTCCCAAGAGGCTTGTGAGAAACAGCAGTGCTGCTTTGACTCGAGTGATGAAAATATCCCTTGTTATTATGGAGGAAAGGGTATGCGACTTGCCTTTGTTTATTGCAGCATCAGTAATATCTGCAGATATCTTAATGTTTATACTTCATGTTCTCTGTTCACACCTAGTAACCGTGCAATGTACAGATAAAGGACAGTTCTCTGTTGCTTTATCAAAAGACCTCACCGTCCCACCGCTCAATATGGACTCTATTTATTTGATGAAAGGACAAGGTGCCGCCTGCAAGCCTGTGATAAAGACTAATCATTTTATCCTTTTCCAGTTTCCCTTTTCATCCTGTGGTTCAATTTTCATGGTAAGTGAAGGTGTTGAAAATACATTTACTTTAGGTAATTTTCAGTGTTGGACTGGTCCACCAAGATACCAGGAAAACTCCCAGTGGGCCAAGTGGGCCTCTTGCTTCTTACATTTGGCCTATTTCATGGTCATTACCTATTTCTTTATGGGAAAATAAGAGGCTTGATAATGGAAGAACAGAGAATAGTAAATAGATATAAAAGACTAGAAAAATAAAGAGTTTAAGGCCCAAATTCACTAAAGTGCGAAGCGTCTAACGCTAGCGCCAATTCGCCAGTGTGATGTCATTTCGCAACTTGGCAAATTCACGAACACCGAATTTTCGCTAGCGAAGTAGATAGACTTGTACAACTTCGCACCCTTTTGCCAGACAAAGTTGCGCACTGACGAAGGATCGTAATGACGCAAATTCGCTAAGATCAACTTTTTCCTGAACGTTAGCACTTACGCTAGACTTTACTTTGCCTGGTCAGACCAGGCGAAGTTCAATACAATAGATAGAGTTGAAAAAGAGTTTGAAAAAAAAGTCCCAAAAAACGCTGTCGTGTTTTACCATTGTAGGGTGATAGTCTGAAAAAGATCGTTTTTTTTTGGGGTGGGGGGTTACCCTCCTTCCCCCCCCCCCCTACATTTCCTAACATATGGCAACACAACTATACAGGGGGCACATGTTTAGGGCAATAGGACAACTTTATTTTATTTATTAAAGGTTTCCTGGGCTTGTGTAGTGTAATGTAGTGGCTGTAACATATACCTCTATTATAAGCTTAAATTCCTGCTGTATGCAAATTAGGCATCGCTAGGGTAACTGCGCTTTGCCTGGCGAAGTAACACTAGCGCAACTACGCTACCATTCGCTGACCTGAGCGTAACTTTGCACTTTAGTGAATTTGCATAGTGCTGGCGAAAATTCGCCTGGCGAAGTGCAGCGAATGCTAGCGAAGCCAACGCTAGCGAATTTTCGGATCTTAGTGAATTTGCCCCTAAGAGAGAAGAGGAGGAATAATAGATTGTAAAGAGGGTCCATGGTATAAGGTTTTCTGGTGGGCCCCTGGCATCCCAGTCAGACACTGGAAACTTTAACGCCAACAAATTAAATTTGTATCAAAGTAATTAGAAACTCTGCCGAAGACCGTATCGGGCCATGTACAGTATGTAATGTTTGGCTGATAAATGTAGAATGCTAAAGTCTATGCGGTAATATTGTATTGTCTGTATGGGAACTTGCAGGGAATGGAAAACCATGTGATTTATGCAAACAATCTGGTTCTGGAAACCGATATGACAAACCCAATAGACGTCCTCCTTTCCAGTGACAGGACTTTGCGGTAAGATGGTCTCTGCTAATTTTCATTCACACCAAGGTCCACAACCTTGTGTTGGCCTTTATGTAGAAATAGAAGTGTTTCAATCACTAAAACAATGTTCTGTAGTAACATAGACCATGATTGTAGCGTACATGGGCAAGAAAAGCTAAGCCCTTACTTACTGCAGGACCAAGCAAAATATTGGCCATATTGCTCTGAAACCTGCTACAGCCTAAAAGGCATTAAAGATCTCCTTCCCTTGATGGTCTGCAATCTTAATGTCTACTGCTGTTACTCAGGCTGTGAAAAACACATTATTATTATTATTATTATTATTATTATTATTATTATTATTATATTTAATAAAGCATTCAGGGAAAAGTAGACTTAAAGTGAAAGGTTAGCCATTTAATATATTTAAAAATTTTATTTGCATTATATCCGATGACTCGATGCAAATATATAACTGAAAAACTGTTTCGGCTCTTAGGCTACACATGAAGTGCCATATTCCTTCCATTGACAAAGTTAATGAACATGATTTAGCTCTACTAAACCTCACTTCCTCCACCCATGAGGCCCCATTGAAGCTGGATATGACAATTGCTAAAGGTAACTTTCTTTTTTCAGACCTTTCGACTCTGGAACCCTCAGCTAAGTTTCTGTAATGCTGCAAAGTAGGTCCTTTACCAGCAGTTTTTTTTTATTGTGGATTCTAAGGGGGGAAGACACTTGGTACATTTTCAATAGGGGTGCACCGAATCCAGGATTTGGCCTTTTTCAGCAGTATTCGGCTGAATCCTTGTGCCTGGCTGAACCAAATCTGCATCCTTTTTGTCCCTCCCGGAGGATTCCCGATTTTGGTTCGGTATTCAGCCGAACCTTTCAAAAAAGAATTCCAGGATTATGACAAATCTGAAATAGTGGATTTGGTGCATCCCTAATTTTCAACAGTACAACCTAGTCCTGCAGCCGGTTGGGGTAGACGTTATAGGTGTGGGTATAGACAAGGTTCTGTGGGTTTGCAGGTCTTCTCAGTAGCGTTTGCCGCCACTGGAATGCGGGTACAGGTCGGGTATGGATTGCCAAAAAAATTAAACCGCTCAGGACACTATTTTGTAGTAATGACTTTGACAGGCTGAGCCAAAAGAGAGGATGAATTCATACCAGGGATTTGCATGATTCCTACGGAATGTACAATGTAGTGTGCCTTTGTGTCTACGATCCTGACACTCTAAAGCTCAAAAAGCACATTCTTGTCTAGAGAAAGTGTTAAATCTGTGGTGGGCTAAAACATAAAAATAAAAACAAGCATTTTATGGCAGTATTCCAGTGGTACCACTAAACTCGAATGAATACAATTGGGGGAAAATAATACTCGAATTGATCGAGTTATTAGTGGGGGAAAAAAAAAGGTTAAAATTACTTTTTTGAGCGCAAACTGGTGCTGGGCGAATTTATTCACCTGGGGCGAATTCGTGGCAAATTCCAAGAAAAATTTGCCTAGCGATGCCCATGAATTTTTTGCTGTTTAGCAAATTTCTCAGGAAACAAAATTTGGCAAAGCAAATCACCCCAGATTCGCCCATCACTAGCGGAAACCACTGGAACCCCCCCCCCCAGAAATCCTTAAGGTTAAAGACCTCTTCAAGTTGTTCAAGGGACCTCTGCCATTGACTTCTACATGACCTCAATAGGTTTTAGCTGGAGTATTTTGGGATTCATGCTTTTTGCAGCTTTGAGACATAATAAATCTTGAAAAAGAAAAAGGAAAAACACAACCCCACCTTGATAAATAACCCCCTTGCAAGAAATAATGCTTTCTTTTTTTTTACTTTTATTCAGAAAATATTTCTCAAAACCATGTTCCTATGAATGGTACCAAGCTGGTGTCCTCCAAAGGGGTTGTTTTCCTCCCAGCTGACATCTCGGCAGGTATGATTTTTATTTTTTTACCCTCCTTCCATTGTACATGCCAAACTTTAAGAACTTGAATAATTGTCTCAAACAATCCTGTTTTATAGTTTTTATCAAAATATCTAAACAATATGCAGTGGAAAACATTGGAGTAGCGAATACATTTGGCAGACGCAAATTTACGGTGAATTTCCGCGTTTCCCTGCAAGCAAATCAATTAAAATACAGAGATAATTTGCAGTCGAAAAAATAAAAAAAATTGACGCCCATTGACTAATGGATTTGGAACAAACAGACGCATGTATAAAAATTGTTGCTTGGGTCGAAATTGACCCTTATAAAATTATCTTGACGCCCATTGATTTCAACGCCTTTTGCAAATTTCGCAGTAAACTAGCAAATTTTTTGGCGAAGCTAAATGTGCTGGAATTGGGGAGGGATGCATAGGGATGCCATCCCTTCGCTTTTATTTTTGTGAAACCACTTCACCTCAGAGGGGATGGAAGAATTTAGCATCCAGGAACCTTCTTTTGCTCCTCTTCTGCATGCAGATAAAATGCAGAGGTAAAATAAAGTGTAGTTAAACATATATTAGATAAAAGGAGAGAAATGGAGAAGAGATAGAGAAGTGTTAAACAGAAAGAAGCTGGAGGTATCAGAGAGGGTTATAGAGAAAAGGGGAGAAGAAGAAAATCAGGGAAATGAAAAGAGAAAATGAAGGTATTAAACAACAGACTATGGAATAGTGAGAGAATGATATATATGAAATAATCTTGGGTAATATGTAGTGATGGGCGAATTTATTCACCAGGTATGAATTTGCGGCGAATTCCTGCGATTCGCCACCGGCGAATAAATTCGTGAAACGCCAGCAAAAATTCGCCTGCCGAAAATTCTCTGGCGTCAAAAAGTTGCACGCCGAAAATTACGTGATGCGCGGCGTAAACGACTAAGCACGTCAACAACTACGCAACTCGCATCAAAAACGTGCTGCGACTTTTCGTCAATTTGCGGATTTCGCTGGAAATTTGCTAATTTTTCGGCGAAGCGAAACGGGATAGATTCGCCCATCACTAGTAATATAGAATATGATGGGGTTGTGTTCTGTTATGACACAATACACAGTCGAGGAGCTTGTTTGCAGAAGCTGGATCGACAGCCAAGTCCTGTGCACAACTTTGTTTTGCGGTCTGTAGGGGTCACATACTAGGGTAAACCTATGCATATTGGGCATTAACGGAACAGTAACATGAAAAAATGAGTGTTTTTAAAGTAATGTACTGATGCTCTGTATTTTGGTTGTTTGCTTCAGAAACTACCAGCGGTTCTCAACCTGGGGGTCGGGACCCCTTTGGGGGTTGAACCACCCTTTCACAGGGGTCGCTTAAGGGGTTCCAGGTTCATTTCTCTCTCCACTAGCCCTGGGGCAAGTTGTAGCTCTCCGGGTGTTGGTGCTGGGAGTTGTAGTTCAGTAACCTGTGTAGGGAAGCCAGTTGCACTACAGCTTTCTATATCCCCTTAGTAGGGACGCCCATACAGCTCTCCCTGCCCATTTAAAATTTGTAAAATTAACACGGTAATTGGGGTGTGGCCACAAAATGTGTGTGGCAAAAAAATGTTGCCACACTACGCACGGAAAACAAACCTTTGTGCAGCCACTCTGTCTCCTGTACTTTCCTAACAATCCGCTCTGGGCAGGCAACGAAAATATTTTAATATTTTATAGTTGGGGGTCACCCCAACATGAGGAACTGTATTAAAGGGTCGCAGCATAAGGAAGGTTGAGAACCACTGTACTATAGTATATGCAAACAAGCTGCTGGGCAGCCATTCAAACCCAGGACCAACAGTAGATAACAGATGAGTTCTGAAGAATCCAATTGTATACTACAGAGCTCTGTCTGTTATCTGCTGTGTATCCTGTGCCTTTTCTTCTTTTTCAGCTTTGAATGGCTGCCCCCATGGCTACACAGCAGCTTGTTTATTTAAACTATAGTAGTGCTCATCTGTTATCTACTGTGTATCCTGTGCTTGTATGGCTGCCCCCATGGCTACAGAGCATTATATTTTAATTACTCTGAAACGCTTTCATTTCTTGTTGTTACTGTTCCTTTAAACTGTGCATTAGAAGGAAATCTCAAAATGGAAATGGCTAAATGGTTTTGGTGAAAAGTGTCAAAAATATAAAATATAAATGAGGCTTAAATATAACAATGGGAGTGGTTTATGCTTGTGGGAGGTGCTTGTTTTAGCACGCTGCACTACACTCACCAGACAGAGCATCCCTCAACTTTTTTTTACTGCGATTCAACTTAGTTCCGGTTATAGACGTGGGTCAGCGGTTCTGCAGGTCTTGGGTCAGGCCACAGGTCTTCTCAATAGAATTTTTTTTTTTTTCTGATCACGCTTACTTACTGAAACAGTTCTGTTTTTCTGTGCAGTTCTAGATTCAAATCTCTCTGGTCTGGGAAAGAATTATTCAAATGCTAGTGGTTTTTTATAGAAATGCCACACCTAGTATGGCCAGTATTCCTGTGCTAGTCATCCCAGTCAAACTGCTGGAAACCAGTTAATCTGCTGCTGTTGGCAAACCATGGCTAAAATACAGAGCCAGTAAAATCTGAGACATTTAGACTACAAGGTTGGCAGCGGAGACTGGATTTAATTATACTATGAACCCATTTGTGTGTCCTCTAGATCTCAACAAATTCCAAAACCTTATATTTGTAGCGCACCCGTAGGTGTAGCTTTAGCTGTGGATTTGTGGAATGTGCGTGACCCAGCTAACTGCTTAGCTTGTGTCCAGGACCCCCAGTGTACCCGTTAGGGTTGCCACCTTTCCCTGTGTCTGAAGCCGGACAAGGGGGCGGGCCCGTGACATCATGGGGCGGAGCTATGATCATCGCGGCGTCAATCAAGCTAATCCCGCCCGGTTTTCCTTATTTGGAAAACCGGCCAGGAAGCATTGACCCGGGCAGCCCTTCAAAATACCGGGCTGTCCGGGTCAAAACCGGACGGGTGGCAACCCTAGTACCCGTGCAACTCCCGGTACCTGGTGTTGTTCAGTGCAGCAGGAGATTCAGTCA
The DNA here is from genome assembly GCA_024363595.1 of Xenopus borealis. Classification (NCBI taxonomy): domain Eukaryota; kingdom Metazoa; phylum Chordata; class Amphibia; order Anura; family Pipidae; genus Xenopus; species Xenopus borealis. The sequence continues at coordinate 22,852,457 of CM044433.1, read as the reverse complement.
GACACAGTTCTTTGCAGCAAACTTGAACTTATTTATTGAACTGAACAGATTAGTAGGATACTTTGATAAGCCCTCCAGTGGGATGATATAGACAATATGCAATACAAATAGCCCGCAGCAATGATTCCCGTTTCAACAGGATAGTTACCCTCTCACTAGGTAATGTCTCCTCTCAGGTGGATAGAATTAGATCCTGAATTTCACAGCCTGTTTGTTTCTTGGCACCCAATTTGGTCCTCAACTCACCCACTGTAATCCCTGATCTAGTGGTGTACATACCACGGGGGCCTAACCTCACTATTTCTCCTTGGTGGAGCCACAGCTGCTCGCTAGCTACCCTGAGCTGCCTTTCACTCCTAGAGTGACTATCACAGTGACTACTACCACTGGCTAAACCTAACTTTAGAGGAACCAAACCGTGGCCCTGTAATACCTCTCTGGGAGGCACGGTCCCAGGAGTAAGACCCTGAGCACATGGTGCTATCTCCTTTTAACTACTGCCCCCTGGTGGCCAAATCCCATGAACTGATCTGGACCCAGGAAAAGGGACATTGCTGCCTGAGTTACTTAAGGACCCTTAGGTGTCCAAATACAGAGGGGAAACTGTCTGATTAAACTACACTCAAATCTCAGGGTCCCTACATATTGATTATACACTTTGGGGTATATTTATTAACATTGGAGACAAACGTCAAACAGTGATGTTGTCCATAGGAACCAGCCAGCAATTAGATTGAAAGTCTAAAAATTAGAAAACAAAATCAAAGTTCTAATTGGTTGCAATGGGTAACATCACTGGTGATGTTTGTCTCCAATGTACGACTGTCCTCTATGTACAACTGCCTAGGATTGGTTAAGTATTTTAAAAAAAAAATATACAATATACAATCATGTTTTATTTTCTCTTTTGAATTTGGTAATGGAAACCTTTAGCAGCTAATTGTATCTGATTTTTCCAGTTTGATTTATCTCCAAACTGAGTTAAGGTATTACTAGCTATGCTTGCAGTTCTGGGATTGTGGAAGCAGTCAGTCTCTCAAGGTGGCCATACTCGTCCTTATCTCCCACAGGCCTTCTGTTGTGCGTTTAATTCTATCACAGAGCAGCCCTGCGCCATCAAATGACTTGAACATGGAAGTGGTTAATTGAATGGCGCTATAAATTACATCCTCTAGCTGGGGCAACTCTCTAGATTTTTGTCTGTACAGACAAAGTATAAAGTTCTGGAGATATTCCACCACTCAAAGTTTTAGTGAGTAGCTTTCTTATAAAAATGGCTGTCCAACTAAGTCCTTCACTTGTGCCTCTTCAAGCATTCTTCATGGAGACTCTTCTTGATCTGCATAATATCAGTAGGGATATCCAAGATAACTCCTCCAAAATAAAACTGTGGCACCCAAATAAAATGGTCTTAAAAGTGGTTTACATTTATGCCATTGTTGCCTGTCCTGTGTATAATTTTTAAGAAAGAGTAACTGAGATAATGCAAACAAATGTAACTCTTAAAAATGAATGGCTGCATATTTGGGTTTCTCAGTTCTGTGGGGGAGTGGCATACTGTAGAGTCCTGCAGCGAGTCGGGTCCCCGTAATAACCTGCGGTTAGAAGTTCCGATTATAGACGTGGGTCGGCAATTCTGCAGGTCATGGGTTCGGGCCAGGGGTCGTCTTTATAGCTATTTTTTTTTTTTTAACTCCTTTTTTCTGATCACATCTAC
>CM044433.1:22830011-22848295 GCA_024363595.1 Xenopus borealis | reverse complement strand
AGATGCCCCCTTTTCTGGAAAAAAAAAAATCGGCCTTCCTTAGGGTTGCCATCTTTTCTGGAAAAAAAAACTGGCCTTCCTAAATATGAATCCTTTTTCTCTATTAATAATAATGGGATCAAGCATAATTTTTTACCAACCCAAGTCTCTGTGTACCTGAAATGCCAGGACCTATTGGGTATGTAGATTAGTGCAAAGATGGACCGCACGTAGGGTTGCCACCTTTTCTTGAAAAAAATACCGTCCTTCCCATATATTCATCTATTTTCCCCTATTAATAACATTGCGATCAACCACTAAAATTACCGGCTAGGCTGGTAAAATACCGGCCAGGTGGCAACCCTAACCGCACTCCAACGAAAAATAAAATGGCAATAATCGGCAATGCAAAACCTCCACTGCTGACTATACTGTTTATTTTTCCTTGGAGTGTTGCCAATCTTTGCAGTAAACTAGCGCCCAGGTTTTCTACATGATTGGTTGTGCATTCCATTTTGTCTCTCTCTCTCTCTCTCGCTTTCGCTCTCTCAGTATTTTTTTCCAAAAAAGGTGGCAACCTGTCCAAACCTGGTTGTATTTGCCCCATGATTCATGAATTTGATTTGTCAAAGATCTATTGCCTTGGCACAGCCAAATGGATCTAGTGGTGTAGGGTAAACTTACAGAAAATCAGAACAGTCACTGCTAGGATAGCAACCAAATTTCTCCAATAAATTGAAGCTTTTCCATAGTCTCTTATTTATTAATATCTGCACTTCTTGCGCATGTAGGGTTGCCACCTGGCCGGTATTTTTAGTGGTTGATCCCAATGTTGTCAATAGGAAAAAATATATATATAGTTAGGCTGGTATTTTTTTCAAGAAAAAGTGGCAACCCTATGCGCAGGCCATGCGGTCAGATGGCAGTCCAGTTGCTATGGGTTACTTCTCTGAGGTAAAATTTACCACATAAGATTGATGTGAATTAATTCCCCCTCCCCCAATTTCATGGATCATGGCAACACGTTCAAGAGCTGTAGGATCTTTCTATTCATGAATATCACTAGTATATTCACTTCATACACAGAATAGGATGAAAAGCGGGGTTACGTGATTGTATATCACACCTTTGCGCAGTGTTGGATCAAGTAAGCGAACATCCTCCACTTGAGCACTAGAGGGAGCTGAAAGCGTCAAGGCAAGCACATGTTTACTTTCATCCAATTGAACGACTCTGTTCTTTTGCAGAAGTATAGCGCCATGTTTAAAATTGTAAACTTACTTGAGGGCAGGCCCTGACTGGCAATCTATGGGTTCAGGCAAATGCCCGAGGGCAGGGCCGGATTTACCTAACAGGCACCCCTAGGCCTAGGCACCCCTAGTTTTTTGCCCCGTCCCTCCCTTTTATTAGCTCAGATTTTCATCATCGGGATGGAGCAATGGGAATTGGTATACAGGAAATTTACATTTCTGAGCCAATGTGGGTGTGGTTGGACAGCATCTTGCCCCCTAAAATTCTGCCGTCCTAGGCCCGGGCCTAGGTGGCCTCTCCACAAATCCGGGCCTGCCCAATGGGCTGCTTGCTTTAAAATGTAGATGTGCTGCTCACATAAAACATGCACATTAGGTCTGTCTTTAATATGTAAATTAACCAATCACTTTAGAAATGTAAATGAGCTGTCCATAATAGCCAGTCACAACTAAGTCGATAGCTGAATTTATTAGTGCTCATGTCAGTACTGGCATATGGGTGGAACCAGGAATTCTGATCAACTATAGTTAATAATATTAGAGTTGCTTGTTATATACCCAATATCTTATGCTTATGATAGGTATGTTGGTAACACGAGGATCCATGCTCAGAACTATCACTTCAGCCTGTATATAGAAAACTGATATGTAGCATTAATTGCATGAGACAGACTAGTCTATTCAAGTATGTCACACTTTGGCCCTGTGATACACATGGTAATTAAAGTCATTTTACTGCCAGGGTACATGGTCTAGCTGGGGGCACACAAAGGAAAATGTAGAATATACTGTAAGTATAGGGTCACTAATCCATCAGATAAAATAGTTGTGATAGAAACTAGGGGGAGATATTTGTTGCAAGGACCAGATCCAGCACATAGGGTGTATAATATTGCTGGGGATTATATGGCAATGGACTCTTAAAGGAATTGTTCAGTGTAAAAGTAAAAACTAGGTAAAGAGAGAGTGCAAAATAAAAAATGTTTTCAATATAGTTAGTTAGGCATTGCGGGACTGCATCAATGAACAGATTCGGTCCGGGATTTTTACCCCTGCCAGATAATGATCAGGGAAGCCCATTGGAGAGCACCATACACTGGCTAATAAGCTGCTGACTAGGTCTGTCGGCAGCTTTTTATCGGCCTTTGTATGACCACTTTAAGGGTGGCAGACGGAGATACGTGGCCCAGCGTCAAATCTCCCCTACTTCCTGCCGGCAAGAATATGAATCGCTGGTGGGACGACTTAATTTCCGAAGTTGCCTCACGAGGAAACCTCAGGTGAGTTTGGAAATCTGAAGCTTTTTGTATGGCAACCCGCCGGCAATTCGTAGTCTTGCCGGCAATAAGGCATTTCGAGGAGATTAGTCGCCGGAGTAGAGAAGACTTGTCGTTGGTCGACTAAGCTCCCTGTCTGCCACTACCCTAAGACACTAATTGCACTTAATATGCAAATGTAGTAGTTTTGTTTTTGTCAAACAGAAAAAATGTAATTGAAGTGTGGTGAGCTGGCTTGTATGGTTCTCCCATGGTTTTAACTTCCAGTTGTGCACAGGTTCTCCACTGACAGCCTAGGATTGTCACATTGTTTGAAATTTACATATTATCTTCAGTATGGAGACTGCATCCTAAGACGGGCAAATGAAGGAGGCAGAATCTTGAGTACAAGGATTGCAAGTAAGAGGATTTTGTTCTTGTTATACAAAGGATTAATATCAGAGTATAATTATTTATAAGGTGGAAGCAGAAAAAATACCTTTTGTATCCAACATGTTCAGAGCTGTGCTGAGAGAAAGTGGATAATCTTGTTGGCTCATGAATGAATTTGCCCCATTAGTGGAATTCAGCCATTATTTGCCCATAATATCTGAAATGGCATATATTTTTGTGCGCACTGGCATATGAACTATCACAGCCCTCTCAGGGAGCATAGCGGCAGTCAAATCATGACTAATGTACAAACCTCAGTCTAAATGAAATAATTCTGCTGTGTAAAATATTCTTTCTGATGTATTCGTGTTGCCAGTGCCTTCCTTCTCCTGCTTTCAGAAACAAGTTGCTGCTACTAAAAGTAAGAGTGAAAAAACAGATTGATATTGCAGAAACAGAGGTATGTTTTAAAGCTACATGGAACACAAGACCGATAAGAATATATTATATTTATAAGAATGTAGCACTATTTTCAGTTTCTCCCCAAGTATACATGGGAAACTTGGCAATCTATACATTTACAACTGCTTTTGTCATGTTGTCTGGGGGTCATTTTTCACTCCTCTTTCGCCCTTGTTGATCATATTAATACCACTGTTAAAACCGGCCACTTTTTCTTATGCTTTATTGACAAAATCTGTTCCTTTTTTTCATCCACAGCACTTAAAGGTGGCCATACATGGAGAGATGAGTTGGGCGATATTGGGCTAGAGCCCAACAATTGGATCAGAATGAAGTGTCAACGGGTGGTCAGATCACGGGGCCGCATCAACCAACTGATTCAGCCACGATCCAACGGGATTTTTTAACCTGCCGATCAAGATCTGGGTGACTTTCGACCAGATATTGATCGGGGAAGCCCACTGGACGGCCCTACACAGGCCAATAAGCTGACGACTCGGTCTGTCTGTAGCTTTTATAGGCCCTTGTATGGCCACCTTAAGCCAGTTACGCTTGCACTTATCCTATCCTGACTAGACTTCTGCAACCTGCTATTAATTGGCCTCCCTAGCTCCCATCTCTCCCTCTACAGAGAATTCTCCTCCTCTCACCCAAGAGAGTCCTGCTGAAGTCCTGGTCAGGGCTTCCCATAAAACATAGAACCTATAAACTCCTCCTCATAAGCTTAAAGCCCTTCCTTCCTCTGCACCTTCCTACATCTTTTCTTTTGAGTCTCCATATGTTCCTGGCTAACTCCTCCGCTCTCTTAAAGAGATACTGACACCAGAAAATAAAATTTTTTACATCTATCATAACATTATCTTTCAGTGTTATTTAAAAGTATTTGCCTGATACTTTTACATTACCTTTCTTACCCTCATGTTCCTCTAGGAGGGTCCTGAGGGTTTCCTTCCCCAAAAGCCTACATGGAGCACTCCCATAACATCTGAACTGGCACTTGTATTACAGTGCCACCCACTGTACCCCGCAGCACTTCATATCCTCCTATTTGTGTCTGTAAGTTATCCTCTCACGTAGATTGTGGTCATGGACCAGCATCCTCTTGTCTCTTTGACACTAAACTCACAGGGGGTTTTATCAAAATTGGAGTTACGTGTTTCCCAAAAAAAAAAAATCTGTTTTTTTTTTAGGGTAGTTTTTGTAAAAACTTGCATTTTTCCAAATTTATTATGCCCTGAAGCGTGAATCTGAGGTCCTTTGAACCATTTGAAGTTGTTTTTAACTATCAATTTGAGTATTCTAGCACCCCCCCCCCTCAATTGCATTGATTTGAGTTTTTTACATTCAGGTTTTTTCATAAATAAGCAAACATGCCAGTTAGAGTCCTGCAGCGGGTTTGGTACCCATTGGTTACCTGCAAAAACCTACGGGTTGCGGGTGTAGACATGGGTCGTGGGTTCTGTGGGTTTGCAGGTCGGGCCTCGGGTCTTCTCAATAGCGATTTTTACTCATTTTTCTGACCACGCAATGACAGCACTTTGTGATTCTTGATTGGCAGCATGACAGCACTTCATGATTCTTGGCGGTCAGCGGGTCCGGGTTACGGATAAGGTACTTGCGGGTCGTGGTCGGGTAGCAGGTCCAGGCGGGTAAGAATGCGGGTCCGGGTTGCTGATTGCATGTTGTGGGTACGGGTCACAAAAAATGGACCCGTGCAGGACTCTTAACTCCAGTTGTGAGTGGATTCAAGGTAGAAAATCATGTAAACATAAAATAAACCCAATAGACTGGGTTTGCTTCCAATAAAGATTATTTATATCTTAGTAAAATGTAATTTTTTATTATTACTGGGAAAAAGGAAAATCATTTTTAAAGGACAAGGAAAGGCAAAAAAATAAAACCACATTTTTACTTTTACTGTTTTTACAAGAAACCTGACTGTATGCAATGAAATTCTCCATTCATTTACTTCTGTGGATAGGATTTGTCAGACAGTCCCTAACTGCTGGGCAGGGAAACAATCATATTTATGATCAGCAGGGGGGCCCCCGCCTTACTTCCCAGCCATGCAGAACTCAAGCAGTTTTGTTTCCCTGTAGAGCAGTCACCACCTGTGTCGAGAATTGTATTGGATTTTATTTTTGCCTTTACATCCCCTTTACTGTTTCCAACTCCAGCTGCAGGGACAAAGATCATGGAGCCAGATTTAAACAGATAAACTGGGATTCTATTTGGAGGATTATTTTGCTGCAGCCACTGGTTCTGCGGAGTTGGAGAAGGTTTGTATTAAACAATATAAAAACTATAAAATCCACATTAGATTACATGACAACACAGGACCCAGTACAGTCTGTATATTCTGATTATTAATCAGTCTTGCTGTATCGGCTTCTGGCAGATATTATTTGACTTGTGCTGTTTTGATCATTTATGACGTTTCCTAAGCAGCCCAGATCACACTGAGCATGTGCACAGTCTTGGTCTTGCAAAGATGTATAACAAAGTTACAAGATGACAGCCCCCTGTGGCCAAATTTGAAAGCATAAATCATTTGTTTGATTAGGCTTGTGGTGCAGTAAGTTTATGTTTAGTATAAAAGCATTTCTAGCCTTATTCTATTTTACACTTTTCTTGTCCTTTAAAACTGTGAATTGTTTGGATAAAATGCAGTCTATGGGAGAAGGCCTTTCCGTAACACTGAGCTTTCTGGATAAGTGGTTTTCGTATAATGAATCCCATACCTACAGATGCAGTCACTTTGGATTGTGAGTTAAATGCGTCGTGACTTAACTCATTTATCCCATTTATCTCACTTAGCACAGAATATTGTGTCACAGCATCCCATCCAATTCAAGAGTTCACCATTGAAAACAATGGAGCTTTGGTATGCTAATGAAAAGGTTAAATGCATTAAATGAGTTAAGATAACTTTAGATAACACAATTTCTTCAATTAGCCCTGAGTCACGACGCATTAAACTTACAAATCCAAGTGACTACATCTGTATACTTGCATATAAACTGGCATACTGCAATGCCAAGACAAATCTTAACTCTTATACAAGACCTCAGTAAGTCACAGTACAGACAGATTTTAGATTCCTTAGCCCATTGTCCATTTTCACTTCACGCCGCCATAAGGAATCATGGGGCCCCTTGCAACAACATTTTTGGGGCCCAACCAGGCTCCACCCCAGATCCCGCCCACACCACAGTTATAAGACCACACAGACATCAGCGCTAAAAAAGTAACCCCCCACAAAAGTTATAAAAAGCTATTGATGGTCAGGGCCCCCTTATAAGTAAAAAAAAACTGTGGTACCAGGGCCCTCCATAAAAGTTTTAAAAAATTGGTGGTCAGGTCCAAGTACAAGTTAAAAAAAAACAGGAGGCCCATAAAATATATATATATTTTTTTTAAATTGCTGGCAGGGGCCTATAGAATATTAAAATAAAACATTGGTGGCCAGGGGATTAAAAACAAAAACCCCACATTGGTCTCAGTCGAATTGAATTTGTGGCTTCAGAACTTCAGTTTTCGTGACTTTGCTGCTTCAGGACTTCCGTGTTGGCTCCTTTCATGACATCGGGTATTTTTTCGCCGCATCAAGACTTCAGTGTCTGACATCAAGAATTTTTGCCACTTCAGGACTTCAGTGTTGGCTCCTTCGTGACTTCAGGTCTTTCCACCAGTTCAGGACTTTGTATGTTCGGCGCTTCCACATTCTGCCTATTCGGGAATGTATAAACGGTAAAGGAAAATCATTTCACAGGTTATACCCTCTAATTCAGGGATCCCCAACTTTTTTACTTGTGAGCCACATGCAAATGTAAAAATGGTTGGGGAGCAACACAAGTGTGAAAAAGTCTCTTGGGGTGCTAAATAAGTGCTGTGATTGGCTATTTGGTAGCCCCTATGTGGACTGGCAGCCTACAGGAGGCTCTGCTCGGCACTATACTTAGTTTTTATGCAATTAAAACTCACTTCCAAACCTGAAATTCAAAAATAAGCACCTGCTTTGAGGCCACTGGGAGCAACATCCAAGGGGTTGGAGAGCAACATGTTGCTCACGTTCACTGCTCTAATTATTGCCCATTTAGTGGTCCAAAATGAGGGTATGGTCTGAATAGGGCCAAGGTGGATCACTGATGATTGCAAACTTATGGCTTCTAAAAAATTTTATCTGGTAAAATAAGAAAAGGCTGACAGCAGTTTGAACACTTGGTGGCGCTATTGCATAAAGTTACTCCATATGCAAACTTGCCGTTAATATGAAAATGTATTTGCAAATTCACTATACTATATATCAACACATCTTTTCATTTGACCAGGCCAGTATTCAACAGAAGAGAACACAAATGAGCTGCTTGAAACAGGCTGCTGCTACAAAGCCAAGCAGCAATGTAAATGAAGCAGAAAGAGAGAGAATAAGGGCTCCTACACACGGCGTTTTTACCTGCGCTCTCCTGCGTTGCGTTTTGCTGCGTTCAAACGCAGGGGAGCGCAGGTATTGACGCACTCAATTATTTTCAATGGGGCTGTACTCACACGAACGCATGTGAGCGCCGAACGCAGGAAAAATGCAGCATGTTGCGTCTGAATCTGCGTTCGGCGCTTACACGCGTCTCGTGGGTACAACCTCATTGAACAAAATGAGGTGCGTCTAGACCTGCGCTCCCCTGCGGCTGAACGCAGCCAAACGCAACGCAGGGGAGCGCAGGTCCAAAACGCCCGTGTGTAGGAGCCCTAAAGGCTAGTACATCGGAAAGAGAGCTATCTGGAAAGGGAGAAGATTTTACAGAATATAACTGGCGCCTCTCTGTAGAAACATTTGTCGACAAATGAGTGGATCTCGCCCCGATATGCCCACATTGAAGCGGGTGATATCAGGCTGATCCGATCGCGGGCCCATACGATTTCTAGCTTGGACGCATTAGCATTAGGTCTGACATTTCTACCTCCATATCAGATTGCTCATCAGTGATGGTTTATGTATTACTGCCAGACACCTGACTATAGTGAATGTGATTGGGGGGATAGAGTGTAAGCTCCTGTAAGCTCCACTGGGGCAGGGATTGATGTGAATGATATATAATCTCAGCAGAAAATATACTGGTCCTTTAAAAGGTTATAAATAGTTTTAGTTTTATTTACAGTGGAACAGCCTCTAACTATGGTGCATATTAAATTTATTTTATCAATCTATTTCTTCTGAGTTCTGGCACTCTCTATACAAAAGTAGAAAATCCTCTTGCCTGATGAGAAAAAGTCACCTTGAGGTTCAAATGGTTCAGATTGGCTTTTCCTACACATTGACTGTCCATCCAGATCCAGCACTTAGTACAGACAGTTACTATAAATGGGCCACGACACTGAAATTAACTCATTTACAGAATTCATTGGCATCAAGAACCATTGAGTCCAATGATATTCGGTGCATCTCTTGGGGAAACAAAACCTTTTAGCTGTGGCCTAACAACATGTAAAACTAGCCAAGCACACACTGAAACGTCAGCTTATTGGTCCCTCAAGCACCTGCCCGACTAGGCCAAATACTTTATCTATTGGACGTGTGGAAATCCATCAGGTGAGGACACCCTCATTCTGTTTGGCCAGTGAGATGATCAGGCAAAGAGCTTAAAATTAACCTTTAAATTAACTTTTAGGGGCAGATTTACTAAATTCGTGTGAATGATTCGAAATTCGATCGAATTTAAAAAAAAAATTTTAATTCAAATTTTCAAATAGTTTTTGTGGCCACTTCGACCATCGAATTTTTAAAATTCGATCGAATCGAATGATAAAAAACCTATTCGATGGTCGAATTACTTGCCCTTTAAATTATAATTCGATTGCCTAGTTCGCCAGATTAAACCTACGGAATTGCTGTATATCTCTATGGGAATATGGAATTTGAAGGGTTACAATTCAGTAAAAATTCAACGGTCGAATTCAAGGGTTTTTTTTAAACCTCGATTTCGACTCTTAGTAAATCTTTGTTATAGAGTAGCTAATTCTAAGCAACTTTTCAGTTGGCCTACATTTTTTTTTATAGTTTTTGAATTATTTTCCTTCTTTTGACTCTTTCCAGCTTTCAAAGGGAGGTCACTGATCCCATCTAAAGCAGTTGATATTGTGTGTGCTTCAACCACCTTATTGTAGGGTGGGTGCAAAGCAGTCTGTAAAGATTGTAATTGTTACGTCTATGGGCATCTTTACTCTCGGCCATCTAAAAACAAATGTTGCCTTACTGATTTATTGTTATTGCTACCTTTTATTACTCATTTTTCTAATTAGTCCTCTATTGAATCCCCTTTTCCCTATTCATATTCCAGTCTCTTGTTCAAATCAATGCATGGTTGATGGGGCTAAGCCTTTAATACCTAATGTGTAATTTAAACCAATATCTTTGGATCACCTGTTTCTAATTTATTCAGTTGTTACCAGTAATTCATTCACTCTGGTGTATTTGAATAAAGTGCTTTTACTTCTTATGTAAAATCCTATCAATCAATCGCAGAATAATTTATGTTGTCAATGGAATAATTAGGAACCAAGTGAGGTGATATTAATAACACTGGAAAGGCTTTTAAGCCTTATTGAAGAAATGAATCAGTCCTAATAAATTACTGGTAACAATTAGATAAATTATAAGCAGGTGATCCAAAGCTATTGGTTTAAATTACACATTCGGTATTAAAGGCATACGGGGTTGTGCAACTTTGTCTTTCTACTTTTTAATTAAATAAAGGAAACTGGAGAGCTGCTGAATAAAAAAAAAGTTCCAAAACCACAAATAATAAAAAATGAAAACCAATTGCAAATCTCTCTCTATTATACTAAAAGTTAATTCAAGGGTGAACCACAACTTTAAAGTGAACTTTTAGGGCCCTTACACAGGGGCGTTTTTACCTGCGCTCCGTTTTGCTGCGTTCAGTCGCAGAGGAGCGCAGGTATTGACGCACTCAATTATTTTCAATGGGGCTGTACTCACACGAACTCATGTAGGTGCTGAATGCAGGTTCAGACGCAACATGCTGCATTTTTCCTGCGTTCTGCGACTACATGCGTTTGCGTGAGTACAGCCCCATTGAAAATAATTGAGTGCGTCTATACCTGCGCAGGTAAAAACGCCCGTGTGTAAGGGCCCTTAGTATGCTTGGTGAATGGAAGACACCGAGTCCAAGGATGTACTGAATTCTGCCTTTTTCAGCTGTGCATGGCCGAACCGAATCCTAATTTGCATATGTATTGTAGTTCATTTCTGTGTATTTCCTTTATTTTTAGAAATCAAAAGTGTTAGGGTCCTTACACACGGGTGTTTTTGACCTGCACGCACCTCATTCTTTGAACCCACGAGATGCGTGTAAGCGCCGAACGCAGGTTCAAATGCAGCATGTTGCGTCTGTCTGAACTTGTGTTCGGCGCTTACACGCGTCTCATGGGTACAACTTAATTGAAAAGAATGAGGTGCGTCTAGACCTGCGCTCCCCTGCGGCTGAATGTAGCCAACCGTAACGCAGGTCAAAAACGCCCGTGTGTAAGGGCCCTTATGTGTTTCATGAGCGGCCCCAGAAAATTATTCTTCTTGGAATGTGGCCCAGGGCAGCCAAAAGGTTGGACACCCCAACATTACATCTATTTCAGCACAAAGACAATTCTGAGAATTCTTGGAATTTATTTACAATGCTTTCAGAACACAAACATAGAACTTCTCATTTATACACTCTAGAACCTAACAACATATACAGATACAATGTGACTACAGTACATGCGGATTTGAAAGGAAACGACATTTCAAGGAGCATCATGGCGGCGCCCAGAGAAATCCCCGGCAGCACCTGATCTTGCCTCGTCTCAGGGAAACTATTCTAGAAGGAGACACACCTTGGCTGGTGCAGTACCTGAATACATTGAAAGCAGTGTTTTACAGGCAAGTCCATCTGAGGCCTTGTTCTTTCTTTAAAAAAAAAAACAACAATTTTGACTTTTAAATAATAAAAACTCTGTGTGTAATGTGTCAGTAAAAGTGCACTTTGTTGCGCGGCCGTATTGTAACATAATCACATGACAAGTTGTTAATACATGGATGCGTGAGGGTCAAGGGTGTAACATAAAGGCATGTTGGAAGTTGTAGTTTAATAAACCGGTAAAGCTCGAGTGTTCTTTCAATAGTTCACATTTGTTCCGACTAAAAGCGGATTGGTTGTTATAATCCAGCTCAGGCACATGGAAAGTGAAAGCTCCACCAATGTATTTCTGATGAAGAGCAACAATGGCCACAGGGCTGGGATGTCAGATTAGCAGCCGTCTCGCTGTGCTGAAATACAACTCCCAGCATCCTCTGTAAGTGACGGTGTTAGGTACATCACAGCAGGTTGCTACGTAGTGTTACATTTGCTTTTGTGCAACTCTTGTGTTATCTGGCTACTAGCCGTCCCACTGTATCATACCCAAATCAGACCCCTTTACCAACCAGACCACAACTCAACATAGAAAATCAATTCTGTTATAATGGAGACATTCCCAGTGTAATATAAGGGTTACAGTTCCTACAGTGAAAGAGCCTGGCTTGTACTACTTACAGAGCGGGGGGTCGAAGCTTTGGTTACACAAACATTGTACTCTGCTCACATTTTATAAATCGGAAAATTAAGAAACTACAAGAAATACTGATATATATATATATATATAAAAATCTCACCTATGGGAGGGAAAAAGTTTTAACACACAAATTAAAGGGGTTGTTCACCTTTGAGCTAACTTTTAATATGATGTAGAGATTGATATTTTTTATTACTGAAGTTTTGTTGAGTTATTTAGCTTTTTAATCAGCAGCTCTTCAATTTGCATTTTAAGCAATCTGGTAGGGATGCAACAAATCCACTATTTTGGATTCAGCTGAACCCCTAAATACGTCGAAAAAGATTTGTCCGAATACTGAACCGAACCCTAATTTGCATATGCAAATGACCAGGAGCATGAACAAGTCAAGCTGAACGGCAGATCAAGATGCTCCCCAATTTTGTGCAGGAAGCACTTCTTGCATTTATCCCTCCCCATCAGTATTTATTAATTAATTATAATTAAAAATTTTAAAAAGATTTCGGTGTAATAATAAAACAGTAGCTTGTACTTGATCCCAACTAAGATATAATTAATCCTCATTGGAAGCAGAACCAGCCTTAATTACGGGAAGATCCGATATCCTGAAAACTCCAGGTTCCAATCATTCTGGATAACAGGTCCCATACCTGTATATCTATATCTATATATTATTATAAGTAGTATGTATTTACTAGTAACACAGCAGCACATATGTGGCATCAATAAATAGTGGGAGTAAATCTCTACAGTAAAAATAAAGTGTTGATTTCTAAACATTTGATGAGTGAAGAGGAGCCATCAGAACAATAACCTATGGTCATATATATATATATATATATATATATATATATATATATATATATATATATATATATATATATATATATATATATATATATATATATATATATATATATATATACACACACGCATACAGCCACCATACATGGCCATCTTTATTTTATATTGGAAATAAATCTGCTCCAGGTTCATTATTAAATTCCCCTTGATGAAATGTCAGTGTCATTGGAATAAAATGAGAAAAGATGGCAAAGATTCTGGAGTATTGGGTGATTTAAAAAAAATAAAAAAATGTCATTATAGAGAAATGACAAGCAGGAGAAATCAAAGGGCTTACTGTATGAGGGGGCAAAGGGATCACTTCTATTTCAGTTATTAAGTAATGATGGGTCAGTGGTGGGCCCTTCAGCCGTTGGTGAATAAAAGCTACAAGTGGAGTCTCACAAACAGCTTCTACTGATAAAACCCATCAAGACTAAATATACGAACAATGTTTATCCTGTGGTTGCCCAAGGCTGATAGGAGCTAATGGCATGACTTTATAGGATGAAACAACCCCCATTATTCATAAGCAAGAGGAGAAAAACTGTACAATCAGCCCTGCAGTAGCATATATGTAAGCGACCCTTGTTATAAATACAATGATGGGGTTAAAAGGCAACTGCAAGGCAACTAAACCAGAAGCCCCCTCCAGTACGGCTGTTATAGTGATAACGCCAATCACTGCCTCTCTCTCTTTCATGGATCGCTGTCATTTTTTAGTAAAGGTGTGGGATTGGTTATCCAGAATGTTCGGGATCTGATGTTTTCTGGACAACGAATCTTTCTGTAATTTGGATCTTCATACCTTAAAGGGCAACTAAAGTCTAAAATAGATTAAGGCTAGAAACACTGTATTTTGTATACTAAACATAAACATGAACTTACTGCACCACAAGCCTAATCAAACAAATGATTTATGCTTTAAAAACTGGGCACAGGGGGCTGTCATCTTGTAACTTTGTTATACATCTTTGCAAGACCAAGACTGTGCACATGCTCAGTGTGATCTGGGCTTCAGTTGGGAGCACAAGTCAAATAATATCCGCTGTAGGAGCCAATACAGCAAGGCTGATTAATAATCAGAATATACAGACTGCACAGGGTCTGCAGATACAAATCTCAACACAGTCGCCGGCTGCTTTACAGGGAAACAAACAGAGCTGCTGGAGTTCTCGGAAGTAAGGTGGGGGAGCTCCCCTCTGCCATTTGAAAGCATGATCGTTTCCCTGCAGAGCAGTAAGGGACCATCTGAAGTTTCCTATCTGCAGCTGTCAGAACAAGTAAAATGAAGGGGGGGGGGAATTCACTGCATACAGTCAGGTTTCCTATAAAAATGGCAGACATTTTTTAATTGAAGTATATTGCAGATAGATTTCTTTTTCATTAAAGTAAAAATGGAATTTTACATTTTTGCCTTTACATACACTTTTAGTGTCAAATTCACAATTTGCCGCACTTCGCCAGGAGAATTCTCGCGAGCCCGCCGCTAGTTCACTAAAATGCGAAGCTGCGCTCAGGGAGACGAACGGTAGTGAAGTCGCGCTACCGTTACTTCGCCAGGCAAAGCGCATTTACCCTAGAAATATTTGCATACGGCACGAAGTTGAAAGTATAATAGAAGCGTATGTTACAGCCACTACATTCCACTACACAAGCCCAGGAAACCTTTAATAAAAATTGTCCTATTTCTAAACATGTGCCGCTGTATAGTTGTGTTGCCATATGTTAGGAAATGTAGGGGGGAAGGAGGGTAACCCCAAAAAAAATTATGCTATTTTTCCGACTATCACCCTAAAAAAAGTTAAAGTCGCCAGCGTTTTTTTGGGAATTTAGAAAACGTCAAGTTTTATTTTCAAACCCCTATCTATTGTATTGAACTTCACCAGGTCTGACCTGGCGAAGTAAAGTCTAGCGCAAGAGGTAACGTTCAGTAAAATGGTCATCTTGGTGAATTAGCGTAGTAACCTTCGTCGGTGCGCAACTTCGCCTGGCTTGAGGGCGAAGCTGCGCTAGTCTATTTACTTCGCTAGCGAATTTTCGCCAGGGGCACTGTTAGTAAATTGGCGAAGATGCGAAATGACTTCATGCTGGCAATTAAGCGCTAGCTAGCGTTAGACGCTTTAGTGAATTTGTCTACTAGAAAATCATATAAACATTAAATAAACCCAATAGGCTGGCTTTGCTGCCAATAAGGATTAATTGTATCTTAGTTGGGATCAAGTACAAGCTACTGTTTTACTTTAACTGAGAAAAGGGAAATTTTTTTAAAATTTGGATTATTTGGATAAAATAGAGTCTATGGGAGCTTTCTGGATAATGGGTATCCGGATAACGGATCATATACTTGTAGTGACATGGGTCAATAGCCCAAAGCAACCAATGCTCCGGCCACAACTGTCATGTCATTAACCCCTTCAGCAGTCTTGTTCTCTCTGCAGCAGGGGTTAATCATAAACGCAAGGCACAGATGAATCAGTGCTTGGTGTAATGTGAACTTGTTTCCGATTGGCTCCTGCTGCAGAGAGGAGAAATCAAGGCCGGTGAGAGGGTTGATTTCAGGATGATTGGAGATACGGCCATGAGACCAAGAGTTTATACCCTCCTCAATGATACAGACAAATATAATTCATTGCTTAGTGTAAGGTTTTCCATCTCCAGGGAAACACTGAATTCCTATGGCCTTCAAGTTCACCGGCCAATTAGCGAGTCACTTATAGTAGGGACTATTAAATACATTAGAATCGTTCTGCTGGTGTGGGGAAATGGGAGTATGGCAGCAACAGAGCACAGAAATAGTGCATGCTACAATATATTAAAGGCGTAGTTCTCCTTTAATTTAAATCGGATTACCTTGTGGAAGCGAGGATATTTCTTTTGCAATGTGCACCGATACTTTCCAACCCAGCACAGCTACTGAATACGCAACTAGTGGCACTAATACTACTCTGGATGTAACCACTTCTAATTCTCTTGTGTGTTAAAGGAACAGTTCAGTGTAAAAATAAAAACTGGATAAATAGATAGGCTGTGCAAAATAAAACATGTTTCCAATATAGTTAGCCAAAAATATAATGTATAAAGGTTGGAGTGACTGGATGTCTAACAGAACAGAACTCTACTTCCTGCTTTTCAGTTCTCTAATTCTGAGTTAGTCAGTGACTTGAAGGGGGGGGCCACATGGGACATAACTGTTCAGTGAGTTCAACAGTTATGACCCATGTGACACCCCCAAGTCTCTGATTGGTTACTGCCTGGTAACCAATCAGTGAAATCCAAGAGAGCTGCAAAGCAGGAAGTAGTGTTCTGTTAGCCATCCAGTCACTCCAGCCTTTATAGATTGCATTTGTGGCTAACTATATTAGAAACATGTTTTATTTTGCACCGTCTATCTATTTACCCAGTTTTTGTTTTTACACTGAACTGTTCATTTAAATCTTCCTGCTTAGTATTCGACACAAACACACACATAAAAACATGTAAAAACCAAACATTCTATCCAAAAATAACCATCAGACAAATGACATTTCATTCTATTTGAGTAAAAAAATAGAATTTTCTTCTACGGACAGAAATAAACATTTCTTGTTGCCTTTGTTAAAATGTGACCCCCCCCCCCCCCCCCCCCCCTCCCTAAAACTGTCCCAATCGCAGGTGGGTCAGATAAGCAGAGATCATATAGAAGTTCTAGCGCTTAGAGACGGGGGGTCAGGACAACCCTCACCATAAAACAACTTGATAAACATTGCCTACGTATGTGACTACTGCACATCTGTCGGATTAAAGGTTCCGCTAGTAACCATTCCTACTAGATTCCCACTGCTACTACAGAACTATGATGTACACTCAATTTCCATAACTTACATTTTATTCCCCACAATACAGGGCTGCAATAATTTCTAATAGAAAAGCTTTCCCGGCTGCACAGACAGATGTATTGGCTGTTTCCCATTGGATAATAAACCTCATAGCAAGCTGATGTGATACGGGGCAACGGGAGAACATGAAATTCCATATTGTTCAAGTCATAAAACACAGCAAGTGCTGTACTGCAACTCCCAGCATCCTCAGTGGGTGCACTGAGCCGTTTATTGTGATGGAAAGGCAGTAGATACTCAGCGTACAGTGGTTGGAAGATTTGTTTGATGGAGTAATGGTTCTATCGATAGGATTACAAGATCCTCCAGTAAATGCACACCTACACACAATGCAACGTGCTCATAGAAATGAAAGCCTTTTCGTGGAACGCGGTTTAAGTCTGTAGTTTCCATATAGACTAAGGAGGCACGTCCCTGCTCGCTGTTTGTTGTGGCACACTCTGTGGCACTTGGTATACCATTTCCTCCATGGCGGATACTCCCTGTGTCCCCTTAGGGGTGTCGTATAGTACCTGTGTGGATGCTGAACTGTCCGTCCTAGATAAGAGCTTATTGTAAGTCCCCACTAACGGAGGGGCTTGGCTACCTGTGACTTTAAATGTGGATGTGGACGGCAAACCCATAGGTCCAACTGGATGACCTGACATGTCCATGATGATAGGGGTTGCATATTCCGGTCCATTTGTAGGCAGCGGCTCTGCATAGGCATGATAAATGGCATCCTCTGGGCTGGTGTAGGAATCCAGATCGGCATAACCAGGTTCTTTGCATTCTTCTGGTTTGAAGGTTGATCTCTGATGGAGGGTTCCCACTGCTCCCCCAACTAAAGGCTGGGCATATTCTGTCAAGCAAACAGAAGAAAATATCTGTCAAATATCATGCAAACAATGCGAAAGTCATACTTTTAAGATCTCTGCATCTGATTGGCCAATTAAACTGATTATGAAGCGATCTTACTCCTCAATATATCAAGGTGTGTCAGACGTAAGTCCGAAACGTTTAGATGAAGTGGGAACCTACTATGATGTATTTAGGGAGTGCCCTCTGATAGGAGGTTTTTGGAGGGAAGTGTTGAAATACATAGAGCAGACACTTGATTTTCCTAATATTCTTTCCCCCAGCCTCTGCCTCCTGGGAATTTTGGGAGACCTACCAATGAGCAACTATACTAAACTCTGCTATCTACAAAATATTCTATTTTGCAAAGAAAGGGATATTACTGCAGTGTAATTCAGTGTCTCCATTAGGGATGCACCAAATACACATTTTTGGATTGGGCCGAATCCTGCTGAAAAAGGCCGAATCCCGAACTGAATCCTGGATTCGGTGCATCCCTAGTCTCCATCCACGCTGGGGTTTTGGAAAAAAATGGTAAATGATTGCAAACAACTAGAATAAGGGCTGATCCAAGGAGAGTGAACACCATGTGTTTGTGTCAACGTTTCAGCGTACCCTCTCCTTTAACTGAAAATGTTAAATAAAAACTTTTGGGTGCTCAAATACTGGACAGTGGAGAAACTTATGAACACAGGACATGATTTAGGTTATGCTAAATGCAGAATTGTTAAAGAACAAGTAAACCTTTTTTTTTTCTATCTGTAAATTTGCTCTAAACAGCC
>CM044433.1:22790635-22826500 GCA_024363595.1 Xenopus borealis | reverse complement strand
GATATCACTCCAACTTGCAGTACAGCAGGAAAGAGTGATTGAAATTTATCAGAGCACAAGACTTGGGGCAGCTGGGAAATTAACAATCTGTCTAGCCCCATGTCAGATTTCAAATTGAAATATAAAAAAATGTGTTTTCTCCTTTGAGAAATGGATTTCAGTGCAGAATTCCGCTGGAGAAACATTATTAACTGATGCATTTTGAAAAGAATATTTTTTCCCATGACAGAATCCCTTTAACGGAGCCTGCACAAGCTAACATGGTGTTACTCTGTACAGTTAATGAAAAATCCCAGAAACTTGTCCCTACTATGAACAATCCTATGTATAGGGATTTATTTAGCAATAGCCCCAAATTCCATAATAAGTGCCCACTGACTGGGGAACAAAACTGTACCTGCGGACTCTGCCTGCAACATGGTTGCCACCTCCCTGGGTCTCACTCGGCTCACTTCACAGCTGCTGTACCGTACGGGGGTCTCCTCATGCTCTGCTGATTTAGCTGGAAGAAACTGCTTCATTCCCTTCCACCAGCCTTAGGGACAAGTAGCAGAAAAGGCAAGATAAAAAAAGGGATTTGAATTGGTACAAATCTAAGCAAGTAAGAATGTGGGTTGTGGGTACACACAATAAGGAAAGTGCAAACAACTAGAATAAGGGCTGATCCAAGGAGAGTGAACACCATGTGTTTGTGTCAACGTTTCAGCGTATCCCCTCCTTCATCAGGTACCTGACAAAGGGCTAATCCTGTAAAAAGCTGTAATAAAACACAATCAATACTGGTGTCTTTCCCCATTGTATTAGAGAGGTACCATGTCCCACCGACTGGGCTCTAGTACTGGGGAGGACAGGGCGGTTGGATGCATAAGAGTTTGTACCCAATTAGACCCATGTAGGTCTTGAACATGTGATATTAATTTTTTTTTGTAACAGTAAAACCAATAAGGTTTACGGCACACAAACTATTTTAATTTACTTTTTATTTTAATTTACACTGAGCATAAATGGAAAAGAAAATGCCATATCAGAACCTGACAATCTGCTTATTGGTACACACTGGGGTAAAAGACCACATTCCTTCTAATAACCAGTTTTGTACTTTTCAAACGAAGATATTGTCATTTTCCCAGCTGTCCCAGTCATGTGACTTGTGCCAGCACTTTAGGATGGAACTACTTTCTGGCAGGCTGTTATTTCTTCTACTCAATGTAACTGAATGCGTCTCAGTGGGACTTGGTTTTTACTATGGAGTGTTGTTCTTAGATCTACCAGGCAGCTGTTATCTTGTGTTAGGGAGCTGTTATCTGGTTACCTTCCCATTGTTCTGTTGTTAGGCTGCTGGATGGGGGAAAGGGAGGGAGTGATATCACTCCAACTTGCAGTACAGCAGTAAAGAGTGATTGAAGTTTATCAGTGTGCAAGTCAAATGACTTGGAACAGCTGGGAAACTGACAATATGTCTAGCCCCATGTCAGATTTCAAAATTAACTATACAAAATCTGTTTGCTCTTTTGAAAACCAGATTTCAGTGCAGAATTCTGCTGGAGCAGAAAAAAAAGATTTTTTTTACCCATGACGGTATCCCTTTAAATCATTTTTATTCCTGCATAACAAAAGTACTATCATGTCTCGACAGTGCTTTAGTAAAGACCTGCATGGCTATTTGGCTACAGATGGTATTACAGGTATGGGACCTGTTATTGAGATTGCTTAGGACCTGGGGATTTCTGGATAATGGATATTTCTGTAATCTGGATCTTCATAAATCTACTAGAAAATCATGTAAACATTAAATAAACCCAATAAGCTTCGAATAAGGATTAATTATATGTTCGTTTGGATCAAGTACAAGGTATTGTTTTATTATTACAGAGAAAAAGGAAATCATTTTTAAAAATTGAGATTATTTTATTATGGAGTCTATGGGTGACAGCCTTTCCGTAATTCTGAGCTTTCTGGGTAATGGGTTTCCGGATAATGGATCCCATACCTGTACCACATTAGCAGCTCCCTCTCACTTCATAAAGACACATATGTACGGATAAGGATATTATTTCTACAAAGATTTATTTAAAATGAATTTGCGCATCTTCAGAGCAATGTCATACAAATAACAGTTTAGCTTTGTACCTGCACGATCCCAGTAAGGCAAGTCGTATGTTCCTTCTGCCTTCTTCTTCCTACAATAAAAAAGCAACAAGTCATTACTTTCCCAGTCACCGCTGCATGACTCATTAGGACAGTAAGGGGCAGATTTATCATCAGTCAAATTTCGAATTAAAAAAAAAATTCGAAATTTGACCATGGGAATAGTAGGTGAAGTTAAATCCTTCGAATTCAAAGGATTTTACCGAAATTCAATCGATCGAACAGGAAAAATTCGATCGATCAATCGTTCAGATCGATCGAATTTTTTTTATTCGATCAAAAATAATTCCCAATTCGGTAGCTTGGTTCTGGCGAACTAGGTGGTCGAATAAAAATTTAAAGGGGAAGTACTTCGACCATCGAATAGTCTAATAAAATTTTATTCGAATATTCAAATTATGAAAATATTCGATGGTCGAATTTGTCTAATTTGCATATTTGAAGATACAAATTTATTTTAAATTTGATCCAACTTAGAATTATTCATGTGAATTTAGTAAATCTGCCCCTAAGTGTTGCTGTTGTGTCATCATCAAAACCATGGCAGGGAATGATTTGTAAACAGACAAGATAATAATTTGCTCTGCGCCTGCTAGTTATCTGGTGGACAGCACTTATTGATCAGGTAAACTGTTGCACTGGCCCCAAACACCAGCCAATCAGTATTGTCAAGTTGGTCCTGAGTAGCAATGAATGAATGCCAGCTTTACCCCTGTTTAATAAACTGAAGGTGTTATTTCCCTTTAAAGGAGAACTAAAGTTAAACTAAAGAAGTAGGTAGAAATGTTGTACATGATGTTTTGTGCTTGTGTACCTGCCCAAGGCAACCACAGCCCTTTAGCAGTAAAGATCTGTGTCTCCCCAGTAGATGCCCCAGTAGCTCCCCATCTTCTTTTCTGATTCTGATTCACTGATTCACATGCTCTGTGCTGCTGTCACTTACTGAGCTTAGGGACCCACTCACAATATACAGTACACATAGAATAGAAATATAGTCACAATATAAGTCTGATTAGTCATTAATACAGATAATTACTACATGGCAGCACAGAAACCAGTGCAATTAGCATCAGAATTTAATAATCAGCCCTGTAGCATCAGCTTATATTACAGACCAACCTCATTTTCTGCTGGATAATTAGGGACGACCCCTAAGCTTAGCTTCTCAACAGCTGCTCAGAGCCCACTGAGCATGTGAATGTCACAGACACTTTCCAAGATGGTGACCCCCTGTGACAAGTTTGAAGTCCTGGATCATTGCTGCTATTGACAAGCTGAAACTTTAGAACTTATAGTTCACTATATAAAACATGGCTTTTTTAACCATATTAATTTTTAAGGTTTAGTTCTTAGGGTAGAGGCACACAGGTAGATTTGGGGAGATAGTCGCCCGGCAACAAGTCCTCTTTTTCTGGGCGACAATCTCCCTGAATAGTCTTCCCGCAGGCAAGAATGTAAATCGCCAGTGGGATGGCACTTGGAGCGTTGTGTTCTCCAAAGTCGCCCGAAGTTTCCATCTGCCATCCTGCTGTCGATTTACATTCCTGCCAGCGGGAAGGCAGTTCAGGGAGATTGTCGCTCAGAAGAAGAGAAGATTTGTCTCCCTCAAAGCCAATTCTAGGTTTTGAGGGAGACAAGCAGGACTCTCTTCTGTGCAATCATTTCCGGGATGTTCCAATGTGCTCTATATCTGGGGGGTGGCAAACTGGAAAAGGTTAAGTATTATTAAAGTGGACCCGTCACCCCAAAAAAATATTCAAAATCATATTTTATCACATTAGTCAAGCAAAATGAACATTAATTACACTGTATAAATTATTTTAATCTTGTTTTCTTCAGTCTGGCAATTCATAATTCTAGCAAGCAGGCAGGAGCCATTTTTGTGGACACTGTTATTAAGGCAAGCCTTGTATCATCTCAGAATCTTGTTTGTGCACCAGAATGGGGGACCCGATGTCTATCCCCATGTCCTGACTACACAATTAAATGGTTAAGAGAACTGGGGGAATGTGTGAGGAGCAGTGGCATCTAGGAAGTGCTGAATGGAAAGTGAAAGTAATTATCTGCCCCGCCTCTATGCCTTAGTGTCAGACAATATTTGATTGACAGCTGAGATTTTTAAATGAGCTTAAAACAGCTATGAATGCTTTACTAAAAATTTTAAATTGGATTTCATGTTTAATTTGAAAAGGACTTTTATTATACAGATTTTTGTGTCTCGGTGACAGGTCCACTTTAAGCCATGAAAAACAAACAATTATAAATGCTCCAGGAAGCACTCTGGCGTTACTTTCCCTTTAGAGAAGAGGGAGAGGATAATACTGACCTGTTCCGGCAGTGCCAAGCGCAGACTAAGATGAGGATGATGCTGGTGAGAGCCATGACTAATACAGGAACCAGGATGGTGACCAGGGGCAGATCTGCAAACCATTAAAAACAACACACCATTTACATGGCAATCAGTCACCACATTTTTGTGTAGGTGTTAGAAAGAGTAACTGTGTCAGGATAACACAAACAGGGAATGTACTTCGCAGAGATGCAAAGGGCACAAGAGATTCCATCCAGGGAAGCCATACTTGGCACTTTCTGCTGTTGCATAACTACAGCTTTAAGCTCGCTCCAGCAGCTCTGCTGCTTTTAACACAACAGCCGGACTAACAAAAATAGGTTTTCCTGTTAAATGAATAAGGTCCACTTTGCAATAGCCATGGGGCGGAAGCAATTAATATCTACGGGTTACAGTAAAACATTAAATCTGATTATACTTTTTTCTTCTATACAAGACACTGCATGGATCTTCTGCAACAGTATTAAGTGTTCTCACCAACAGGGAAAGGGCTGTTAAAGGAGGCCCCATTCCAAGCTCCCAGCATGAGTCAGGCCAATAGCTGCTGAGATGAGAATCCTCTGATGTCAAAACCAGCATTCCTGACCAAGCGCAGGCAGCTGATACAAGGCAGAGCCAAGAGTATCTCTACAAACAGAACATGTAAGGACCTTTTCACTCCTTCTGGGCCACGGACATTTAATCAGTGCAGAAATGGTGAAGCCCATTCAAGGGATGATATACTTTATACAGGAATGGGACCTATTATCCAGAATGCTTGGGACCTGGCTTGCCGGATAACAGATCTTTCCGTAATTTGGATCTTCATACCTTAAATCTACTAGATAACCATGTAAACATTAAATAAACCCAATAGGCTGGTTTTACTTCTGATAAGGATTAACTATATCTTAGTTGGGATCAAGTACAAGCGACTGTTTTATTATTACAGAGGAAAAAGGAAATCATTAAAAAAAAATTTGGATTATTTCATTATAATGGAGTCTATGGGAGATGGCCATTCTGTAATTCGGAGCTTTCTGGATTAACGGGTTTCTGGATAAGGGATCCAATACCTGTATTCAGTATTACTGGTGCACAAGTAAATATCATTGGATGTTTGTTCCCTCTAGACCTTTCTGCATGAAGGTAAATACCAAAGGTCTTTTTATTTATCTATAAAATCTGTGACTGTGCAAATAAACTTGCACTCTCTGGGGGTAACAATACCTGCAGGGCCTCCTTGAGGGTCAGTCCATATGAGGAGATTCGGGGAGATTAGTCGCCCCAGTTACAAATTGCCTCATCTTTGGGGCGACTAATCTCCACAAACCACTTCCCCCTGCCATGCGCCGGCTAAAATGAAAATCGCCTGCGGCAATTTACGAAGCGCCGCGTGTACTGCCCCCCACCCCCCAATCAATAAGGATGGTCTATGGAATCTTGTAGCAGCCCACGACATTTACCGGGATCCACAGATTGCCAGTCTGAACCTGGAAGGGCCACACCAGAGGAACACAGAGAGGCAAGAAGCTCATTAGGAGCTAGAGTTGCCCTTTAAATGAGTATCACTAGTGTAAGCGAGATTCAGGGTTGCCAAGTCACTTGTGGACATTGCCTAGTGGCAAAACAGCAGCCAGCATTACCCAAAAAAATGCAAATACCACTGTAGAAAACACAGAAGTGCAATATGTGCAACTAAACATCCCAACTAATGAACAGCGAGGCATGGCAAACAAAGACCAGTAAAGAATAGAGCTAGGAAACAATATGGAGATTCATTCTGCACATGCTAAATCTGGACTAAGCCTCTGTACCTTTGCTTATAGTTGGTGTAACGGTGGTATTCTTGATTTCGGGTGGAGAGGTGGTCTTTTCTATCTGCACTGGGGAGTTGTTATTGGCTCGCGGCTTCAGTACTGGACCTTCTGTCATCATTAGCTTTGGAGGAGCACTAAACTGACATCCAAGCAGTTCAACTTTCATGGCAATTTTTTTATGCCACTGCAAAGGATGGATCTTCACAAACCGAGCCACAATAGGTGGTATGAAGTTATTGCGAACCTCATGATTATAATCTAAATTCCCCTGGAATATCTGAAAAACAAGAAAGGGCAGAAAATACTCAATGAAAAAGAACCTCAAAAACATCTGCCTTCTCTAGCAATACTCCCACCAAAAATATCTGAAATACTCCCTCCAGAACCACATAGAGCATGCCTTCACTGACAATACTCCCACTAGAACCCCATATATTGCTGCCTTCTCTAGCATAATACCCCCAGAACCCAATATATTGCTGCCTTCTCTAGCAATTCTCCCTCCAGATCTCATACATCGGTTCCTTTTCTAGCAATACTCCCTCCGGACCCAATATATGGATGTCTTCTCTAGCAATACTCCCTCCAGATCTCATAAATCGGTTCCTTTTCTAGCAAAACTCACTCCAGAACCCAACATATAGCTGCCTTCTCTAGCATTACTCCCTCCAGATCCACATATATCACTGCCTTCTCTAGCAATGCTCCCTCCAGAACCCAATATATAGCTGCCTTCTCTAAAAATACTCCCTCTAGAACCCCATATATATATGCATCTTTCAGTCCTCCCTCCAGTACCCCATAATTATATACATTCTTTGGCAATAATCCCTCCACTAACAATGCAATGCTGAGAAGCAGCTGCTGGTACAGAGACACGTTTTGGTAATGGTACCTTGTCTTGATCCACATGAGGCTGCCTGTATACAGTCCATTTGATGCCATCTTCACTGTAAGCAATCTCGTAAGAGGAAACATAGTAGTTGTATTTGTCCATGGTTGAGCCTGTTGTTACGATACCTAGAAAAAAAATATTTGCAGGTTTATCAGTCTCTATGAAAAGAAACAGCCATGGCCATGCCTATTCCAAACCTACAGTGTAAACTATTTTAGGTTTAATCCTTTAAATCTTCACCAATATGCTGGTCAGCATGAATAATTTCACTTTTGCGTAAAATATTTTCCACCACTTGATAAGTATGCCCTGCCCCAGCTCCACAGTGTACACAAATGATAAAAGGAAATATGAAGTCAGAATTATACAGTGTATAACATAAGAATATTACAAGTCACCATGGAGTTCCACAACTATATAAAGGCACATGTGCAAATGTTTTTATACAGCTCATGAACTCTTACATGACATCTAATATTATATTATTTGTCATGTGGCACAAATGTCATCACTGAGCACGGATGACATCACAAAGCACGGTTTATAAGAACACAATTTACAAGGTAAACGCTGCCTGCAAGCCACTGACTTCAGCTGCAATGGCAGTAAAACTGCACAGGCAGCTCTTTTGAGTCCTTTTTACAATTTGCCTGAATGGGATGTTCTTTCTAAACGAGATGACGCAAAGCAATAGAACTGTCCAGAACCGGCAGCTCTGTTAAAAATGGTTATTAACAGGGTAAAACCATGAGTATAAAATATAATGCACACTTTGCGTAATATAAAACATTACTTTTTTGTGGGGGCAGGTCTTGATTTCCACTCGCGCATATGCACTCTCAGAAATGTGCTCCAGGTCCAGTCCTGAGCTTGAGTCTATAGTTCTGAAGCAAATGGCAGGGCATCATGCATTAATACATAATCACATCACATCCAAAAGACCGCAGCACTTTTCTACTTTAAATGAGCCAATAAAGATACACAACTTCACGGAACCAAGTTGTCAGAGTGCTGCGGTCTTTTGGATGTGATATATGCTTATGACCCATGGC
Organism: Xenopus borealis; assembly: GCA_024363595.1. Taxonomy (NCBI): domain Eukaryota; kingdom Metazoa; phylum Chordata; class Amphibia; order Anura; family Pipidae; genus Xenopus; species Xenopus borealis. Next base: position 22,818,256 of record CM044433.1, on the reverse strand, counting down.
AGAGTGGGGGATGGACTGCTAAGCACCTGGTCTCGAAGGAGAGAGATCTGGAGGTGACCGCTTCATAATTGTGTGTAAATACATAATCACAACATATTTATGTGGAAACAACATAGAAGACCCATTATGCACATGATAAGACTTCACTACTTACCTGTTATTTTTTTCAGTTTGCTAAGGTCGATTTGAAGCCACTGTAACTCGTTACTGAATGAGGCCACCCAGGGGGGTCCTAGCTTCTTCAGCCGGGCCCTTTCAGATTTCCAAGCATTATTCTGCCCTGTGTTGTCTGTCCATTCCAGAAAAGACGAGGAATTTATCTGGGCATCTGGGATAACACCAGATTCCATTCCCAGAGTTCCATAGCACCCTAGCCCAACAGGAAGCATTAAAGCCATGTTATTCACACTAATTATGGATCTGGAAAACAATAGCCTATTGTATGGCTTTTCTTGCTCAGTAACAAAATGCTAGCATTGTTCAGCCCACAACCTGCAGCCCATAACACAGGGTTAAGCACCATTCATGAAGATATATTTTTAGAGATTATTCATGTTTTTTTCTTTATTATAGAGATACACAAATAACCACGGTTTCTTGTTCAGAATAATGGAAAAATGAAAAGGTTACTTTAGAACATACTTAGAACCAGCTAAAAATAACATTCTAACAGTTTACTTTTACAGGCAGCTCCTCTCCGCAAGTAACAAATGCCCAGTGTGTAAGATTCCAAGCGGCAGAGGTTAGTGCTGTCAGCACATTCATAGCATGTCAGGAATCTGTGCCACTAAGTGCATAGCTTAGATGATAAGACTGTAATTGCTTGGCTAAGGCTGGAAACCTACCCTGCCATTATTTCATTTACTTGCTAAACCACATCTCGGATTTCTCCCTCGGAGTTGCCATATGCACCAGTGATCGGACCCCTGATGTGTGAGACAGCTAAATACACAGTCTAAACCTTTACGATCCAACCTCGGGTGTCAAATACTGGGCGACTGAGGTTTATAGCTGGAAGAGAGACGCACGCCCAGGGCTGCATATGTTTAGTACAGAAAAGAAACATTTAATGCAGTTAAAGGAACAGTAACACCAAAAAAAGGAAAAATAATGACAATATAATGTACCGTCGCTCTGCACTGGTGTGTTTGCTTCAGAAAAACAACTATAGTTTATATAAACAAGCTGCTGTGGAGCCATGGAGGCAGACATTCAAAGCTGAAAAAGGAAAAATGCCACGGGAAACACAGCAGATTACATGTATGCTCTGCAGTATACAATGGAATTCTACATCTGTGTTATTTCTGTGTCCTGTTCATGAATGGCTGCCCTATGGCTACACAGCAGCTTGTTTATATAAACTATAGTTGTTTTTCTGAAGCAAACACACCAGTTTACCAGTGCAGGGCAACAATACATTATACGGTCATTCCTTTTAGACACTTTTGGTGCTACTGCTCCTTTAAAGGGAAACTGTCATGGGAAAACATGTTTTTTTTTTCATTCATCAGTTAATAGTGCTGCTTCAATAGACTTCTGCACTGAAATCCATTTCTCAAAAGAGCAAACAGATTTTTTTATATTCAGTTTTGAAATCTGACATGGGGCTAGCCATTTTGTCAATTTCCCAGCTGCCACAGTCATGTGACTTGTGCCAGCACTTTAGGAGGGAACTCTGTTGTTTTTCCTTCTAAGGGCTAGGGCAGATGGGGAGATTCGGGGGCAATTTGTCGCCTGGCGACTTCTCGCCGCGACTTGTAGCCCCCGAACCTCCCCGAATAGCCAAGCCCCAGGACTTGGCTATTCGGGGAGGTTCGGGGGCTACAAGTCGCGACGAGAAGTCGCCAGGCGACAAAATGCCCCCGAATCTCCCCGTCTGGCCTTAGCCTAAATGTAACTGAATAGTACGCAGTGGTACATGAGTTTTTACTATTGAGTGCTGTTCTTAGATCTATCAGGCAGCTGTTATCTTGTGTTAGGGAGCATGTTATCTGGTTACCTTCTCATTGTTCTTTTGTGAGGCTGCTGGGTGGGGGAAAGGGAGGGGGTGATTTCACTCCAACTTGCAGTACAGCAGTAAAGACTGATTGAAGTTGATCAGAGAACAAGTCACATGACTTGGGGCAGCTGGGAAATTGACAATATGTCTAGCCCCATGTCAGATTTCAAAATGAAATATAAAAAAAATCTGTTTGCTCTTTTGAGAAATGGATTTCAGTGCAGAATTCTTCTGGAACAGCACTATTAACTGATAAATTTTGAAAAATTTTTTTTTCCCATGACAGGATCCCTTTAAGTTACAGCATGAAACAATAGCTGGTTAAGTTTCCCGCCACTGACTTGGTACACTACGTTTTTTAACCTGCCCTAACCAAGCGATACCGATAGAATATGGATGTCATAATCAGCACCCCATTATACATGTACCAATAATCATAATTTAATTTCATGATATTATTGGTAAGTGTATGGCAAGCTGTAACCATTACTATGTTGTAAAAAATAATGAATAATAAACAATCCCCTGTTCTGCAACAAACCATCTCCTAGAATGTCAACACTAATTATTATTGGCCTACACGGGCCTATAGAAGCTGCTGACAGACAGAATCGGCACCTTATTGGCCCGTGTATGGGGCCCTTCGACTGGCTTCCAAGATCGATATCTGGCCCAAAGTCGACCAGATCTGTTAGTTGATACGGTCCCGCAATCCGACCGCCCGTATTTCTTCAATTATGATCCGGCTGTATGGCCCTAGGGCCCACGAACGGGGAGAGATCTGCTCGTTTGGCAACCTTGCCCCCCACCTTAAACTGAATCCTTTTAACGGCCCTATAGATCAACCTCAATTTGTTAATCCCAAAAACGCACTAGACCCCTTTATTATACCTGTAGATTGCAAGCTGTACAGAGCCATAAATAACATGAAAGACAGTATTTCCTCTTAGCGTAATTTCATCACTAATTCATATTACGGATATCGGGCCACTTCTCATGAGCACACTCTCCGTATTCTATTAGAGATTTTACATTAGAAAGTCACAAATTCTGTCCATACCACAATATCAAAAACATTACTTACCACTGGTCTTGAATGTAAACAGAGTTGAAGACAATGAGCCCCTGCAGGAGGCGAAAAATAAAACGGACGAACAGATGAGATAAAGAATATATTACAATAAGATGCTGTTCAGTGTTTTAACTTGTTGTAAATTCAATATTCCTAAAGGTATGCAGACATTATGAAATTTCTGTACGGACGCTGTATCTGACTGTGCATGACTAGGATCACTTACATGGCAAGATTTGGCCATGATTTAGTAGCAGAAACTCTGAATCAATTTGGCAACAAAGATGAATGACTGTATAGCATGTGATGACGGCAGAGTCCACAACAGAGTCCCCAACTACTCTAACATTCACCAGGGGTCTACATTTGGGTAGCTGTGGTCCACAACAGACATAACTGATTTCTGCTGGAGTTTCAACCAGATATTGTTTTGATCAGTCTTATCAATTACTTTGGTACACACAGATCTGTGGCCAACTCCCAAAGTTGCCAACCAGATATAATTACGTATGCTGGGGTTTTCCAGTTTTAAACTGCGCAGATCACTCCTAGTTGGTTGGGCACTTTGGACGATTTTTGACTTAATTGCTCAAAATTCTTAGCAAGTATGGCACCCCCTCCATAGGCTGGTGAATTGGACTATAGATGAGGTATCAGCAGATGTAGATTCATGGAGTCAAAGCTACGTGCTGTCTGAAAAGCTTATTCCAGTCATCTAATAACTTGAACAGGAGTGGCCAAACCATCAGAAAGTTTCAGAAATTGTACGGCAAGATTTAGATCAGCACATAAAGGCAATTATGGTATGCCCGGTCTTTACATTTTATAGGAAATCTGATGTGGGATAATCTTACCAGTTACTTTAGAAGCCACATACAGATCTGTGGCAAACTCCCAAACTTGCAGACCAGATCAGTGCAATTAATCACCAATTCATTCTAATTCATATTACTGGGGGACTTCACACGAGCCCACTGTCCGTATTCTATTGGATATTTTATATTAGAAAGTCATGAAGGCTGACTTGGTTGGGCACTTTGGCCTATTTTGACTTAAAGGAACAGTAACATCTAAAAATGAAAGTGTATGAGTAATACAAATATAATAAAGTGTTGCCCTGCACTTGTAAAACTGGTGTGTTTGCTTCAGAAACACTACTATAGTTTATATAAACAAGCTGCTGTGTAACAATGGCGGCGGCCATTCAAACTATGTGCCATATAGCCTTTTTTTTCAATTTTCCACCATTGCTACACAGCAGCTTGTTTATATGAACTATAGTAGTGTTTCTGAAGCAAACACATCAGTTTTACCAGTGCAGGCCAACGTTGGTCCAATGGACTATCCTGCAATCCTATCAAAATGAAGCTGGCATTTCCAAACTAAAAATGTGATTTACTGATGCCCACTCCTTACCAACAGAGGTATGAGCAGATGTAAATTAGAGAATTAAAGTCCTCTACCAACTTGAAAATGTATGACATCACACTTAGACAATTGTGGCCTGCCTATCTTGACGTTCCATAGGAAATCAGATGCGGGAAATGGTTTAGAGGGGCATCAGGTCATTTTATAATGCTATTAAATGAGTTTATACCTCTTCAATGCAATTCTAAAACTCAAGACACTGTTGGGGTCATTTATAAAGTTCGCGCAGCGCATAATTGTTCGCAAATGGTCGTTTTGCCCATGCTTTTTCCTGAACGCTACAATATTGCACTACTGTGCCCGTCTTTCCGGTTTTTGCGAATTCGCATTGTGAATGAATTTTCGCAAACAACTCGCAAACAAGATGGGTCTTTGCGTGAGTACAGGCACTTTGCGAGGTTGTTTTGCACGAAAATAGCGTTAAAAGTACCTTGAATTCGCAATTTGCAAATATTTTCTCCGCCACCAAAGTTGTGGTGCAGAGTGTTCGCATTTTGTGATTTTTGCCATATTTAAAAAGCTCCTATAGACATTCGCAATGTGAAAAACAAATTTGCAAATCTGTTTTGCGAATTTGCACACTCTTATTCAGCTTTATAAATATAACCAGGCTCAGGGCAAATATATGCACTCTGCGAACCAATCTGCCCTGCACGAAGTTTATAAATGACCCCCTGTAAGTTTCCTCTTTGACATGAAATCACGGACGTGAAAATGTCATGACAGTAGAAGCTGTGGCACTCTGCAGATCTGGTACAGAGTAAGACCAGACGGGGTAATCTGATGAGGGTAATACTTACACTTTGGACGTGATGTTGTTTGCCAGGGAGCCCTCATAAAAATCGATGCCTTTGCTGATAACAACATTAATCTGGCCACCGAGGATGTTGGACACTACTCCCGCATGCACCCCGGCCATGCACAGCGAGGAAGACTAGACGGAGAAGAAAAGAGCGATCCTGTTTAATGTCTTGTCATTTACTGCTGGGGCTATTCATCAGCAGCAATAACCAGTTTTATGGCGCACACTAGAATTCCCAAAGCTACAGTGTAACAAACTCCTATAATGTATTAACGTCCTTGGGTCTTAATAGAAACCAGCAACAGCGCCGCATTTATAACCTCATGGGCCTGAAGCAAAGAGACAACAGCCTATTTTATTGACTTTTTGGAGACAAAGAACAAAGCTCTGATGCTAATAAAGTGTCACAATCATCTTGTAGTTGGATTTAAGCAAAGGCAAACAACTGCAAATCTGACATTGTTTTGCTAAAAGGAAGTAGGCACAGTTAAAGGGGAACTATCTTGAAAAAAAATATAAGCTTCAGCATACTGAAATAAAAAACTTTCTAAATACAATCAATTAAAAAGTCTGTGCTGTTTCGGAAACAATCAAGTTCATCTTCAATATTCCTCTCTCAGCATCTGTTTCTCTTCATTCGTCTTCATGCAGGAGTTGGGTGTCAGATAATCATTGACAGATAGATCCAATATATCTTATAGAGGGCTCCTTTTGCCTAGACAACGTATTGGAGGTCGAATAAACAGAAATCCTGTCTCTCTACATGCAGAATTTGTGCAAGAAGCATTTATTTTGTTAGATTTTGTTTGTACTGGAATCACTTATTTGAGTGAGCTCCAACATCTGCTAGGAATGAAACCCCCTAAAAGATATATTGGATCCAATTGTCAATGAGTATCTGACACCCAATTCCTGTATTTAATATTTATATATTTTATGGGATACAGTCATGGGAAAATATGTTTTTTTTCAAAACACATCAGTTAATAGTGTTGCTCCAGTAGACTTCTGCACTGAAATCTATTTCTCAAAAGAGCAAACAGATTTTTTTATATTCAGTTTTGAAATCTGACATGGGGCTAGACATAATGTCAATTTCACAGCTGCCCCGGTCATGTGACTTGTGTCAGCACTTTAGGATGGAACTGCTTTCTGGCAGGCTGTTGTTTTTCCTTCTCAATGTAACTGAATGGAACGCAGTGGGACATGGGTTTTTACTATTGAGTGCTGTTCTTAGATCTACCAGGCAGCTGTTATCTTGTGTTAGGGAGCTGCTATCTGTTTACCTTCCCATTGTTCTGTTGTTAGGCTGCTGGGGGGGGAGGGGAGGGGCGATATCACTCCAATTTGCAGTACAGCAGTAAAGAGTGACTTAGGTTTATCAGAGCGCAAGTTACATAACTGGGGGCAGTTGGGAAACTGACAATATGTCTATATGTCTAGCCCCATATCAGATTTCAAAATGAAATATATAAAAAATCTGTTTGCTCTTTTGAGAAATGGATTTCAGTGCAGAATTCTGCTGGAGAAGCACTAATAACTGATCCCTTTAATTGGTTTGTATTTGCAAAGTTTTTTTTATTTCAGTATGCTGAAGCTTATATTAAATTTTCATTTTTGCAATAGTTCCCCTTTAAGTTAATAGTTGCTGTATGTGTATATATGTAGCTACAATTCTGCGCTTCTCAGCAAGAAGAGAATTCTGTGCAGACAGTGAGGAAAATGGCACCCTTGTTAATTACAGGCACAGTAGCTAACAAACCTCTTTGTATAGAGAGAACAGTTGTGACAGTAACTTATTCTAGGGTAAATCCTTCAGGAGCACATAAAAACACTATATCTGACAAATGTAGCAACAGAGTGCACTTACGTCTCTATATCCAAGAGGAATGGTGCCTGAAATTTCCCCGAAAGGTGTCATACATCCAGCTGGGCAGTACTTGCTGCAAAAATAAAAATCCAATTATCCACAAGCCTTCAATTTTAGGTGAGTAACAACTATAAGGTTTGCAAAACTCTGACTTGCCCACCGAGGGTCTCTAGTTGCAAACTATTAAAATATAAATGCACATATTCTGCACATTTGGGGTGGATATAGTTAACCCAATTTTCCCCAATACAGTGTACTAAATGAAACAGTTAAAGGACAGATGACGGGTTGTCCATCCTGTACTCCTCTAAATGTTGGCTACAACTGACCCCAGGCTGAACTTCCATCAAGAAGTTAAAAACCTAATGCTGGGATTTGGATTCCAATATAACAAACTACCTAAAATAATGCAAAAATAAATAATATTATTAGCAGTGCACGAGCGCTCCCTTCATTTTATACCCTCCCAATAGTGATGTGCAGGTGAGCAAAAACTCAACCCACTGCACCTGACCTAACCTGCAAACTGTAGGCATTGTAGGACCCACACCCTACCCAAATCCACGTCTTCTCCCATTCTGCGCTACTTCTGTGTACTACTCTGGTTCCAAGAAAGGGCATCTTCAGGAGCAGAGGAGGAATGTGCTTCCCCAGTCTGACCTGCACCCAACCCTAATTGTAATGATTAGCCACATTTTTAACCCAAACCTGCCCAACCTGTGGTTAAACCATGGGTGATTGTGGTTTTCGGGTCAATCTGCACATCACCACCTGCCAATCTAAGAGCTCATAGTTCTCACCTGTATTCAGGTTCAGAGAAATGGCTTGCTTTTTCCAAGCATGTTATAAGATCTAGGATAAGAAGAGAAAACAGGGTTATGTGAGACGTTGCAGACGCAGGATAAATGTCTTATATATTTCTGCATCCTTACTTAAAGTGTACACTGCAGTGAATGGGCTGAGGGCTAGCGCCTTAAAGAAACAGTAACACCAAAAAATGAAAGTGTCTTAAGCTAATGAAAATATAATGTAGTGTTGTGCTGCACTCGTACAACTGCTGTGTTTGCTTCAGAAACACTACAATAGTTTATATAAACAATCTGCTGTTTAGTCATGGGCAGCCATTCAATGCTGAAAAAGAAAAGGCACAGGATACAAATCTGATAACAGATAAGCTCTATAGTATTCAATGGGATTCTTCAGAACTTATCTGTTATCTACTGTGTATCCTGTGCTTGAATGGCTGCCCCCATGGCTACACAGCAGCTTGTTTATATAAACTATAGTAGTGTTTCTGAAGCAAACACACCAGTTTTACCAGAGCAGGGCACCAGTACATTACTTTAAAACACTTTCCTTTTTTAGTGTTACTGTTCCTTTAAATATATTAGATCCAAGTAAAGCTTGTCGTGATCAGTGTCCTTTTAAAGGCTTGCTGCTATGTATGCATTCATACCCTCTGGCCTACAGTTGCCCTGAGCAAGGGAGCAGGCTGAGAGATACTATAGAGTAAAGGTGGCCATACATGGTAAAATCCGTTAATTTGGCGATGTCGCCAAACGAGCGGATCTCTCCCCGATGTGCAATATTGGGCTGATCCGATCGTGGGCCCTAGGGCCCAACGATCGGATCACAAAACAGTGGATACGGGGGGGTTGGATCGCAGAACCCCATCTACGAACAGATGCGGCCGCGATCCAACGGGATTTTGTCAGATATGTCGATCGATTAAGCCCGTCGGAGGGCCCCACGCACTTGATAAACTTGCGACTTGGTCTGTGAGCAGCTTTTATCAGCCCGTGTATGGCCACCTTTTAGAACGCAGGAATAGACCCAGGATGGAACTTCAAGCCATGTTTATGCTAAAATGCATGGGTTGTGTATATGATAATAACAGTAGATTCACCATATCAACAGTGACACTTGATAAAAGCAAAATACCGGCATGTGGAAAAGTGCCAGGGAAGGCAACGCTGCTTGACTTGCACTTCTATGGAAATAACTTTGGGTACAGCAGAATGAAATCTAGCAAATCACTTTTTTTTTGCTCTTCCCCTAGAGCTCTTATAAATGTAATCATTCCCCAGAGCATTATGTAATCTCATCTAACAGGGAGAAATAAACATCGCTACATGGAACAGAAATCAGACCTTTTCTTGCCTTGTGAAAAAACACTAGCGAGGGTTGCACAGATAACATTCATATAATAAGAAACATATGGGGGAGCAGAGAATAAATACTATGGAATTTGGAGCTGGGGCTAAGGATAAGATAACAAGGTAAGATTATATTTATTATATATTTATTAGCGGTAGAAGAGGAAGCCCAGGCCTTGCCGGTTCCTGTACCTGTTTTATTAGTGGTAGAATAGGAAGCCAGAAATCCGCGTCCAGAGATGTGTGTCCCACTCATGAACTGCACGGTGACTTTATTTGTCCCGGACTTGATGGGGCTTTCTAGCTGCAAGGCTGAGCCGCAATATTTAGCTGTGGAGAGAAAGCAAACAGGAAAACCATTTAATGCCAACAAACTGGAAACCTTAAATGCCGTTCTGTCATACTCCATTAAAAGGTTCGACACCTTGAATCAATATTGAATAGGAAGCATAATACACACAGCTTAAAGGGATCCTGTCATGGGAAAAAAATGTTTTTGTTCAAAACGCATCAGTTAATAGTGCTGCTCCAGCAGAATTCTGCACGGAAATCCATTTCTCAAAAGAGCAGATTGTTTTTACACTTTATTTTGAAATCAGACATGGGGGTAGACATATTGTCAATTTCCCAGCTGCCCCAAGACATGTGGCCGGCGACCACAATTGGACGCCGACCCCATCCTGACTGCCGGTCCTTGCAATGAAAATTTGCCACTGTACCGGTCCTCGGACCAACAAAAAAAGGTTGGGGACCCCCGATATACACCTATGTTGGGGAAGATGTAATAGTGGCACATCAATAGGAATTATTTGCTAATTAAAATATATATTTACAGAGCATGCGACTCAGTATAACGCGGCTAATGTATACAAAATGACAAGCTGGAGAAGCCATACAGTGTTTCAGTGCTCATTGCGTTACAATATGTGCAATTCCCAAGTTCAGCATGGCATTGCAAGGGCCATATGGAATGACAGTTTGGACACAAGAGAGAGAGACAAAAAAAAAAAAAGAGCCAGTATTTGGGTGCTGACATTGCATCTTCCCACGTACCAAGCAGGGTTTGCCTTACATCATAAATGTTTATGGAGAGCAATATAAAGTAGCTGCAGTCACATACACGGAGGATCACCTGTCACCGAGTGACGGCTTCACCCAGCAGATGGGATTTCTGAGTGACATTAATTGACGTGTTTAAGAACTACAATTTATGGCTGGAACTGCACACTCTTCTGAGATGTCACTCATACAATACAAGCAAGACAAATGTAGCTCTGGGAGGCTTGGAAGCAAATATAAACAAATGTGGTACAGCTATGGGACCTGTTATGGAGAATGCTCTGGACCCGGAGATTTCTGCATAATAGATCTTTCCATAATTTGGATCTTCATACTTTAAGTCTACTAGAAAATCATGTAAACATTAAATAAAAACAATAGGCCGGTTTTGCCTCCAATAAGGATTAATTATATCTTAGTTGGGATCAAGTACAAGCTACTGTTTTATTATTACAGAGAAAAAGGAAATCACTTTTAAAATTTTGGATTATTTGAATAAAATGGAGCCTATGGGAGACAGCCTTTGCGTAATTTGGAGCTTTCCGGATAACAGATCCCATACCTGTAAAACACATAAAGTTATATACAATATGTAAAGCCAAAGCATTAATAAAATATGTTTCATCAAAATTGCGTGTGAAACAAATGTGTGATTATGTGAATGCCTTAAAGGGGTTGTTCACCTTTGAGTTAACTTTTAGTATAATGTAGAGAGTGATATTCTGAGATAATTTGCAATTGGTTTTCATTTTTTATTGTTTGTGGTTTTTGAGTTATTTAGCTTTTTATTCAGCAGCTCTCTAGTTTGCAGTGTCAGCAATTTGGTTTCTAGGGTACAAATTACCCTGGCAACCCTGCATTGATTTGAATAAGAGACTAGAATATGAATAGGGGATGGACTGAATAGAATGATAAGCAATAAAAAGTGGCAGTAACAATACATTTGTAGCCTTACAGAGCATTCATTTTTATCTGAACTCTCAACTGCCCGGTTCTACCAGCACAAAATACTTAAGGAGTTAGGGGTCCGTTTATTAAAGTGCGGTAAAATTATGTTCACAAAATATAGACAAAATTGGTACCGAATGTTTTCACCAGTTTACTAAACTGCGGTAAATATAAATTTGCAAATTTTCTTGCGCAAGAATATGTGTTCACCAGTTATCGCATTCACGGAGAATAACGCTACGTACACATAATTTACGCAAGTATATTCGCAAAATTTTACCGCCACCTATAAGTAAAAGTATTTTTTCGCCAGAAAATTCTCAAGGGGTAGGAAATATCCCATACTTTTTTTTTTTTTTTTAATCCCTTATTCTTTGCTGTAGCCATTGCTGACAGGAGAGAGATCTGTAGCCATTGCTGACAGGAGAGAGATCTGTAGCCATTGCTGACAGGAGAGAGATCTGTAGCCATTGCTGACAGGAGAGAGATCTGTAGCCATTGCTGACAGGAGAGAGATCTGTAGCCATTGCTGACAGGAGAGAGATCTGTAGCCATTGCTGACAGGAGAGAGATCTGTAGCCATTGCTGACAGGAGAGATCTGTAGCCATTGCTGACAGGAGAGAGATCTGTAGCTATTGCTGACAGGAGAGATCTGTAGCCATTGCTGACAGGAGAGAGATCTGTAGCCATTGCTGACAGGATGTTTTGGCGTCCGTTTCTATCCGCAACAGCAGCAGTTTCAGCTTAGAGGCATATTATCGGCATCGGGCAACACAGTCCAAGGATTCCCCAGCCTCAACCCTTTTGGCAGGGGGTTTGGTTTCATTGTGATTGGCTACATTAAACTGTGCATTTATAAGATGCAAATAGAGACTGCTATCATTTCTTGTTGATCTGATTCCATTGGTAGAAGTGTGTGTGAGTGGATGGATGAAGTATGGGTTTATATGATACATGTTTGATTGGTGTCACTCTGTAATGTTGTTGGATGGTATAATCATCAGTCAATAAAGTTTATGAGTTTTGAAGTTGAATTTCTAGCAATAAATGTCACAGTAAAAATTGCCATAATAACCGCCACAAAACAAGACTATTTTATAGCATAAGTATCCGCAAACTTAATTTGTCACCAGAAAATTCGCAACCCACTAAAATTACCGCTAACGTAAGCTGGTTCATTAAAGTAGTTATTGCAAGTGATCACAATGACTTCTGAGAGCATCGCTGTTTAGTAACCTTAGTCGCTGTGAATACTCTTTGCAGCGATAACACGAGCAAGCTTATAGTCAAATTTACCGCGCTTTAGTAAACAAACCCCCTTATTTATTAAAAGCCGAATTTATAAAATAATTTAAATTAAAAAAGGCTCAAACATCATCTCCTATTTTGTCTTGTTTATTCATAAAATAACTCAAATAAATCAGATCTGGTGAAAACTCGATAAAATCGAGACAAAATCTGTATAGTATTATTATTTTTTTAATCGGATTATCGGGCTAAACCATGCGCTAGAGTCCTGCAGCTCGTCGGGTACTCGCGGGTTACCCACAAAAACCTGTGGTAACTTAAAGGTTGTGGGCAGAAGTTCCGGTGCGGGTATAGGGTCAGTGGGTCAAAGGTCGGGCCGCAGGTCTTCTCTATAGAGATTTTTACCAATTTTTTCTGATCACGCCTACTTCCGATGATGTCACTTCCGGTTACTATGATAGCACTTCGTGATTCTTGCTTGGCAGCATGACAGCACTTCCTGATTCTTGATGATCAGCGGGTCCGGGTTGCGGATAAGGTACTTGCACGTCGGGGTTGGGTAGCTGGTCCAGGCGGGTCGCAGGTTGCAAATAAACAGACCCGCGCAGGACTCTACCCTGCGCAAACCATGATAACATCAAATAGTGATAGGAACATTTCCCATTGACTTATACATGACCTCGACATGTTTGAGATGGCGGATTTTCGGATTCGCCCTTTTTGCAGCATTGGGGTATAACAAATCTCAAACGTTTTTTTTTCCATGAAAAATTAGTTTTTGATCCAAAAAAAGCTGGACAAAAAATTTGAGTTTTAGTAAATAAACCCCTTAATGTTGGATGTTGCTCTCAGTGGCCTCAAAGCAGGTGTATATACAAATTAAAATTTTTGGATATCACTGATTTTATACCAAGAGCTTCTTTTTATTGTCAAATTATGTATGTGCATTTTAAATGTATAATCAGGGAATTATTCACTAAAATCAGAATTTATCTCATAAAATTTAATTCTATCCCCAATTTTGCCTTATTTATTAATAAAATAACTAATAAATCGGACTGGGGGAAAAACACGATAAGATCAAGTTAAGATCCGAATAGTATGATTTTTTCAGACTTTTTTCCCCTGAATTGTTCTATTTTTTTGTGTTTTTGCCCTTAAAGCCTGAATTTATCGGATTATCGTGCTAAACCCTGTGCAAACCACAATATATATTCAAATTGGGATAGAGACTTCCTATTCACTTATACATAACCTTGACATTGCGGATTTTCGGATTCAGGCTTTTTGCAGCATCCGGGTAGAATAAGGGCTAGAGCAGACGGGGAGATTCGGGGGCATTTTGTCGCCTGGCGACTTGTAGCCGCGACTTGTAGCCCCCGAACCTCCCCGAATAGCCAGGTCCTGGGGCGCACCGGCGTTACTTGAAAACGCCTGCGCCTATTCACACGCAACGGCGCGATTTGTGGAATCGCTCCAAATTGACTCGCGCAGGCGTTTTCAAGTAACGCCGGTGCGCCCCAGGACCTGGCTATTCGGGGAGGTTCGGGGGCTACAAGTCGCGGCTACAAGTCGCCAGGCGACAAAATGCCCCCGAATCTAACCGTCTGCTCTAGCCCTTAATCTCAAAAATGTAAGTTTTATTTTCCCATGGAAAAATTAGTTTTTGCCCCCAAAAGCCAGACCAAAAACATTTGTGTTTTAGTAAATAACCCCTTTACTGTTGGATGCTGCTCTCATTGGCCTCAAAGCAGGTGTTTATATCTAAATTTTAATTGTATAAAAATCAGGTGTACCATCTAGTAGAGCCTCCTGTAGGCTGCCAGTCCAAATAGGAGCTACCAATCTCGAGCATTATTTGGCATCCCCAGGGACTTTTATCAAGCATGTGTTGCTCCCCACCTGGTTTTACATTTGAATTTGAAAAGTATTGCTTACACAATAGCCACACACAAATTGTACACTTCTTCCCTCTGATAACAAATAAAGTCCTACCAATCTCTGAGCGAGATTCCCGAATGCCATCATAGATCCTCAAATAGCTTGAATGACAAGAATCAGAATTTTCAATATCGAAGTCTCCAAATTTGATCAGGATCCTCTCGCCATGTTTCACATGGATGTCCCACTCGCACACAGTGTTATTGGGATAGGTCTTGGGATAGTTCATGGATGTTAAAGTTCCACTTTCTGGGCCCATAACTGTGTAACCACAACCATCACCTGTGACAGAGAGAACAAGAATATTTATACAATGGGTTAAAGGGGACCTGCCATCTCAAAAAAATATTCAAAATCATATTTTATCACATTAGTCAAGCAAAATGAACATCAATTACAATATATAAATTATTTTAATCTTGTTTTCTTCAGTCTGGGAATTCATAATTCTAGCAAGCAGGCAGGAGCCATTTTGTGGACACTGTTATTAAGACCAGCCTTGTATCATCTCAGAATCTTGTTTGTGCACCAGAATGGGGGACCCAATGTCTATCCACATGTCCTGGCTACACAATTAAATGGTTAAGAGAACTGCGGGAATGTGTGGGGAGCAGTGACATCTAGGAAGTGCTGAATGGAAAGTGAAAGTAATTATCTGCCCCGCCTCCATGCCTAAGGCATAGAGGAGTGGCAGACAATATTTGATTGATAGCTGAGATTTTTAAATGAGCTTTGAATGCATTAATAAACAATTGAAATTGGATTTCATGTTTAATTTGAAAATTACTTTTATTATACAGATTTTTGTGTCTGGGTGACGGGTCCACTTTAAACAACAGATTCAACAAGAAATACATTGGTGTGGAAGTTTGGCAAATGAAGGGCTATCCACACTGAAAAGGCCCATCTTTCATAATAAAAAAAAAAATTTTCTGGCTTGGATAAAGCTTTATCATACCTGCCTAACCAAGTTCTGCGATAGTTAATTGCTTATAAATATGCAAATTGATGCTTCTGCTGATGAAAACATCTCTGGAGTCTTCAACTCAGAATGTAATGGGCTACGGAGAATAAAAGTATAAACAAGTATAAACAAGGAGCGGCAATAACTCATAACAGATGTTTCAGTGACCTGTAATGGGATATTCTTAAAGGACCAGCAAAACAACCAGTTATTTTTATCCTGTACATGTAAAAATGCTATACTTGAAGCAGAAGTTTTACAGAGTTTGCCATCTTTTGTCGCTTGCCTAAATAAACCCCATGCAAACTACTGCATTGAGTGGAGCTATGGATCCACAATGTGCCCCCAGAAACCCTGCAAAAAAGAACTACAGGTATTTTTTTTTTTAATTAAATTTCCATCTCTTTCTAGAAATTATACAGAATTCTCCATAGTGCAGACATTTTGGAGTGGATGTATACAAATTGGCAAAAATGCCCTTTTGGGTGGTGATTTTATTTTTATAGTTTGCTATTAATTAGGACAATCTTTTTTACAAGTAAAAATATAGACTGTGCCTAGAAAGACTTTCTAATAGAAAGCTATTATAAAATAAAAAGAACTCGAGCAGAAGTATATAAATTGTCATAAACTCAAAAATGAATTATAATGAATGAAATGACCCTTAATTATGAAAAAGGCAATTTTTATTAAAATATGCAAATTAGTGGTGAAAAGGGAAATCACTGAACTTTGTCACAAAATCATAAAGTAAAAAAAAAAAAATGTTTCGGCTTTTTCCTTTTAATATGCAAATTAGGGTTTGGTTCAGTATTTTGCCAAATGTTTCATGGAGGATTTGGGGATTCAGCCAAATCCCAAACAGAAGATTCAGTGCATCCCTAGTATGATGTAGAGAGAGATATTCTCAGACAATTGTCTCTCCTGCCCGGTCAGTAGGAGGGACTAAAGCTGGCCATATAGGCAACAATCAGATCGTACGAATCGAGTGTTTGTATGATTTTCGGACCATGAGTGGAGAGTTCCGGCATTTTTCGTCCGGTGGCTTAGAAAATGTGTCTGCTGCCAATAATATCTCTGCGTGTATTGCCGATCGTACGATTTTCAGTGGGAGACTGTCACTAGGTTGTTGGACATAAACTTTCATATGATCCCTGTCAGGGGCAGAACATCGTCTGATCTGTTCTTTTACTACCTTATTTAATCTGAAGGTTAGTGGCAGGTCGGGAGATGGGGGAAGTCCGATCATTCGAACGATCAGATCTTTGCGTCTATAGCCAGCTTTAGCCTCCTTTTCACTATTTAGGGCAAGGCCAGACGGGGAGATTCGGGGGAGAACGGTCGCCTGGCGACTTCTCGCCGCGACGAATCTCCCCCCCGAATCTCTCGGAATAGCTAACTAGCGCTGCTCACCCGCTCTGCGTAAAGTCGCCTGCGCTTGTTCACACGCAGCGGCGCGATTTTAAAAGTCGCTCAAAGTTGCCCGCAGAGCGGGTGAGCAGCGCTAGTTAGCTATTCCAGGAGATTCGTCGCGGCGAGAAGTCGCCAGATCTCCCCCGATCTGGCCTTGCCCTTAAATATACTGTGTGTATTGCACCATTAGGCTTGACAAAGGGCCGGCCTAAAAGTTTGCCATTTTATCAGCTAATGTTCAACAGCATCAGATGTTTTTGTTCATAAACATTCTACCATTTGTCATAATCGGGCACACCAATGCTACGGATTCACTGGAGTGCAGACATAAGCCCTAACATGAAAAGCAGCATGTCCGCTCCTAATCATAGGATGAACAAAATGGTGTAAATACATAAAACCCCTTTTACAATACAACCTATACCAGTTCATTTAAACTAAAGTCGCTGCTTTAGCAACTTCAAAAATCAAAGGATACATTGTCCCTTTTACCGTCAGCCATTATCTTTAATAGTGTAAATATTGGCTCCAAAAAGCAAAAATTGGTGGGTGGAACTGTTCATATATAACTAGATATATATCTTGGGGCCCACTGTAAATCTACTGGAAATGAAACCGCTAATCCTGTGAAATGTTCCTGCCTTCTCCTCAGGGACATATTTGTTCCATACTAACCACATGACATGTAGGGCTGCTGCCTGGCCGGGAAAAATTATGATTGATGCCAATGTTATTGATGAGGGAAAAACACAAAAATAAAAGTGGCAACCATAAGTGAATGGAAAGATAACAAAGGTTCCAAGAATCATTGGGAAATGTCCCAAGTGATCCCAAGCACCAGGCAGAAGTGCTCACCACTGATACACTTGGCAAGCACACCTTCCTGGTGCCTGGTAGAAACTGGTAGAGTCCTGCATCAAGTTGGGTACCAGCGGAATACCTACAAAGTGGTTGGGTTTTGGAACAAAATTTCTGATTGCCTGATTGTGTTGGAATCTGTGGGAAACCCAGCTGGGTACCTGGCTATGTTGGAGGATTTCTTGACCAATTGGAATAGGCTTTGACATGACCACTTCAAGAGATGTCCTTTCTGGTTTCAAGGGTGCTGGGGGGTAAGTGAGCTATTTGCAGGCCAGTTCAGGTAGTGGATCTAGGTAGGGGAGCAAAGTGGGTGGCGGTACAGATCAGGTTGCAGGTCAGTGGGTTCGGGCACAGGTCTGCCCAACTGTACCCTTGCAGGACTCTAGTACCAGGTAGACCAAGGGACCAGGAAGGTAAAATATGGGTTTGTATAAGGACACCCACTTGGTCCCTTTTAGGCAGCTGACAAATAGCCAACATTTTCCCTCTCTGTAATACTAAGTGTGTATCAGAAGGACCACTACAGTGGTGTAGCAATGGGTGCAGCTATTCAAGTTGGAATTGGGCTAGATTGCCTACCTTTATAATAGATGCAATAACCTTTACAAAAGATAAACTGTTTAGAGTACAATGCTTTTAGTTCTTCCACAGAGACCTGATAGTGATGGGAACTGTGCTTTAGGAACACATAAAGGGCTGCCAATTGCATGGAGTTGGAGTCATCCGCTACAAATCCCAACAACAAGCACTGCTATAGGCTGCTGAAATATCTATATTATAGACTATATTTACTGAGTGAGGAGCTGTTTTCCTATTTGCCCCACAGCAAAGTGCAGAATTCTGCCGCACTTGTGCTATGAAAAGAGGTTGTAGTTACCAAGATGAAGACCTGAATACTGAGCAGATCACTAGAAACAGAATGTTGGCTTTGGCCCAAGGCAAGGTTTTCTTCAGGAAATGACAAATGTATATATTTCAGGAGGCACGCTTTTCGTCCTTCGAAAGAGAGGTGATTTGCTTGCTTTCTCTGCTCTTATTCATTGTTTCTCAGGCTGCCTAATTATAGCAGTCGCTGTACGTTCTTGAGGAGTATTCTTGGCGCACGCCTGTCAGGAAGTTTCCCTTTCTTTGCATTTAGTAGATCTAAGCAAGTGTAATACATAACTTCCTCCATAACTCAGCAGAATCAATATGACAGATGCTGAACTGCTATCACTGGGCTGTTAAACAGACAGACGGTGGCAGCATGGACATCCCTCATCCAGACGAAGCAGCGGACGTGACGGTCCCTACTGCAATGAGGCATGTATTTAACACAGCTGAACAAACAAAAGCACAGTACATTGAAAACTGCATTGTAATTCCAGATATGGCCTTATAACACCACCAAGGGTCAATTTTGCTAAATCAAACGAGGCAAATCTTTTGCATATTCAAAGGTGTCCCCGCATGGGCCAACCTAGGATTTATATGAGGAAAATGACCTGTATGGTTGGATTCCCAACGCATGGCTAAATAGTTCGCAGTTCAGAGCAGAAGTAAGGAACTGCAGTTGTCAATTCTGCATCTATCCTAGCACCAGCCAAGTCAAGAGGGGGCATCCCCCCATTCTTATGGCAGCTCCAACACAGCAACTGGAAACTTAAGTAAAATCTCACTTTACAACCCCAATTTCACATGTTTGGAGAGCTATTGCAGCCAATCAGTTGATGAGGAGACAGAGCAAGGTAATTGTAAAAGATAGAGCTGCTGCATCATGAGCAGGTAGTAACACAAGCCTCATCCTCAATACTAGTGTAACAACAAAAAGAAGTGCAGCAAGTGCGCCAAATGCTTAGTTGAAAAGTGCAGAGTTCATCTTGTGATCACACAGGGAACTGAAAGGGACGCAGCGGCAGAAACAAAGAAAACATTCTGTGGTACAATACATTTCCCTTTCATATGCTCGCTGCCTGCTGCCAAACCATGTCAAAATACTCATTCAGCTCTCATTGCCAATTCCGTGCCTTTTTGACCCTGTGAGGGTGTATGCTGACTAAAGCTCTGCTGCTTTCCTCGCAGACGGAATGTTTGCATGCACAGCCGCGCTCTACTGAATCTGCAGCAAAAGCAAAAACAAAAAAAACTTTCTGCAGGACACCAACATTCCATTTTTATGTACTTCTGTTCAGCAAAGAGATTCCGATACTTAATAATTCTAGTTTATTTCTGCAATGGAGTTTATTTATTTTTTTTAACTTGCAGTGGAGCTTTCTACTTCAATGTTAGTTTTTGCTGTAAAACGTATAAAAGTGCATTTTTTATGGGTATAATCAGCTGCTGTTCCATATAAGTTACTTAAGCAGCAGTAGGGATCTGGGAGGTGACAGCAGTTTTGATGTTGTGATTTGAGTAAGGAATAAAAGTGGTGTAAAAACTGCCTGAGATTCACTATGTACACTATAGGCCAAAGGATAAGGGGCTTCCTCCACCGGCCGAAAACGCCAAAGCAAAAAATGGCATATATGATATTAGCATTAAGGGTTTAAAATCCTCAGCCCTATAACCAATGGATGGGAGACAGTATTCAGAACACCCTCATGTTCCTGGCCTAATGTCGACAAGGGACTTAAGGTGGCCATACACGGAGAGATCCGCTCTTTTGGCCATGTTGCCAAAGGAGCGGATTTCTCCCCAATATGCCCACTTTGAGGTGGGCAATATCGGGCTGATACGATCGTGGGCCCTAGGGCCCAACTACTGGATCAGAATGGAGTAGATACGGGTGGTTGGACCACATCAACAAACACGTACGTGGTCCAACAGGATTTTTAGTCCCACCTGATCGACATCTGCGCGACTTTCCAATAAGCTTCCGACTCCGTCTGTCTGCAGATTTTATCGGGCCGTGTATGGCCACCTTTACTCGTGTCTGACTCGCCCTCTATGTAGATGCCAGAGATTATGTCAGATGGGTCCAACTCTCAATAACGCTATTCCCTGCTGGCAGGACAGGTACACCGTAAAAAGTTACTGTGTGCAGCAACTGGTTCCCTGTGAACTGCACCCAAATGAAACTGTCGATATGTGGGCTTCAGATTTCACATATAGATGGCCAACTTAAATATATTGCAATATTTGGACAAACAATCCCTGTTTTGTTTAAAGAGTAAGGCATTTTTTTAAAGGTTGCTTTTTATTAAATTTGCAGATAGCAAAGAGGGAAGGAAGAAAAAGTTAGATGAAGAGAGGGTGGAGTAGTTCGCTGAGAGTACTGTCCTTTATTTATCAGAGGTGACTGGCAATTCGAGCCAAGGAGTTCATCTGTTATCACATTTCTTTGGGCATCCTCTGGCTAGATAAGCGAGTTTGTACAAGAATAATCCATCGGTTTAGTGTCAGTATCAATGGGTCCATCCAGTGCAGGGTAACCACTTTTTTTTCTCTCCATGAAATAGGAGTAGCCTCATTAATTGTCTGGTATACACTCTGGGCACCAGGGAGTCAACAAGGCCCAGTCGCTGGGCTTAGCACTAGGGGGGAGTGCCAGCTAGGCGGCCATGAAATTGATAACTTTCCTCCAACATATAATCACTGGACAGTCCCATAATAAATGTATGAAATTAGCAGCGGGGGCACCGCACCTCAAACAGCTTGGGAAGTCCATTGTACCCATATTATGCAGTTTCTGTGGTGTGAGATATGTTTGGTGGATGATTTTAAAGAAGAATTCAAACATGGCCCCAACCCCAGGTTGACCAAACCAACTTCCTCCCCCCAGGTTAACTAATCCCCCCCCCCGGGGGGGATGCACCATACTCCTTACTTACCCTTCACCACAGATTCTTCCAGTAGAGTCTGTAAACTGACTGGGAGATTGGCAATTTCCGTTTAATTTCGAGCATGCGCCATTGCACAAACTGGCAAACTTTGCGCATGTACAGAAATGCTGATCTCCCAGTCAGCTTACAGAGATCACGGAAGATGGCTGCAAGAATCTGCGGCGAGGGGTAAGTATGGAGTACGGGGCATCTCGTCGGGGGATGTAGTTAGCCTGGGGGGAGTAGGGAGGGGGTACGGGTTTTTCTCCCCACAGGTTGAATTCTCCTTTAAACTGTGTAAGCTATACCCCTTATTCATAAAAACCCTACCCTACATAGTGCCCCCTCACCCCAGCCTAGGTATAAACTCCGGGAATAGCCCGTTAGTCTTTCCTTACCTTTCTTTGCAGATTCGGTGCAGAGGAGCTCACGGGCGCCATCTTCAGCTCTTCGGTCTTCTTCAGGAAGTATGCGCCATATTGACACATGAAGAGCAGTCTTCCAGTTTTTGACAACTGCACATGCACCAAAAATTACAGAAACTGACGAATGGAAGGAAGAAGACCAAAGAGCTGATAGATTGCACCCGTGAGCTCCTCTGTGCAGAACCTGCCAAGAGAGTTAAGTACTAGGCTGGGGGGGCTATGTAGGGTAGAGTCCTGCGCGGGTCCATTTTTTGGGACCCGAACCCGACCTGTACCCGCATTCTTACCCGCTTGGACCCGCGACCCGAACCCGCTGACCATCAAGAATGAGGAAGTGCTGTCATCATAAACAGGAAGTGACATCATCGGAAGTAGCCGGGATCAGGAAAAAAAAGGAGTAAAACAGGAAGTGTTGTCATTGTAAACCGGATGTGACATCATCAGTAGTAGAAATGCTCAGAAAAAGGAGTAAAGATCCCTATAGCGAGGATCCGCGACCCGACCCTCAACCCGCCAACCTGCAGAACCACCAGCCCGCTTCTATACCCGCAACCAGAAATTCTACGAGCAACACGCAGGGTACCGCGGGATTTTGCGGGTAACCCGCGGGTACCCGACCCGCTGCAGGACTCTAATGTAGGGTAGGGGTTTTTATGAATAAGGGGTTTAGTTCTCCTTTAATTAAAAAAAAAAAAAAAGACTTGTATTCCTAAATCAACAAATCTTGTATTCGTCAGTTAGAACCTGCCTAATCTACAGGTTAAACCTTCAGTTATTGGGTCTGCGCATTACTACCTACTAAATACTGCTGAATGTTTTCAGACACAAAAGCAAACTATGATGTGGTCTATTTCCAACCACAATGATGTGGTCTATTTATGCGGATGTCACACGGTATATTTCCAACTCGTAAATTTAAGCCTGCTTGAAGCACCCATAAATGCCATTGCCACCTCCATTTCTCCTGAAAAAAGGGGTTTTATGCCGACTATAGTCAGTATCATTAATAGTGATGCACCGAATCCAGGATTCGGTTCGGGATTCGGCCTTTTTCAGCAGGATTCGGCCAAACAAAACAAAACAAGGAAGTAAAAATGTTTTCCCCTTCCCATGCCTAATTTGCATATGCAAATTAGGATTCAGATTGGTATTCAGCCGAATCTTTTGAAAAGGATTCGGGGCTTCGGCCGAATCCAAAATAGTGGATTCGGTGCATCCCTAATCATTAATGTCACGTGGGAAGGTGGAAGTGATAGTTTTGGGGCTTCTCTCTTGGCTGATAATTCAGCCTGTCTGCCACAGCCCATATGGCATCTTAGACATGCACATCTGGTGACATTTTTCAAAAGTACCCCAGATATAAGTTGTACAGAGCAGACAGCAAGGGTAGAGATGTGCAATCTACTGAGCTCTAGAGTATCCAGCAGGATCCCTTAGCAGGAGCTGTACCCTATACATCTGATGGACAGATAAAGCTGCCGATATCGGTCGTTTAGACCAATTCGATAGCTTATCTGCGCATGTATAGGGGCTTCGGACGGGTCTTTCCGATCGATATCTGGCCACGATAGAAGGTTTGATTCCAACACCACCGACCCCGTCGGAAGCCCATTGCCCTAGTCATAATTGGCCATAGGGCCGATGTTCAGATTACCCCGATGTAGCCCTGCGATGTCTCTAAACGAGCAGATTTTTGCGTCTATGGCCAGCTTAACTGTTGGAGACCACAAATCAGCTAAACAGCCGGTGACGAGCGGCCCTGTGGTGCAAAGGGGCGGCCCTGTGGTGCAAAGGGGCGGGCCCGTGACTGCCCAAAATGCCCAGGAAGCAGGGAACAGGCTTGCCCGGTTTTCAGTCTTCTGAAAACCGGGCAGGTATTTTTAAACCGGACAGCAGGTGTAAAAACCTGACTGTTCCAAACTGGACAGATGCAAACCCTAATGTCGGCTGACTGAGCTGCGATAAGCTTCCCCCACAGACTGAATTATCAGTGAAGAAAGAAAAACCCTTTAATGGTTATTAGACAGTTTCTTACATTGGGAATTTAAATGAGAATAGGGCATTGAATAAAGGCAGTAAAACATGCAACTTTTTGATATCCGCTTTTCACTAAGAAGTTTTATTGCATACACAACCCCCCCCCTTACATTTACCACAGAGAGAACATAAACGATACCAAAAGCTCCTCCCCCCTAGTGTGTACACAAAAGAGCATTGATGCCACGCACTAATAGGGAAACCTGACTATAAGGCCAGTCAAGGAAAGTGTGGCAGTCTGTGGCAGCCTTAAACTCAAGACCACCAGGCTGGACTGGAAATCTGTACATTCTGGCAAATATCCTATGTATGTCTATGTATTCTTGAAATGTCAAATATTGTTTTAAATCTCAGTCCAGGCCTCTGTTGGGAAATGTTAGTGGGGGCAAAAACTGGAAAATAGAATGATTAAAAAAGAAAAACTGCTGGCTGAAAAAGTGTAGGTGGCAACCCTAGCTGCTGTGCATACTGCTTTAACCTCTGGAATTGCGCTACTTGCCACTTACTAAAATGGCTGTACCAGGCAGGTTCCTCTATTGCCTACCCCAGGTTCCAGCCGTGACTTGAGCAAAGCCAGTCCATAGAACAGCACTGAGAAATATGTTGGCGCTATATAAATACATGTTAATAATAATAGCTTCAACTAAACGGCAATTCACACAAATGGAAAAGGACAAGTGAAAAGACAAACGGCCCAGAGCATGGAAACACAGTGCATTAAAATGGCCCCTGCTGCAAAGATTTTAAAGGCAAATAACACCTGCTTCCCAAATGGACACTGAAAAGACACATTATGGCCCGGAATCCTGTGCCCACAGCTGTTAACATCATGGTGCAATAAAACATGTGCCACAGACTGTCGCGCTGCACAAGTCATGTATTGAAGGCCCTTCCAAATGAATGGTCTGTGCAAAGGAGGGAGAAAACAAAACACACCTATGCCACGAGACCCCTTATCCTCCTCATCCCTGCAAAAATTAAATAGCAGCAGCAGTTTTTTTATGGAAAGAAATGGTAACTTGCACATACGTTTAATGGACATCCACTGTTGTCCCCCATTAAAGGGGTGGTTCACCTTCAAGTTAACTTTTAGTATATTGTAGATGGGCCAATTATAAGAACGTTTTCAATTGGTCTTCATTATTTATTTTTCATAGTTTTTTAATGATTTTCAATTTTCTTCTGTTTCTTTGCAGCTTTCAAATGGGGGTCACTGACACCATCTGAAAACAAATGCTCTGTAATGCTACAAATGTATTGTTATTGATACTTTTTATTACTTATCATTCTATTCAGTCCATCTCCTATTCATAGTCCAGTCTCATTCAAATCAATGCAGGGTTGCTAGGGTAATTTGTACCCTAGAAACCAAATTGCTGACACTGCAAACTAGAGAGCTGCTGAATAAAAAGCTAAATAACTCAAAAACCACAAATAATAAAAAATGAAAACCAAATGCAAATTGTCTCAGAATATCACTCTCTACATTATACTAAAAGTTAACTCAAAG
The DNA here is from genome assembly GCA_024363595.1 of Xenopus borealis. Classification (NCBI taxonomy): domain Eukaryota; kingdom Metazoa; phylum Chordata; class Amphibia; order Anura; family Pipidae; genus Xenopus; species Xenopus borealis. Next base: position 22,792,722 of record CM044433.1, on the reverse strand, counting down.
GTGAACAACCCCTTTAAGGGATGGAAGCGGGACAAAACTGTGTGTTTATTGCAAGGTAACATTTTGGGGCCACGCCCCTTCGTCAGACATGCAAACCACAGTGAGGGTAAATTCACCTTAATGAATAATAATTAGCACACAACTCAGCAATGAATAATAATTAGCATACAATTCAGCAACAGTAAAACTGCCAAAAAAAACTGTGCATGCGCCTGACGGTCACAAGCTCGTGACCTTCGGTATCATGTGCAGTAGATGAGAAACTGGCGAATGCCTCCTACTGCGCATGCGCCAGAAGACGCTGCTCACTACAGGAAGAAGACCGCACGTGAGAAGATGGCAGCCGAGAACCCCGCTGGAGAGAACCTAGAAGAAGGAGCGGTAAGTAATAAGTTAGGGGAGGGGAGGCATTTGGGGCTGACTTCTCCTTTAAGGCGGAGTGTTTTGCACGTATATATGTATAGAATTACTCAGGGTTCACAAGTTTAGTGTCTCAGAGAAACAGTCTTTGCTGAATTCACAAGCAAGCGTCCCAGCGGAAACTCTCTACTGTCATAACTGTTTACACGGTCAGCAGCTTTCCCGTGCCAAATATACACTCATCCATGTAATTCCCAAAAGTGACGTAACAACACAGGCCAGATCTTATGTTTTCTATAGCCGTCAGGCAACATCTCCTGATTTGTGATTCTGGGGCCTGTTCAGATACAATTTCACTATTGGGATAGTGGGAATTTAACAGCAGGTGGAAAGACCCAAAATTTAAAGGGGGTTGTTCACCTCTGAATGAACTTTTTAGTATCATGTAGAGAGTTATATTCGGGCTTTCATTTTTTATTTGTGGGTTTTTGAGTTAGCTTTTTTATTCAGCAGCTGTTCAGTTTGCAGTTTTGGCAATCTGGATGCTAGGGTCCAAATTCCGCTAGTAACCATGCATGGATTTGAAGAGACTGGAATACGAATAGGAGAGGCCTGAATAGAAAGATGAGTAATAAAACACAGCAATAAGAATAAATGTGTAGCCTTACAGAGCATTTGTTTTTAAATGTGGTCAGTGACCCCCATTTGTAAAATGTTAAAGGGATACGGTCATTGGAAAACTTTTTTTTTCAAAACACATCAGTTAATAGTGCTGCTCCAGCAGAATTCTACAATGAAATTTATTTCTCAAAAGAGCAAATAGTTTTTTTTATATTTAATTTTGAAATCTGACATGGGGCTAGCCATGTCAATTTCCCAGCTGCCCCAGTCATGTGACTTGGGGCAGAAAGCTCAGAATTATGGAAAGGCTGTCTCCCATAGTCTGAATTATAATGAAATAATCCCAAAATTTTTTTAATGATTTCTTTTTTGTCTGTAATAATAATAAACTGTAACTTATACTTGATCCAAACTAAGATACTAATCTGTATTGGAAGCAAAGCCAGCCTATTGGGTTTACTTAATGTTTACATGATTATCTAGTAGACTTAAGGTATGAAGATCCAAATTACAAAAGATCCATTATTCGGAAAATTAAAGGTCTGGAGCATTCTCGATAGCAAGTTCCATACCAATACTACACAAGGAACAGGTACTGGCGTGGAAAATAAATATCCGTGGGGGCCACTTATCGCTGAATGACAAATGTAGGAATTACAAGCAGCATCACTACTATTGAAAATCGGTTCACTGAGCTCATACTGGGAAACAGAAGTTCAATTCCCAAGGCAGCAGTTTGTGACAACAGACCAAACAACACTGTAAACACAGTAGGGTAGAGATTGCCTTTAAAAGTTAGCAACACTGTAGTAGTTTCAGAAAAAGAGGGGGTTAAATATCTGCAGCCTCTATGTAGCAATGTAGAGCCTGACAGCATATTAACATTCCTCCAGATGACGGTATAAATGGGGTTCTGTTAATTTAAAGTGGAACTATCGTGAAAATGAAATATAAGCTTTGTCATAGTGAAATACAATCAATTAAATATTCTGCATAGTTTCAGAAATATCCACGTTTATGTTCACTATCCCTCTCTCAGAATCATTTAAACATTAAATAAAGCCAATAGGCTGGTTTTGCTTCCAATAAGGATGAATTATATCTTA
>CM044433.1:22736327-22790482 GCA_024363595.1 Xenopus borealis | reverse complement strand
AAAAAAAAAAAAAAAAATAGGGGGGTTTCTGTCCTAGCAGATGTATTAGAGCTCACTCAAATAACGGATTCCAGTACAAACAAAATGTAATAAAATACATACTTATAATACATATATATTAAAATACATACTTTTGCACAAATCCTGCATGTAGAGACATAGGGGCATATTTACTAAAATTCACCCAAAATCCTACGAATCTATTCGAAATTCGATAAGCATTCGAATATTTTTAGGCTATTATTTTGCTCGATATTTGAGTTCTCAATGAATTTGTACAATCGGACACCGATTGTTCGATTTCACAAAAAAAAAAAAAAAAAAAAAAAAAAATCATACTTTTTCCTTCGAGCCTCCGAAAAATTAGTACGATTCGAATGATCGAAGCATTCGATCGTATGAATGGTATTCGAGCAGGATTTAGCAAAAGAAGCCTAAGGGGGGGGGGGTTTCCCATAGTATTTGGTAAATTCAATCTGGCGTAATAGGCATTCGAAGGAATTTAAAATTTTAATTCCTTCGATCATCGAATGATCGAATATCTGATCATTCCGATCTATTTGATAATTCGGTATTCTATGATCGAAGAGGCCAAATTTTGGATATTCGAATATACGAAAAAATCGTACGATCGTAATTCGATCATAATTGATCGAACTTCAATCCATTCACGTGAATTTTGTAGGGATGAACCGAATCCACTATTTTGGATTCGGCCGAACCCCCGAATACTTCCTGAAGTATTCGGCCGAATACCGAACTGAATCCTAATTTGCATATGCAAATTATGGGTGGGAAGGGGAAAACATTTTTACTTCCTTGTTTTGTGCCAAAAAAAATCACGTGATTTCCCTCCCTGGCCCTAATTTGCATATGCAAATTAGGATTCGGTTCGGCCAGGCAGAAGGATTCGTCCGAATTCTGCTGAAAAAGTCTGAATCCTGGCCGAATCCCGAACCGAATCCTGGATTTGGTGCATACCTAGAATTTTGTAAATTTGCCCCATGATGTCTGGTGATTTTAGTAGAGTGAGCTCTAATACATCTTCTTGGCAAAAGGAGACCCTATTAGATATATTGTATTATTCATCTGACACCCATTGCTGCATGAAGACAGAATGAAGAAAAACAGATATTGATTGAGGGATAGTGAATATAAACTTCATTATTTTAGAAATGGCATAGAATATTTAATTGACTATATTTAGAAAGTTTCTTATTTCAGTATGATGAAGCTTATATTAAATTTTCATTTTCGCAATAGTTCCCCTTTAACTGCAGCTAAAAGGCCACAAATTGGACCAGTGTGCACTTATTTGGGCTGCAAGCAGGTAGCCACTGTGAAAAGATGCCAGGCTACGGTAAATATTAAACATATCATTCCTAGCACTGAGCTGTTGCGATCTGGGAGCATTATTGTGGCTATTACATGAAAAGGTAAACCGCAGCAGAACCCTCTGCATGCTGCTCTGATGGAGCAATATGATAGGCCAATTGCCAAGCTTTTAGGGTAAGGGCAGACGAGCAGATTCAGGAAGCAGAAGGCAGTGTTCGGAGAGAGGAGATTACTCGCCTGGCGACTAAATCTCCCCGGGGGTGCTTGTCTGCCCTACCCTTAAACTACAATTCCCAGTACACCCCTCTGTACGGTTCTTCAGAGCATGTTTAGACCATTATAAAGTCAAGTACAGTGTCTAGGTGTGTGTACAAAACTTACAAACAAACACTGACTAGGAGGCAAAGAAGGCCTTGCTCAGAAGAGCTTACAATCGTGCCAATATACTTCTAGTATTTATGGTTTCCAGAGCTGAATATATGCCAGAGATCGGCTGGACCACGAGTCCCAACACCACAGTAGTCCAAGCTGCTTGGGTCAGGCTTCCCCTTGGAAAAGGGGTAAAAAGAAAAAATAACATGTTCTTGTGCAGTTACAAGTACAGAGCAATCACGTTTCACAATGTGAATTTAGCATTGCCCAGGCAGTAACAGAGGCAGAGTTGTCCTTAGTGATGGCAGAACCCAGGGAAGAACAGACTCCAAGCTGCCCAGTTATTTATACACTATAATAAGCAGAGGTTCCTCAGCTGGGGGTGCAGTGCTGTAGATGGGCCATTTCTCTCATAAATACAACACACAGTCCTGCTGGAAGGTCAGGGTTGCCAGATCGGGCTAGTTTTAAAAATAAGTAACTTTCAAGTGAGTATCGCACTCCAAGGCCAACTCTTTCAGTAAAAGTTTTTTTTACAAAAGGAGTGCTGGTCTGGAGACTATCGGTATATATTTATGTCCATATATATATATGTGTGTGTAAATAAATATAGAAATCTGACTCAACTTACAGGGAAATTGTAAAAATGTCCTCTTTAACGTAGAAAAATGAATGGAAAATTCCAGACACTTAATTGATTTGATAACATTATTGTTTTACTTTATACACGAATGCCATGGCTTTTGGATAAATTCTGGCTAGTTTTTTTGATAGCCTTTGGCTGCTTTTGAAGTATAAACCTGGCAACCCTGAATTGAAGGTTATTTAAGGGGATGTTTGGGGCTGAACACTGGTTATTCTACATATTGGATGTATGGCTTAATACTCATCAAGGGGCATGTTTACTTGTTTACTAAGATTGGAGATAAATATTTGGAGAGATTTCTGGAGATGTTGCCCATAGCAACCAATCAGCAATTAGATTTAAACAGCCACCTATAAGTTAGCAATGGTCTGATTGGTTGCTATGGGCAACATCTCCAGAAATTTCTCCAGATATTTATCTCCAATCATAGTAAACATGCGTGTATATATAACATTATATACCACAAGGGCTTAAAGGAGACTTCAACCTGTAACTAAAAAAAAAAAACCCTATCCCCCTACCCTATGTAGACCCTCCTCCCCCAGCCTAACTGCCCCTAACTCTTTACTTACCCCTCGGTGCAGATTCAGGGATTGTAGTTCACAGCTGCCATCCTCCGGGTCTTATTTCAGCAATTTCTGTCCATTTGGGCAGATGCGCAGTTGTAGCGCACATGTAGACTGCGCATGCGCCAATCTCAGTTTACAAAAGACCCGGGAGATGGCGGCCGTGAACTGCTATCCCTGAATCTGCACTGAGGGGTACGTAAAAAGTTAGGGGCATTTTCCCGGGGGAGTAGAAGGGAGGGGGGATCTATGTAGGCAAGGAGTTTATTTAGTTATGGGTTGAATATTCCTTTAAGCTGTCATATGTACTGGGAGTTATACAAAGCAAATACTAGCGGCACTGCTGGGCTGGTACCCCTGAGTTAAACTGGTCTTCCCATGTCTTATCTGTTTATAGCACAAGGCAATTCTATGTAACAAAGGTTCTATAATGTTGCTAGACCTGGCATTTAGCATTCTACACCCCCAAATCCATGTCACAGTTTGCTGGAGTTTTCCAGTACAGCCTTTGTTTATGTGCCACTCGGCTCACAATAAGGCTATAATACATGGAATATATAACTTGTAGGAATATCTAGGGAAACAAATACGTTTTCATCCCAATAGTCACGCTTTACGTCTTTGGGCTGAGCTGGCACAAGCAATGCAGCAGCAGGCACCCCGGGGGGCAGTTAACAGTCTGGGCACCAGTGATCCATGTGCTGAGTCCACCAGCCAACGGGCTTACCTTTCTGCGCCCCCGAGCCCCTCAGCAGCAGGGAGAAAACGCAACCGGACAGAAGCCAAGCGAGCCGCCCGCTCACCATCCCCCCGGTCTCCATCCCAGCCGCCAGTCCCAATGCATTATCCTGTGGGGGGTCTCCGGGCCGCACTATTCCGCAACATGGTGGGGGTGGGATTAACAAGAAGTGCAGGAATAATCCAACTCCAGCGGGATAAGGACACACCGCTCTCAGCTCTTTGCGCGCAGCACCGCGCTGCCCATCGGATCGTTTAGTACAGATGCATCGAACAACGCAAGACTTCCGGCGCCGGGATGCGGATCCCTGCGCGGCTCCAGTTAACTCCTAGAGGGCCGGGCGGAAGGCTCAGAACTGAGGGCGAAAACTTGTTTCTACAGCGTTCCGCCCGGCGCCCGCTTAGTTAAAAGGGAGGGACGGAAAAGAGAGAGAAGGGGCGGGGGGAAGCTGGAAACGCCGCCCACCGTGTGAGGAGGAGGCTGCGCCTGGAACCCCCTCCCGGACTTGGAGAAAGTGAGAGGCTGCGAGTAGTAGGAATACCTTCAGCTCCGTTCTCTCAACTTGCCTGCCCGCGTCATACTGTACAACTATAATTCCCAGCAGCACCCGCGGCCCATTCCCCCCACCCAAGCCACCCCGGGGCTGATTGGCTGTCTTTTCCTTGTGACCTTGGATAAGGAACTTTATAATCCAGTTGTTGTGACCATTACATTGGGGGAAAGTGAGTTTCATGGGTAATGATCAAGCCACGGACAGTTTTAGGGTAGATTGGGGGGGCCTGTAGCATCAGAGAGGCCCAGTAATTGCTAGAGATGTCTGACCTGCAGCCCCCCAGCACATATTACTCGAGTGATTTCTGTTGTGCCCCCCTGACTAAATAATTTCCAGTTCGGGTTGCCAACTTTTCCTGAAAAAAAAAATACCGGCCTTCCTATATATTTATCTTTTTTTCTTATTAATAACATTGGTATCAAACCTCAAAAATACCGGCCAGGTGGCAACCCTATTTCCAGTAGAACTAACTGATGCTAAATGTTTTAAAGTAATGAAAATATCATGTAGTGCTGCCCTGCACTGGTAAAACTGATGAGCTTGCTTCAGAAACACTACTATAGTTCATATAAACAAGCTGCTGAGGAGCAATGGTGGAAATTGAAAAAAGGTTATATGGCAAAGGATAAATAGTGGAAAACAGATAATACTGTTATGTTCTACAGAGCTTATCTGCTGTGTAAGACCTTTTTCAAACTATTATGGTGGTCCCTCATTCGATATGTATGGGGGTCTCAAACAGAGTAGTGGCCCAGTGAAGTCACAAATCTTCTACATTAGCTTGTGAAATAGACTCTGGAGAACAGCATCCAATTCAGTGTGTCTTTATTTATTTGCACGACTAGGGTTGCCACCTTTTGTAGAAAAAAATACCGGCCTTCCTATATATTTAAGTTCTTTCCCTATTAATAACATTGGGATCAACCATCAAAAATACCAGGTGGCAACCCTATGCACGACATGTTTCGGACATACAAGTCCTGAACAAGCACCTGATGAAGGACTTGTATGTCCGAAACATGTGCAAATAAATAGACACACTGAATTGGATGCGGTTCTCCAGAGTTTATTTTACAAGCTTATCTGCTGTGTAACTTAAGCCATTTCTCCTTTGAATGGCTGCCCCCATTGCTACACAGCAGCTCATTTATATAAACAATAGTAGTGTTTCTGAAGCAAACATAGCAGTTGTACCAGTGAAGGGCAAAGCTACATTATATTTATATTACTTTAAAACAATTAAATTTTTTGATGTTAATTTCATTTAATGACCATTCTTGCACCCAGGTCTGGACTGAGATTCATACTAGGCCTTGGCATTTCAGGTACAGAGGCAGGTCAGACTGGGAGGGCACATAGAGTTGACACATTTTGTGGAAATAAAATACCGGCCTTCCTATAGTTTTATCTTTTTTCCCCCCCTATTAATGACATTGAGATCATAGAAAAGTGTAGACTAGGGAGCACTGGCCATCAATTTGAGAGATCCTGGATGGTGTGCAGGGTCTGAATTATAAATCATAGAAGGAAAAAAAGAAAAGGAACTGACCCTTAAAACGTTGCACCTCCCCATCCCACAATCCGACTACACAATGAACCATTTTAAAACATAACTTTTACAAATGTTTTCATTTCAATCCAGGAAAAAAACATTAAAATGAGGGAAGGAAGAAGGAGATGGAAAGACTATGGGGCAAACTCAATAAGTGGCAAAAAAGCGCTAGCGTTGCCTTAGCTAACGTTCGCCGCACTTCGCCAAGCGAATTTTCGTCATCGCTACGGTAGTGTAGTTGCTCTAGTGTTACTTTGCCAGGCAAAGCGCATTTATGCTAGCGATGCCTAATTTCCATACGGCAAATTTCAAAGTATAATAGAAGTATATGTTACAGCCACTACATTCCACTATACAAGCCCAGGAAACCTTTAATAAATAAAATATAGTTGAGTTGCCATATGTTAGGAAATGTAGGGGGGAAGGAGGGTAACCCCCCCAAAAAATGTAGCTATTTATCAGACTATCACCCTACAAAAGGTAAAAGACGCCAGCGTTTTTTTGGGACATAAAAAATTTCAATTTTTTTTTCAAGATCCTATCTATTGTATTGAACTTGGCCAGGTCTGACCTGGTGAAGTAACGTCTAGCGTAAGTGGTAAAATTCAGTAAAATGGTCATCTTTGTGAATTAGCGTAATTACGATCCTTCATCAGTGCGCAACTTCGCCTGGTGTTAGGGTGTGAAGTTGCGCTAGTTTATCTACTTCGCTAGCAAAAATTCGCCAGAGTCGGTGTTAGTAAATCTGCGAAGTTACGAAATGACGTGACGCTGGCGAATTTTCGCTAGCGTTAGCCACTTTGCCCTTTAGTGAATTTGCCCCTAAGGGTATTGGGTAAGTAAAATCGTGCCTGTGAGCATTAGAATGGGTCACAGACCCTCCTAAACGGTTTGGAGCTGGCTGCTAGAGATGAGTCACCACAAGGTACCCCTTCAATGTGCCATTCACCAACCACCCCTTCACCCACAATGTAGCCCTCCAGGATGCGTGGGAATGGATAGGTTGTTAGAGCGCCATATAGTTATGAATAAATATTGAGCCTGTCTGGCTGGATTGCTTTTATCATGAAATGAGCAAAAAATAGAATACCTCACAACTGTCCCTTTTTCAGAGGGATAGTCCCTCTTTTGACAGCTCAACCTTCAGTCCCTCATTTGTACTGGAAAGTCCCTCTTTTCTCTGCACTGAACAGCCAGAAAAATAAACAAACTTTCTAACTTAATTGGCCTTTGGCAGAGAGCCCAGAACAGCTAACAGGTGCAAATAAGATACTTTGTAACAATTTTGAGATAAAAAAATAAGTAACAGTTTAGGTAAGGAGAAATATTTTCAAACTTCCATAACCTGCCAAATTTTGTAAAATGAACATGGTAATTAGGGGGTGTGGCAACAAAAAGGGGCCCGGTCACAAAATGTTGCGACAATTGTTTTTGTCCCTCTTTTTACTTCCAAAACGTTGGGAGGTATGAAATAGTAGTATGACTGTGGACGAGCTCTGCCCAATCTCGCTCTGTCGATCACCAACCCCTTCACCCACAGAGCACCCCTCCCAATTCGGTAGAACCAATAGCAGGTTTCCGTTGGCGGGGGGCCTACTGTTTTTTCCCCCGGTGTCCCGCAGTTGCAGTCTGACCCTACACAAAAGCCAAAATAGCCCCCACCCAGGTCTGGAATGGGAGTCAAAATAGGCCCTGACATTCAAGTACACAGAGGCCCAAGCAGCCCCCTAGTCAATGGAAACTTACAGCAGCCCCTCTGGCATTTGTGATAACCCACAGATTGCCAGTCCAGGCCTGTCCCCACCAGTCCAATAAATAGTGACTCTGGCATCTTACAGCAGCCCATTTGCCAGATTCCACAAATTGCCAGTATGGGACTGTTCTTCCCCCAGATTCCAACAATGGTTCCAACAAACCATCAGCCATCCCGTAATGAGACTACAGCTTCCAATAGCCCCTGACTGCTCTTAATACTGAGAGTTGTAGTTCAGTCGCTGGACTGCTGCACGTATGATATTCCTGGGTGTAAAATATTTAGCTGTGCGTTCCAGTGCACGGCTGTTTAATTCCCCAGATATCCCTCTGGGCTGGAGGTTTATGACTGTCATTAAAGGTACAGTAAAGTGTGAAAACAAATGCTTCCCTGGGAGATTGGAACTTGTAGCAATTACAGACATGAGTGTACAGCAGCAGTGTGATTATTTGGTCAATGGGGCAATAGCCATATCTGCACACATGGGATTGTCAGTTCCAACTACCTACCATGCACTCACTAATCAGACTATGAAACATGTTTCTATGGGCTTTGTTACAGGCCTTTTCAATGTTTTATTTTTACATCAAAGGGTAACTGTACACCCAAAAATATATTTTTGTTGCATAATCAAAGAAATTGTAATTTTAAACAGGTAGTTAAATATAGACCCTGTCATTTCAAGTACACAAAAACCCAAACCACCCCCACAGGCCCGATAAATAGTGTCTATATAGGGCATCATATAGCAATGCCTTGGGGATTTGACAGAATCTACAGATTGCCAATCTGGGCCCTGATTCTAAGTAACTTTCCAATATATGTTAACATTTTCTCCTTACAATGGTTTCAAAGGTACATTTGAGTCAGTATCTGCCCGGTTGTTTCTATTCCCTGCACTGCTGGTACTGACTACTGAAGGCTGCCCCAATAGACCTAGAGCAGAACTGATTTCTGCTTTATGGTTTTGGAGTTTTAATAATATAAGTTTCTGTCGCTCATAGGCAGACTGAGAGCCATGCCGAATGTGATAAACCCCGTCAATAACAATTTAGGAAAAATAAGCCTCCTATTGTTTCAAAGCTATCATTTTTGGTATTTATTAGAGCAGTGCCAACAATCATTTTACAGCACTAGTTCCCGCCCACATCAGGGTCCTGCCGAAAGCTGGCCATACCAATTATATGTAAATCGTGATATTTTACCGCACACCTCCTTCCACTGCTCTGCCAAAGTGGTGCTGGTCCTCCGTCAACCCGGCCGGGTCCCTCAGCAAGTATATGTATTGAAGAACGGTCCGCACACACCCAAGTTGCAGTCGGGGACTTTACCCCTTTTATTATTGCCACCAACTTTCAACGTTTCGGGGGGAATGCAGCCTCCCTTCTTCAGGACCCTGAAGGGAGGCTGCGTTCCCCCCGAAACGTTGAAAGTTGGTGGCAATAATAAAAGGGGTAAAGTCCCCGACTGCAACTTGGGTGTGTGCGGACCGTTCTTCAATACATATACATACCAATTATATCACACAAACCAATTTCCAGTGCAACAATGTCCAAAAATTGCGTCCAATGATTTTTTTGGTGTCTGTACGGTGAATATCCTGTAAATTGTGCCCTTATAAAAGGTGCTTATTGACGTCATTGGTTATAATTGGAGCTAAGTGATGTCATTTCTGTCACATGACCCACTGAAACTTTATTATTTATTATAATAAATAAAGTACCGCCCTTGCAAAATATGAGGATATTAGTCACGTCGGAGTTCCTGACCTCTATAAAAACATGGTCATGGCTTTGGAACTCCTTGGTAACTTATAATATCCTTAAATTTTACAAGAGGGGTACTTTAGTAACAAGTGTTATAGGAATAAATGTCCCTGCTCATTAGACCAGATAATCTCAAAGGGTAAAACACAGACTCCCAGAAATGTTCAATGGTGGATGTTTTTGGGAAATTCTGGAGTAGATTCCCATCCCTGTGAACTCAGGGGGTCCTTTTTGAGAGTTTTCACCCAATACATCACTTGAAACTACACATTCCAGGAAGAACTCAAGTTGTCACCGGAATTTGGTGGTGCAAGAAGGACCATGATATTGACCAGTCTAGATTTAGAAGAGTTACTGTTCTGAACATTGTTTCTTGATGGGTAAAGGAAGGGTACCCTGTTATGTTTCATTTAACCCCAAAACAATTCTGGCCAATGCCAACAAAACTGTATGTTCCTCTTTGTCAGACACATTCAAAAAATCTTCAAGAAATATTCATTATTCATTCAAGATGTATGGGGACAATGAACAAACTTAAAGTACACAGGTCCACAATTTGGCCAAAATATACTAGCATTGGGCCAATGATCACACACGGAGATGGGACATGTATGTTGGAATTCTTCCCTGGCTGGCTGCCATTAATCCAGCTGCCAAGTTTATTGCTTACCAAACTGACCAATGGCCTAAACCCTGCCTTCAGTTCCTTGCATACCAACTACAGAGCATTACAGTAGACATGGTAACAAAAGCTCAAGATGTTGTTTTACTTGCCCCCCACACATTCCAAACTGTTTGTTTTCTTTTTCTTGTAAATTTTCAGAGTAGGATGTAGACGTGATCTATCATCAACCGCACACACAGATACGTCTGGTGAGTCTGTACGCCAAGAAATGATACGCTTAACCACCATGCCACAAGTCTGGACAGTTTGCTTTTGAGTCAACACCCAAAAAAATGAGCACTGCATGACGGTCTGACTGCATTTGCCAAGATGTGTTTCCCTCTCGGGCCAAAGATATGGTATTTGCAGTTCATTAAAATCACAGAGCCCCAGGCTGGATTCTTCCTTGTGTATGCAACCAGCTGGAACCTAGAAAGAATGCACAGTTACTGGATTTTCTCTGGGAATGCTCTTTGCATTTCATGCCTGTGTGTTATGTTTTAAGGCTACATATTGGGAAAATCAATCAAAGGGTTAATTGTTAAAGGTAAATGTCCTACGCGGGTCCATTTTTTGGAACCCCTACCCGCAACTTGCAATCCACGCTTGGACCCGCTACCGGACCCGCAAGTACCTTTTCCACAACCCAATCCATAACCCGCTGACCATCAAGAATCAGGAAGTGCTGTCATTGTGAACCAGAAGTGACATCATAGGAAGTATGCGTGATTGAAAAAAAGGAGTAAAAATCGCTAATGAGAAGACCCACGGCCCGACCCACAAACCAGTGTCTATACCTGCACCTGGAGCTTCTACCCGCAACCTGCAGGTTTTTGCATGTAACCCATGGGTACCCAACCCACTGCAGGACTCTCCTATACTTATACTGTAAATGGTGTACATACACCTCATTTGTAGGTAGATGTTGTCAGGATGACTTTGCTCTAGAAAAGTAGTTGCAACAAAAACACCTGAATTGTCTTCAAGTTCTTCACGTTGTAGATGTAGCTGGAAATCCCTACAACCATGGCGCACCTGCTGAGCCCTTGTACCATATTTGTGCCAGTTCAAACTGTCTACCATTAAACGACTTGGAGAAAACTCCATTTCACTTAAGGGGGAACTATCGTGAGAATGGAATATTTTAGGTTTCATCATACTATAATAAGAAACGTTATAAATATAATCAGTGAACAATTCTGTACTATTTTTGAAATAATGAAGTTTATCTTTCCCTCTCTCATCATCTGTTTCTCTTCATTAATGTGTGAGAGAAACATTCAAATATATCAAAGGAAAGGAATAAAAGGAAAAACTACTACAGGGACTTATTCAATATTTGCTTGTACTCTTAGCATTAATTGCGTCATTGTTTATTGAAAAAAAATAAAATAAGATTTTTGAAAAAAAAAAATACATTCAAATGGAACACATAAGGAGCCCATTAAAGGACTACAAACAAATACCTGATTAAAACATATGAGCCTGGCACGATGTAGAGTCCTGCAGCGGGTCGGGTACCCGCGGGTTACCCGCAAAATCCCGCGGTACCCTGCGGGTTGCTCGTAGAATTTCTGGGTGCGGGTATAGAAATGGGCCGGTGGTTCTGCAGGTTGGCGGGTTGAGGGTCTGGTCGCGGATCCTCGCTATAGCGATTTTTACTCCTTTTTCTCAGCATTTCTACTTCTGATGATGTCACATCCGGTTTACATTGACAGCACTTCCTGTTTTACTCCTTTTTTTCTGATCACGGCTACTTCCGATGATGTCACTTCCGGTTTACAATGACAGCACTCCCTGATTCTTGATGGTCAGCGGGTCGCGGATCATGGGTTGCGGGTACGGGTCGGGTCGCGGGTCCAAGCGGGTAAGAATGCGGGTCGCGGGTCCGGGTTGCGGGTACGGGTCGGGTCCCAAAAAATGGACCCGCGCAAGACTCTAGCACGATGTCCTGTAATTGGTACATTGTTTCAATTGCACTTCTGCATTCTGAAACAAAAGCTGAGCAAAAATACAGAGCACAGCAAGTCCTTACTCTACATGGGACTTTCTGTGTTCAGTAAAGAGTTATGTATGTTTGGGCTGCTCATGCTCTGATAATACAGCAATTTTAGGATTGTGGGGATGTGCCTACCATGTCACTTAGATTTTTCAATCCTTCGAATTGGAATATCGAATCCAAAGGATTTTACAGCAATTCGATTGGTGGAAAGATCAAATAGGAAATATTCGATCGAACGATAAAATCGATTTTAACCATTCGATCGAATTTTTTTATTCGATCAAAAATAATGAAAACCAATTCGGTAGGTTGAAACTGGCGAACTAGGCTGTCGAATAAAAATTTAAAGGGGAAGTTATTTGATTGTTGAATATTCGATTAGATTTTTATTTGAATTATTCAAATCATTCGATCGAATTTTCAGAATTCGATGGTCAAATTGGTCTTCAAAAACATTAGTAAATTCGATCGAATTTCGAATCCTTCATGTGAATTTGATAAATTTGCCCCTAATTGTCAGTGTCTTTTTATTAGTTGTATTATCATTATTATTGGAGAAGGAAAGTCATTTTCCACTTAGGGGTGCCAAATTTTAGGCACCTCGAAGTGATTGTATTTACTTACCTGTCACTCTGAGCTGCTGCTATCAGCAGAAAACTGCACCGGCCCGGGGTTACACCAGTGAGCACCACGGAGTGATCCTCTTCCTGCTTCTTCGCTCTTAAAATGTGAGTTTTATTTTGAACGACAGTTAGATCCAATATATATTTTAGGGGGGCTCCTTTTACCTACAAGATATGAAAGCTCACATTATTAAAATCACCATTAATCCCGTCTCTCTACATGCAGAATTTGTGCCAAAGGCAGTTATTTTGCTATAGTTTGTTTTTGCTGGAATCAGTTATTTGAGTGAGCTCTAAAATCTTCCAGGAAAGGGAGCCCCCATATAAGATATATTGGATCAATCAATATCTGACACACAACTGCTGCATGAAGACAGAATGAAGTGAAACAGATGCGGGATAGTGGAGATAAATTTGATTATTTCAGTAACAATACAGATTTTTTAATTGATTGTATTTAGAAAGTTTCTTATTTCAGGATGCTGAAACTCATATTAAATGAAAATTTTTGTGATTGTTCCCCTTTAACGCCTACAAGGTTTTCTTGCACCACTGAGCAGTGTGCTCTGCTGGATTTTACTCTCCAGAACTTGAGCCTGCTAGTGATGGGCGAATTTGTCCCGTTTCAGGAAAAAATCTGCAAATCTCCCACGAAATTCGCGAAACAGTGAAAATTTCGTGAAGCGGCGCCCGTGTCTCGTTTTTTATGCTGTCATCAGTTTTTGGACGGGAGCGAAAATTCGTTGGTGGAAATGGATGGAAAACGGATGACGGCATCTGATGTTTTTTTTTTTTTTATGCCGGTGAATTTTCGCCGTGAATTCATACCTGGCGCATAAATTCACCCATCACTTGAGCCTGCCCACATGTAAATAATCCTATGGGTTGCTTTTAAACAGGGCCAACCGATGGTCCTCAGCAGTCCTGAACTGGGACGCCGGAATTAATGCAGCATGCCGAATTGGATGCCGTCGACCAGAATTGGATGCCGACCCCTCCCTTGCAAAAAGTTTTGCCGCTATACAGGTCCCTGGAACGAAAAAGGTTAGGGACCCCTGCTTTAAAAGCTTCCATACTGGGAATAAAATATAATAAAAAAACCTGACCAAACAAAAGCAACAAAGGCATGCATGACAGCACACCCAAATAAAGATTATGCACATAAGAAACTCTTAGCTTTCCTTATTTTTATTTTATCATAGTCTCACTTTAACAACAGGGGTAAACAGAGCCTGAAAGATACTGTAAGTCTATTTTATAGGAGTTTATAAAGGAGGAATATAAAGATTGCTCAGGGAGCAGAGGGAATGCTTTCATGCCCCTTTGGGTAACTACAGATTGAAGAACTGTCACTGTATTATCTCATTTATAATTGGGAGTGTGATAAGACATGTCACACATTTTGCAGACGCCTCTCTGTCTCCTCGAGCTGCACTGGCAAATAGTCTTGCCAGTTAATGCACTTCCTAATCTCTTGACAGGTCTCATAGCCTCCTTATTGCATTACGTCATGCACTCTGCTATTTACTCTGCACTGTACGCTACCATTCACCTACTATCAGTGTCCCGCAGGGGATGGGAAAAATGGTATTAAATGCACAAGCGATGCCTGTAAATATTTCATGAGATTGATCTGACAGTTTAGTGCCGCTGCAAATGAAAATGCTGCCCTTATCGGCGGCCTGAAGGTATCTGTGTGGCTGCGCCTGCCAATGTTAATCTCTCATTTTGGATTGAATCATAGAGCATTTATAACAGAAAGTAGTTATTAAACTGCACTGACATGCATTAATGGTATCTATTGAGGAGAGATATAATGCACGCTTTTTATTAAAGGAGAAGAAAAGCTACAGAAGCAGTTTATTGACAATAGATTAACCACAATAGTGCAAGCTATAACACTATATTTAATCTTCAGAATGCTATACCATACCTGAGTAAACATCTTCAGAAGCTCTCTGCTTGTTTAGGATAGCAGCTGCCATATTAGCTTGGTGTGACATCACTTCCTGCCTGAGTCTCTCCCTGCTCACTCCTAGCTGTGTGCTCATACTACAGGAGGGAGTGGAGAGAGAGAGGAGCAAACTGAGCATGCTCAAGCCCTAGCCCTGTAAGTTTGTGCTGAAAACAGGAAGTCTGATACAAAAGCCCATGTGAACACAACAGAAAGAAAGAAATACAGAGCAGCATTACTTTGAGGGTTTACGAGTGTGACATTTCCGATAAAGCTTATTTAATTTTAGCCTTTCATCCTCCTTTAAACATACTATGCATAGAATTATACATTCATTTATTTTTTTCTGCCATACAGTTATTATTGCTCTGCTATCTATAAATGCAACACTTCATATGGACCAGCCATTAACATTATCATGCTTTATGAATATAGTATCCACTAAGCTATCCAGTGATTTTAAAAACAAGTGTTTGCTAGGCTACTTCTTAAACCATGAAAAAAGTAATAACTGGTTGAGCATGATGGGATGTGTGTATATTCATAAAAGCAAAAAAAAAAAACCTTGTGTTTGACTCTCTCATCCTAAAACTTCACCATGTTTTACAATTTCATTTTATTACTGGAGTAAAAACACTTACAGTGTAATTGAATTTCAGTTCTTTATAATGATTTCCCATGTTTATAGCCCTAGCAGAGTCCTGTTGCTCCTATGATTGACTGCAGCAGGACCTAGGCTACATTGCAAACCACTTTCAAGTCTTGAAATAGGGGTATCCCTGTATGAGTTATCAGTGTGGTGCAAAGTCGCTCAGATAGGCACCAGTGCTTCATCTTTGAATGTTATATGATATAGGTCTGATGTATAGAATACTCAAATGTGTCCAACAATAGCCTTAATAGGGTGCCTCAAGTGGATTATGGATGAATAATCCCTACAGTTAGTGGTAACGTTCACCAGGATACTGTGATAACCCAGTGCAGGGTGTTGCAGAACCTCGTCTACACTCCTTACTAGAGTTTTGGGCTGCTGAAAATATATTTCAGGATCTTATTCTTTATTCTGGATTGTCCTTCATTGATTGGGCTAGCTGTCCTGCTAACTAGGGTTACCTTCCTTAGACTCTGCACTACATCCTTTCTTGAGTGATCCTATTGAAATTTATTCCCTTTGCTTTCATTTTTCTGTTCTGTGAAATACTATCCTGAAAGGTATATGTGATCCATGGTTCTGAAGCACATCCACTGGGGCAACATGTCAGGCTTCCAACCAAGTGGACAGCAGAGGCATACCTTTTGTAAGAAACACACAGTCTATAAAGGGAATATATATACTAATGCCTTTATACTTTAACCATCATGATGACTGTAGGGCATTCTAGAATTCTCTCCTTGGTATCAGGTGAGGATTTGGAGCCTCTGAGGAGGATGATTGAGTGAAAAGAGCTACTCATCTCTACCTAATTGTCTATGTAGATGGAGCCACCAGTAGGTGGTACAGCAGGAACAAGACTTGTCATGCCCGACGCCCTAAAACAGCATTTACACTAAACCATAAGGTATCACTAATATCCTCTTTGTACAAACCCCCATTAATTTCTGTTGATGACATTCAAGATGCGTTAATAAGTGAATTTCTAATTTGCTTATTCCTGATTGAACTCACTTAATGGACCTTTCATGTAGATGTTCAGCTTTGTATTACATTTTGGTATGTTAGAGATTTATTTTAAAGGGGTTGTTCACCTTTGAGTTAACTTTTAGTATAATGTAGAGAGTGATATTCCGAGACAATTTGCAATTGGTTTTAATTTTTTATTGTTTGTGGTTTTATAGTTATTTAGTTTTTTATTGAGCAGCTCTCTAGTTTGCAGTGTCAGCAATTTGGTTTCTAGGGCACAAATTAGCCTAGCAACCCTGCATTGATTTGAATAAGACCCTGGAATATGAATAGGAGATGGACTGAATAGAATGATTAGTAATAAAAAGTGGCAATAACAATACATTTGTAGCCTTACAGAGCATTTGTTTTTAGATGGTGTCAGTGTCATTTGAAAGCTGCAAAGAAACAGAAGAAAATTGCAAATCATTAAAAAACTATGAAAAATAAATAATGAAGACCAATTGAAAAGTTTCTTAGAATTGGCCCTTCTACAATATACTAAAAGTTAATTTGAAGTTGAACCACCCCTTTAAGCAACAGTTTAGTTGGTCTTAATTATTTAGTTTGTATGTTTTTTGAATAACTACCCTCCCAATGTATAATTTTCAACTAAAAAAAAGCTTTCTGAATTCTGGGTATCATAAAAGTTCTGAGGATACACTCAGAAAGAAACTAGAACTGATGCAGGAAACATTGAAATATATCATGGTTAGTTACCAAAGTTCAGAAAGGGAGTGATTTTGTTGAAGCAAAAGATATTTACTAGCTGGCCATACACAGGGAGATCTGCTTGTTTGGTGCCGATATGCCCACATTGAGGTGGGTGATAGGATGATCCGATCATGGTCCCTAGGGCCCAATGATCAGATCAGAATGGAAGAGAAATGGGCGGTTGGATCGCGGTACCGCATCAACGTACCTGTCCGATCGAGATCTGGCCGACTCAGCCAGATATCGATTGGGAAAGCCCTTTAGATGGCCCCACACACGGACCAATAAGCTGCTGACTCAGTTTCCCCATGTCGGTTTCCCAATGTATCGGCCTTTAAGGGATGCAGCATTAAAGTCTGAGGGAGGATAAAGCAAGCATAAGGAGACACTTCGGGGCAAATTAATTATAGCGTGAAGCATCTAACGCTAACGCTAATTCGCCAGCGTGACATCAATTCGTAACTTTGGAAATTCACTAACACCAGCTCTGGCGAATTTACGCTAGCGAAGTAGATAGACTAGCTTGTTGCACAATGACAGAGGATGGTAAATTCGCAAATTCACTAAGATGAACATTTTCCTCAACGTTAGCACTTACGCTAGACGTTACTTCACCTGGTCAATACAATAGATAGGAGGTTGAAAAAAAAATTTAACATTTTTTCTAAGTCCCAAAAAAAAGCCATCTGCGTCTTTGTATCTTCTTCTGACGCTTCAGCAATTTCCGTCCATTTCGGTGCTTGCACAGTTGTCGTAAATCGGTAAATTGCTCCGACTGTGCATGTGCAGATACAGCGATCTCAGGCTCGGCTTACCAGAGACCCAGAGGATGGCTGCCGTGAACTGCAACCCCTGAATCTGCACCGAGGGGTAAGTAAAAAGTTAGGAGCATTTCCCTTGGGAAGCAGCTAGGCTGGGGGGCAGGAAGGAGGTGGTCTACGTAGGGTAGGGTTTTTTTTAGTTACTTGTTGAATTCTCCTTTAAGCCTTGAGCATTCAATGGACAGTCTAGAACAGTGCTCCCCAACAACCTCTTGCATGTTGCTCCCAGTGGCCTCAGAACAGGAGCTTATTTTTTAATTCCTGGTTTGGAGACAAGTTTTGGTTGTATAAAAGTCAGTTGTACTGCTAAACAGCACCTCCTGTTGTCTGCCAGTCTATAAAATAGCCAATTGCAGCCCTTATTTGGTAACCCAACGGACTTTTTCATGCTTGTGTTGCTACCCAACTCTTTTTACATTATAATGTGGCTCATGGGTAAAAAAAAGTTGAGGACCCCTGGTCTAGAAGGACCACTGGCTTTTTCTGCCGTACAATTCTATGCTAGTTGGAAGTCTAGCGAGTTGGTTACACGGTGTAATAGAGGCATGGGTGTATGACAACTTTGCACATTGCAAGTCCACATAAATGGCTACCAAGTTAAACCCAACCAGCCCATTTTTACTCCATTTACTGGTTTATTTCAGCCATCCGAGAGGTGAATTATACATCACATCCTATTAACACGCAAGATTCGGATAGTTATTCTGTCCCATTAAATCCTTACAAGGAAAGCAGCTGTGAAGTGAGAAGTCAGCTGGCATTTCATTTGATTCATTTGTGTAATTCTTGATGCAATTAGCAGGGAAACATGATATTTATCTGGAATGAGTCCATAAAATAAAACATATCCTTCTGCTCTAATGCTCGTGATGAATTCACGCAGCTCATTCTTTCCAGAAACATTTCATTCTCGTGGCACCCGGCCAAACCCTCTGTCTATAAGCTTCATGCTGTCATTATTGTCTTTACATTTCTTTCAGCGGGATGTCGCTATCAATTTATTTCCGTGCATGTTTATTGTTTGCAAAGCATCCAAGGGTAAATAAATGAACGGTGGATACATTTTCCATGTATATTCAGATTAAAGAGAGATTTTTTTATCAGCACTTGTGCTCCATTTGCCAGGTACGTGTATTTGGTCGTAAAATAAAATATTTGTTGATGGCAGTAAGTCACAGTATAGGATGGGGCAGGTTTTTAGCACAGATGTGCTTCTATGGGAGCCTGAGAATAAACAGCTTAATGGATTTATTAGAATAATACTTAGGCTAATGTTCTATATGTTATGTTTCCTCCACTGGTGTTTTCCATGGCCAAAGAAACACCTGTGAGCACCTTCTGCAGTTCCCATGACATTGCAAGAAAGCATTGGGCTGCAAGTCAATATCAAGTGTGCAATTCAGCCATCCATGAGTGTGGTCAGGTTGGCTTGTATAATGGGGTTATAAATCCTGGATATCATTTGGTGTTTCCATATTTTTTCTTTTACTCCATGTGTATTTTACCCATTTCATCCACAATCTGCTTTACCACTGTGAGCAAGAAGTCATTCTGTACCAGTCTTACCATTACTATCCATAGTGTTACAGTTATGACTGTACCGGTATGGGACCTGTTATCTAGAATGCTGGGGACCTGGGGGTTCCCGGATAATGGATCTTTCCGTAATTTGGATCTTCATACCTTAAGTCTACTAGAAAATCATATAAACCTTAAATAAACCCAATATGCTGGTTTTGCTTCCAATATGGATTAATTATATCTTAGTTTGGATCAAGTACCGGCTACTGTTTTATTATCATAGAGAAAAAGGAAATCATTTTTAAAAATCTGAATTATTTGATTATAATGGAGTCTATGGGAGATGGCCATTCTGTAATTCAGAGCCTTCTGGATACTTGGTTTCTGGATAATAGACCCCATACCTGTAGTATATTTGAGAATGACCCTTTTATCATACCTACAGTAACTCTCCCTCTTAAAGGAGAACTAGACACTAAGGGTAGGGACAGACAGGGATATTCGGTCGCCTGGCGTTTTTAGCAGGCGACAATCTCCCCGAATTTCCTTCTCCCTGTCTGCCGATCGTAAAGGGACAAAGCGCCAGCGCCTGTGCAGACGCGGTGCGGCGATTTACGGAATCGCCCGAAGATACCTCGTGAGGAAATTTCGGGCGATTCCGGAAATCGCTGCGCCGCGTCTGCACAGGCG
This sequence comes from Xenopus borealis, assembly GCA_024363595.1. Lineage (NCBI taxonomy): Eukaryota > Metazoa > Chordata > Amphibia > Anura > Pipidae > Xenopus > Xenopus borealis. The sequence goes on along the minus strand of CM044433.1, from coordinate 22,770,551 downwards.
CTGGCGCTTTGTCCCTTTATGATCGGCAGACAGGGAGAAGGAAATTCCGGGAGATTGTCGCCTGCTAAAAACGCCAGGCGACAAAATCTCCCCGAATCTCCCTGTCTGTCCCTACCCTTAAGCTGAATGTGGCTACAAATGCCATATCATGTCAATAGCAGCAATGATCCAGGACTTCAAACTTGTCACAGGGGGTCACCATCTTGGAAAGTGTCTGTGTGTCTGTGTTGAGAAGCTAAGCTTAGGGGTTGTCACTAATTATCCAGCAGAAAATGAGGTTGGTTTGTAATATAAGCTGATGCTACAGGGCTGATTATTAAATTCTGATGCTAATTGCACTGGTTACTGTGCTGCCATGTAGTAATTATCTGTATTAATGACTAATCAGCCTTATATTGTGACTATATTTCTATTCTATGTGTACTGTATATTGTGAGTGGGTCCCTAAGCTCAGTAAGTGACAGCAGCACAGAGCATGTGAATCAGTGAATCAGAAAAGAAGATGGGGAGCTACTGGGGCATCTACTGGGGAGACACAGATCTTTACTGCTAAAGGGCTGTGGTTGCCTTGGGCTGGTACACAAGCACAAAACATCATGTACAGGTCTCCCATAGACTCCATTATAATCAAATACCTGTAATCCAAATCTTTAAAAATGATTTCCGTTTTCCCTGTAATAATAAAACAGTAGCTTGTACTTGATCCAAACTAAGATATAATTAATCCTTATTGGAAGCAAAACCAGCCTATTGGGTTTAGTTAATGTTTACATGATTTTCTAGTATTAAGGTATGAAGAGCCAAATTATGGAAAGATCCGTTATCCGGCAAACCCCAGGTCCCAAGGATTCTGGATAACAGGTCCCATACCATACAAGATTTCTAGCTACTTCTTTAGTTAAGCTTTAGTTCTCCTTTAATGAAGATGGTGGCCAACATAGAATGCCTTCTTGCTATAAGATCTATCTATAACCAATATCATCTAGATATCAATGTGAATATCATGTAGACACCTCAGTCTTGTCTGAGCTTCTCATTTAATTGCTTTTAGACTGGAGCTTCTGCTCCCCTCGCTGTTGATATAAATGAACTGTTGTCTTGAGCCTCAGGTGTCTGGATTTTGAAATTATTCTGGTGAAGGCCCTGGAAAGGCACTTGTGCTCTCCCTGTGGAAGAAAGCTGCTGATCACGAAGCGCATAAAATGCAAATCATCAGCTTAACTTCAACTGCAATTGCTTATCATATGCGATCATGCCTGGTTGGTCTTGCCTGAAGCTTTACAAATTAGTTGCAGGTGTTTTTTTACTCTGGGAGCAGGTTGATGAAACTCAGCCAGGAAGAAGAAGAAGGGCACACAGTGGGCAGGGAAGTAGCAGAAGAACCCCCTCTCTCCCTGCAGGGTCTACTGTAAGGTAATTATTCCTCTGAGTAAAGGAAGTCATGGGGCAAATTCAACTACCCAGGCACACCCAGCACACCATGGAAACAATACCAACAAAACGTCATCTATAAAGTGCAGATAATGCTAGGTATTTTAATGTAAATATATTCTGGATTCAGCATTTTGTAATTTTATTTATTTATTTTTTATAACTATATTTTTTTATTTGTTTTCAAACACAAGAAAAATGAAAACAGGTGATAACAGTGTTTGATGAAGGGTACATGAGTTTACTTAGCATGTCTATGTAAATATTATCATATCATGGATTATTGAGCATGAGATGGAAGTTGTAAGCATTAGTGTGTGTGCCCCAGTCACTTTTAATATTGTGTATGCAACCTCTGGGATAGTACCCAGTTGATATCACTGATGATCCCTGCACTAGAGTCCTGGGCGGGTCCATTTTTTTCGGACTCGTACCCGACCCGTACCCACAACCCGGACCACCATTCTGACCCGCTTCACAACCCGCAAATACCTTATCCGCAACCCGGATCCGCTGACCATCAAGAATCAGAAAGTGCTGTCATTGTAAACCGGAAGTGACATCATCGGAAGTAGACATGCTCAGAAAAAAGGAGTGAAAATTTGCTATGGAGAAGATCCACGGCCTGACCCTCAACCCGCAGAACCATCGACCCAGTTCTGTACCCGCAACCGCAACTCACAGGGTACTGCAGGATTTTGCGGGTAACGTGCGGCTACCCAACCCGCTGCAGGACTCTACCCTGTACCCAATGTGGTCCTCATTTTTTCAGATGTTGTTGCCCATAGTTTGTAGGGATGCACCGAATCCAGGATTCGGCATTTTTCAGCAGGATTCGGATTCAGCCAGCTGATCCAAATCCAAATCCTAATTTGCTAATGCAAATCACATGACTTTTTGTTACAAAACAAGAAGTAAAAAATGTTCTCCCCCTCCCACACATAACTTGCCTATGCAAATTAGGATTCGGTTCAGTTTTCGGCCAAATCATTTGCAAAGGATTCAGGGGTTTGGCCAAATACAAAATAGTGGATTCGGTGCATCCCTAATAGTTTGAGTCCCACAGGAACCAGTCCTCTGCAAAGGGCAATGAATCATCATGCAATTTTATTTTATGTATGTTTATTATGCTTGGGGGGTTATCCCATTATATCGGGATGTATCTAAACAGTTCAAACGGTAGGTGAGACACATGCATCAGTTTATACTTACATTAATGCAACAGTAGTGATGTGTCCACAGCATTGTAATTGTATATTCATAATGAAACAATAAGCCAGCTTATAACATTAGTCTCCTGTAGTGGTAACTCACCACAATGCTTATACGGCAGGAGATCCGTAAAACGGCTCTAACTGGCTGTCAGAATATCTTAGTGCTAATTTACAATTTACTTTCTTCACAGATTATTCTGACAGCCAGTTAGAGCCGTTTTACGGATCTCCTGCCGTATAAGCATTGTGGTGAGTTACCACTACAGGAGACTAATGTTATAAGCTGGCTTATTGTTTCATTATGAATATACAATTACAATGCTGTGGACACATCACTACTGTTGCATTAATGTAACGTTTGATTGTAAGTGATTAAGGGCTCTAATATGTTACTTTCTATAGTATATAACCATGTCGCAGTAACATGGTTACTAATGTGAATAAATCACTCATTGTATTACCTATGCTACTCTGTTTCTGAAGCTAAAGCCAGGATAGGCCTTTTTGTTGGCAGTTTCCTATCAGGCACAGGCCAGACTAATGCAGTAATGGCCTGTCTAAAGTGACATTCAAAGAATCTTTTGGACTTATATGGATCTATTGACTTTTTTTCAGCACAAGGATGTTCTTAGACCAGTGGTTCAATTTGGACTTCACTGCCACACCTGGACACGTTGAACTCTAACTATATTGTTTCACCTGTTTCTTATGTGAATACCTAATTGATTGAACTCTAACTATATTGTTTCACCTGTTTCTTATGTGAATACCTAATTGATTAATAGGGTCTGCACCCACAATGCAACCCTTAAGGTGAAAGGTCATTGTTTGCTTAAATGTTCCCTTTTGCACTGTTCATTCACACTTGATAAAGGGCCTCGCCCGAAACATGTAGTGTGTTGTTCACTACCCCAATAAAGATACACTTGCAGACTCAGCTTGCTGCCGTGGACTTTCTGCAATTACCTCCTTTTCTATCGCATTGATCTATTAGGGTATCACCACAGGATACCCTGCAGGAGTGCCACCAACACATCATACAATTTGCCAGAGTTCAGCCCTGCTACTTTTTGGATCAGTTTATACTCAAAGCAGCCTTCTTTCAGCTCAATAACATGCTGAGTTCCATTTTTCTTTGTTTCCTTTGTCTATCTCCCTTGCAGGCTGACTGACGTGTGGTTCTTCTGAAGGCAAAATGCAATGCATTGAATCCAACTCACACAGTCTTCCTGCTGAGCATCCATGTGTGGGAAGCTTGCCCATATTGAGAACCTGTCATAAAAGTACCCATGTCTTATTGACAAGTCTAAAATATATATCAATATATATGCCTGTCACTAACAATGTCATTACCGGATAGGTGAAATTAGCTGCAGGCTAGTGTCCAGGCCAGGACTGAGAGTCAAAATAGGTCCTGCCATTTCAGGTACACAGATGCCCAAACAGTCCCCACTAGCCCACTGCATACTGAATTTCTATGGCACATTATAGCAGCCCCTCTGGCATTTGCCAATACCCACAGTTTGCCAGTCTGGCACTGCTAGTGTCTCTAGAAGCTGTGGTGGAAAAGAGTTCCATGGACTGCTTCTTGTCCTTATATTCACTAATGCTGCATGTCAGCATGAAAGAGATTTTGGGGATATTTCTTCTAAATAACTGAACTAATTAATCACTATGATCACTATACATATATTCATTCACAGTGCTGTGTAACTTGCTGGCAAAATAGAAATACGTTACAATGATGATCATATGTATGACTGAGGTAGACTTGGTCTAGACTAGTACAGGTATGGGACCTGTTATCCAGAATGTTAAGGGCCTGGGGTTTTCCAGATAATGAATCTTTCTGCAATTTGAATATTCACACCTTAAGCCTACTAGAAAATCATGCAAACGTTAAATAAACCAATAGGCTGGTTTTGCTTCCAATAAGGATAATAATATCTTAGTTGGGATCAAATACAAGCTACTGTTTTATTATTAGAGAGAAAAAAGAAATTATTGTGAAAAATTTGGACTATTTGGATAAAATGGAGTCTGTAGGAGACAACCTAGGAGTTTTCTGGATAACGGGTTTCCGGATAATGCATCCTATACCCATATCTGTAAATATGGCAATTAACTAAGTTAATTTTTAACTTGTTTATATTTGTATCTGTGTTGATTAAACTAACATAAATCTGTGCAGATGGCAAAATAATCCTGTTGGGTTTTGTAATGTGTAAATATCTTTAGTAGCCTTAAGTCATAGTGATCCCTGACCCTGAAAACCTCAAATCCCAAGCATTTTGCAAAATATCTCATAACATATGTGATTTGTTTATTAGATTAGTCTGATTATATTTCTGTTTTTATTTTGTTGGAGGAATGTTGTTTTTAAACGATAGAAAGTTATTTATTGAAGTCTGAATGTTAAAAACTCAATGTTCTTCAAGATTTTTCAAGATTTATTATACCCCGAGGCTGCAAAAAGTCAGAATCCGAAAATACGCCATTTTCAACCTCTCGAGGTCCTGAAGAAGTCAATGGCAGAGGTCCTATTTGCAATTTGAAGATGTTGTCTGTTCTGGGTTTCTTACAATAATCCGAACATTTGGGATATTCTGCCGAGTTCAAGAAATATTCAGACTTTTCGGGCGAAAAATTAGGATTTTGTGCACAACAATATGAAAAAGTTGCAGTTTTTGTTTTGTGGATTCTAGTTTGGTCGACTTTTTTTTTATTTAAAAAATCAGAAAAATTTGGATTTTGAGAAATAACCCCCATAATATACAGTATATTTTTATAATGAGTTCTTCTGTTGATAATATCAAATAAGATACATTTTATACAGACACCTACGGTGAACCCATATTATACCTCTGTTTGGAAAAGTCACTTACTAAAACAAAAGTAAAGAAAACTTGATTATTTGTCACATGTAATATTTTGTAGGCATTCATTGTCTGTTAATATACTAAAATTGCTGCAAATTGCTTTCCATTATAGTTAATGGGATTCACAGGGCTTATAGCCCATGCCATAAAAATATGTCTGAAAGCTACGAGTGTCTTGATTCTTCTTTTGCTCTAATGGTAAGTAATCCATTGTGATTCTGTACATTTTATTCCACTGGCCATAAATGAGTAGATATTGTCAGATACATTCATATGTGACATATATTATTGTGCCACGGATGTCAGTCACTTCTGCAGTCAGCACGGTTTAATCATTTTGTTTGTGTCCCGTTGTTTGTGTGACGATATCTGTTGCATTTGGCCTATCTTCAGATAGCTGTTACATCATCTTTGGATTTCAAGATGATGATGTCCTATTTGAAAATTAATCTCCTGCCATTGCCCAGCTGGCAACCAATCTTTTTAGGGTTCATATGTGATTGCGCTTGGATGCAGTCGTTTTCACGAAACAAGAAGCTACAACCACCCATCAATGGTGGTGGTAGGTCCAGAGTTCCCACAGTGGCCTGTGTCAAAAGATGCAGCAAACTTGTGTAGAAAGTCGTTTTGATGATGAATGCTGAAAGTGATGACATAATCATGACAAAAAATATTTTCACAATTGTGTCTGATTCTCATTGGAGCGAATGAGCAACTGCCCACATTTGAGAACATCAGCCACAATTGTGACAAGCACATCTCCACCTAGTGGCTGCACTTTCTGGGAAAAAATGATTTTGCAAAGAATTGCATTTTTCACGCTGAGTCATAAATTGCTCCTATACTCAGAGGGGCAGATTTACAAAGGGTCTAATTCAAGGGTTAAAAAAAACCTCGAATTCGACCATGGCAATTGTTGGGGAATGAAAATCCTTCGAATTCAAATATCAAAGTCGAAGGATTTTACTGCTATTCGTTTGGTCGAACGATCAAATAGCGAAAATTCAATCAAAATGGTCAATAAAATCGTTTGAATCGATCTTGAATTTTATCGATCGATTTTTTTTTATTCGATCAAAAATAATGAAACGCAAGTTGGTAGCTTTAATGTGGTCGAACTAGGCAGTGGAATAAAAATTTAAAAGGGAAGTAATTTGACTGTCGAATAGATATTTATTCAAATTATTCAAATGATTCGATTCGATCGATTTTCAAAATTCACTAGTCAAAGTGGTCTTCAATAACATTAGAAAATTCTAATTTGAATCTTTTTGAAAATTCGATCGAACTTCGAATCCTTCATGTGAATTTGATTAATCTGCCCCTAAGTATAATGGCAGTGGTAGTAGGGATTAAATATATAATTTCCTGCTTTGGGCTCTGCAACTTTTGGATCCTTTTCTGCTGAGTTTTGGATCCTACACTAGAGCCGATTTTGCTGAGAGCAAACAGCACCACACGCATAACCAAAATGTGAGACATTTTCTGGCAAACGATTCCCCGTTGATTAGTAGTTTCTATAATTTTGGAGAAAACAGGTCTGTAAGTGTTTTTAAAATTTCATGGAACTTTTGGCCCTCTCTGTTTATAGATTAATATCCTAAACACTTGATATTCCACAAAGTTGGATACTTAAGATAATTTAGAACATAAATAGAACAATGAATGGGGGCTATGTAATTGTATGGCCATTTCTTTGGCATCTGTTGGCCGTGTGATTTAATATTGTAGAGCAGGGGTCCCCAACCTTTTTTACCTGTGATCAACTATCAAATGTAAAAAGAGTTGGGGAGCAACAGAAGCATGAAAAAAAGTTTCTGGGGCTGTGATTAGCTATTAGGTAGCCCCTATGTGGACTGGCAGCTACAGGAGGTTCTGTTTGGCAGAACACCTTGATTTTACGCAACTAAAAGTTATTTCCAAGACCCAAGGCCACTGGGAGCAACATCCAAGAGGTTGATGAGTAACATGTTGCTAACAAGCCACTGGTTGGGGATCAATGTTGTAGAGGATCAGCCAGTGTATGACTACGTCTAAAGGTATATTATCTAGATAAGGGATCCCCAACCTTTTGAGGCTGTGAGCAACATTCAGAAGAAAAAGGAGTTGGGGAGCAACACTAGCATAAAAAATGTTCTTGGGTGCCAAATAAGTGCTGTAATTGGCCCTTTGGTAGCCCCTATGTGGATTGGCAACCTGTACTGAGGCTCTGTTTAACAGTAAACCTGGTTCTTTTGCAACCAAAACTTTCCTCCAAGCTTGGAAATCAAAATAAACTCCTGCATTGAGGCCACTGGGAGCAACATTCAAGGGGTTGGAGAGCAACATGTTACTCATGAGCTACTGGTTGGGGATCACTGCTCTAGATCTATGATCTTAAAGAGAGTGAGAAGAATGCCAAGTGGGCTGGTAATAAAATGGGCATAATAAAAGTGTGCTAGGTTCCCTGGCAGAAAGTTTTTTGGAGGGCCTGGGTGCATAGGCACTCATGCTTGCGTCTCCCTCCCCCCGCAGCGTGCTTGCTCAGGTGTGAGCACGGCAATTAAAAGAAGAAAGCTGCAAGGAGGGGGATTTGAACTCTACAGAGGAGACAGAACCTGTAGTCCCCCCTTTCCACCTGTGGGGTCTGCTTTCTCTATAGCTACACCAGTGGCTGGTATTATTGTTAGCTGGAGGTTTGTCAGCCCTACCATTTTCCAAAATTGTAGCATAGCATTTTCTAATGCAGAATCTGTAAACAAATGTTAGGCTTGACAAAGGACCTAGAGTGGCTCGAAACATTGCCTTTGTCATGTTCACCTCAAGCCAATAAATGCTTAAGTACTTTCTTCAAAACAGTGTAGTGTGCTGGGGTGTAGTCTGTGCTACAACCAACTTTGCTTGAACTAAACATAAGGATGTTGATAACGGTGTAGTTCAATGACAAGAGTTCATGGATTTTAGACGCTAAATAATGACATTGCCACTTATGACATCCCTGTTTTGCAATCACATTAAAATCTATTCTTTCCATCTTTTTATAGAAATGCTCTTTCCCGGCATTCTGAGAAAAGGAAAGATGGTGGGTTGAACGCTTGCCATTCATTTCCACTGTGAGTAATTCCTGTCTGAAAAAATGCTGCCTGACTGAGTGAAAATATAATTGTTTTAATTGTAATTTATTTTACACTTCATGTGAAAAGTAAGAATAATATTGATTCAGTCCTTATTTCCTTGGAAATGTATGGCTGTGTAATTTGGACTGTCAGATGCCTAGATAGTCACACTGTAATGTCTTCCCAAACCTTATTATCCATAGTAACATACATAACATTGTAAAACACCCACTCACATTCCTATGTAGCCTCTAGCTCATTCAGCAGGATTTGTATTTGTAAGAAACAAAAGGTATCCAGAAACTCGGAGCCCCCAGCATTAAAACAGGGAACCCATTCTACCATAGTGCTCATAAAGGTGGCCATAGATGTATAGATAATATCGTACAAAACTAATTTTCCCACAATATTCAGTACATGGATGGTGGAAAAGAGCCTACTGATATCGGCAGAAGACTTGGATATTGGTCAGCTCATCAATCGGGCTAGATGGAAAATTTTGATTGGGTGCCTTTGAAGGCAGCCAAAAATTGGCCATTGTTAATACTGAATCATCAGATACAGGTAATTCTGTTTTTCTACCTGTATATCCAACAATTCATCTCTACATGTCTATACTGAAATGAACGATATTTCTTGGAAAGATCTTTTCCAAGAAAGATCGTAATTGATACACCTTAAGGGACACAAAGGAAGGGGGGAATGTACAGTAATTAAACAACAATATTTAAAATCTAATTTTTGAGAATGTTTAGTGCTTTTCACAATGTAAAATCATTCACTGCAGAATATTACATTGCTCAATATGACTAAACAAAGGTTAACACTTGCTGTGGAGTTTCGCTATAATATTTAGGTGCACAAAACGCCATTGAGAAATTTTATTACGTACACTGCGCATGTTAGCAAAAACAGTTTTGTGGCAAACTGCAAGGGAGTCGTTGGGGTCTGAAATCAGATACAAAGGACACAAACAATGAAATTCTTGGTTGCTAACAATTGCAATACACTTGCCCAATATACCGTAGCACACTGACGTTGAGTGTTGCAAAAGTGATAGCCTTGATAAAGGGTCCTGCGAGGCCTGAAACGTTGCCACCTGTTTGTCTGCTCAACTGGAGCCAATAAAATCACTTTTGCAACACTCAACCTCAGTGTGCTACGGTATATTGGGCAAGTATATGGATCATCTGACCAATGGCAGGTTGGATCATACACCGATTAAGCACCTAACCCGAGATGGGATCCAATCACCTGTGGTAGGAGCACTCCATTATTGAGTGGGCTAACATTTGCAATGACCGTAGCAAACTTTCTTTCCCGCTAATTAAACATTTTACAACCCCCCAAAGTGTTAGAGAAAACAGCTGTTTATCTGTATTCTGAGCCTGGCCTTTCACTTGTTGAATTACAACCTCACAGGGTCCCTGACATCCTAATCTTTTGCTTTGGTTTATGTATCTGGTATGATTATTATGAGCTGGGCTTTTTCCTTCTAGAACATCTCAAGCAAAAACTTGAGAAGGTAATCTGTTAGCAGTTGGAAGTTCCAAATGTTAGTATGTATTGACTTACCTGAAACCCCGGGCCAGTGCTCCTATCAGCAGAAAACTGCACCGGCCCGCGTTTTTCTAGCGAGCACCACGGAAAGATCCTCTTCCGTCTTCCTCTTTCTTCGTGTGGCTGAAAATGCGCATGCGTTTGCCCCATGTCACGGTCGGCACCCTAAACTCAGAACCAGTGTCAAGCACCCTGGTCTCGGCTCGTGCTTCTGCCTATAACAGCCGCCTTTCACCTCGGGAGGAGCCCTTGGCTAATCGGATGCCGCCAGGTCTTAAAACGAGAAGTGCAAGACAAAAGGTTCTGAGCAGGCAAAGGGGCACGACTGTAGATAGTGTCTTTTAAGGCCGATGGTCACAGTACAGATGGGATAGGCAAATTCAAGGTCAAACTGGCAGGGTCGTGGCAGGCAGATAACTAGGATCGTCAGGCAGGCAGGGGTCAAAACCGGGAATCAATCAGAAGGATGAGGCAGAATCAGTAGTCAAAAACAGGCACAGGTCAGGATACAGATAATCAGAATAGTCAAAGGCCAGGCAGGGTCAAAACAGGAATCAGGAACAAACAGGAAGCTAAATAGCACAGATACAGGCACCAGGAACAAAACCTATCACGGGCAACTACACATTAGAAAATGCCCCTTTAAATACATTCAAATTTGGCGCCTTTGCGCAATGACGTCACCACGCAGCGCGACCAGGAGCATAAACCCGGAAGTAGCGCGGCGCGCGCGCCATAGAAGAACCGGCAGCGAAAAGAGGCAGATCAGCGTGGCGGGCGTCCCCGCTGAGAGCGCGGCGGGCGTCCCCGCCGGCCCCCTAGACCACCAGGGTGAGTCATGACACCCCAGGAAATGTGAAAATAGAAGAAGATGGAGGATCACTCCCCGGTGCTCGCTGGAACAACCCTGGGCTGTGCAGATTTCTGCTGATAGGAGCACCGGCCCGGGGTTTCAGGTAAGTCAATACAATCACTTGGGGGTGCCTAACATTTGGCATCCACAAGTGCTAACAGACTTTATTTCTCATTTAAGGGGTGATTCACCTTTAAGTTAAATTTAGCATATTATAGAATGGCCAATTGGAAGCTACTTTTCACTTGGGGGCAGATTTAATAAATTCACATGAAGGATTCGAAGTTCGATCGAATTTTCAAAAAGATTCGAATTCTCGAATGTTTTTGAAGACCACTTCGACCAGTGAATTTTGAAAATTCGATCGAATCAAATGATTAGAATAATTCGAATAAAAAGCTATTCGAATATTCGACTGTCGAATTACTTCCCCTTTAAATATTTATTTGGCTGCCTAGTTCGCCAGATCAAAGCTACCGAATTGGGTTTCATTATTTTTGATCGAATAAAAATATTCGATCAAATGGTTAAAATCCTTTGGTTTGAACGATTTTATTGATCGATCAAATATTTTCTATTCGATCGTTCGACCAATCGAATTGCGGTAAAATCCAAATTCGAAGGATTTGACTTCCCACAGTATTCCAAGCTATTCCTATGGTCGAATTTTTAACCCTCGAATTCGACCCTTGGTAAATCTGCCCCTTGGTCTTCATTATTTATTTTTTATTCTTATTTTATTTGAGTTTATTTTTTTTTTTAGTTGACTTTTTCTTCCGACCCTTTCCAGCTTTCAAACAGGGGTCACTGACCCTCTCTCTTATTTAAATCAGTGCATGGTTGCTAGAATAATTTGGACCCCAGCAACCAGATGGTTGAATTGCAGTCTGGAGAGCTGCTGAATAAAAAAAGAAATAACTCAAAAACCACATTGAAGAATATCACTCTCTACATCATACTAAAAGTTAACCAAAAGGTATACACCCCCTTTAAGGAGGCCATACACAGGCAGATTTAAAATACTGATTAACCCTCTTCAGATTCAGAAGCTTATCTGCCTGTCTATGGGGTACTCAAACAGCCCCCCGACTGATTTGTTGGGTTAAAAATCTTGTTGGGTTGTGGACCCCATCAGCCCACTGATACAGACCTTGCCCAGCAGCCTGCATACACGCCTGATGGGAATTTTTGGGAAAAAGAGCAGGTCTTTCAGTGTATGTGATTAATCTGTAGATCTGAGCACTGTTAGCACAGGGCCCCTGTGTAGGAATCATACAAAGGCTCCCCTGTCATTGACCCATTTCGTAAATCTGTCTGTCCTTCATACACTGTGAGGCAATTGCTATGTGTTTAGATCTGTTACTCATATTAAATTCTAACATTAATGCCCACTAGTGTTGTCTGGTTGTTATCTAACCCCCTTGCTTGTTGGGGCTTTCTGATATTTCACTGGTCAGGTATTTCTACAATAACAGGTTTCTGACAAGCACCCCTTTAGAACTTACAGTCTTTTTCATGCAATCCATTAAACAGCCTTCTGAACAGAATCTCTCATGGTACAGAATAATCGCCAGTTACCTGCGTTATATATATAATAGGAATGCCTGTGAGTTTGTCTGTAGTAGAGAGGTGCCACTTGGGACCATATAGCCATCCTTTTAAAGGAGAACTAAAAATGCCATATTTTATATAATGAACTTATTGCACCAGCCTAAAGTTTCAGCTTGTCAATAGCAGCAATGATCCAGGACTTCAAACTTGTCACAGGGGGTCACCATCTTGGAAAGTGTCTGTGACACTCACATGCTCAGTGGGCTCTGAGCAGCTGTTGAGAAGCTAAGCTTAGGGGTCGTCACTAATTATCCAGCAGAAAATGAGGTTGGTCTGTAATATAAGCTGATGCTACAGGGCTGATTATTACATTCTGATGCTAATTGCACTGGTTTCTGTGCTGCCATGTAGTAATTGTCTGTATTAATGACTAATCAGCCTTATATTGTGACTATTTTTCTATTCTATGTGTACTGTATATTGTGAGTGGGTCCCTAAGCTCAGTAAGTGACAGCAGCACAGAGCATGTGAATCAGTGAATCAGAATCAGAAAAGAAGATGGGGAGCTACTGGGGCATCTACTGGGGAGACACAGATCTTTACTGCTAAAGGGCTGTGGTTGCCTTGGGCTGGTTCACAAGCACAAAACATCATGTACAACATTTCTACCTACTTCTTTAGTTAGGCTTTAGTTCTCCTTTAAGTGCAAACATGACTTCCAGTCATCATACTCTTTGTCCGTTGGATTTAAGTGCAGGCTCTTTGTTCCAGTAACAGAGAAGTCCCAGGCAAGCATCAGATGGCTGTATTTAGCATTGATTGATGAAAAGGGATCATGCTTTATACTTCTCAACAAGCCGCAAGAAATCAATACATTAGATATATTAGGCAAGGCTGCATATTAGTCCAATCTCAGCGTAATCTAAACAAACCATTCAGAATACAAGGTCATGAGCTATTCTCGGCAATGAGCAATTCATCTATTTTATAGTTCTTCTGCATGGAGCTGATGATGCAGTTCACAGTGGTTATGTGATTCGGGAAAACCCATTATCCAGAAAGCCCTGAATTAAGGAGAGGCTGTTTCTCATAGACTCCATTTTATCCACATAATCCAAATTTTTACAAATGTCCTATTTCTCTATAATAATAAAACTGTACCTTGTATTTGATCCAAACTAACACACAATTAATCCTTATTGGAAGCAACACCAAACTGTTGGGTTAATTTAATGTTTACATGATTTTATAGTAGACTTAAGATATGAAGATCCAAATTACGGAAAGATCCTTTATTTGGAAAACTGTGCAACCTGAGCATTCTGGATAACCTGTTTTTACCACCAAGGGAAAATAACGATGAGATAAAAACCAGAACAGTGTATGCTTTTATTAATTAGCTCCGGTAGCAAAAATAAGGGGTGATAAATATTGTTATGAATGTTAAACCATTCCAATCTTATGTGCTTTGGTCTGGTTTAGTGCAACAGAAAATCCCAAGTCACTTAACTCAACTCTCAGTTTCAATACTTTGCTGTAAGTAGTTAAAAGCAGTGGCGCTTCTTGCAGTAATGAATTACAACAAATAACTTTATATACTAAGCCATTCAAATTTGTGCCCTTCGGTTACCTATTTGTACTGCATCAAACATCCACTTTACAATTGTATTTGTTTTTCCCCAGCTTTTGCTTTGCCTGTTCAAGAGCCGTAACTGTTCCTAGAGGAATTTGCTAATCTCACCTGACCATTCAGCAGCAAGATAAAATGAATTTACTTTTAATATCTTGTCTCTAGGCAATGTCTTTAAATCTAATTTGTCTTAAATGTTCTTTTTGTATCATGAGGATACATTACATTTTTCTTTTTAATTATTTTTTTTTGTTCAGATGTAAGTGGATGGGTTCAGCTGGGTTCGATGAATGATAAGGAATCTTTTTAGGGCTCATTAATTAAGCGATACTGTTACTGTCATGCAACTTTTGCTGGAATGGCAGCACAAATCTGTGACATTTATTCCAGGTACTTGTGCATAAAGTTAATTGAAGGTGATACAGAGTGTATCTCTCCTCTCCCAATCTCAACCAATACGGTATGTTTTGACTTGATTTCAGCCATTTCTAATTGACTGTCCCAACTCCTCCTGAATCTCTAAAAGACAGAAAACATTCACTTCCTCCATCCAACACCCATAATATCCTTAAGTGTCTTTTATTAGCCAAGAGCCTTGGGGTTATCCTTGATTCTGCCCTTTCTTTCACTCCTCACATCTGTCATGAACATCTCCCTAAGTTCAGAACTAGTGCTAGGCTCCTGGTCACGGCTCAATTGTCTGCCTTTAGCAGCCGCTTTTGGCAGGAGCCCTCAGCTACTCAGATGCCGCCAAGTCTTAATTTGAGAGGGCCAAACCAAGTGTTCTGGGCAAGCAAAGGGGCACAATCGTTACCAAGTACTCATCACAGAAAACAACACCAACTTCCCAAGGTATAATGAGAAATAGCAAAGTCAGGCAGGCAAGGGTCGGTTCAGGCAGAGTTAAAGCAACGTCACACAGGCCAGGGTCAGTACAGGCAGAGCTCAAGAAAAGTCAGACAGGCCAGGGTCATTACAGGCAGAATTCAAGCAAGGTCAGACAGGTCAGGGTCGGTACAGGTGAAGTTCAAGCAACGTCAGACAGGCCAGGGTCAGTACAGGCGGAGTTCAAACAAGTTCAGACAGGCCAGGGTCAGTACAGGCAGAGTTCAAGCAAGGTCAGATAGGGCAGAATCAGTAAAGGCGGAGTTCAAGGATAGTCAGGCAGGCAGAGGTCGGTATAGGCAGAGTTCAGACCGGCAGGGATCAAACCAGAAGATATCAGACAAAAGCACATCCAGGAACTAATCAGATTAGACTCAACATCAAACAATGAGTTTTGGCCCAAGGCCCCTTTAAATAGTCACATTTTTGCACAGAAATGTGAAGTGCTTGCCGCACACGCCATAGGAGAACATGGCGCCAGAGAGGAGAGATCACCATGGCAGGTGTCCCTGCCGGCCCACAAGACCACCAGGGTGAGTCCTAACAACATCAAATCAATAACTAAATCATGTTACGATCATTTATAACCCAAGATGCCATCCAAATCCTGATTCAATCTCTTGTCACGTTATATAATGACTACTTATTATCTCTGTTAATTGGCCTTCCATCCATCCTCTCCAGCCCCTAATAAATTCTGCTGCCAGGCTAATAAACCTTAGCAACTGTTGCTCCTCTGCCAAGCCACTCTGCATGGCCAGAACTAGGGGTAGGCAGAAGAGGCATGTGCCTATGGTTCAATGGTGGTGGTGGTGGCTTCTAATCATATACTTCTGCATGCCTACACCTTCTGCAATGTACAGCTGTGCTCCATTCTTATCTCCAAGTACTTACCAAACAGCTTGTTATGCTCCTATAGAGATGGAATCCTCACCCATTACCTTTTCGCATTCACGTATTAAAAACTTTGTGCAAGTTTCAATTCAGTGAGAAAAAGTTTTCTCATGGTTTATCAAGTGAAAAGTCATGGGCAAGATTCTATTCAAGCAGAAAAAAAACTTTTCTCCAAATTCAGTTCCAATTTTTCCCCATAGTCTTCAATAGAGTTTTCACATAAAACTTGAGATAACTTTTTCTGAAATGCATCTGAAATCGAATCATCGTGTGATCATTTCATGTGATAAACCCTTTTCTCACTGCATTGAATCTGGCCCTGTGTTGGAGCTTCACCCCCTTTTCTGGAATTCTCGCTCACATTCCAATTTTCTCCCAATCACTCTGCATCTAAATGATTTTTAATTCCTTTATACAATCTTGCCCTCGTCTAGCCTAGAAACCCTGCAGTATAACTACTGCCACTTCTCTCACTGTGCTCCTGATCTTGCCCATTCCCACTCCTTGGGGTAGATTCATCAAAGAGTGAAGTGAAGAGTGAAGTTCCGCCACTAGAGGAAAATTCTGCAGCTCTCAATTAATTTCTATGGGATTTTTATAAGTCATATTTATCAATGGGTGAAAGTGAAATTTCACCCTTTGATAAATACGCCTTCAAAAATCCCATAGAAATGAATGAGAGCTGCGGAATTTCCCTCTAGTGGCGGAACTTCACTCTTCACTTCACTCTTTGATGAATCTACCCACTTGTGTCTCATACTCCTTTATTCTTTTTGACTGTAAGCTCTATTGCGCAAGGCCCTCTTTACCTCTTGTATCAATTATTGGTTTTATGTAACATGTAAATTCACTATATACTCCCATTGTACAGCGCTGCAGAATATGTTGCCACTTTATAAATATGCATTCTTAATAACAGTAGAATAGCCAATCCTAAGAAAATAGGGGCACCCTATCTGCATCAGTCCTTGTTTTTAAGCAATATTTTAGCAATGTAAATAAAGCTTATAATAATAATATATTTTCTGGTACAATAGTAAGCAAGTCCGACCCAGTCCACTGGTTTCTTACAGATAATCATGGGGGTTCAGCCACCAGAGTGGCACGCAGGAAAATACCTCATCAAGCTCATATTATTCACACATGTGGTGCAGAGCAAGCTGCTGATTCCTGTAACTGGCACATTTCCCACATAACTCTACAGCTTCACATCCATTATTGGAAATGCTGACACTGCCAGGAAGTTGGAAAGATAACGCTAGAAACCATGAAAGGAATGCTATGTGTCTGAGCTCGTGACAAGCTGACAGGTTAGCCTTACACTGATTATTGCATTGGATTTTGGGTTGTCTCTAAAAGTGTCTGGAATGTGGATTTTATATACATTTTGTGAATTATATTAACTCTTCTTAGATCTTGGTGAGAAAGAGTGAAAATCCTGGCATTGAATAGCACAATGCATCCACCTAAAGGGCTCCAAGGAGCAGGTAAATGTGGATTTGGGTGGTTTTGTGGTGTATCCACTGGTGTAGAAAATGCTAAGAGCAACACTGTGTTTGGGCTAAGGTTAAAGGTGGAAGGAGAAGGACTGAAAAAGCTTTGAGAGAGGAGATAGAATGGAGGAGGGATTTGCAAAGATATAGGGGCAAATTCAAATTGCGCTATTGTTGCCTTCGCTAACGTTCGCCGCACTTCGCCAGGTGAATTTTCGCCAGTGCTACGCAAATTCACTAAAGTGCAAAGTTACGCTAAGGTCAGCGAACGGTAGTTGCGCTAGTGTTACTTCGCCAGGCAAAGCGCATTTACGCTAGCGATGCCTAATTTGCATACAGTCGCGAATTTCAAAGTATATCAGAAGTATGTGTTACAGGCACTACATTACACTACACAAGCCCAGGAAACCTTTAATAAATAAAATAAAGTTGTCTTATTGCCCTAAACATGTGCCCCCTGTATAGTTGTGTTGCCATATGTTATGAAATGTAGGGGGGAAGGAGGGTAACCCCAAAAAATTTTTTGCTCTTTTTCAGACTATCACCCTACAAAAGGTAAAACACGCCAGAGTTTTTTTGGGACTTAGAAAAAAATTAAAAAATTTTTTTTTTCAAACTCCTATCTATTGTATTGAACTTCGCAAGGTCTGACCTGGCAAAGTAATGTCTAGTGCAAGAGGTAACGTTCAGTAAAATGGTCATCTTAGTGAATTTGTGTAATTACGATCCTTCGTCAGTGCGCAACTTCACCTGCCGTAAGGGTGCGAAGTTGCACTAGTCTATCTACTTCGCTAGCGAAAATTCGCCAGAGTCGGTGTTAGTGAATTTGCGAAGTTACAATTTGACGTCACGCTGGCGAATTAGCACTAGCGTTAGACGCTTTGCGCTTTAGTGAATTTCCCCCATAGAGTTCTGCTGGAAAGGATGATGATCTGTGCAGAGGTCTCATGTCCATCTACCTAGCTACACAATAAACCCAGTTTCAGTATTTCAGTAGCTGCATTGATCCATAAGTTGGTGAGAAAATGACCCCAAGACAAGTATATAACAGCAAAAAGTACTCCTACTTTGGGCAGCACACCCAAAATATTTTTTTTTAAGCTTAACACTCCAGAAAACGAAATAATATAGATGTAGGACTTACCGAGCCAGTAAACATACAGGGAACATGAAGAAGAAATACTGCTATGGATTGATGACATTCAGTCAATTATCTCATGGGTGGAGAACTTGAAAAAATGTAAATATTAAATAAAAATCAGAACTCCAGTCAAGTTTTGAGTGGAGTTGCTGTATTATAACATGTCATTCTTTAGCAGTATGGCTGTTTTCACAATCCATTGTGCAAAGTGCAATTTCGAGCCATGTTCTTTACCTGGTGTAATTGTGCCCAATGTGTTAAACCATATTGATGTTGGCTCTTTGATGCGAATAAGACAGAATTCCACTGAAGATTAGTGATGGGATGTCTTTATTTATGGTGCTCACCATCGAAATAACATCTGCACTTCCCGTGAACTTCCCCCTAATTTCAAGTTGGTAGTAACTAGGGATGCACCGAATCCAGGATTCACTTTGGGATTCAGGCTTTTTCAGCAGGAATCTGATGCGGATGAAACCTAGTGCCTGGCCAAACTGAATCTGAATCCTAATTTACATATGCAGATTAGGGGTGGGAAAGGAAATCAAGTAATTATTTGTCACAAAACAAGAAAGTAAAAAAGTGTTTTTTGCACTTTTTCCCTTCCCGTCCCTAATTGCATATGCAAATTAGGATTTGGATTCCAAATCTTTCATGAAGGATGCAGTGATTCCGAATCCCAAATAGTGGATTTGTGCATCCATAGCTCAGTAGAACTATGCAGGAACACAGGGAGCATAAGTCTAAAGTACTAATGAATGGCATATATTTGCACAATGACTGCAGAAAAATTTGTAACTTCAATAGCACTTCACAAACAACCCCAATAGCTCCAGACTACACAAAGCTTTGAGAAGGAAGGGAGTAGAATGGGGGTTCCTGTAAGCCACTTGGAGATGCCATATTGAAGACGTCCACGAGAAGTCAACGACCATTAGGAAATGCTTGTGGTTGTTCCACCCTACATAAGTCTAATGGGAACCAATTGGGCAAGTGCCAAATGTGAATCGTACAATGTGGTGTGGCCAGAATATGACCATCAACTTTAGTGTACAAATCTTTGGTTCAAGCTTTTTAAAAAAAAAAGATGCCTTAAATATCTGTTTCAGGGGGAGTGATTCCACCTTATAGTGACCATCTCACTGTTACTAGCAGCTTTACAACTGTGAAGTCAATAAGGTATAGAAGGTTTCCTATCAACCACCAAACTAATAAAATTAATAATACATTCCTATTGTTATCAGTAACATATAGGAATGTTTGTAGTATTTGCTCATTCTTCCTTTATCTTTGACATTACATTCTTCCCATTGACCTTCCTTCACCCTGTGGAAATTTCAGAGCTGTCATATTCATTACTTTATATGTTACATGGATAAGGATGTGCTGTGGTTATGGCACAATCATTGTGAATCATTTCAGCAACTGGATATTATTTTCATCTGCCCTGTTTACTTTACACACACACTCCCCATTCACCTTAAATTTAGCCTGATTACCATGGCCCAAGGCTGGGACTTTTCCTGCATATTTTTGTCAGCTCACAACCATTATCGGAAAAAAATGTTTGCAGTGGAAAAAGATACTGCTACAGGTTAGAGTTAAACAAGGCTGGAAATCATGAATAAAAGTAGTTTTATAATATAGGTATGGGATATCTTATTCTAGACTTCAAATATCCAAAAAAATACTGAATTACCGGAAGCCAGCGAGTAATTTTCTAACAATTTCCTATTTCTCTGTAATAATAAAACAGTAGTTTGTATTTGATGATAACTAAGCTGTATGAATCCATATTGTTGGCAAAACATTCCTATTGGGTTTAAGTTAATGTTCAAATGTTTTTAGTAGACTTGGTAGACTTAGCAGCATGGTGCTTCAAAGTTCCTTTTCTGGAACTTCCCGGGTTCCAAGCATTGTGGATGATACATTTCATACCTGAACTTACTGTACTTGCAGAGAGGTTAGACAGTTCTTTAAAAGTAATGATCTATGCCTTCAGTGTTGTCCACTGGAACATCTTAGGCCTCTTTTAAGTGCTCTGGGTGGTTGTTTCTGTGTCATCAAACAGAAAATGAGGCTGTCATAGAAGCTGAATTACAGTATTATAGAGCTGATTATTACAATGCATTGGTGTCAGAGCCATCTTCTCTCATGCAGTCTTCTTCCTGCAGCGGCATTTGGCAGTGCATGCGCAGTAGGAGCGTTGCCTGGTTCACCTCTACTGCGCATGTGCCAAAAGTCACAAGGTTTTCCGATTGAAACTTAGTGACTTTCGGCGCATGAAGAGTAGAGCTAAACTGGCAAAAGCTCCTACTGCACATGCGGCACCAAGCACCAATGGATCCAGGAAGAAGACGGCTGGGGAGAAGATGGTGCCTGCAAACTCCATGGACAGGATCTGCGCCGAGGGGTAAGTAGCAAACGGGAGGGAGGGGTTTTGCACCTGGAGGGTTGACTTCTCCTTTAAATCCTAGAATACAGAATTTGCCCACAGTATATTTGCAGTCTAAGGGGGGAGCATGTGTGACACAACTGTGACGATGTGTCAAAACATAACATTTTCTTCTTGTGTATGACAAAGGGGATAATATATACCCAGAACTAAAAAAAAAATCCCCGGACAGCGAGCCAGTATTAATATTCCAGAATATCTAAGGGACCCCGCAGAAATCGCCACTAACCATATCTTCTGTAAAATTAAAATGTACCAATTGTAACATGTCGTCAAAAATTTACATTGATATGACTCATCCCATCTACGTTCCTGGCCTGACACCAGACCAGGAGAGGAATGAGTCTAACTTGTTATTGTCTTTTCCTTCACCTTTCTCTGTATAAAAAATCTAAGGACATTACATGACTGTAAAAATACTCTTTTACTTCCTTTCTGAAATGTTAAAAATCTCAATAAAAACTATTGAAAGAAAACGTAACATTTTCCAAGTCAGAATTTTGTAATTTTCATCTCTCATCCTCAAAATGACATATGCACATGATGCTTTAAGTTCAAAAGAGCTGCACATAGTGGCACAGCCCTCTGTGGGAACCCACCCTGGAGCTACCTTCACCTTTGAGGTGTGAGGACCTCCAGGGTTCTCCTGTGTCAACAGTCACTCTTGAGTATAATTTGGAACACGAGAAAGGGGTGAATGCACCAGCACCAAATGCAACTATACAGATGTGCAAGAAGCATCTTTGGCCACAAGTACCTTTAAAGGAGAAGGAAAACTAAAATCAGTGGGGTGGCAAATGATTTTAATAGCTTACCCGATACCCTGGGCTGGTGCTCCTGTTAGAAGAAGTAAGAAGCAGAAAAGGTTGTTTCATGGTGTTCACACAGAAGTATCCCAGCCCGATGCAGGAACACTGGCCCATCCTGTAATGAATGCTGTCAATTCACACAATGGCTTCCCTTTAAGTATATGAGACCTATTATGTCATATCAAATGAATAACTTCATATTTATTACATTTTGTCAAACTATTTTATTTCTTCTCTAAAGCAGAGGTCTTGGCAGATTCCCAAGGACCATCACACCTACATGAAAACCTGTATGATTTCTTGTTACTGATGGAAGAAAATAACTTGAGAGACTGATCCTTATTTAATAATAATAACATAAACTAATGTCAGTCTGGAGCAAACTCCTGTCTGTGTTTATATTGCAGTTATGGGACCTGTTATCCAGAATACTCAGGATTTCGGGTTTTCAAGATAATGGATCTTTCCTTACACTGAATTTTCGTAAGTCTACTAAAAAAATAATATAAACATGAAATAGTCTGGTTTTGCTTTCAATAAGGATTAATTATATCTAAGTTGGGATCAAGTACAAGCTTCTATTTTATTATTACAGTGAAAAGGAAATCATTTTTAAAAAATTTGGATTATCTGGATAAAATGGATTCTTAGGGCGATAGCCTCTCCGTAATTCAGAGCTTTTTGGATAATAGTTCCCATACCTGTTTATTACTGTATTACATTCCTGTGCGGATATTTATTATCTCTTCTTTACTCCCTTTGCAGCTTTTTTGCCTGCCAAATAGTATATTGTTGTCTTTTGTCCTAGAATGTTCTGATTAGACAGAATGTACAGATGTGACAGACCCAGTGCTCCCTCTGCAGCAGACATAAGTACTCAGGAATGCGGAACACGTACTTGAGATACTTGAGTTGTGATTTCTAGGCAGTAGATGTTAGTCTGCAGTCAGTCTTCCCCTGGTTGCTTTCAAAGATTTAATGGTGCCCAAGGTAATTACACGTCTTCCCTTTGCCTGTCTCTGATTATTCTACTGCCGAGTTGTCATTCATCTTTCCGTTTTGTTCAGAACACTATAATTCCTGAAGTGGAAAGCACTGCATTAAGGACTTCATATCTAAAATCTCACTCTATACTGACTCAGAAGTGAATTAGCCAGGGCACAGCCTGCATTCAAGGCCAGCGTCAATCCTACTCCGTATAAATGGCTTTCTCTCTCTTGTACCTGTAAAATTCCACAGTCCAATTAAAACCAAAAAAGAAACAATGGGAAAAAACACCTACTGTACTTCGATGTGAACAAAGATACTCCTTACTGCATGACTAGTCAGCCCAGTGGTAAATGATGGTGGTACATTGTAAATCACTGCAGAATAAGTGGGTGCTATAAAAATTTATAATATATCTATAGTGGTATGGAGCATGCTGCAGAAGTCAGGTTTGTACAGATGTCAGACGCACATTCACAGACACATTAGGGATAATTTCCGTCCAGGAGGCATATTTTGTTTTCCCCCACAGTGAGTTGCACCTAAAACCACTTTCATTACTAGCGGCAAAATCTTCTCTTTGTACTTAAGTAAAGTTCTGCAATGCTCAGTCCTTCCAACCTTTGTTCCAAATCAGGTGCCCCTGTGCCTATTTACAGTGGGGTAACTACCAGGGGTGCAGAGGGTGCAATTGCACCCGGGTCCGCAACCCCTTTGGGGCCCATTGAAGCCACAACAACAGTTATTGCGAGTAGCTAGACAGAGGGAGATTTTACATTGCGCACACTAGCGGCACTCCGGTGCACGATTCATAAGGGTGGAGGGCTGGAAAGGGGGGCCCTTGTGCCCATCATGTACCAGGGCCCACTGGTGAGCCACTGCCTATTTACACACGGGAGCCCCAAAGCAAAAACCAACTCCTGACCAGGCATTAGCTCCTGGTCCCCGGCATCAATAGATGCAGCACACTTGAGCCCAAGGAGTTGGACATCGCTCACACGCTGAACCCCGGAAACAATGCCAGAAAGACTTTGAAAATATTAGTCACAACTGCATCTGCTTTGCAATGTACAGTAGCACATGCACAGCTGTGTCCATTTTGGTGAATTGGATGCAATTGTGGTAGGCACAGCTCAACTGCATCAAGAGAATTGCCAGTTTGCGTATCTAATGACAGAATTTGGGGAGAAAACTGTGCATTTTAGGGCGAAAACATGGCGAATGTGCCCTTTTATGAATTTCTGATCTTTTATTTGTGCATCTGACAAAGGTACTTGGACCCTCGGTATCCACTGGGTCTGCTGCCTGTATTTTTATACCCCTGCAGTCAGTGGCAAGCATCCTGCAGTCATCCCCAGCATTTGTATCACTGCTGCCCAATTAACTTGTATGCCATTTCTTCTGTGGCTTAGCCTGTCCAAGGTCAATCTCAATATACTGTATCCATGAGACTTATCGAGTAGCGAGTGATTCATAGTGCGTCATACTGATTCCCATTGCATTAGGAAAATTAGCCAGTTCCAGGTTTAAATTCCAAGTTGCTCTTGTAATGCAAGTCATATTATAACCACAGACAGCTGGTGGGCTTCCCAAAGTGACCCCTTCCAGTCGTCCTTTCTGTGATTCCGTGGGTAAAACACAGAACACCATGCATTTCCCATCTGAATATCACACCCCACACATTCTCACCCATTCTACATTTCAGGTGTCATTTGGTTCAGCTGATCAATAAAGATATACAAGCTGACCTTTGGGTTATCTCACCAATTGGACCACAGATGGATATTGTGGAGCTTCTCCTTCTCTTATTTTTGTGGGATGGCAGGAAGTTAGGGGGAACTGTGGTTCCTTCCACTTCCTTATCTGTAGACACACCATCATCCACCTTCAGGGAAGGGTGATTGTCAGGTGATATTTTCACACCAACAGCAAACCTATAGGCTAGACCCTGAGTACAGGCCAGGTTTAGGATAGGTTTGTAAGTAGAACTGGTGACCAGCACTAAGAGTACCCTTTGGGGATAACATAAATAATAATGCAAACAAGATATTCAGGGGCAGTACCTATACGATTTGTTTTGAAAATATTTTATAATGTAGAAAACGAGGTTGGTCTGTAATATGAGCTGATGCTACAGGGCTGATTATCAAATTCTGATGCTAATTGCATTGTTTTCTGTGCTGCCATGTAGTAATTATCTGTATTAATGACTAATCAGCCTTATATTGTGATTTCTATTCTATGTGTACTGTATATTGTTAGCTGGCATAACCATTGTTCTACCTGGAGTCACATAAACAGCAATGCTTACACACACACACACACACAAACTTCTGCCTCTCTAACAAGTTCATCCTGATTAACACCTGTTATAGTTGTTCGAACAAAAAGGATGTCTGGGGCATTCTGGTAGTTACAGTTTGTCTTCAAGTATCAAGTAATACAAAATCACTAAAAGGATTCACATTTGGATTGGTCATCTCAGCTACATCTCAATGTTGCAAATAATCACTATAGTGTAGGGCTATGATATTGACAACATCACATGACTCAAGGCAAACACAGCACTGACACACTATACTGGGATGTCAAGAGAAGTTCTAGAGCAGCATCAATAAAAACCAGCCAAACTGTGACAACATGGATGGAAGTGAATGATGAATTGGTTAATAAAATATCCCATTAGTTCTGTCTTGTGTGGGCATGTTTTCATACAACAGACAGACTATTGGTACTAGCACTGTTTTCAATATGAGATTAATGTGCAGAATATTATTCTGGCACTGCAGACATACATTATAATAACAATTATAAAAAGCAGTTACGTCTGAAAGATAGACACTATCTCCCTGCTGTTGGAGGAGGTGAGGGCAGTACCCAAACATAGTACAGTCAGAGGCAATGTGAGCAGTTTTGGGGTTAGGTTAGTGCAAAGAGTACATTTTAAATGGACCTTTCCATCGCACATGGGCTCTTTGGTATAAAATAAAAAGGACATTGTGCAATAACTATGTTTCCTTATTAATATTATTGTAGTAATGCCCAATACAAATAACAACAGTTGACAAGCCACCTCTCCACATTTCATAGAGCTGGAGGCTCATAGAGAGTGGGGAGACTTACATTTTAGCAAGAACTAGGTTGAAGAACAAAACTTTTTCATAATTTTCTAATTGTGGCCCAGAAAGCAAGTACTACCATACTACAAAACATTAGGTTTTGCCACCCTTTATTTCAGGTAGTCCCCTAGATGGGTTTGGCAAGCTTAGAGGATGGGGATTGTTTCCTTTTTTCCAGGTCAAAGTATCTCCGTGGCCAGACCAGAGGTTGTCAGGATTCCCATATACCATATCCTACCTAACAGAGGCAGGCTTCAGTAGGAGTAATACGTGTTTTGTAATAGTTCACTCTGGGAGTGAGAGGCAGGATCAGGGTAGTTAGTAGAACAGCCATAGGCTCCAACAAGGGAGGGTTAGTACCTTGTGGTATCACCTGCCAGTATAGGGACTAAAGGGGTTAGGCTCAGGAAATTCCTGGAGAAGGACACCTTTGTAAGTTTTGTCTAGTGCTAAGAACTAGTTTAATAATCTGTGAGTACTACCTCTGGGGTGTTGTTGTGAACAGAAGTAAGAGTAGCAACCGAGGGATGTCAACGTTTACAGTCTCTGTGAAATGGCTGATGTTTATATAAATCTTTCTGTCAATAAAGAGTTTTCATTTGTTGTAAGAACCACTGGCACCCAAGTTATTGGAGAGATGAAGTTCTGTGTGGTTAACCCTACCTCCACCTATATATATAGATATATGCAGCATTGCATTTTATCTACTCATTCCAGTTTGCAGGGTGACGCATGATTCTGTGGGTTGCCATGTTCAGCAAGATGGAGAACAATGTGGCACAGTCATGTCACGAATGATGATTAATTGTGCAGACTTTAGTGTATCACAGACCCATATCTGCAGGATGGTTTGTCTTGTGCCTTTTCTTTGCACAAATGGATTCCAGGCCCCTTGCTTACTCCCACAATAGCCTGCTCACATTCCCCATCATCCTCCCGCATGACACACACACACACAACAGAACTATGTTAGTTATAAAACAGGGCAAATTGTTGGTGGTAAATGTATTACCCTTGTTTCTGCAGCTTATTATTATCCCTTATTTGTATATGAGACAACAAGTTGGCTGTGAGATTTCATCTTGGTAAGATTTTGTCAGATTTAGCAGTATGTCCCTTAGCTCAAATCCAATATGTCATCTTTAAAATAAAAGACATTATTTACAACATCCCCTGCCCCAGCAACACACTAAAGGGTAGATTTTACTAAGTTACATATGAATATATCTTTCTGAGTTTTCCATCTAGGTTGAACAAAATTTATATTTTGCCCTTTTTACTGAAGCTTTTTTTTCAATTTTCCCTCAATTTTTTTTCATGGCCAAAAGTATAGCTCACTTGGCAAAATAATTATATGATCGTGAAGTTGCAGAGTTGTAATGGGCGCCTAGCTTGCTGCAAAATATTTTGTTGTGTGTTTTTGCATGGGAAAAAAATGATAATAATATAAGTATATAGTAAGACAAAGTAAGTAAGTTAGGTCGAAGAAACAACCTTTAACTTTTTTTAATCGTTTCGGGCATGCCCAGCCCTTTATCAAGCTTGATAAAGGGCTGGGTATGCCCAAAACGTTGCTTCACTTGCACAAATAAATCATCTTTCACTATATCAGAGTTCTGCTGAATTTTGTATTGGAATTGGAACTGGACCTGTGCAGACTCTACAAAAAGCAGTGAAATTGATTGTGTAGCACTACTTTCTGTGTTTGGGACCACTGTGATGACCACATCACAATATGATGAGTTAAATGAAGTTGATAATGGAACTTTTCCAACACTACTCGCCAGTGTGTCTCCTCTCATGCTCGTCCATGGCACCCCAGGATGCAGAGTAACCCAGTGCTTCACTGCATCCCTGAGACAATACTCAATCCCACAGTTGGATAATGGGGGCTGTAGGGGAACATAGAGCAAAATAGAAGGATAGATATGACTGCATTGGGAAAGTTCAAGGTTTTGTCATGCAGGGCTGCAGGCTATGAATGGTGGCACTGAAACCTTAGGATGCATTCAAGGAGCCCAATTTGATTTGTATCAATTGTTGCTCTTTCCTATCACCAGTTCTTATATTTTAAAACTCCTGAAATATGCCAGGGTTAAAAGAAAAATTAAGAAAACCTCTCTTTGGCAGACAGTTTTCACCAGACAAGTTAAATAATTGACTGACGTTAAAATGTAACACTTTCCCGTAAATAGCACATGTGCCTATGAACAGAATCTGATTTCAGCTAATTATCTGCTGAGCTGCATGAATATAATTGAGGACCACATGGCTCCTTTTGCTAATGGCAATGTCATTTAGCTTCACTTTGGCATCTGTTGGTGTTTGGTTGGCTCGGTGAATTAGTCTGCTTATTTTTGGCAAGTGCACAAAGATCCCTACTAGCATCAAGCCCATAAATGTCAGCATTCATGGACCAAAATGAGTATGATTTAACATCATTGGCAACTTCACTGTTGGTCAAGTAAAAGTGA
This sequence comes from Xenopus borealis, assembly GCA_024363595.1. NCBI lineage: Eukaryota > Metazoa > Chordata > Amphibia > Anura > Pipidae > Xenopus > Xenopus borealis. Next base: position 22,742,081 of record CM044433.1, on the reverse strand, counting down.
AATATATGCACCTATGTGCAAGGTAACAATCACAATAACAACATCCTCCTGTAACAATAGTAATAATAACTAGTTATAAAGTGGGGAGCTTTTGCCTGAGCAATCTACTCATAGCAAATGCCCATCAGACAGGTATTTAACTGTCTGACAATGGAGTGAGGAATTCCCAATAGGGCAGTGCATTACTGAGCCTGTGACTGCAGAGAAGTGAACTTCCAATACCTTTGTTCACTACCAAGTCATGGACTAGTAAGAGATAATTTCCTATAAAGCTATACAATACTGGCTCACTAAATGCACAGAGATGACTGCCCTATAAAGTTGTAGAGTACTCACTCACAAAAAGACATACATTCCACTTAAACGTTGGCGACAAATCGTCCAGTGTGTCCTTACCCTAACTGACTCACTGATTAAGGTCATTAACTGAGGAGCAAACACTGTGGGAGCCATTTAACCCAATGACTTGAGATAACATTTTGATGGGGATTGTTGCACAAAATATCTTATATGGGTTTTATTATCGTCATCAAATGGGTATTTGGTTCACCTTAATGCATTGCTCTGTTAGCCATACATTTCCATATACTGGGCTGAATATCCGGTATAAGAAACACATAAGGCAAATATTATTACTAATGTCTTACTATTACCTCGATGGAGGCTCTGGAATGTGTAGAAGTCATAAGCAGACCCTTTGCTTATATCCAAAACCACTGGGGGCCATAAGCACATAATGGACTTGTGCTGCAAATTATAAGATCTAAAGATGGCCACAGACGCAGTTATAGATGTACAAATCAAAGTTTTGTACGATTTTTGTGGATCATGCCAACATATTTTGTACCATGGTAATCAGTCGTTTAGTCGATCGGACAGGTTAAAAGATTTCTGTTGGGTTTCAATAATATCTCTGCATGTATTGATGATATCTATGGAAGCTTGTTACTAGAATTTGTCAGACATCGCTTTCGTACAACTGTTGTCATGGGCAGAATATCATATGACTTTATTTAATCTGAATAATTAGTAGTAGGTCGGAAGATTATCTGATCTAAAAGGCTGCGGAAGAGTTTCTTAAGGAGTAATTCAGAGATGGAATTCCAGAGGAAAGGAAAACTAAGAGAGAAAGACATAAGACAGGTGATGGTGTTGGATGTGGGTTTGAGAGGGAAAGGGGAGACAACCAGGAACTTGCGGAGACACAAGTGAAAAGATATAGTAATGTGTGTAGGAGTAGAGGGCCTTGAAAATTACCAGATGGATTTTTCATCTTTGCCACGATAAAAGTTTTTTCAGGAGAGGCTAAGGTTCTCTCTTAGATGACAGCCGAAGGAGAGGTGAGAGTCTTGAAAATATTATCAGAGAAGGCAAGAGACTAGTCAAAGATTACCCCCAGGCAACATGCTGACTCAACAAGGTTAATGAGCATAACATTGGTACTAATTGTAAAAGAGCCAGTGCCAGGTTTGAGTGGATAGGCTCAGTTCCATTTTGGTTTTACTTGCTTCACTCACTGCTTGTAGGTGATATGCCCTTCCCCAACTAAGAGGAGAGTTGGCAGCCATCATGCTTGGCCATGCCACTTCCAGTTTCAAGCTCCCTGGCAGCAATTGTGGACCTGACATATGCATGCTTTACATTATTTCTCTTTTGTCATTTTGATTATGTTTTGTAATTTTTCTTTTTGTAATAAATTAGTGAATCCTTTATAATTGGTGTGCGTTCCATTGTTTTGATTAGTACTAAATGTTTTGGAGACCCTAATGGGGAGTCTCCTTTGGATCAGCACCCGGCTATTTTATTTAAAAGGGTGTGCGCTCTTCTTTAGTAGGTATATGCATGCTTGAAGGCAGGACCAATCTAGGTTCATTGAGCCTCCTACTGCTCTGTATTTGGAGGTTGGGTACCAGACCAGATAGAGATATACCTAGTTGCAGTTAGGGAGAGACAAGGGGCTCTGTGCATGGAGCCTAACACAGGGAGGCAGGCTTAGTTTTTTTAGTGCCATTGATTCATCCAGGAGGCAGTTAGAAACTGAAGCCTAAATGGTTAGCAATGGGTTGTCTAAATATATATGGGTGATATTTAAAGCCAGTTAACTGGACAAATTCACATAACAAACAGAGTTCAATTTATGCAATATTTTGAAGAAAGGTTGTTGCACGTAAATCACCAACATTGGCCAATATTTTGTCTACTAGCTTGGTTACCACTGATGAGTGGGCCCACTTGGCTAACCCACACTGTGATGTACACGTTTAGATCATCTTCTTACACAGTTCTGGTTCTGTGACTAATTCTGTCTCTGTCTCTGTTACCAATGAGAGCCATCTGATTCATGAACATTTAGACATCATTTAGGGATCATATGTGATCCAGCTGGGTTTATTTAATATAAAAATAAATAGGCCCCTTAGTAAAGAAAAAGGCACATGGTCAGTATAACCAGGCACTGATTGTCTAATCAGATGCATAATATGACCCTTTTGTACATGCAGCCTCTTCCCTCAAATTGTTTTTCACTTCAAAGCACTTTTACCCACTTGAACCCCAGACTGAGCTATGCTCTTCAATAATCTACTTAATCTCTGTTATAAAGCGCATCTTTCATGGCCCTACAGAGTTTTTTTTTACAAGGAGCTTTAAATATGAACATGTGTTTCATGCATAAAAGCTACATTATTCTTCATGAATCAGGCAATCAGTGCAATAAAGGAGCAATTTTAGCATTTGATTATGAAAATCACATTCACTGCTATTTAAGGCTGTCGTAGAACAGAGAAATAACGATCACATCGTTTCTGTGAAAACCCCACCATATATATGTAGCAAGATCATAATGACACAGAATCTGTTTTGAATTATTAAAAAGTTCAATTTTGTAGCTGTAATGTACGAGAGCCTGTAATGTATCTATAATTTAATTTATCTGTGTTCCTTCTGTGATAAGAAAAAGCAATATGGCCTGAGTCTAGTCTGACAAATTGATTCAATTTCTTCCTTTCTGAGCAGACGTGAGATAACACAATTACACTAAGATTCAGATTTATCATTGGTTGAATTTCGAAATTGAAAAAAATTCGAAATTCGACCATGTGAATAGGAAGGGAAGTAAAATCCTTCAAATTTGAATATTGAATTCGAAGGATTTTACTGCAATTCGATTGGTTGAATGATCGAATAGGAAAAATTTGATTGATCGATTCAAATTATTTTTTCGATCAATCAAATTTTTTTTATTAGATCAAAAATAAGGAAACCCAGTTCAGAAGCTTTGATCTGGTGAACTAGGTGGTCGAATAAAAATTTAAAGGGGAAGTACTTCAACAGTCGAATGGTCAAATATTCAAGTTAAATTTTATTTGAATAATTCGATTTGATCGAATTTATAAAGTTCACTGGTCGAAGTGGTCTTCAAAAACATTCGAATTTGAATGTTTTTGAAAATTCGATCGAGCTTTGAATCCTTCATTAAATTTAGTAAACCTGCCCTAGGTGTCTAACTTGTTGAATTCTTATTGGCAGGAGGGCAGGAGCAAAATAAATTCTCAGTGCATTTCTTTATATTTTATTTACTCTCAGTGCCTATTAAATATCACAAATTATCTTGCCTACATGCTTTTACTGCAGAAAAAGTACATCTGATGATATCACAACATGCAAAATACATCTGATGATATCACAATGTGCAATCACAGCGTGATTTACCAAAATTCCCAATGTAGATGCACGATTTTAGATTTCCAATTGTATAATATTTATATAAATAATATAATATGGGTATTATGTGAGAAAATAAAAGGCAGCAGGTGACACTATATTATTTATTGTATAGGAATGTTGTACGCATAAAAGAGTGCAGCAGCTCTTTTGAAATCCAGATTTCAAAAGTGCAGTGTCCTCCAAAATGTAATATTTGTTGTATCTGCTGGTAAATGCTATGGACTCTATATATGCTGCTGGATACTGTATAAATGAAAACTTTCCACAGAGACTGGCCCACAGGCAACTTGGATCATGTAGATACTGTAGTTCCATAGTTCCAGAATGTAGCCTTGTTAGGTTCAGATGGAGGAGAGTTAGGCTTTTACCATAGAATGCAGCTGGTTGCATTTACAGAGAAACACATACAGGTATGGGACATGTTATCCAGAATGCTCCAATAGGCTGGTTTTGCTTCCAACAAGGATTAACTATATTGTAGTTTGGATCAAGAACAAGGTACTGTTTTATTATTACAAAGAAAAAGGAAATTGTTTTAAAAAATTTGGATTTACTTGGAGCCTATGGGAGATGGTCTTCTTGTAATATGGAGCTTTCTGGATAACGGTTTTCCAGATAATGGATCCCATACCTGTACTAGTCAGTGGGGGTACACACACTATGTCCGGTGCTGTATATTAACATACTGGTGTTTCATTCCACCACCATGACCCAAAGCAAGGTGCAAAGTAGAAAAAAATTGGTGTAATGTGGTTTTCCCACTATACAGCATTTTCCACAGAATTCCAGCATTCCCACCCCAATGTTTTAAGCATAGGCCTTTGTATACTTCAGCACAAGATGCATCTGAATTCTCATACTCTTGATTTGCCAACAATTTACTAGGCACACAAAAACTGCATGTACCCTGTATTTAATGCCCAGTGAGTGTAAAGTACAGAGTTGCGTGGCACTGACATTGCTCACACCTACAATGGCTGTAGGCTCAGCTACCTCTATATTTCATGCTACACCATAGGGTTCAAACAGCATACGTCTGCAAGTACAGCTGCATTCAACACAATTTTCCAGCAGTCAGTTGTAAGTAAATCCACTTTTATTTTATGCTTCTTGCATTAATAGTTGTGCACTGTATCATTGTGCTTGGTGTTGCTTAGTCCTTCTGCCTCGTGTTCCAAATTAAACGCTGCTGGCACCTATGGACGCAGAGTTCACTTCTTACCCAGTGTCATTAGAAGCAGCTCATTGTGGGAAAAGGATCAGACACATGTAATTGTGTCCAATTAGCGATAAAGTTGCCTTCATATTAGCAAATCGGGAGCAATTGTACCTCCAAAAATGATGCTGAAATTCTAGGAAAACTGCATTGTGGGGAGAAAACTAAAAATTGCACTTTGCTCATTACACTTGCAGACTTAAATGACCCCTTATACGGTGACCCAAGCTCTTTATATTTGGCATTTTATGGATAGTGTTTTTTTGTATATAAGGTCCAACTCCCGACACCTCGTCCTCCAACTAATTTCCAGGTCCTCTCGTACAGCCAACAGTGTGGAATGCTTCCTTACAGTATCTGGCACCCCTGCACCCTGCTTGACAAAGGAGTTTGTTCTCCGAAACGTTGCATCTGCACTCCGCTTAATAAATCTTTGAATATTTCATTCAGACCTGTGTGCCATTGGAAATTCTTCTGTTGCTGGTTTTGTGAGGTGGCCAAGCCTTTACCTGTGTGCACCAGGCGTCTCTACCATTGATTCAGGGTGTGCGAGATCCTACACCAATTTCTACCCCTGCACCCTGGACAAGAAGGTCGCCAAAAAGAACCATAATTTAAAGGGGAACAAATGAATATGGCTAAATATGCCATGTTTTATTTACTGAACTTATTGCACCAGCCAAAAGTTTCAGGTTGTCAATAGCAGCAATGATCCAGGACTTCAAACTTGTCACAGGGGGCCACCATCTTGGAGTTTCTGTGACACTCACATGCTCAGTGGGCTCTGAGCAGCTGTTGAGAAGCTAAGCTTA
>CM044433.1:22711161-22722723 GCA_024363595.1 Xenopus borealis | reverse complement strand
TGCAGTCCCATTAAGGGTATAAGTGGCTTGAATATTTTTACATCCCAGGTGCATGACACAAATTACAATTACACAGATTTTTCATCTGTGCCCCAAAGCAATTCTACCTCAGTGGGAACAACTGAAAGAATCACTACAATTACCAATGACAGAATATTTTCGTTACCAACAAATGGCGAGCTTCATTCGCCCCAAGCTACCACTTAACATGGACAAACCTATCTTTACGGAATTTGAAAATATATGTTGCCATGCTTCGTCCCCAGGACGCATTATTTCAACCATTTATCATATACTTTCAACTGGATCAGGAGAACAATTGCCTTCACAACCACATCTAATAAAATGGGGCAATGCCCTTAACTTATTGTTCTCAGAACAGGAACAAGAAGAAATGATTCTCAAATCTTGCACTGGACCTAGGAGCTGTCGCATTTTAGAAAGCAATTTTAAGGTTCTGACAAGATGGTACAATACTCCTACTAAATTAAGTAAAATCTTTCCAGGAACCTCAGATAAATGTTGGCGATGTGGAATGAAGAGAGGCACGTTGCTTCATATTCTTTGGGACTGTACAGTAATACAGGAATATTCGACAAAGATCTTGGCGATATGTAAAGAAAAGCTTAAATTATCCATTGAATCTTTACCGGCAACGATACTACTACACCACAACACCACTTCGGCACATCTTTATAATAAATCACTGACTCAATACGCCCTAAATGCGGCAAAAATCTTAACCCCACGTAAGTGGAAAACCACAGCGATGCCTATTATTTCTGAATGGAAGACAGAAATGGAAGAAATTCGTATATTTGAAGAAATGCATGCGGAAACCCAAATAGCTATACGGAAACATTGGGCCACTTGGTCACCATGGACCCAATATATGGAAGAAATTAAAGTTTAAGATAAAAATGCCTGATCTCTGTAGAACCATGCCAACATAAATCCTGTGGATACATTAATAGTCAGTTACGAGTTGTCTAAATTTAAAGGTGACGTTAATCCATCTATGCCTTATTTTGCCACTTAATTTCAGAAAGCATACTTAAGCCTGGAATATCCCCCCTGTTCTTTTTTCTTTTTTCTCCCTCTTTTTCTCTTTTTTTTTATCTTCCTTCCCCCTAAAATGGTTTATGTTTAAAGGTGCACGATATACAGATACTATCCCACTGACAAAGCATTATAGTTAGAATTATTAAGATTAATGTACAACCTATATAAGAGTTCTACGGATAGTGGTATAGTTTTATATTAAACGTCATAGTTTAGAAAAGGTATCTCTATCGATATTGGATGTATATGTTACAATGATGTGAAAAAGTGCAACTGTAAAATGTCTACTTTGATCTTTGAACCAACATTTAAAAAATAAAGATTTAAAAAAAAAAAGAAAATCGTGGAGAATCATCAGAATTTGGGGCAAGAAAGGGGAAAATCCTGAAAAATATGGAGTTGACAGCTCTGAAAATATATTGTCTGCCTGGGTGCTGGTGAGAAATAGTTGTACAGTTATGGGATCTGTCATCTGGAAACCCATTATCCAGAAAGCTCAAAATTATAGAAAGGTTGTCTCCCATAGACTCAATTACAGTATAATCAAATAATCCAAATTTTTTAAAACGATTTCCTTTTTCTCTGTAATAATAAAACAGTACCTTGCACAGACAGCATGTATGGACACGCTTAATTGCAGCACTTGCTTTGTTGCACTTGTAAATGAACCTCTTTTTTTGTTATACTGTGATATCTCTCTAGCAACAGGCCCGGACTGGCAATGTATCCCTTCAGGCATATGCCGCTCCCTTAACAGGTGGAATGGGCCGCTGGCTCCTTTTCCTACCCTTTTAATCCTGATGGGTCCTAGGAAGCTGGAGTTCGGCATCAGGTTAGTTAGGGCACGGTTGGGTTACATGTAGAGTTGCCACCTGGCCGGTATTTTTGATGGTTGATCCCAATGTTATTAATAGGAAAAAAGATAACTATATAGGAAGGCCGGTATTTTTTTCAAGAAAAGGTGGCAACCCTAGTTACATGGGAGGAAGGTTGGTCTAATTAGGGAGGGGAGGGATTAGGAAAAGCAGGTAGGGCCGGAGGGCGGATCCAGGGGAAGGGACATTTGATCTGGGTTGAGGTTCAGGAAGGGAGCAGAACACACACACACAACTAAGTGTTGAGAATCCATGCTGATGCTCTTTAACTGGCTGATTGTTACATGGGGTGATTGTTGGGGGGCAGTAATTATCCGGCTGCAATGAGGAGAGCGGGTGAGTGCGGGAGGGAGGACTGGCTGTGGGGTTGCTGTATGCACAAGGGTCGGGCTGAACTTGCTGAAGTAGCACTGGATGTGTTGCAATCTCCCCCCTCTTGACTCATTCCTCAGCACCGGGTCCATGCCCCCTGATGGGGCCTGCTCTGTCCCAGGATAGAAAAGAAAATACTTGGAACGGGGGCCGCCCAGAATTTTGACCCCCAATTCCAGAAATTGCTGCCCCTTGCATAACATCATAAAAAGCAGCATTGTGGTAGTTCTGCGGCTTTTACTTTAACAGAAGCAGACTCAAGATAGAGTGCAGAGTAGTTTACAGGCAGGAGAGTGAAGCAGCAAGAACATAGATAAGAACATAGATAAGTTCAGCTTTTGCCCCTCCCCACTTTATTACAGCAGTCCCCTTCTAGCTGTAACACTTGTGGGCCTTCTGCAAGCAGGACAGGACTGAATGGCACTATTTTTTTATATTAGAGACGTGATAAGGCTGTGGAGCTCTCTGTTTGTGTCTGTATGTATGTATGTATATTTTTATTTATATAGCGCTCCTTGAGGGCAAAGCACTGTACAGTAACAATAATTTAGTAGTACAAACAAGGGATCACTGCATTAATCAGTAACAATAAGTGCATTATTATAAATACAGTTTGCATAAATATAAAATATAATTACACATTGTTGAGACAAGATGATGGGGGGCCCTACCCCTTGGGGCTTACAGTCTAAATGGGAGGGTAACATAAAGACACAATTTGGAGGGGTAATAAAGTGCTTTTTACAGTGGGTGAAACAAGTGCCAGTTCAGGTGTTATCCAGGTGCTCCCAGAGGTAGTCTCTGAGTTTTGTTTTAAAAACATTGAGGGAGGATTCTCTCCGGAGAGATGCAGGAATGGCATTCCAAATATAAGGAGCTGCAAGAGAGAAGGGTTTGACACGGGAAACAGCAGTAGAAGTGGGGGGTACAACCAAGCGTTTAGTCTGAGAGGAGCGGAGGTTTCGGCCAGGAACATATAGAGAAACAAGAGATGAGATGTAGTTAGGTGTAAAGGAATGAAGGGCTTTGAAGGCTACGAGGAGAAGTTTATAAGTTATTCTCTGTTTTATCGGAAGCCATGATAATGACTTTGTCTGTATTAATGGTCTGCTGTTTTAATGGATTGTGTGTGTTAAAGTATCCGTGTATGGCTTAGTCCAGACGGGGAGATTCGGGGGCGATCCGTCGCCTGACGACTTCTCACTGCGACAGATCGCCCCCGAATCTCCCCGAATAGCTAGGCACCGGCATAGCTTAAAAACGCTGGTGCTTATTCACACGGAGCGGCGCAATTTTGAGCGATTTTAAAAATCGCGCCGCTCCGTGTGAACACGCGCCGGCATTTTTAAGCTATTCCGGTGCCTAGCTATTCGGGGGCGATCCGTCGCGGCGAGAAGTCGCCAGGCAACGGATCGCCCCCGAATCTCCCCGTCTGGACTAAGCCTATATGAGTCTGTCTGTCTGAGTGTGGCTGAGTATGTGTGTGTAGCTGAGTGTGTGTGTAGCTGACTGTGTGTCTGTCACAGGCAGAGGTAGGGTTGCCACCTGGCTGGTATTTTACCGGCCTGGCCGGTATTTTTGGTGGTTGATCCCAATGTTATTAATAGGAAAGAAAGATAAATATTTAGGAAGGCCGGTATTTTTTTCAAGAAAAGGTGGCAACCCTAGGCAGAGGGGGTGTGTGTGCATGCGTGCCACCGCGCACGCTTGCCCTGGATGTTTTTTACTCCCTGTCTGTGACCTGCAGAATCTTTAACATATTTTACATGAATTACAATTAAAGGAGAAGTAAACCTGTAAGGGAAACACCTCCTCCCCCTTGGCCTACCTGCCCCCCCGGGCAAATGCCAAATTCCTCTGGAGAGGACCTGCGCAGAGGGGTAACAGGTTCGGGGCATTTGCCCAGGGGGCCAGGTCGGCCCGGGGGGAGGAGGGAGGGGGGTTTCCCTTAAATGTTCACTTCTCCTTTAAGTGAGAAAAGCAGCTCTTTATGTAAGTACGTTTTTGCAGTTTTACCCCAATATATGAATGGATGTGTAAAAGACCATTGCGTGTGGTATATGTGGGCCGCTTTTGAATTTTTGTTTGCCCGGCTGCTTTTTACCCCCAGTCCGGCCCTGTCTAGCAATGATTCTTCAACAAGCACTGCCGTAACCTCCGGCCCTTCTGTATATGCCGATACACAGGCCTGCCTGTGCCATCTGAAAAAACATTCATACTGTAAAGGGGTCGAGCTTTGCAAAATACTGACCCAATTACTACGAGTCAAGGAATTTTCTTAGTCTGCACTTTTATTCAGTGAATGCTGACAGATGTTTGGGCTGTGGGAGCAGCAATGTGAAAAGGCTACTTAGCAGGGTTCATTAATTACTTGGTGTTTTTCCATATTCATCTGAGGCGAAACAGCTGATTCAGTTGCTGGGGGACAAAAAGAGACCGACCCTTCAGTTTTTTCTAATATCTGAGGGGAAGGCTTTTATTTTATACAGGCCCAGAGCACCAGAATTCTGACTTCCTTGTTCAGGACAGGAAACAGTGAAGCAGCCATCTTGAGGGAGGCAAACTAACTCCTGCAGGTTGCAGCTAAAACATAGGTCCCTACACCAAGGGGTGAAACACTAGGCCACATCTGTACTGGAGACTGGTCCGGATGTGGGAGTTGTTGTGAGAGTGGAGGGCAATGTTGAGCTGCAGGGATGGTGGACATTAATGCCTAGGGTGGACCCTTGTCTGGCCTGCTATTTGACACTGGTTCTACCACAGACTTGGGGGAAGCAGGGGAATGTAACATAAAAAAACAAGTTCAACTAGGGTTGCCATCTGTCTGCTTTTCACCTGGACAGCCTGGTTTTCGAAACTTTTCCAAATTAGGAAATCCAGACAGGGCTTTCAAAATTAATGATGTGACAATCGGCGTTTGCCATGTCATAGCCTCTCCCCCAGCGTCACTGTGCAGGCTGGTTCTGCCCCCAAGATATGTGCCTCTTCTGCCCTCCTAGTTCCAACCCTGGACACTTGCAACTAAATACTTGGGGTAGGGAGAACCCCGCTGCCACCTTATTGGATTATTCCAACTGCTACATATGCAAATTTAGGTGGACGAGGGGTGGGCAAGAGGGCATGTCTAGGGGTTGTGTCACACTAAAAAAGGTTTTTCTGTTTAAAGCATTAAAGTGGTCCCTCACCTTTAAATTAACCATTTGTATGATGTAGAAGCGTCAGAAGTAGAAGACAAATGTTATATTTTTTTTAAAAAAATGGAAAAGTTGTTTAGCATTTGTCATTCTATAACATGCTAAAAGTTAACTTAAGGATGTTGTCTAGATCAAATAGAGAATGACAATTAAATTCATTTTAATGCCAGGTTGCAATACAATTAAAATCCTAGGGCCAGGACACGTATGAAAACATTGTAAGGCATCAGATCTATATTCTAAGGCAGCACTGCTTCCATTCTAAAATAAATATAAATGTTCTATATTATAAGGCAGTACTGCTGCTGTTCTTAAATTAATATAATTGTTCAGTATTCTAAGGCAGTACTGCTGCTGTTCTTAAATTAATATAATTGTTCAGTATTCTAAGGCAATACTGCTGCTGTTCTTAAATTAATTTAATTGTTCAGTATTCTAAGGCAGTACTGCTGCTGTTCTTAAATTAATATAATTGTTCAGTATTCTAAGGGAGTGCTGCTGCTATTCTAAAATAAATATAATTGTCCTATATTCTAAAGCAGTACTGCTGCTGTTCTAAAATAAATATAATTGTTCCATATTCTAAGGCAGTACTGCTGCTGTGCTGAAATAAATATAAATGTTTATATCTTAAGGCAGTACTGCTGCTGTTCTAAAATAAATATTAATGTTTTGTACAATCCTGGTTTTCTATGTTCAGTATTTGTTCTGTAGAACATACTTAGTGAATCTCCAGGCATTTGTAGCTATGATAGTTATGTGCCTATGAGTTATCATTTTCTGTGTTTTTGTGAAGGAGGGGGGTAGAGTCACATACCAATGAGAGGAAAGGTCGCACATACTCAGCTGCGGATGAGGTTATTCCTTGAGAGAGGGTGCAGCTGATCACCAAATAAACAATATGTTCCCCATATTAGGCTGGGATGGGTCAGGAGCAATGAGGTCACCTTAGATAAAATACCCCAAAGACTCCGAGCTGGGATTGCCACATCCACACATATTTCTATTTATCCTTAGTGAACTCTGTGCAACTTTCAAAGCATTTTATTAAGTTTTCTGTAAGAGCAGACTTTATTCTCCAGCACAGAGCACATTTATCCATCCATATTACAATGTAGGAATTACTTTTATATCACCCACATACTAGACGCTCATTCCACAATTTAAGCAATAGGCAGATAAAACAATTCCGTATGTCTGAGTTTCATGATGTGGGCAGTGAAGACAGCCCTAGTGTCCGTAATAATCCAATAATGTCCAATAATATCTTCTCCCATGGGCGATAAAACACCCGACAGTACCTGCAGCTTCACATTAGTTAGCATCGTAGATTCCAAGCTTCCTGTGTGTTGGTCCTTCTACCCCCCTGCACTAATCATACACTGTTATAAAATATACCTTCTCATTTAAAACCCCATTTCCCACTTGAGGCAATTAAAAAAGAATCAGGCTTAAAAGGCCACAGCTTTCATACATTACAATAATGACAATAAAATCAATTTCAAGATGATTTAGCACTGAAAATATAAAACTAAATTTAGGATTGGACTGGGACTCGGGACACCAGGTTTTTTTCCCAGCCCTCAAGGGTCCTGTCGGTCCAGACTGACTTCCCATGACCGCCTGAATCGGTGCGCTCCCCCAACTTGATTGATAAGTGAAAAGCACGTACATGCTGGGTGATGGGGAGGGGTTATGGCTGGGGCAGGGGGCCCATTGAGGAAGCAGAGGGGGGTCTGGTGGGGGTGTGGGCCCCTATTGCGGCAGCCACGGTGGTCCTGGGGTCCACCAGTCAGACGCTGACTAAATCACTAAATTCACTCACACCACCTTGTGCCACCACATACAAACTGTGGGCTGCTCATCATGCCTGCCAACCAGGCTGAATTGGTCAGGTGGGCAAATAATGACAGTAAACCAACTGTCATCACCAACAGGGGGATCTACGCCCTATACATATGCTCTAGGTTGTCATAAATAAAACCTGAGCCCCGACAACTGGCAAGCATTCCCCCCCATGAAAGCCTCAAACCATCATCATACTATAACCATATGCTACACTAGGGCTGGTTAGGAGAGGCACGGCGATGGTTCTAGTAACATGGAACTTGCAACTGCCAGTGGCACTTCACCACTGCAGCCCCGTTCTAACAGCCGCATATCTCTATCTAATTTGCCAGCGCTACAAGGGTAAGAGTAATGTGACAAATGCTTTGGCTGTATACTGAAAGCATACATAGTGATGGTGGGCCCAGCCTATAACAAAAACATGGTCTTGTGTCCCACTCAAGGGCGAAAAGAGAAACAAAAATTGGAGGTCATGGGGAGAACTACTTAGAAAACACAACTGCATATAAGACTAAATCCATCCAATCTCCATGTTCAATGTAAAGATCCAATTTGCTAAGTACTTACTATAATGGTCGTGCCCTTTATTCACTCTGTGAGTACCTTGAGCACCCAGACAAGATGGATCACTGTTGTGACAAATGTATTTGCCAATATTAGTGGCGCCTTTCTGTTTTATATCTTTCAAGCTTGGATTCATTATGTGAGGCCCCTTTTATATATTTCATAGTGATAGTGTGGATATGTCGGCTTCCCATAACTAAACCTAGTATTGTCTGAATAATCAAATGCACTTCTCTTTAGTCAAGTATTGAAAGGGAACTAGATACTAGAAATTAGCATCTTAAGACAAGGCTGTCCAACCGGGGGGGTGGGGGCCTGGGACACAATCCTCCAAGGAATTTATTATGGCCTCTAGACTTGGACCCCCACAACTCAAGGTGGCCATACACGGAAAAAGTCCTATTGGATAATCATCCTGCTCTGTTGAAAAAGCTAGACATTTCTGTCTTATAGTAGCCTTTAACACTATAGTAGAAAATATCTTATGTCACCCTGCTCTCTGCTGGTCAAGTCTGTAACTTACCCGGCAGATTTATATATTTAGGATTTAACATTTTCCTTGATATACTATGTTAGAAATTCATTTTTAAAAAAAGAGTAACTTAATAACAATTTAAAAAAAATCCTTTGATTTAAGGACTACATTGACATAAATGACAAGAATACAATAACAAGTCATTAAAGTGAAAATGCTAAATATTTTATTCAGGGAGAATGGGCGGGTGTTACAGTGGCAATAGACTCAAAGATCCACTTGCCAAACGAGTGGATCTTTCCCTGATATGCCACTAACGGCATGGCTATATCGGGGCAAAAAAAAATTTGGCCGTATGGGGGAACGATCGGATTACGATGACACCAAGGGGCTCCGACGGCTCAGTCAGTCGGAAGAAAATCAAACTTTCCCAATAGTTAACTGATGTCTATCAAGAGCAGGAGTTAAATGAGCCCATGTGCAGGGAAAACAGAATTAAAATCTTATTTGCCCTGCTGCCTGAAAATACCAATGGCAAGTTTAGCATCTTTTCTCCCATTAGTACTGTTATGTGTAGGCAGGGAGACAGATATACGGGCAAAAGTAAAAGAGTTCCCAATTACTGATATTGAATCTGGGCAACTAGAAATAACAGAACTGGGGCTGCAAAAAATAAATATGTTAATAATATGGATGGAACCCAAAAAATCCCATATTTTTATGTTATGAATAGTGCAACACAGTCTCATGACTTATACTCTCTATTTAAATGGTTAGTTCGCTTTTATGTTAATTATGATTATATTTTAGAATGACTATTCCTAAGGAACTTTTAAACTGGCCTTTATTTTTTTGTTAAATAGTTTTTGAATGATTTGCCATCTTCCTCATTCCAGCTTTCAGATGGGGGTCACTGACCCCATCTAAAACACAAAAGGATACAAATACTTTTTATTGTTTCTCTATTCAGACCCTCTCCTATTCATATTGCAGTCTCATATTTAATTCAGTGCATGGTTGCTAGGGTAATTTGGACCCTGGCAACCAGATTGCTGTGGAATAATAAGCAAATTGACTCAGAATATCACTCGCTACATAATACTAAAAGTCAGGTCCGGACTGAGAGTCAAAATAGGCCCTGGCATTTCAGCTTCATAGAGGCCCAATCAGTCCACACAGAGGCCCAAACAGCCCCCAACAGCCCCCACCAGCCCACTAAATACTGACTTTCTATGGCACTATAGTAGCCCCTCTGGCATTTGCCAGAACCCATAGACTGCCAGTCCGGGCCTGCTAAAAGTTAATTTAAAGGTGAAAAACCCATTAAATGGTGCCCATTAGTTTCACAATTATAGAAGCTGTGAGAGACTTTCTGGCCTTTGCCAACAGATTAATTTCCTACAAGCCTAATACAGGGTTAGTCAATCTAGACACACAGCTTGATGACCTTGCCCTACCCCCCCCATGCTTCTATACATACATTCACTGAAAATGGTACAGAATTGCTTTATTTCACTAAGTCGTTATTCTGACTACTCTCTCAAATGGCAAATTTTCCATTTTGATTTGACCTCTCTGTTAAACATGCTTTGGCCATCAAAACGCTTTTTGTGGTTTTTGGTTGTTAAATTTTTTTATATTTATTCATTGCGTGTATACCTTAAATCCGTTATCTATTTAAATCCGTTATATTTTAAAATGCAATAAATTCATAAGAAAGATTTAGGAAGGATGTGCCCTAATAAAATAATCTGTTCTGCCCTCCACCTGAGTTTTTTGTTTTTAACAAACAACTCATGATCATTGAATTCCCTAACTGATGCAAAATCCCTGAACTTCAGTTATCCACTTGAGCAACCAAAGGGCAAAACGTCACAATACTAAATGATCATGTGATCCCCATCATGACATCACCAGTCTAGGTGAACCGGTATAGACCGGATTCTTGTTTACTCTTCGTGTAAACAAGTTTCTATTATGACATCACAATGATCAGCGCGCGTATCAAAGTCTCAGCCTAACAGCTGTTCATTTTCACAGCGACCATGATGGAGAGAGTTAGGAGAGTCTTGTTCTGGGCTCTTCTGCTTATCTTTATCACGGCAATATTCAAAAATGAAGCAAAAGGTACGTTTTCTCTTATAATAGGAAAGATAAATTTAACTATAGCTTAATTTTTGTGTGTAATAGTTAAGATATATTTTTTCAATTTCTAGTTCATATCTGATAAATCTAGCTAGGGCTTAGATGCTATGTGGAAATATAAATACTCCTGAAATGATAACAGCAAATATTCAAAAATAATTATTTATAATTATTACAATCGACCAGTGTGCCAAAGACTTGACATATTTTGCTGCCAATTAAAACGGTCAAGCTATTTTTTTTTTTTTTAATGGGCTTTCCTAGCTGGATATTATCTATTTAATATAAATACAAATTTTAAAAAATGCTAAAAGCAAAGATCCTGTTATAATAAAATAGATTTTTTTTCTCTAATATTTTGCTTGCTATTTGCCACCTAAATTTAAGGAGTAATTTGCCTTTAAATGTTATTTTAGTACCATATTAGAAAATCTAGGAGGCTGTGGCCTTGAAGCAGGGTAAAAATTATATCTTTTGACATGGACCTCCTGGATAAATTATATTATATATAATATCATGTATAACATAGAGAATAAAGTACCAGGTGACTTCTAATATCCTCATATTTTGCAACAGAGGGTATTTTATTTATAAAAATGCACGTTTCAGTGAGACAGAAATGACATCACTGAGCTTCAATTATAACTGATTACATCACAAAGAACTGTTTATAAGGATATCATTTACAGGATATTCATGGTTATTGTTTATTATATCCATATTATAATATATATATATATATGTTTCCATGAGAACCCAAAATGATGTATAGTGCAACACAGTCTTACAGTATGTATGCTCTCTACTTAAAGGTGTGGGTCTTTTTCACTATATTATAGAATGACTATTCCTAAGGAACTTTTCGATTGGTCTTCATTTTTTCTTTTTGTAGCTTTTGAATTATTTGCCTTCTTCTTCTTTCCAGCTTTTAGATAGGGGTCACTGATAGGGTTGCCACCTAGGGTTGCCGGCCTATATATTTATCTTTTTTTTCTATTAACATTGGGATCAACCATCAAAAATACTG
>CM044433.1:22619642-22676616 GCA_024363595.1 Xenopus borealis | reverse complement strand
GTGTAATAAAATGTACTAAATTTACCCAGGAGCAGTAACCCATAGCGACTAAACAACAGGAAGCATTTATTGGTCACCTGTTTAAAAACAATCATCTTATTGGTTACTGTTGGTTACTGCTCCTGGGAAAACTTTGTTCCTTTTATTACATATGGGGACTTACATCTTTACTATTTGTCTAGAGAATGGCTTTAGTTTGCCCCCCAAACACTAGAATCACCTATGGCTGCAATCAAATTTTTCTCGTCATGAAATTTTAAAATACATCCCTGTCCTATGCCATTAAATTAGTAAAGTGAACAAATAAATACAAAGCCAGAAAGCTGTTGAAGACAGCAGAAGTATAAAGAGCCGTCGAGTGAATACCTATTCCCAGCAGCAGGAACTTAACAAACCCACAATCAATCAATTGTAATAACTACATGACTCTTACAATCATTTATTTTGTGCTGTAATTCTAAATTTTATTTAAAGGGATACTGTCATGGGAAAACATGTTTTCTTCTAAACGCATCAGTTAATAGTGCTACTCCAGTAGACGTCTGCACTGAAATCCATTTCTCAATAGAGCAAAAAGATTTTTTTTATATTCAATTTTGAAATCTGACATGGGGCTATTGTCAGTTTCTCAGCTGCCCCCAGTCATGTGATTTGTGTCTGCACTTTAGCATGAAACTACTTACTGGCAGGCTGTTATTTCTCCTACTTAATGTAACTGAATCAGTCTCAGTGGGACTTGGCTTTTACTGTTGACTGTTGTTCTTAGAACTACCAGGCAGCTGTTATCTTGTGTTAGGCAGCTGCAATATGGTTACCTTCCCGTTGTTCTGTTGTTAGGCTGCTGGGGGGGGGGTGATATAACTTCAACTTACAGAACAGCAGTAAAGAGTGAATGAAGTTTATCAGAGTACATGACTGAGGGCAGCTGGGAAGCTGACAATATGTCTAGCCCCATGTCAGATTTCAAAATTGAATATAAAAAGTTCTGTTTGTTCTTTTGAGAAATGGATTTCAGTGCAGAAGTCTGGAGTAGCACTATTAACTGATGCATTTTGAAAAAAAACATGTTTTCCCATAACAAGTATCCAGTTGATGATGCCCATAGCCATCTCTCATTCCAACAAAATCTGACCTACTTGATTCCCTGTGTAAATGGGGGCATGTGCTTCACTAGCAAACAAAGGTTTCTCAATATCTACCATTCTTTTGGAAGGTTTAATTCAATGTCTGTATGTGTTTTGCAAGGGGAAAACCCCAGTATAGCAATGACACATTCAATAAATAACTCTCCAGATGTGTGACTATTTATGGGGGATGCAAAGCCAGAGGATGATCACATATCTGCTGGGAAATGTAAAATATTCCCATTTATTTCCAGGTAACTCTGTACAGTCGGGGGGGGGGGGGGGGGGGAGGGTAGCGAAGAGTGAATCCTACTGTATTGAAATGGAACAGCAACAAGTTTATACATTTCCTCTGGCACCATCCCAACCCTAGTTTGGACCCTGGCTAGTAAAAAGATGTGATTTTTGTAATAAACCAATTTCTCTATGGAATTCTGTAAACTGAAGAAGCATGATTAGAACTCTCTGTATACATTGTGGTCTCGTCTTTGTGCCTAGTATGAATGCAATGTTCAGACTGTCAATGATTACATTGTATTACATAAAAATTTCTTCTGAACCGGAGCAGATTTGATCAATCTTGTCCTGATTTCTCTTTCTGAGAAACACAGGGGCACATTTAGTAAGGGTCGAAGGGAATTTTCGAATACAAACTTCGATATAAAATTCGGATTCCAAAGTAATTTTGGGGTACTTCAACTATCAAATAGCCCAAAATTTGATTTGAATTAAAGAAATTTAGAATTTTGTACTGTCTCTTTAAATTCCTTAAAATTTGACTATTCGCCACCTTAAAGCTGCCGAATTATCATTGTATCCTATGGGATACAATGATAATTCGGCAGCTTTAAGGTGGCGAATAGTCAAATTTCCAATATCCTGGAAGCTACGGAACAATTTTCTATGTCCTGGAAAATTTAATTTTTTTTTTGTTAAAATCGTCCGATTCGAACGATGCGATTGTTCGATTACAAAATGGCAGTTTTTGATTGAAAATTACCACCCCAAAAAAATTTGATGGTCGAATTTCAAAATTTCAATGTCATGAGTGGGTATGTATTTTGTGGCTGTATTTGCATAGTTGTAAAATAATGGAAAAGTGTGGTATATATCTTATGAATTGACCTCAGCAGGTGCAATTCGCTTCCCCATGCTCCACTTCTGCCATCGCTATTTTGCTATTCGTTATTCTGCCATCACTATTTCTTACTATAGAGAAGAGAACTTGGTGAAGACTATAACATTTTTATATCCCCTAATGCTACACAGAGTCGTAGTTCTGTACAAGAAACTTATATTCTGGGTATTGTTTGAATTATGGCTAAATGGCTCATGCTCTAATATCTTTAACCATGTTATAGGCTCTGACCAAAGGATGGACATCCAAGGGGGGCCTGATCTGCAAACGTCTGACAACTATTGGTCTATGACAATATGTATGGAAAACAATCATGGCTGATAAAGGATATGCTTTTTTCACCTTTAACCTACTGATGCAGTTTATATCATAGGGGTAGTTCCATTTGGAGGAAGGGCTGTAAAGTCTTGAGACAATAGCCTAAGGTTTTGGATACCAAGAAAGGCAGTCAAATAGAAACAGACAATCTCACACATTTGGAGAGGTTGGGCCCTAGAGGTGAGCCACATTTGTTTAAGCTACACAACTGGTGGAAGGTGACTGTGAAAGGAAATACTCTACAGATTGTTCCTGGCGTTTCTTTCCCACAAACAATACTGAGATAGTCGACCATCAAAGTAGATGAAGAGAATGCAAAAGCTTTAGCTTACATGTGCCTGATGTTTTAGCAATCTACGGCTGTAGAACTATATACTATGCTTTTATGTTTTGGGGTATACATTCTCACCAAATGCAAAAATAATTGAGTAAAGGGGGTTATAAAAATATAATTATAACACAAGAATGTAAACAGCAAACGCTATTCTAATGGTAGATATTCTCAGAATCTTATGAACCCAAATGTAAAGGACACATATGACAATTTTATCCGCACTTCTTGTTGCATCTTTTTCTTTATTAAAGGGGAATTCAACCCCCCCGGGGCTAAACCCTCCCCCCACCGTAGGCCCCCCTCCTTCCCTCCCCGGGCTATTGCCCCTAAGTTGCTACTTACTCCTCTGTGTAAGTCCCCTCCAGGGAAGTTCACAGGGGCCATCTTCTCTTCCAAGCGCTGGTAATACTGAGCATGTGCACAAAGTTCAGGATTAAACTTCGTGAACTTTGTGCGCATGCACAGTAGTACCAGTGTCCTACTGGACATGTGCCGCCGACAGAACAGCATTCAGGAAGAAGCCAGAAGAGGGCCCAGGAAGAAGCGGTTGGAAAAGAAGATGGCCCCTGTGAACTTCACTGGAGGGGACTTACACAGAGGGGTAAGTAGCAACTTAGGGGCAATAGCCCAGGTGGAGAGGTAGGTCGGAAGGGAGGGGGGCCTACGGGGGGAGGGGTTAGTGCCTGGGGGGGTTGAGTTCCCCTTTAAGGTGGACCTGTCACCCAGACACAAAAAGGTGTTTAATAAAAGTCCTTTTCAAATTAAACATGAAACTCAATTTCTTTTTTAATTTAAAACATTCATACCTGTTATAAACATATTTAAAAATCTCAGCTGTCAATCAAATATTGCCTGTCCCACCTCTATACCTGAGCCATAGAGGCGGGGCAGGCAGTTACTTTTACTTTACATTCTGCATTTCCTATATGTCACTTTCCTCCCACATTCCCCCTCCCTCCACACTGTCTATAATTGTGTAGCCACTGAAAAGTCATGGGCACCAGGTCCCCCATTCTGGCACACTTAAATAAAATAAACATTAAATAAAGGCTCTTTGTAAATTGTCACCGGCGTCCATTTTGAATTGATGCCCGCAAATTGAAGCCAGAAGGAGAAAACTTTGTTGTGACATCAAAGACCTGGCATGGCTCCACAAGTCATAAACACAGATTTTTAGGCAACATTTTAGATGATGCTTTCCTGTAAATATTAACATGAGGTCTATTGAGATACATTATCTGCACTTATAACTACTGTGTTCAGACTTTCTTAAAAGTTAACGAATCCCCCAAAATTGAGCAATGAATCAGTGTTGGACAGGGGGGTTTGGACCCCACAAGAGCTGCCATCTATGCATGAGGACCTCCATATAGAATACCCAACGTCTCTCAAACATGGAGATAACAGTGATTTTCTCAGCATAAAGAAAGGGTTTTAGGGCTCCAGCTGCTAAACCCTTGAGGCCCCGGCAATAAATCAGTGTTGGATAGGAGGGTCTGGAGCCCATAAAGGCTGCCACTGCTAGTTTATTTTCAGAAGGAAGAAAGGATTTTAGGACTTCAGCTGCTGGACGTAGTGCCCCAGTCTGACATTGAATATGGTAGCTTTTTTTAGGTCATGATAGTTGCTTGTATACCATTCTACTTAATGCAGGGTGCCAGGGATTTTATTGTTCAGTCTGGATACAGGTAACACAAATTAAACCCAACTGGACCCTTTTTCACAGAAGTCTGTCTAAATCTGATCTGTATATCTCTCCATATTAATTTGGGACGGACAAAGGTGTAATGAACAAGGCACAAGAGCTGAATAAAAATGAAGTCTCAAAGTTCATCCTTTTCAGTTTCAACTGGGTGGGAATGAGCTTTCACTTACAGCTTTATCACCCAGAAATGGCTTCCATATTTAGCCTTCTGCAGGGGGCATGATATGAAAAATGCATAGTGAAGGCACTTGCACTTTAAAAAAAATAATCATACCTGAACTATGTGACTGATCGTGGGGGCACTCATCATTATGGTTAAGGAACTCTGATACTCATAAGTACTGCATGCCATCTTCCTCTATATTTGACTTTCCCTTTAAAGGTGCACTGTGGGGCCCAGTAACGGTTAACTGTACAGTTGACTTCTAAATTTCATTGTAGTATGATATAGACAGGGGAGATCATTTGTAACTGGTCTTCATTTTAATTTTTTTGTGGTTTTTTAATGATTCAGCTCTTTTTGTTCAGCAGTTTTTCAGTTTGGAATTCAAGTAGTTATCTGGTTGTTAGGGACCAATGAGCGTATCAACAGATAGTATGAAATCCAAAATCAGAACCAGAGGAAGGTTAATGGATTTCTTTGCACGGCACTGTATCTTTAAATAACTGTATGCCAGCCAGGAGCAACTGTACATAACATTTCAGATGGTTTTATGTCTGAGCTGCTGGGGAAGGGGAATCCCCACATATGTGGCAGTTTCTTCAGAGTCCTGAGAAGGACTCCCTTTGGCTTTCCGTGCCCTGAGAAGAACATGCTTTGCTTTTCAGAGCCCTGACAAGGACTCCCTTTCCTTCCGTGCCCTAACTAGAGCACGCTTTTTGCCACTGGAGTTCCCTACTGACTTCTCACACACCATTTTCACTGGAATCTTGCAGCACCTTTCTCTCACTTTCTCTCTCTCCCTGAGCAGCACTTCTTTTTTCCTGTCAGCTCACAGGGGTGGGGACTCCTCCCCTTCTTCCACAGAAGTGAGACAAATACACAAAGCTGCCCTAGATAAAGATGGCCGCCTATCACAACAGTGGTTATATTGAGATAAAATAAAAGTGGGCATAGATTTTTTGGATATCCTGCCATATTCACAAACCTCTATCTCCACTTCTGTGAATTTGTATTTTAAACAGACAGTTTCCAGATTTTGTCTGTCATACAACATTTGAAATAATATTTTACCAACATTTTTATGAATTTGTCTTCAGCTTTAAAGGACAAGGAAAGTTAAAGTAAATAAGTAGCTAGAAATGTTGTGCATGATGTTTTGTGCTTGTGTACCAGCCCAAGGCAACCACAGCCCTTTAGCATTAAAGATCTGTGTCTCCCCAGTAGATGCCCCCATCTTCTTTTCTGCTGATTCACTGATTCACATGTTCTGTGCTGCTGTCACTTACTGAGCTTAGGGACCCAGTCACAATATACTGTACACATAGAATAGCATTGTCACAATATAAGGCTGATTAGTCATTAATACAGATAATTACTACATGGCAGCACAGAAACCAGTGCAATTAGCATTATAATTTAATAATCAGCCCTGTAGCATCAGCTTATATTACAGGGGAACCTGAATTTTCTGCTTGATAATTAGTGATGACCCCTAAGCTTAGCTTCTCAACAGCTGCTCAGAGCCCACTGAGCATGTGAGTGTCACAGACACTTTCCAAGATGGTGACCCCCTATGACAAGTTTGAAGTCATGGATCATTGCTGCTATTGAGGAGCTGAAACTTTAGGCTAGTTCACTATATAAAATATGATTTTTTTTTTTGCCCTATTCACTTTTAGGGTTTAGTTCTCCTTTAAACCCTTCCTTCTGTCATGAGGTGATTCTCAGCTGTACCTGTGCCCTGTACCAATGATTGTGTGTTTCAGATAGAGTACTGGGCTTCCTGTAATTTTAGATTTTTTTCCCTATTAACAACATTGGGGTCAAGCATCATTTTGACCGGTCAAGCTGGTAAAATACTGGCCAGATGGCAACCCTAGTTTCAGCGAGAGATTCACTGGCTCTTTGAAAGGCCAATATGGGAGGACACGGGCTTTAAATAAACATTTATATGCTCAATTCCCTCCAAATGGCAATATTGTCTCATTCATTAAGAAAAACTGGAAAAATAATGCAAATGTGAGGTAAAACATGTTTTTGTCATCTATTTTATGTTGACACTAAGCTACGTTTATACATTATTATTGCCTTTATCTTCTGACTCTTTCCAGCTTTCAAATGGGGATCACCATCTAAAAATCAAATGCTCTGTAAAGTCAAGGCATGGTTGCTAGCAGGGTCGGACTGGGTGACGGGATGTTGGGAAAAAACTATTAATAACATTGGCATCAGCCACCATTTTTACTGGCCAGGTGGCAACCCTAGTCAGAGGCCATGATAAAATGATGAATGAACTTTAATAGACTAGGTGAGATAACAACTATGGTTTACAGATGCTAATAGGAATATACTGTACTTGCAAACACAATAGTAATCAGTACACAGAGGCATATCCAGTAACAGGCCAATAATCAGGGCAGGTGGCAGTCAAAATGGAGTCATGGGACAGGCCAGGAGTCAGAACAAGGGAATTCACCAAAGCAGGACAAATAGGGCCTGATTTACATAATGGGCACCCCTAGGCCTGCTAACGTTTGTCGCCCCTGTCCCCTCTCTTTTATTTGCTCAAATTTTCATAATCGGGATGAAGCAATGGGAATTGACACACAGGAAATTTACATTTTTGAACCAACGTGGGTGTGGTTGGGCAGCATGCCACCCCATAAAATCCTGCCGCTCTAGGCCTGGGCCTAGGTGGCCTCTCCACCAATCCGGGCCTGAGGACAAGGATAGACAAGGGAGGTCAGGAACAAGGCTGGGACAAGGAACTGGGCAAGGTCAGGGGCAGGCCTATAAAGGGCCTGAATAGGATAATTAGGTTCACATGGGGATAATGAGGTAGGCAGAGAAAGGGAACAGAAGGGAGGAACATAACAGGAACAACAAGAACCCAAAACAAAAGTCTGGGAACTGAATCCCAATATGTCCTTGACAATCACGCATACAAAGTGTTTGTAAACTATTTTTCTTTCAAATGAAAAGTGCCGTTTGAGTGGGCATTTGCTTCCTCCCCTTTTGCAAATTGGAAAAAATTGGAAATTAGGGATCCTAGAGTTATCTCCTCAAGCTTATGGAGAAGTGCAAACTCCACACAGGTAGTGCCCAGAGTACTTTCATACCATATCACCACTGTCCCATTGCAAAATATATACAAAATAATCTTCAATTCGTTATTTTTTGTAGCTTCTTTACAAACTGTTTTGACTGTCAGTTCCATAATTTTCCTATACCTGGACAATGCTGAGTGATAAATGACTCTGAAGTTTAAAAGGCATGGATTAGTTGCACCATCATGTCAGGGGGCCTATCGCCTCCCAGCAGGAG
The DNA here is from genome assembly GCA_024363595.1 of Xenopus borealis. Classification (NCBI taxonomy): domain Eukaryota; kingdom Metazoa; phylum Chordata; class Amphibia; order Anura; family Pipidae; genus Xenopus; species Xenopus borealis. Next base: position 22,668,510 of record CM044433.1, on the reverse strand, counting down.
TTAGTCAGGACCAAGGAGGAAGCAATAGGGTTACAGTCCAAATACAAGGCACAGAAAAGGATCAAGCAATATATGTACAGAGTCCAATCCAGGCAAGGGGTCAAAAGGCAGGCAGCAAGTGGCAAAGTTGGGTACAGGCAAAGGTCCAGGAATCAATAAAGGAGAAATATAGGAGAACCCAGGGATAATTTAGCAAAAGCTATACTTGGGCAACGAACCCGGGTCTCCAGCGTCCTTTTAAGTTTGAATTTGGTGCCAATTGCGCAGACGCCGTGACGCGCTTGTCACGGCACGTTGACTTCATCGCGCCGGTGCCGCTACCCACGTGGCGGCCATGGGTGCTCGCAATTGAGGGAGCGACGCCGGCAAAGAAGGACATGCTGCCCTTAGTTCCTGGAAGAGCAGCAGCATCCGGTGCATATACCAGATGCCACTTACAGTACATGTTCCTTTAACCTTTCATTACTTACATCATGGCTGATCCCCTAAAAGGGAGAAGATCTTCTGTTTCGAAAAACAAGCCCCATGTTAAGAGCAAGACCAGAAAGCAAAACAAAATAAAAAGGGGGCGCAGGATTGAAACATTTCTGTCCGCCACATGCAATAAATATTTCAGCTTTGCTTGTATGCAGTTTCTTGGAAAATGTTGGTGGTCCGTGTCTCAAAGAGAGAGCAGTATGGCAATGCTAATGAGGGGGGTTAAAAATAGGTTTTCTAAATCACACAAAACAAACATGCCACAGATGGCCTGCACATTTCATGTCGGAGTACACAGCTCCGACGCAGGTGAGAATGGAAACACTTGTGTAGAGTTTGGAAGCAGTTGTCATCTAAATACTATGCTGTATGTTCAACTTTAATTCATTGCCAGACATCCTTCGTGTTTTTTATTGCCCTGTTTTTAGAGATTACACCAATGAAGCCTGGGTCCCTCAGTCATTTACATTATGAAGCCTTGATTAATCGTGTAGTAAATCGCAAATTCTGGAAAGGCTCGCCAAGTCTTCTGGAGAGGTCATCAAAATACCTAAAATAGCATTCTGATTTCTTTAACCAACAAAACATTGTTGGAATTGTCAAATATGTCCCATACTCCCATAACTTAAAACTTGGATTTGACATCTATAAAAAAATATATAAATGTTTTTTCCTATGAGCGTTCCTTGCAGTGAAGCCACTTGGTCTCTACCACAATTACTTTCTACGGCAAATGCTGTTAACTATTCCAACTACAGATCGAGAAATCTTTATTGATGTTAACTAATGCACCCTCCCCAACAGAGGGACGAAAGGTTGTGACTGTGTGCCATATGCTTTATTTAAAGGACCAGTAACATCATTTTTAAATCCGTTACTATACATCGAAAAATATACACCAACACAAATTAAACTTTTAAATTACAAAGCCTTTATTAAAAAATAATGAAACTCCACTTCTGCTGCTCTTCAGAAAAGGCTACAGGGCAACCATCCATCTTGCAGCAGTTGATTTCTCCTCCCTGGCTATCTCTCTGGGCCACCCTATGTCCGGAGCGCTCTGCTCTGCCGGCGACATTGGGGCAGCGAAACCCTTCGTCTCTTCAGCCTGAACCCTCCTCCTGCTATAGCCTCGCAGCCCAGAGACCAGGGAAGGACCACCACATATACACACATATACAGGGGAGGGGGCACAGTTCCAGCCACACTTCCAGCTCCCAGTTTGGGACACAATACACAATCATTAGCTACCCTTTTTGCTGTGCAAGAGACAGGGGGAAATCCCTTGAGTGCAAATCCAAGGAAACGCCTGCAAACAGCAGTCAGCACCACAGAAGAAACAGCCAGCTTCTTCTTCTCTTCTAGGTACTTCTTGATGCGGCAGTACTGGCACTGGTTAAGGTGGTGCTGGTCTATGGGGCAGTTTCGGTTGGCACAACACCAACATGCGCTGGACTTGTCCCCGCACAGCACGCACTCCCCGAGCACTCCTGCCCCTTGTCTCCGGCTACACCCGGGGTGATAGAGGTCCCTACTGGCAGGTCTGGACTGGGAATCAAAATAGGCCCTGTCATTCCAATACAGAGAGGCCCGATCAGGTCTTCACCAGCCCACTAAATAGTGATTTTCTATGGCATTTTATGGCAGTCCCTCTGGCTTTTGCCAGAACCAACAGATTGCCAGTCTGCCTGCTGGAGAGGCAACGGGTTTCGCTGCCCCAATCTCACCGGCAGAGCAGAGCGTGCCAGACATAGGGCGGCCAGGAGAGATAGCCAGGGAGGAAAAATCAACTGCCGTAGAATGTATGGTTGCCCTGTCACAACCTTTTTCTCTGTAATAATAAAAAAGTAGCTTATACTTTACCCCAACTAAGATATATTTCAGCATTACTGTAGTCAAAACCATCCTACTAGGAATATTTCATGTTTATTTTTAAGCAGACTTAAGGTATGGTGATCCAAATTATGGAAAGATTCCTTTTACAGAATACCCCAGGTCCCATACATGTATTAAGACAAACAGAATATGTTTTATTCACGCTGCCCGTTTTAACCAAATAAGTGCTTATAAGAGTTATGTATGACCTGCACAGACCCAAAACCTGGATGAACTCATGAGAGCCCATTCAGTGCAGCTTAAGAAAAATATACAACATTTCATGTTACATCAGCAGAGGAGACAGTCTGGCAGACAAACATATTATTATTACTACACTTCCATAAAATGCATTTATAACTGTGAATTACGTTAATAAATCAGGGGTTGTGTGAACACAAATTGAACTGAAAAGTTAGAGAAAATCCAAGTGACCATAAACCACACTCAATTGGTTTATGGTATTTTGCCCTTTTACTGTGCTTTAAAGGGGACGTAGAAAATCTTCAAATTTACATTGTAACATTTGATTTTTGTTTTTGTTTTTTGCTGTTGTCAGTTAATTCATATGCTCTTTAAAATGTGGTTTCTGTTGTATGCTCTAGCTACTGATAATTCTGAAATACTAAGATAGGTTTTTTTTTCTTTGTATTTTTTTTACTTATTTGCAAGATTGTAATGCTTTGCTAGTTCTGCCTTCTCTCTCTCTCTAACATATTAATGAATTAATTAAATCAATATGAATGAATATTTAAAATGCTGTTTATGGCAACTTCTATCCAAATCCTGCACAAAATATTAAGTTGCTAGTAGTGAGTTATGTATAACTCTTGTTTGGACACACTCACTGTACATTGTATCTACTTTCTGATTAATATTATGATGCAGAAGTATTTTATTTATATGCATGCAAAATTGTTTATGCCTACATAATCATGCCTTTTGGTCTGTTGCAATTCTATGGTAAAATTCAACCAAATTAAGAAGTTTATTTTATACACATGTAAGCTATAAGTCAATGAAGTGTACAGATAACCCAGTCCTGTTGTTTTATCTTTCTTTATTGGGTCTTTGCAAACTTATTTGATTGTTGGCTGGTTCCTCAAAATTTTGTCCACTTATTGGAACAGGATGATTCTGCTGTTAGATGACCACCCAGCAACCACAAAAGCTTATTACTGTAATGAATAACAAGAAATGCTTAATCCTGGTTCGAATGATTATCAGTCTCACTGTTATGTCATAAAACCCCTTAAACCTTGTATGTGTAGGCACTTCACCCAACTGAACTGACCTGAATTACTCCATACCCCCTTACTCATATCTTCCCTTCTTCTTTTCCATTTGCTTCTCTTCTTCACCGCTCTCTACCCTGCTGCTCAATCTACCACTGACTGACAATGACTTGCCCCCTTCCCGAACCTAGAACAGAAAGTTGTACTGTTCCTACAATTAAAACATTACAACAATAAAACATTTTCTCCCACCAGGCTACACAATCCATGTAATCACAAAATGTAAGGTAAACCCTAAACTCTTTGTATTTTCACATATGGCAGAAATGGAGTAGAAAGGCAGCAGATCCTGAATATAATACAACTTACAAGAATAATTAATGTGTATAGACACAAAAACAGGAATATAAATACAGTATATGAATGTGTATAATAGATATGTAAAAGGAGAATAAGAATATTATGATTTAATATGAGTCATTTATCTTGCCCCTGTGTAAGATCGGCATGTATTGCTGCTTATTTAAAAAACACGTGCAGGGTCTGGCTGACTTATACATTTAGTACTGGGTTGCAGCGCACAGTGCTAGAGGGTTCTAGGCACCCCTGTCCTTATCCCACACCACAGGGCAGACAGTAACTAAAGAGCTCCCTTGCAGCCTGTTTCCATCAATGATCCATAAATTGGGCTTCTTAAGAATGTCTACATAACTCCCCTGCCTGCCCAAAAACAGCACTGCTGAACATAAGCCGCACTGTACTGAATGGGTACAACGCAGGTCTCTGTGCCATTTATTGAAAGTGCAAGGCAGGGCACAAAGGGCAGAAAACATGGCTGATTGCGGCCAATTTTTGCACTGTGCACCGAGCACTACACAAAGTAAATGAACCCCAATTACTCTTTAAAGTAGTCTTTTAAGTGCAAAACAAGCTTTAAATACACAGGGGTATAATTTCCCATGAGACCAAAAAATTGTTTCTTCTCAATCCAGGGCCAACATCATTAATTGAGATTCCAGAAAAGTTAAGAGTGTTATTAAAATATTTCCTCCAGCGGGGAGGGGCTTTTAAAAATGTTCAAATTAATTGAATCAAAAGATGGAGTATGAATAAAGACCCATCTGTAGATACTAAACAAGCCAGGCATTTATTGGGCTAGGTCATAGTTTCCTAAACTCTGAATATTTATTGTAAAGCTTGGCATTAGCCGACGTTCTGCTTTCTATTGAGTTTGTCAGGCACTCCTTCATACATGGGCTAAATAAATCCAAGCACTGTGAAAAGGGAACCCAAATGCGTATGTCGGATGGCTTTATGTGTGTAAACCCTTTATTCAGCCAATACTGAAGTTATTCCAGAACAAGCAAATCAGAACTCAAGACCTTCTGTTCAGTTACAATCTCATGACATCACTGCTTGGAGATTACCTGCCTCCACTGGGCAACATAAAGGCTCGGCATAGTCAGGTCCCACTGAAGTGGCAGTCACACCGTCTCCACAAGACGCCAGTAGGAAAGTGTCTTTCTTATATGCTGACTTCATCCAATCCCTTTCCCTCAATAGAATAAGCACTGTAAGGCTACTTGAAAATGGTTTCCCAACATTTCAAAGCTGGACAATGTCATTAAAGGAATCAGTGGCAGACAGGGGTTAGGTAATTCCTCAAAGAGCCTGCCATAAAGCCCTACTGATCAGGAAAGTAATAGCCCAATATATACATAATACACATAATTATACACAAGGATTTAAACATATCGCCGCTCTTGCAAATCACAAATAAACATTTCTTATGTGAATAAGGATTCTGTTCAGTGGTAACAGGGTAAGTAGAACAGGAACCTGCATTGGGTGTAGTCATTCAAGTGTATGATGGATGCCAGGCAGGGATGCGAATACTCTTTTATTGAACCATCAATCCTAAATGTTTGCCCATTCTGCACTGTGGTTCCTTCCTATGCACTTTTAGAACTTGACCAAGGATAATAGTCCAACCAAGTTAAATTAACTCACCAAATTATGGAAGAGGCCCAGGTGCCACGCTGAGCCTTCAGTAAGGGAACCGGTCCAAACCAGAAATTTGTAGATGCTGATCTGACATAATAAATATTATACTTATTTTACTGCCTGGTGGAAGATTGCTTTTTTGAGTGCAGAGTGCCTGCTCTACAAATTTCTGGTTTGGACTTTTAGAACTTGCTATGGATCCCTTGTATTCCTAGAAGAATATCACTGCTGTTGTGACCCAGTCAGTTTACGGTAAGCCTTAATGTCACAGTTGTACTAGGCCCCGGGGAACGGGGAAAAACCCTGTGGGTCACGACCCTGATGCGTGGAACCAATTTCTAAGACCTGGAACCGAACGCGCAACCCACAAACCGAGCTGCAATCCACACATTTACCCAGTTTGATCCACTGCCCGACCGGGACCCGCAACTGCCTTATCCCAAACCCGACTCGCAACCAGCCGACCACCAACAAACAGGAAGTGATGCTGCTGCAAACTGGAAGTGACCATCAAAAGTGGGCAGGGACAGAAACAAGTTTTGTAAAAATTTAAAAGGAGTAAAATATAGACAATATAAGATAAGAAATTTAGATGAGACCCGCAACCCACAGTCCGCATCTATATCCACACCTGAAAATCCTACCCTCATTCCAGGACTGCTGACCAGGATCTTCAGGCTCCCAAACCCCCCTGCTAGATGGGATGTGGCCCACCAAGCGACCCACCACTGCTACCTTCATCGCTCCCTACTGGCCGGGGTTTGCAGGCCTTCACTAGGGTTACCACCTGACCGGAAATTATGTTTGATGCCAATGTTATAGGAAGGCTGATATTTTTTTAAAGGTGGCAACCCTAGCCCTCACACACCCCTAGTGGCTGAAATCTGTGTCCTGGAAGGAAATTGCAACTGGGCATTGAGGGGCAAAATTCATACAGTGAGGATGGGGCGGGGGAAGAGAGTTAGCAAGGGGTGAGAGTGGTGAGCCCTAAAGGTGGACGCTTCAGTGGGCCCTGGTCACCCAGTCCAACTGCTTAATGCTACTAAAACAAAAGACAATGCAAACTTAGTTGCTCAGTACTTACTGAGAAATATATTTTTGAGCTTAAGGGATAATTTATTTATAGATAGACAGCACACTTGTGTATAAAAAGAATTTTAGTAAGTGTTCTGCATGCTATACCTATAAAGGTCACCATAATCTCCCAATGAAGAAGGTAGGACTGTGAATAAATACATATTATATCATTTAAATAGAAATGCTGTATTGTATAATGACAATAACAACACAAGCTCACATTGGAGAAACTCCAATATATATACAAAATATAAATTTAATGGGCTTGCTGCGCTGTAAGCAGATTATGATTCCCAAATGTAATATGGAATATATGCATACTTTGTGCATAATAGAATTTGTATGGGTATACTGTAAAGTATAGAAATAGTGAGTATACATGAGTTAAAGACAGGGATATAAACCCTAAAACCATGCAGAGTAACATTTTATGTGCATGGTCTGATTTCAAGGTTAGAAAAACATGTAATATCTGAGCCTTCTTACAGCACAAAAACCTTAGCCTAGTTTACAACCTACAATAGCAACAGATCATATTTATTATGTTTGTATGTTTTTGCCCATAGACAGACAGATGTGCTGTCTGGGGCCACCAACCAATATGGGTTTCTGCCTTCTTTGATTTCCATAGGCTCTGTATATTATCTTTGCATTGAAAGCACATAATATTCTGCATATATGTACAGCATGCTGTGGCATAGTATTCAGAAAAAACCCTAGAGAGAGAAGGTATGTCTCTCCCAGAATGCTCTGCGTGACAAATGTGCAGACTGACAGGGGCTGTGTTCACTCAGCCTGAAAAGCCAGTACAACCATTGAAATTAATGAGTGAAATATTTGAATTTACTGGAATGAGTTACCCTAATATTGACATAATCTGCATGCATACACAAAATCAAATCAACACACACACACGCATAGAGAAACACAGAAACACTCAACCTGAAAAACACATATATGAGCCATAACACCCTGTACCTATTCCTCTTCCATTTTCGAGGCGTGGCTAGGATCCCTGCATGTACCTGGCACAGTCATGTTCATGGATATACACCTTGCCTATAAGTCATAGACACTAAGGAGCAAGGTATGTAGATAACTTTTGTAGCGTTGTACTGAGTGTCCAGGGCCCAACAGGTCTACAACCACACACACCTTACAACATCAAGGGCTCCCTCTATCCTTTATCTCCCCCCACTGCTGTGCCACAACACATACATTTATACCTGAACTCACTGCAAGAGGGAACCACGTGGGAAAGTCTGCAGTCAGGCCCGGATTTCTAAACTTGGCGCCCCTAGGCTGTCTCCGCTCATTGCAATACCCATCCAGGTCTCCCTTTCTTTCCCCTTCCACATCCCCCTTCCCCGTATGCATCCCCGCTCCCTGTACGCATCACCCTTCCGCATCCCCTTCTGCGTCACCTCCCCTTCCCCATCAGCATTTCCCTTCCCTGATCACATCACCCTCCCCGTCCTCGTGCGTTTACATGAATATACACATGCACTTATATTACAGTATATATGCGAATGACCTATTAACTTGAGTGCGGCTGGACGGCATGCCGCCCCTGATTTTCTGCTGCCCTAGGCCTGGGCCTCTGGGGCCTTGCCAAAAATTCAGGCCAGTCTGCAGTACCATGCGGAGAACTGGGTTGGTGGTGTCCCGCTGGCCCAGTGTTACCCTGAACTTTTGCATATTTTATTATGTTCAAGTTAGTGAGTGCTGGTGGGCACAGGCCACAATGGAGCCCTGTAAATGGAGTCGGACTGGGGGGCCAAAGCTCACCAGGGCTTTTGTTTCAGGGGTCTACTGCCCCTGCCACAAAGCCTCATTTGGGCCCCCCTGCCGCTACCCTAGGGTTGCCACCTATCCCTGTGGCTCAAGCCGGACAGGGGGCGGGCCCGTGACATTGGTGGGCGGGCCTGTGACGTCACGGGGGCGGGTTGGCCGATTGGCCGATCGCGGCGTCAATCAAGCTAATCCCGCCAGGTTTTCCTTATTTGGAAAACCGGGCAGGAAGCATTGACCCGGGCAGCCCTTCAAAATACCGGGCTGTCCGGGTCAAAACCGGACAGGTGGCAATTCTACGCTACCCCCTCCACATGCACGTATGCAAACATGTACCTTTTTCTTGTGGTGACCGGGGCAGGAGAAGGAGGTCTAGAGGAATAGTGATAATATTCTGGCAGGGATCAGTGGGGCCCACGAGAGCCAGAGCCCACCAGTCCAATCAAACCCTGCCTGTAACGGGATGGCCTACGTCCAAAGTGCTATGCTATGCACTTAAAACCAGGGTGCAAAGTGCACATTAAGCCATGTCTTTTGCACTTTGTGCCCTTCCCTTAGAAGTATTGCTGCAAGACAATACAGTGCTTCCTGCATTTATAAGAGGCATGTGGAGGGTGACATAGGCATAGGGTTGCCACCTGGTCGTTATTTTACCTGCCTGGCTGTTAAAAATGATGGTTGATTCCAATGTTATTAATAGGGAAAAAAATATATAGCAAGGCTGGTATTTTTATTCCAGAAAAGGTGGCAACCCTACCCTCAACCCCTGTAGTCTGTTAACTTGCACCTGTCCTATGAAAGATTCTTTCTATTCCTTTGGATCATAAAGGGTTACAGTGAAGGTTCTGTTTTAATAAACCTTTGATTCAAACAAAGCCACTATAAAAATAATATTTTGTGGGATTTTGTTTACAACAATTAGCAGACACAGGAGAATGATGAACTCTAGTACTTGGACAGGGTTGCCCTGTTAACTGCTCTGCCCCCTAGAGGCACCTGAGTGAGAAACTGCCTAACTCCAACTACTTCCTTGTGTTTCATTTGATTCACTATGTTTTGTGTAAAATGCCCAGGCTTTCAATTGTTAAAGGCCAAAGCAATATTTAGGAGTTGGATCCTCCGTCCCTGCATGTGACAAACTGAAAAGTGTTTGGGATTGTGCAGTTCATCAGGATTTATGGTGCCAAAAGGAATTTTTTAAAGGCCTGAAATTGAGGAACTAATGCATGTTGTCAGCCTCAAACTATGTAATATTATTCCTCTCACGGAGAGCTAGCGAAGTGTCAGCATATGTATTTTCATTCTACGTTCCGGGTAACACATCCAGATGCTGCTCCCGATCCCTGTCACTTTAATGAGCCAGCCAGTTGTACAGACGTGACAGACAGGCTTATTCACATGACTCGCACCAACACAGTCTGCTTTTCCAGTCTGCATAACATCACCCTGCTTTCTATTACTGACAATCTTTATTAAGTGAACCAAAGAAATGTAAGAAAAATAGCTGATTCTGTACAAATCCTTTGTCCTTTATTATTAGATGGACTAGATGGTGTAAGAGCATTACCAAGGGACATGGCTACTCAGTGGAGTACACAGATAGCAAGACAGGACACACAAAGAGTGTATTTCACCAAGAAAATGTATACCTCCCCCCCCCCTCCGAACTGTATTTAGGTCCGATGCTGCCCTAGGCATCGGACCTAAATAAGCCCCGACGCATGTCGTGCGCCGAAAGAGACGTCATACGTGGAAGTGATTTCCTATGGAAATCCGTGGAAGTAGCTGGGCGATTTTTGTTTTTATTAAAAATACAACTATGGGAACCTTAGGGCCGCCCCCCAAAACCTGCCACCCTAGGCAATTTTGAGCGATTTTAAAAATGAACAAGCGCCGGCGACTTTAAGCCTCGCCGGTGCGCAGCGGTGCCTAGCTATTCGGGGAGATAACTCGCGGCGAGAAGTCGCCAGGCGACAGATCTCCCCCGAATCTCCCCGTCTGGCCTTAGCCTAACACTTGTTAAATAAATGTGCAGATAGTTAGAGAGGAAAGCATCTTACAACATTATACCGAGACTAGTAATAAATCAAATGTTGGTTAGACTCCACTCTACAGGGGGTGAAGCTGCCATGTTTGTTGGAAAAAGTGACTCCGAACATGGAGTTCATAATACAAAAGGCCTCATTTATCCCCCCAGTTTCATACACTCTAGGGATTCCCTACTGTGAATCACTGTATTTCCCCCCACTACAAGCATACGGGTTGTCAACTCCCACCTCTTTTTAGCCCAACTTTGTGATGTAATGAATCAGCTACCTCAGAATAATAGAACCTGTAAAATAATAGTGTATTATTCATTTCATATAACAAAAAATATTAGCAAATTTGGAAACAAATTATAACTGCTTGGTAAAAGAGTGGTTAATCATTACATTAACTTTTAGGGGCAGATTTACTAAGGGTTCAATTTCGAAGTTAAAATACTTAGAAATTCGAATTTTTTTTAAAGGGCATGGACCAAATAGATCAATTTTCGATCGAATAAAAATCCTTTGAATGATTTTAGGCAAAAATCCTTTGATTTTTTTCAAAAAATCAATGTAAAGGTTCCAGGAGGTCCCCCATACAATGGCAAATCGGCAGCTTTAAAGTGTCGAATTAGAAGTTATTTAAAAAGACAGTAAAAAAAATTTCAATTCAAAACGAATTTTGGGCTATTCGATAGCCGAAGTAGATCCAAAAGTACTTCAAAATTTGAATTTTTAAATTCAAATTTAATTCGAATATTCACTTCTGCTCCTATATATGTCATAGAATGGTTAATACTAAGCAATACTAGGCCTTAATTTTTTATTTTGTATAGTTTCAGAATTATTTGTCTTCTTTTAAATCTTTCCAGCTTTTAAATGGGGGTCCGTGACCCCACCTAAAAACAAATGCTCTGTAAGGCTACAAATTTCTTGTTGTTGCTACTTTTTATTCCTCATGTATCTATTCTAGAAATACAAAATGAAGAGCTGCAGAATAATAAAATAGACAAATAAAGAAATAAAAAATTAAAACCAATTGCAAACTGTCTCAGATTATCAGCATCCACATCACACTAAAGATTAATTTAACAGTGAGCAAACCCTTTTTAAGAATATAAGTAGTGATGGGCGAATTTATGCGGCAGGGGCGAATTCGCGGCGAATTCCCGCGATTCGCCACTGGCGAATAAATTCGCAAAACGTCAGCGAAATTTCGCAGAAAAAAATGATTCGCACGTCGTTTTTGACGCGACAAAAACGATGCGACGCGTCGAAGTTTACGCGACGCACGTCAAAATCGTGCCGCAACTCGTTTCGCGAATTTTTCGCCAATTCGGGCATTTCTCTGGAAATTCGCAAATTTTTCGGCGAATCGAAACTCGGGAGATTCGCCCATCACTAAATATAAGGTTTGTAAAGCATGGGTAATTAGGGTAAGCCTCCCAAACTGCAGCCACTCCTGTGGATCATTTAGGTCTGCCCTATTGCCAGTCCCTGAACTCAGGGCTTTGGTATAATTGGGAAGTTGCTGGGGAAGATCATGGGCACGACGCATATGAGACTATTGACTAGTCTTCATTGAGGCCTCATTTTACTTGTTGGCATGGCCCATCATCTATGTGGAACCCTGCTAAATTAGTAGTATAGGACTCCATGATTACCGATAGAGGCTGTGCCTGATCTTGCCAGATCTGTTGTGTTTATTTCAATTGTCAGGTCTTCTCAGATAAATGGCAGGTCAGTACTTTAGATAAGAGCACTGAGCATTACAGAGAAGCCCTGGTTCACCGGCTTTTACTCTTGTGGAAGCCTCACTGGTACGCAACAGGTTATATACTTTTTCCTGTTTTTATTTCTCTTGTATGCATTACAGACTCACACACAAACCTGTCACACACAGCCCAAATATCCCGCTGGCATAAATGGAAAGTGTTATACATACATAAACAGCACTGTGAAAATATCTGATTATTTGAGAAACAGTAAATTATTGACTGCAGTTTTGTATAGTCTGGTTACGGGATCTATGGTAAGCAACCTACTCAGACTATACTAATTACAGCGCCACAAGCCAAACTACCACAAAAAACTCTGGGGAGACCCTCACCTCTATATTTAACCCTCCTGACCCTTCCAGTCATCGTGATGAATAGATATGTAATGGGCTCCTCACCTGTTTTCGCTCTTTAACTACCAACCACATAAAGATAAATTTAAATGTCTAGCCTAAAGAGTAGCAACACATTAACCACACAAAGCACAGATTCTGTGTTACTTGCACTTGACTTTATAATAGTACATAATTTTTTTATTATACAGATGTTCTAAAGGCCACTAAACCTATATTTATATAGTATTTGGTATAGCATGATTACAGTATAAAGCTTTTATAATGGGGTTATTTGCTCTGCGTGCAGATTCAGCCTCACACAAGAAATTCATTGTTCTGTTGTCGTGGCCCTTTTAAGCAGAAATAAATACTCCTGTTACAATTAGCTAGCAGCATGGATAGGGTCAGACTGAGCTGACGGGACACAGGAAAAAAACCCTGTGGGCCCCAGCCCTCAAGGGCCCCTGTCAGCCTAGGCCCTCTCCCCTTATCGGACAAGTCCCCCAAAAAATTTGCAGCTTTGTGCACACCAGCAGTTGTGCTGGCATTCACGCATGTGCAGTGCTCACCAGTGTTCACGCAGGTGCAGTGCTCGCCAGTGTTCGCGCATGTGCAGTGCTCGCCAGTGTTCACGCATGCGCAGTGCACCAGTGTTCATGCATGCTCAGATGGGCCCCGAAGTTGCGGAACCCGGTGGGCCCCGGTACTACAATCTGACCCTGAGCATGGATGTCAAATAAGAAACACATACATTTCTACTTTGACCTTTCTTTGTTTTGCAGAACATAGCAAGCAAACTGCAACAATAGGCCACATTTAGGCATTTATTTTATCCTCTAGCTAGCTGCTTTGTGATTGCCACAGAGCACAATCCTGCACCTCTCTCCATGAATAGAGAGCTAAATGCTTAAAGGGATACTGTCATGAGAAAAAATATTTTTTTCAAAATACATCAGAATTCTGCACTGAAATCTGTTTCTCAAAAGAGCAAACTCTACGTATTTAATTTTGAAATCTGACATGGGGCTAGACACCCAGCTGCCCCCAGTCATGTGACTTGTGGTCTGATAAACTTCAGTCACTCTTTACTGCTGTACTGCAAGTTGGAGTGATTTCAAACCCCCCCCCTCAGCAGCCTAACAACAGAACAATGGGAAGGTAACCAGATAGCAGCTCCCTAACACAAGATAACAGCTGCCTGGTAGATCTAAGAACAACACTCAATAGTAAAACCCATGTCCCACTGCGTTCCATTCAGTTACATTGATTAGTTGAAACAACAGCCTGCCAGAAAGCAGTTCCCTCCTAAAGTGCTGGCTCTTACTGAAAGCGCATGGCCAGGCAAAATGACCTGAGATGCACCTACACACTAATATTAAAACTAAAAAAATACACTTGCTGGTTCAGGAATGACATTTTTAGGCACTTTTTGAAGTATAAACAGTGTCATTTAGAAATAAAAAAACGACATCATAAAAATCATGTCAGAGGGGCATGTTTACTAACATTGGAGATAAATATCTGGAGAGATTTCCATAGCAACCAATCAGCAATTAGATTTAAACAGCCACCTAAAAATCAGAAAACAAAAGCTAAGATCTGATTGGTTGCTATGGGTAACATCTCCAGAAATCTCTCCAGATTTTTATCTCCAATGTTAGTAAACATGCCCCAGAATCTCTTTATGCCAGCACTGTATTGGTGAAGGGTTGTTGGAGGGAAGCATGTAGGAGCCCCCCTCCTGCCGCCTAACTTGTGCTTAAAGGGGTGGTTCACCTTCAAGTTAACTTTTAGTATATTGTAGAAGGGCCAATTCTAAGAAACTTTTCAATTGCTCTTCATTATTTATTTTTCATATTTTTTTAATGATTTGCAATTTTCTTCGGTTTCTTTGCAACTTTCAAATGGGGGTCACTGACACCATCTAAAAACAAATGCTCTGTAAGGCTACAAATGTATTGTTATTGCCACTTTTTATCACTTATCATTCTATTCAGTCCCTCTCCTATTCATATTCCAGACTCTTATTCAAATCAGTGCAGGGTTGCTAGGGTAATTTGTACCCTAGAGACCAAATTGCTGACACTGCAAACTAGAGAGCTGCTGAATAAAAAATAACTATAAAACCACAAACAATAAAAAATGAAAACCAATTGCAAATTGTCTCAGAATATCACTCTTTACATTATACTAAAAGTTAACTCAAAGGTGAACAACCCCTTTCATTTTGATGATTAAAGGGGTGGTTCACCTTCAAGTTAACTTTTAGTATATTGTTGAATGGCCAATTCTAAGAAACTTTTCAATTGGTCTTCATTATTTATTTTTTATAGTTTTTTAATGATTTGCAATTTTCTTCTGTTTCTTTACATCTTTCAAATGGGGGTCACTGACACCATCTAAAAATAAAGGCTCTGTAAGGCTACAAATGTATTGTTATTGCCACTTTTTATTACTTATCATTCTGTTCAGTCCATCTCTTATTCATATTCCAGTCTCTTATTCAAATCAATGCAGGGTTGCTAGGGTAATTTGTACCCTAGAAACCTAATTGCTGACACTGCAAACTATAGAGCTGCTGAATAAAAAGCTAAATAACTTTAAAACCACAAACAATAAAAAATGAAAACCAATTGCAAATTGTCTCAGAATATCCCGCTCTACATTATACTAAAAGTTAACTCAAAGGCAAACAACCCCTTTAAGTTAGGTAGCAGCAGGAGGTGTAGACTACATGTGGGCCTTGTCCTTACCTGCACCTTCTGATGATGCTGTCTGCTCCTCACACTAGAATGTACTTGGGCACAAGTGGGTTAGATGACCACTAAGGGCTGCACACTAAGACCCCTAAGATATTCACTTTGGACTGATCAACTTCAAATTGAAAAGTTTGTCTAAACAGACCCATTAAGGTGCCATACATATACAGGTGACTAGGGAAAGATCTGATTCTCATATATTAATGGAGGGCACTCCAAAAAACTAACTCAAAAAAGAATAGAATAGACGCCGTCCCAAACTGAAGCCATAAGGCTTATATAGAGGTGCTACAAATTGGGAGTGTACCTACAAAGGGACCCCACTTAGTATATAAATCAAATATATATGTGCACACTCACAATCAATCAAGCAAGGCAAGGGGTAAATGCAAAAAAAGGTTTACTAAATTCTTTAGAAAGTACATATACAATACTGTCAATACATGGCAAATCACAGAGTAGAAAATTTATATACATACCCCTTTGGGACACATAAGGCAAAAACGGTCAAACCACAAATTATGGATACACAAGCCTGATGGTGAGAATACCCCAACGTTTCGGCACACAGGCCTTTGTCAAGGGGAATCCAGGTATAGACACACCTCATTCTTTTCAATGGGCCTGTACTCACGAGACGCGTGTAAGCGCCGAACGCAGGTTCAGACGCAACATGCTGCATTTTTCCTGCGTTTGGCGCCTACATGCGTTTGTGTGAGTACAGCCCCATTGAAAATAATTGAGTGCGTCTATACCTGCGCTCCCCTGCGGCTGAGCGCAGCCAAACGCAACGCAGGGGAGCGCAGGTAAAAACGCCCGTGTGTAAGGGCCCTAAAACTTACCAAAAATATCCTTGTATACACATCTATTTCTTTCCTGCAGCTACACAAGTGTTTCCAATCTGGGAAGAACTTTACCCATTTCAATACATTCCACCAGATTGAACTCATTGGTTTCCAGTTGAGAAACTAAATTAAGGTAAGAAAGCAGATGACATAAAAAGAAATGTGGACTCTCGGCTAGACATATGCTTCTATAGTCAGTGTTCAGACTAAATAGGAAAGATTATGTCAAAAAAGAAGCAGTGGAATGAATAGGAAGCTTACATGTCCATGCACAGTATATGTGACTGCGGGTGAGAAATACTGTGGCACAGGGGCAAAACAATCAGTAGATTCTGACTAAAATCAGCTCCCAAGAGCAGCAAATAAACTGTAGGATCAATGCTCCTATGCTAAAATTGTGAGCCCACAGACCGGAATGAAAACACAGCTGCTGCTCTAAACCACAAACCTAAAACTACTGTACATGTGCCAATGTAAAGCAGTGCAATAATAAAGAGAAGACAAAACCTGTCTAGTTCATCAACACTAAGCCTCTGTCACTGGGCGACTAATCCCCCCCGAAATGCAGTGTGTCTCTGCCCTTAGTATGTCATAGAATGGCTAATTCTATTGCTACTTTTTATTACTCATCTTTCTATTCAGGCCTCTCCTATTCATATTCCAGTCTCTTAGTCATATCAATGAATGGTTGCTAGGGAATTTTGGACCCTAGTGGTCAGATTGTTGAAATTGCAAAGTAGAGAGCTGCTGAATAAAAAACTAAATGACTCAAAAACCACAATTAATAAAAAATTAAAACCAAATGCAACTTGCGTCAGAATATCAATCTCTACACCAGGGGTCCCCAACCTTTTTTTACCCGAGAGCTACATTCAGATGTAAAAAGAATTGGGGAGCAACACAAGCATGAAACATGTTCCTGGGTGGTGCCAAATAAGGGTTGTGATTGGCTGTTGGTAGCCCCTATGTGGACTGGCAGCTTACAGATGGGTCTGTACACCTGGTTTTTATGCAACTAAAACTTTCCTCAAAGTCAGGAATTCAAAAATAAGCACCTGCTTTGAGGCCACTGGGAGCAACATCCGAGGGGTTGGGGAGCAACATGTTGCTCACAAGCTACTGGTTTGGGATCACTGTTCTACAACATACTGAAATTTCATTTAAGGCAAACAACCCCCTTTAATGTAAACTGCCCCTTTATGACATTGAGCCATTGATTTCATTGACATTTTCAATTATTTCTTTACCCCATTTAACAAAACAGTTTCAGACAAAAGGAAGAATTACAGGAGGGAGGGAACATGTAAAGAGACACTTTATTTCTCCCCCCAGGCAGCATAAAAACTGATAAAAACATATGTTTCACATCCTTTATGAGACACCAGCAGCCAACAGAAGCGCCTGCCAAACATTTACATCATTATAAGAAATAGGATGTAAAAGCTGCAAGTGATCTATTTGACTATAATTCACCTGTAAAAGCAATGTCAAAAGGCAACAGACTTGTCATTAACCCTTGGTCTAATAAACTTAAAACTCCATCAGGCACTAGTTATTCTACAGTAACAGCCCAAAATCTCACTTATTATTTCACTAGGGGGCGTAATTATCAAAGAATGACAGTAGAGTTCACCACAGTTCCCCAGCATTGAACTCTACAGATCTCTATTCAGCAGTGTGAATAGCATTGCCCTATTGTTACCCTTTGATAATCATAAAAGCACCCCTGTACAACCATACTGAGAACTGTGAAAGTCGTGGTGAACTTTGTTTTCACCCCTAGTTCTGAGATACTAATGAGAGTTGTCTCACAGCACTGAGGCAGTCTGAGGGCCTACGGACGACTAAACGAACTGGAATCTCAGACAGTTGGAACTGGGAATGCAAACAAAGAGTGTACATTGATTTAATGTATTTGCAGAACCTGTGACCTGGCTAAATGTGAGCTAATTTTCAAAAAATCCAGACAAGAGATTTCTAAGAAACCAGGAGAATGGGTTTCTTTATTCGAGAGCAAATATTTTATCAAACGGTCACAGGCAATACCAGATGCTCAACTGCGACTGCAACAAAAGCAGATTACACTTTAATGGGAGCATTATTTTGAGTGGAAAAAATCTCATTGTAGGGCTGTGACATTTAGTTACTTGCAGGTCATAAAAAAATCCAGGGCTGGTTGTTTGTGCCCTTGAAACATCAGAAGGTTATGGCCTTTGGATGACCCCCAAATGACACTGGGGGATATTTGGAATGTGGTACTGATGGTGGCTCCTCCTTCCACTTCACTTTGTAGGATTTATTATTTTTTATATACTATAATACTAGTACTATATTTATATATATATATATATATATATATATATATATATATATATATATATATATATATATATATATAGACACAGTGCATGGAACCGGCACTCACAGGATTTGCAGTAAGAGAAGTCAAACGGTCAGTATGGTGAAAACAAACAATTCAGGTTTATTCAATCCGACGTTTCGGCTCCATACTGGAGCCTTTTTCAAGGACAAAACAAAAAAGGTTTTGTCCTTGAAAAAGGCTCCAGTATGGAGCCGAAACGTCGGATTGAATAAACCTGAATTGTTTGTTTTCACCATACTGACCGTTTGACTTCTCTTACTGCAAATCCTGTGAGTGCCGGTTCCATGCACTGTGTCTATTCGATTTCCTCGACCAGAGCACCCAGGTAGTTGTCTCTATTCCAGGTGTGCAGCCTGCATCCACCATTGCTATATATATATATATATATATATATAGTTCTATAGGTACTTGGGGTACATTTCCAGCTTCAGTCAAGTGTAGAAGAAGGACCCCCAAGGTAATTATGACTCATTTACAAGACTTGGGGGTTAGTGCTTCTCAAACATGGTCCCTTCAAGACCAGGATTCTCACAGTGTGCTCCAAAGGCTTTCACTCATATCCCTCAGTCCTACCAACCAGGACTCTGATTACTGTATATACTGTATAAGTACCACTTGGTCATGCCTAGGGTGGAAAGTTTAGGGGGGCACATAGTCACATTTTCAGGCACTTTACAGATAAATTCGTTATTGAACAACTAAATATTTTTTAAATCATTTTTGTCTATTGAAACATACTTGCATACATCAAAACTGTTTTATTTGTCTACTTTTCTATATACTACATCTGCAGATACAGGCTGGCACAATCCAGAAATCAGAGGTTGATGCAGTTAAAAAGTAAAAAAGAAAATACCTCTATGGGGCAAATTCACTAAAGCTCGAAGCGTCTAATGCTATCACTTATTTGCCAGCGTGACGTAATTTCACAACTTCGCCAATTTACTAACAGTGTCCCTGGCAAAAAGTCGCGAGTGAAGTAGATAGACTAGCGCAAAAAAAGTCCCAAAAAAACGCTTGCGTCTTTTTTTTTTTTAGGGTGATAGTCTGAAAATTAGCGACATTTTTTGGAGGTTACCCTCCTTCCCCCCTACATTTCCTAACATATGGCAACTCAACTATACAGGGGGCACGTTTAGGTCAATAGGACAACTTTATTTTATTTATTAAAGGTTTCCCTCCTTCCCCCCTACATATCCTAACATATGGCAACACAACTATACAGTGGGCACATGTTTAGGTCAATAGGACAACTTTATTTTATTTATTAAAGGTTTCCTGGGCTTGTGTAGTGGAATGTAGTGGCTGTAACATATACTTCTATTATATGTTTAACTTTGCGCTGTATGCAAATTAGGCATCGCTATCGTAAATGCGATTTGCCTGGCGAAGTAACTGTAGCGCAACTTTGCTAGCATTCGGCGCCCTGATTGCAAATTTGCATTTTAGTGAATTGGCGTAGCACTGGCGAAACTACACCTAGCAAAGTGCGGTGAACGATGACGAAACCCTCGCTAGGGCAAATTCACAGGTTAGTGAATTTGCCCCTATGTGTAGCCTTACGCGTTTGGTGCCTTGTGGTCACTTAGTCAAAGGCATTAGTCATTGCCATTGAAGTGCCCACAAAGCACAAAACCCATAAGGTTACATACATATTGAGATGTTTTCTTAAATAAACTACTTTTTAACTGCGTCGATCTCTAAGTGATGTCTGGTTTGTGCCAGCCTGTAACTGGAGGTCTGTGGCATGAGCACTTTCACTTTGGTAACCTAACACGTGTTCCTTCCTCAGATAAATACTGGATGCCCTTCTAACTATGATACTTTCCCATAAATCTGTTTATCTGCTATGCTACCATTTAAAAGGCACATCTTAAACTGTTGTTTTTAGGGATGCGCTGAATCCAGGATTTGGTTCAGAATTCAACCAGGATTATTATTATTATTATTAATAACATGTATTTCTATAGCGCCAACATATTGCGTAGCGCTTATTTCTGCCTTTTTCAGCAGAATTCTAATTTTGCTGAATCCAAATCCTTAAAATCATGTGATTTTTTTGTCATGCGAACAAGGAAATTTTATGCATTGCTGTATCCATTTTTACCCTAATTTGCACGTGCAGGGTTCAGATTTGGTTTGAGATTTTTCCAAATTCTTTATAAAATATTTGAGATTTGGCCAAAAAAGTGGATTTCGGTGTATCCCTAGTTTAGAGAAATTTATGTTATCATTTGAAATATTCTATATTTTCCTTTCACCTACATTAAATTAACTTTTTATAAAACCTAAAGGGGTGAATTCACCTTTAGTTGGTCATAGCATTACTAATTCTAGCAACTTTTCAGTTGCCCTTCATATTTTTATATTTTATAGTTTTTTTTTCTTCTTCTGACTCTTTCCAACTTTCAAATGGGTATCATTGCCCTCATCTATAAAACAAATGTTCTGTAAGGCTACAAATGTATTGTTATCTTTACTTTTTATTACTCATCTTTCTATTCAGGCCTCTCCTTTTCATGTTTGCTAGGGTGATTTGGGCTGAATGTTTTGCTAGGGTTATTTGGGCTGAATAAAAGGATAAATAACTCAAAAACCCACACAAAAAAATAAAAATAAAAAACTGCAAATTGTGTTAGAATATCACTGTCTACATCATCAAAAGTTATTTAATTTAATGCAACCTCTTTAAAGGGAAACTATCTGAAAAAATGAAATAGGTATTTGTACACAGCGTATAATGTTCAGTAAAGCAGAATCGGTCCACCAAGTTACCCCCCCCGCCATGCAGAACTTGTTTTCCTTCAAGGTGCAGGTATTGGACCTTTCGGAGACCAACCAGTATCTGGTTGGTTAAAAAACCCAGTTGGGCAAGCATTCAGTGTTGGACTGGGCCCTGCAGAAAGCCCAAGCAAATGCCCCACTACTCCGATGGCTCCGTCCCTGCCCCAGGGATCAGTTTGTCTGTTCAACTTATCCAGCATATGGATAGGCAAATCTGGACAATATTCACTGCAGAGGAGCATCGTGGAAACAAAGAAATATATCACACAGGGTTCTGGTAGGACTTTTTAGAAGTAATAAAAGTAAATGATTTCATATGGTTTGTAAGATAAGTCAAGCTAAATATTGTGATTCCCTTTGTGTATAAATGAGGCTTGTACAATGATTTATACTCACCCCGTAAAAGGGACTGTTTGCTTAACCCCCATCTTAAATAACCTTCACACATTCCTTTGCGGGGTCCAATATCCTAAATGGCCTCTTTATATAAAGCATTTGGTGCCATGGAATGTGGGTGTCAATATTGCGAGGGTTAATGGCACTTACTGTTATATGCTCGTCCCATTTAACTGTATCATTAGAAACTCTTTAAAGAATATGGTTTAAAGGTCACTGAATATATACTAGTTCCCATATGAAAAAGACTTCTTTATCATTCACATGAAAAGAATGTTGTACCCTTCCAAACCATGAGACAACCTTAAGATATATATCATCTAACTTTCACTTTCCTTGAAGTCCTGGATCATTGCTGCTATTGACAAGCTGAAACTTTAGGCGGGTGCAATAAGTTCAGTGTATAAAACATGGCATATTTAGCCACATACATTTATGGGTTAGTTCTTTAATCCCTTGCACATATTTCCAGTGATAATTGAGCAATACAATGTACTATACAGGAAAATAGCAATCCTAAACTAGAATTTGTAGCTTTGGTATTGCTGAATATGAATTCTGGGAAGATACTTATACCTACATGTCTGTATCCAGAGAGATGGTGACAAGCAGTATTTATCTAGCAGTATGGAAGTGCAATGGTTTAGCACACCTAGGTTTGAATCTAGTCAAGTCTAGTTTGCATGTTCTCCCTGTGTCTATGTGGGTTTCCTCTCACACAGACGAGTTCATTGGGACCATACATTATAAGCTTCACTGGGGCAGTGAAGGATGTCAAAATGCTGTGGAAATTGAATATATATATATATATATATATATATATATATATACATACATATATATATATATATACATATATTTGTTTCTGTTTTTAGAGTTTACCTCTATTTCCATGGATACAGACTGACACTGATAAATGGGACCAGTCCCTATGCATGGGGATGAAGCCAAGTTATGTACCATCAGTATTTAAAACAAAAGTAACACGCTCGTTAAGTATAATCTTTTTTTTTAAATAGTTTATATTTAACAGTTCTTTCTATACACACTTGGATATAGGATAAGCTGAGTTTATAAATTCTAATGGTAATGACTTGTGGAGTATTCATTATATGTTAATTGTCCTTTGCATTCCATATCAAGGAGGCCCACTTATTAAAGGGTGAATTTTAGTGATATAAGAGCTTTATAAAACCACGATTAAACTGTTTCTCTAAAATCACAAATGCCAAGGAAGTAGGGATGCACCAAATGCACTAATTTGGATTCGGCCGAACCCCCGAATCCATTGTGAAAGATTCGGCTGAATACCGAACCGAATCCAAACCCGAATTTACATATGCAAATTAGCGAGGGGAAGCATAAAAGTGTTCCGCGCACGGAGCGCGTGGTCAAACTGTTTTTTACTTTTTGCCGAAAAGTCACATGATTTTTTGGATTCGGATTCGGTTCGGCCAGGCACAAGGATTCCGCCGAATCCTGCTGAGAATGGACGAATACCGAACCGAATCTTGGATTTGGTGACTCCCTACAAGAAAGTTATTAAAACATCCTGAATGCAAGAGAAAATAACTGTCGAAATAATTCGAAAACCCAGAATCTTTCTTGAACGACAAGGGATCTCTGAAATCCTCTAAAATGATAAATGAAAGGCTGATCTTTGCAAGAAAAGAAAGGGAACTTTATGGTTTTTACACTTGATACATTAAAGGATTAAAGGAGAACTTAACCCTTGATTAAAAAACATAGACCCCCCCCCCATGCTCTCCCCAGCCTAGCTGCTACCCCTGGTAAATGCCCCTAACTCTTTATTTACCCCTTGGTGAAAATTCAGGGCATCAGAATTCACCGCAGCCATCTTCTTCTCTTCGGTAATCTTCAGGAAGATAGCGGCGTAGCTGTGCATGCCCATATTGCGACAACTGTGCATGTGCCGAAAGTGAAATTGCCTAAGCGAAGGAAGACGTCCCGGAGACTACTGAAGAGAAGAAGATGGCGCCCATGAATTTTGCTCCACAGAATCTGCACCGAGGGGTAAGTAAAGAGTTAGGGGCATTTACCAGGGCTGAGGGGTAGGAGGGAGGGGGGTCTATGTAGGGTAGGGGTGTAGGTTTTTTGTTGAATTTTCTGACTGATATCAGAAGAAAGATTGCCAGATCTCCTATCATTTGGTGCAAACCAGCCTTAAGATGATTTTGTCAAATCGCACTGAAATTGGTATATAACAACTTGGCCATTTCAATCAAGGATTTGCTTCTTTAGAGACATATTGCTGTGTATGGCCGTCTTTGCAAAGAAAGATGTCTGTTGCAATGCTATAAGGCATGATGTATGGAATTGGAAGATAATGGCCTAATTTCTGCATATTTGAGGTCTTGGCCACATGCCCCTTATATTTGCCTGGAGAGAAATCACATCCATTGTTTGAAATTCCAATTAACATATTCGTTTGCACTGCAGCTTTATTTCGTGCCAAATTAATTGCACTTCTCATAAGAATATTCACAGTTCCTAAGAGCTGGTCTATTTGCGCAACAGTTAACAATCTTTCCTGGCTGTAGAAATGACCAGCAACCCCTCAAAGTGCCGTTGATGCCTTAGACTCTATTAAAACATTTCATTGCACATCTAATCAGCCGGGCATGATGTCATGTCTGGAATGTGTCCGTAACGAATAATCTGATATTCTGAACACCGATTTCTCATTATCTGTACTTGACCATTCTCCTAAATTCCTTTTACTTTCTTCTTCCCAATCTTTTAAATTTTTATATTCACTTGACCATCTGTATGCCAAATGCTCTAACTGTGGATCTGCTTATTGGTATGAAGTTAACAGACACAGCCTTTAAACAAAGCCCAACCCAATGTCAGATGCTCACTTGCAAATGGCTTAATTCTCAGACCAGGGATTTACTGCCTGGGACAGTATTTCTAGTTCATAGTATGGTTTGCTGTGCAGAGTCAGAATTGTAGCTGGAGTAAAGTGGAGAAGGTATTTATTTGCTGATGTTATCTAAAAAGTTTCAGCAGTAGGGTTTGTGTTACCCAAGGTTGGTTCTTATTGTAAACTGATATGGGATTTGGGACAATGGGCACACACAGGTCTGATATGATGTGGGAGGACCTGAGCTACAGTATAGTGCCACCTGAAGAGCAAATGATGAATTTATGTGATCCATATTCTCTAAGGAATTCCTGCATTCTGCAAGTCATTTCTTCTACTTTATCAAACGCCAAACTTAGAAAAAAATTATGAAAAAAAGTCTGAACTTCACATGATTACTAAAAGTCATGCTCGACTTGAATTTTCTCTCCAAATACTGTATATTAGATAAAAGCAACATCAAAGTAAAATGACAACTGCCAACTGGTAGCCACTCAAGAATCACAAGTCTGCCTTTACAACCCTTGCCCATACAGCACATAGTTAAATGCCTTAAAAATGCTTTGCTGCCTGCCATTAAGTTGATTTAATGAAGCATCGTTATATACTGATTCCATTAAAACCGAGAAACACGCATATTTATTGAATGGACAGCAATGGAATTCTAGAATTGATCAATGCTTCTCACACAATGTTTTTTTGTAGGCAATTATAGTAACTTACATAGTAAGTTAGGCTGAAAAAAGACACACGTCCATCAAGTTCAACCTTTTAACTTTTTTTTTTTTTTTTTAATAAACTGCCTAACTGCTAGTTGATCCAGAGGAAGGCAAAAAAAACCCCATCTGAAGCCTCTCCAATTTGCCTCAGAGGGGGGGAAAATTCCTTCCTGACTCCAAATTGGCAATGGGACTAGTCCCTGGATCAACTTGTATAATGAGCTATCTTCCATAACCCTGTATTCCCTCACTAGCTAAAAAGTCATCCATCCATCCAAAAGCCATCCCCTTCTTAAAGCTATCTAATGTATCAGTTTCAATCAGCAGGAAATCTAGAAAGGACACTAGAGATATGTGGGTGTATGTAATCTGGATGTTTTTTATTGCTTCTCTATTTAGAAAAAGTGGTCAATATATTTTATCTATATAATTTTATTTCCATGTATTATTAATGATGCATCAAAACAAATTCACTTATGCTTGCCTATTGACGCAAACCAAGTGCAAATTACATCTAGGATTTCCAGAATAGGGGTTTGTTTATTACAGAGCACCATTTGCATCCAGTTTACTGGGCATACGTCTTATGTACCTATTGAAGCTACTGCACCAAGGTGGCTGTAACTATGTTTTATGAGTTTGGAAACCAGTTCCTTAATCAATATGTGCTCTCCACTGTGTCCATGTTTCAGCAATCACGCTTGCAGGAGTATTTATAAATGACCCCTGTTGTTGTTTAGCAAGAATGGTAAGAGGTCTGCATTCAATAAGGTCTAGAGTGTTGGCAGCAATAAATATTAATGTATTTAAATTATGGGTGGGGAAACATATTTAAATTAATAAAAGTAAATAGTATAATGAAGAAAATGAAGAAAAAAACTGATTGTACACATCAATATTTGGTTACCTGCTTATCCCAACACCCACCGGTCATTTGCACGTGTGAAGAGCCATTAACTATGACCCTGATACATATACAAACGTGTTCTAAAGACTACAGGGATCAGTTACAAAAGCTAATTGTTATGGTGTATGCTCAACAATAGTTTCCAGAATGCTGCTGACATAATTTGGGTTCAATAGCGATATCATTGGCCCTTTGTACAATGAGATCACTGTCTTGTGCTAACACTTATTCTTGAAAACATCTTGAATCTCCTTTAGCAAAACCTTATCCTGATTCCAGGAATAATAATGACTTCAACGGATTAATGAATTGAATTTGGCTGTTTTTGGGGTAGTTACCTTGCACTTTTATTTGGAGAACTTCTAAATAGAGTCCAAAATATGGTAGTAAATGTAAACCCTTTAGTGAAAAAAATATTCTCTGGTGCCTGGTAAACAAATTATTATCCCATTATTTCTTAACCTTCATGACGCGAGACTGGTTTCTAGCATAATATATGTTTAAATAGGTATTTTTACTCTTTCTTTTAGATTGCAGTTTAGCGTTCGTATCTGACAAACGATTGTTCTGTGCCATCTTCCGACCTGCTACTAACCATTCAGACCAAATAAAGTAGTACAAGTAGCAATGGGAACAAATCAGACAATATTCTGCCTGTGACAGTAACTGAACCAAAGTTATGTCTGAGAAATTCTAGTGACAAGCTCCCTTTGATATTGATCGGCAATACATGCAGAGATATTATTGATAACCGACAGAAATCTTTTAACCAGTCCAATCGACCAAACGACCGATCTCCAATGTACAAAAAATGTTGGGAAAATCTTATGAATCGAGGATTCATGATTCCCTAGGGCCCACGATGAGATCAGCCCGATATCACCCACCTAAATGTGGGCATACCGGGGAGAGATCTGCTCATTTGGTGATCACCCTGTGTATGGTCACATTAACTGTTGAAATCTAATTGCTGTGAGCACATCAAGAGCAGCAGAATAAATCAAGAGGGGAAGTGGGGAGCTGATAGACAAGATGTACAATAACAACACTAAAAAGGAGCAATGAAGATGGATTGCAATAGCTTGATCATCAAGAGCAGTCGGGGTCTAAGACTTGCCTCAATCTAAACATTTATACTAACTACAAAGGGGAGCTTGACCACAAGTACCAATACTTTGTACAGTAGAATAATATTGTAGAGGAAACTGCTGAGGACTGACAGGTGTAATCGAAATACCTGGTCATTTCTATTAGACTTGCAGATCCAAAGGTGTAAGAGAGGGCACCACCAAGAAATTAATGCATGGCTAGACAGAAAGCATGGACCTTAATATGGCTATGGGTATGGGAACTATTATCCAGAATGCTCGGGACCTGGGGTGTTCCAGATAACAGATCTTTCCATAATCTGGTTCTTCATACCACAAGTCTACTAGGAAATCATGTAAACAAGAAACCCAACAGGCTGGTTTTGCTTCCAACAAGGATTAATTATATCATAGTTTGCATCAAGTACAAGCTACTGTTTTATTGTTATGGAGAAAAAGGAAATCATTTCTAAAAATTGGATTATTTGGATAAAATGGTAGATGGCCTTTCTGTAATTTGGAGCTTTCTAGATAATGGGTTTCCAGACAACGGGTCCCATATCTGTTTATGAAATACCATTTATAGATTTAAGACTGCAAATCTACTGTTATTAATAAACCATGTGGCTCATTTTACCTATATGCAAAAGATTAGCCTTTGTGATAATACAATTTGTCAAAGTGTTTGTTTCAACTATTTTCAAATCTGGCCAGTTTATTATTATCATTTGACACACTATATGGAGGCCAGAGGAGGTTTCACTACCCACAAATACAATTTTAATATAACTTGGCCACAAAACTCCTGGGTCATCTATGGAAATGATACCTTTTACAAGCTACACAATATTATAAACGTATTTAAGTATGTTTTAATGAAGTTTCATGCAAGTGAAACATTAACGTAAATCAAAAAATATATTCTGTTGGCAGCAGGGTCTTTAATCTCAGACTGTAGATATATAGATTCTGGTGTGTTTTTCCAATGTTCCTAATCACAGACTTTCATTTCTTTAAAAAAAATGTAGTTAATTAGTATAAAAGTATTTTTCTTCTGTGGTCTAGACGCAGAAACATCCAAATCTGTTCCTTTGAAATGCGGCCATGTGGGACAACATTCAGTTCTTGTTTTCCATGTTTTGTTAAATCCAGATGGATACCAAATTAAAAAAAATATCAACGTAAAGGAACTCACCCATACAGATTAATGCTTTGTGAATATAGAAAGTCTTTTCAAGGAAAGACGATAGCAATGGCGGAAAGAAAAAAGACTCAAATGTTTTTATAATGAATAAGGAACCTCTAATGATCAACATTTGGCAAAAAGTCGGCACAGTACATGAGCTTGTTAATATTGAATGAAGCATAACAATCATTTATGACATTTAAAGGGCAAGGAAAGTGTAAAATAGAATCAGGCTGGAAATGCTGTATTTTGTATACTAAACATAAACATGAACTTACTGCACCACAAGCCTAATCAAACAAATGATTTATGCTTTCAAAGTTGGCCACAGGGGGCTGTCATCTTGTAACTTTGTTATACATCTTTGCAAGACCAAGACTGTGCACATGCTCAGTGTGATCTGGGCTAAGCTTAGGGATTGTCATAAATTAACAGCACAAGTCAAATATCTGCCAGAAGCCGATACAGCAAGACTGATTAATAATCAGAATATACAGACTGCACTGGGTCCTGTGTTGTCATGTAATCTGATGTGGATTTTATAGTTTTTGTATTGTTTGATAAAAACTTTCTCCAACTCTGCAGAACCAGTGGCTGCAGCAAAATTATCCTCCAAATAGAATCCCAGTTTATCTGTTTAAATCTGGCTCCATGATCTTTGTCCCTGCAGCTGGAGTTGGATACAGTAAAGGCGATGTAAAGACAAAAATAAAATCCAATACAAATCTCTACACAGGTGGTGACTGCTCTACAGGGAAACAAACAAAGCTGCTGGAGTTCGGCATGGCTGTGAAGTAAGGCAGGGGCTTCCCCTGCTGTTCATAAGTATGATTGTTTCCCTGCACAGCAGTTAGGGACTGTCTGACAATTCCTATAAACAGCAGTAAATGAAGGGAGAATTTCATTGAATACAGTCAGGTTTCTTAAAAAAAAAAAAGGTACACGCTTTTTAATTAAAGTATATTGGAGATAGATTTCTTTTTCATTAAAGAAAGTAAAATGGGATTTTATTTTTTTGCCTTTCCTTGTCCTTTAAAGATAAGTATAAGATATACACTCTACTGTACATGGAGGAGAAGAGAGAATGGTTTTAGGAGGATGAGGGTATTACAGGTATAGTATCCATTATCTGGAAACCCATTATCCAGAAAACTCCAAATTACGGGAAGGCCATCTAATGGAAAATCATTTTTTAATACATGAAATAATTGAATAAAATGGAGTCTACTCCATTTTATTCAATTATTTCATGTATTAAAAAATGATTTTCCATTATCTCTGTAATAATAAAACAGTAGCTTGTACTTGATCCCAACTACGATATAATTCATCCTTATTGGGGGCAAAACATTCCTAGAGGATTTATTTAATGTTTAAATTATATTTTAGTAGACTAGATCCAAATTTCAGAAATATCAATTATCCAGAAAACCCCAGGTCCCAAGCATTCTGTATAATATGGGCCAGATTCAACTCAGTCAGAAAAGGGTTTATCAGGTGAAAAGTCATGAACATGATTCAAAATGAGATACAAGTCAATTCAGGAAAACTTATCTCAAGGTTTATCACGTGAAAACTCTATTGAAGTCTATGGAAAAAAACTGGAACTGAATTTGGAGACAAGCTTTTTCTCCTTGAATTGAATCTGGTCTGTGAGTTTTCACGTGATAAATTTTTTCTCACTGAAATTAATCTGGCTCTTTCTGACTTTATATTCCAGTTATAGAGGAATCACATTTGGTTTTTGCATGGTGTTGCATGGAAAGAGCAGATAAAATCTGACCATCCATTTGCTATTGGTTAATATCGAATTGAAAAAAATTCGAAACTCAACCATGTGAATAGGTAGGGAAGTAAAATCCTTTGAATTCGACTATCGAATTCAAAGTATTTTACCACAGTTCGATTGGTCGAATTGATAAATCGGTCAAATCCATCGATTTGAACGATTTTTTTTCGATCGATCGAATATTTTTTATTCAATCAAAACTAATGAAACCCAATTCGGTAACTTTGATCTGGAGAACTAGGTGGTCAAATAAAAATTTAAAGGGGAAGTACTTCGACAGTCAAATTAAATTTTATTCGAATCATTCGATTCAATTGAATTTACAAAATTCACTGGTCGAAGTGGTCTTCAAAAACATTAGAAAATTCGAATTCAAATGTTTTTGAAAATTTGATCGCACTTCGAATCCTTCCTTAGTAAATCTGCCCCATGGTAACCCATATTCAGGTTACCCAACTGTATTCATTGTCTAAACTAATCCTGGAACAAGGACACATTTGTGTTGGGCTCTGCGTATTTCTGAACCAGTGGAAATTATAAACTTGAAAAGTATACAACTAATGAAGTCAGCCTGTAGGGTCCTACACAATGGCTTACTTGTGATCTAGTGTGCCTATGCAAATGCTTAAGTATTGTCTTCATGTTTGTTGATTAGCTATGGCACACATAGCAATTTCTGGAAAGCTGCCTACCACTTTTTCCCAAATCAGAATCCACCATTAAAACACAATTACCCCAAAACATCTTCATTGGAGTCAATGGAAATTAAATGAAAATGTATGACTCAAATGGAAATCATTGTGCTGGCCTAAGGCATACTACAGGTCCAAAAACCCATACATGTGCCATCGACATTCATGCCAATAACGCATGAAAAGGGAAAACCTAACTGCAATGTAAAAATCATGTAACTCATGTAACTCATGTAATGTAATCTAAGACAAAAAATCCAATTCTGCAGTTCCTTGGGGAATGGTGGGAAACACATTTTAATTATTGGCTCGTATTTTTCCTCTGTGACATGCCATGTTTTTAAACTACTCTAACACTCAATTAATAGCGCTGCTAAAACTCATTTTCACCTCAGACTGGAACTTGAATTCAAGCAAAGGTCAGGGAAAAAAATATAAATGAGCTGCAGTTGTTTATAGCTATCACGTAGGCTGAAATGGATCTGTACGTCGGAGAGACAGTGTCAAGCCAACATCTTTCAATCCTTTCCAAACAAATAATAGGAGGGTGTTATATGATGTGTTTATGAACAGCAGGCAGCACTACTGTAACTTCGGTTTTGCATGCTTGTTGTATAAGAACAAAATGGAACACAACACTGATCTACAGTTACATTTTATTTGGTTTATTTGCTTTTGTACAAACTGCCAGAGACCAACAGACCAAGTTTTATAGTCAGAAGCTTGATCTTAATTCCTATTTCAGAAGTACAGCATTTTGTGCATGCTCCTTGAGCTAGAGTCCTGCTTTGGTCAGGTACTAATAGGATATCTGCAAAGAGATTAGGATTTAGGCACAAAAGTCCTGATGTCCTGATTGTGTGGGCAGTTCTTGGGTACCCTTCAATGGGAGTTGAGAATGCTGCTGGTGGTTGTATAGCATTGTTTTAAAAAACATTTCATTCTCCCAACCAAATAATGACATCACCTCTGGTTCCCCATGTCTGCCCTAACTACTCATATAATTCCCAGTTTAAGACTTCCAGCAGGGAGTGGGTCGGCTATGGACAACATTTTGGGCAGGTGGGTTTGAGCAGACAGACACTTGAAGGAAACTGTGGATGAGGTGGTCCAGGTCAGATCATGGTTGTGCAGGTCTGGGGTGGATATGGGTCTACTGTTGGTGAGATATTGTGCAGGTCAAGCGTCCAAGCCATATGGGATAGATCCCCAACCAGTGGCTTGTGAGTAACATGCTGCTCACCAACCCCTTGGATGTTGCTCTCAGTGGCCTTAAAGCAGGTGCTTATTTTTTAATTCCAGGCTTGGAGACAAGTTTTGGTTGCTTAGAAACCAGCTGCACTGCTAAAATGAGCCTCCTGTAGGCTGCCAGTTTACATAGGGGCTACCAAATAATCACAGCACTTATTTGGTACCCCCATGAATTGTATTCATGCTTCTGTTGCTCCCCAAATCTTTTTACATTTGAATGTGGCTCATAGGAAAAAATCTTGGGGACCTCTGGGATAGACAGCAATCAAAGTGAGACCCTGAGTTGTGTTGTTCATTGTGAAAAACAAACTCTTTTTGGAACTGTCAAATTAGTCTTTAATTTATTTAATTTAAAGAATTAAAAGCACTACAATAAGTGCTTCGGCCACCACATTTACTGTAGAATACTATAGTAAGCCGATCACTCTGCCTTTTAATACCCAACTGGTTACTCCCTAATAAATGGCGGCTATGAGTTATTGCACCTTTTGCAGAGTTTGTTGCTTTTATTACATTGAAGTCCTTCTAAGCAGTCTGAAAGGTAAAGTCTTTAAAGGACCTAGGCAGTCAATGACGGTTATTATGTGGTACATACATAAACAGTATAACAGTCTCCTCATCTCTCCACTCATCCAAGTAGGACTTTAAAGGAGTGACCACTCTCAGGAGGGTCCTTGGAATTCTGTTCTGGGCATGCTCCCCTCTCAACAAAATTTGTAAAATAGATGGCAGGATACTTTATAAAAGATAAAGAAAATAGACTAAAGCTGGCCATAGACGCAAAGATCCGATCGTAAGATGATTCCACGATCGGATCTTTGCATCTCCCGACCTGCTCCCGACCTGTCACTAACCTTCAGATAACTATAAGTAATAAAAAGCACAGACAGCTGACGTTCTGCCCCTGACAAGGATCCTACGAAAGTTGTACGATTAAAAACCTAGTGACGGTCTCCCACTGAAAATCGTACGATCTGCAACAGACACAAAGATATTATCGCCAGCCGACAAAAATTTTCTAACCTGGCCGATCGACCAAACGACCGATCGGCATGGCACGACAAATGTCGGAACACTCCACACACGATCCGAAAGTCGTACGATAGTCGTACGAATCCTCGATTCGTACGACCAAGTCGTTGCGTCTATGGCCAGCTTAAGGGGAAAAAGAATGTGCATGAGAAGAGGAGTACAAAATTGTAGAGTAGGTTTATTGTAGCACAGTGTATTGTAATTGCTATAACGTAAGTTTACTCTGAAACTAGTAATACACAACAATCGATCAGATGTTTGCTTTCAAGAAATAGACCTGTCAATGCTGCCTATGGGTTTCTCCTTGGAGTGTTTCCATGGAAAAAACTGAGGTAGTTTAGGTTTCCCTTTGGGTCACTTAAGGTGGCACAGGCATTGCTGATATTAAATTAATTGAAAGAAAATGATTTTGACTTCACTACTTGGCATACAAATTTGTGACACAAAGAAAATATTTTTTACATTATGAAGAAGTTATTGTCCCGTGTTCAGAGCTAAATTATTGACTTTTGCTGCCAGCTACATCCCACTGAGGGGGTGGCAGTATAAATTTTTATTCATCTATCGAGAATGAGTAATTTGCTTTTGGATGTGCACTGTCTCCATATAAATTCCAGAAACCTTCCAGTTTCTCATACTGTAAATAGCAAATGACAAAGTATTACAGATCTATTTCCAAGTATGAAGTCCGCTGGATCTTAGAAAGTAATATTAATATTTCCAGGAAAATCCATGTTATTCTTTTATGAACATTCGGTCCAGATCTCTTTCGGGGCATCTAAGGTCAGACTCTAGAAATGGTGGATCTGTTTTTCATTGCATGTTCTAGATCTTGGCTTAAACATTTTCTAGGACCAATTATGTGATTTCAATAAATTACAATTATTCTGAATGGCATTTCTTGATGATCAAAATAAGTATCCTGACTCAATGGTGAACTCAGGGCTCCTTTGCTAACACAAGCTGCAGCACTGTGAGTCATTCGAATGCCTGACTATGGCAAACATTGCCTATTATATGTCTGTTATTATTCTTCAAGTCATCTTGCTTTATTGCTGGACTCCAGTTAGGAAAGTTTAGTTAAGACCTGGCAGACTCACATAAAGAAAATACAGGATTTGGTGTATTTTTTACTCAAAATTTTCTCAGAAACAAACTTAACCCAACTCCCATCTACGAATTTTGCTAATTTACTAATAATTAAACTTTAAAAAAAATGGATTAAAAAAATTAGAAAAATTTGAGGTTTCAAGAATAGAATACAGGGTCTGAGTGGCTGGCGGGACCATAGGGCATCTTTGGAGATACAGATCTTTTTTTTTTAATGTGTCTTTTTATTGAACATTTCCAAATACAGTATGTCACATTGGTTATAAAGTTTTCTAAAGCAAACCAAATCAATAAAATAAACATAGAGTACAATAAGGAGACACAGATCTTTACTGCTAAAGGGCTGTGGTTGCCTTGGGCTGGTACACAAGCACAAAACATCATGTACAACATTTCTACCTACTTCTTTTAGTTTAACTTTCCTTGTCATTTAAAGGTTAGTGGGGGCCACGTTGACTGCCAGGAGGGCCCTTCATTTTGCAAACCTGGTGGGCCCCCAATGCTCTAGTAGTCCGACCCTGCTAAAACCAGCATCAAGTTCCCCCAAAAGTTGTGACGGTAAAAACATCTTTAAATTGTTAAATGGACCTCTGCCATTGCCACTTTACATGAAGTCAACAGGTTTTAGCTGGAGTGTTTTCAGATAAGAATTTTTTGCTGCTTTGGGGCATAATAAATCTAAAAAAAATTTCGAGAAAACAAAACTCGACCTTTAACGTAAGCTTGAGTTTGTGAGTTTTTTTTATACCTCCAGTGAACTCACAACTTGAGTGTTTTCTAATTTATGTAAAAAATTCTAATCAGTGAAATTGAGTTGACAAAACCAAATACTCGAATGAATCGAGTTTTTTGTCAAAAACAATATTGAATTGCTCAAATGAATCAAGTTTTTCGAGAGAAACACACCGAAAACAACCCGAACATCATGAAGGCTACAAACATCTTCAAATAGTTCAAGGGACCTCTGCCATTGAGTCCTACATTACCTTGACAGGATTTAGATGGTGTATTTTCGGTATTATAGCTATTTACAAAAATTTAGTTTTTAAAATGATTTTTAAGAAAAACATTACATTTTTGTTTTTTTTTTTTAAACCGAAAAGTTTGTGTTTTGACTGAAAATTACCCTTGAAAACTAGAATTTTTGGGTAAAATACAAGACTTTAATAAAAAAAAAAACCATAAATAAGCAGACCCCCAAAGTCACTGCACATTGCATTTGGCTCTTGCAAAAAATAAGGGTATTATGTACAGTCCACAAGGGCCGGAGGCCCACCGGGTTTTTTTTG
This sequence comes from Xenopus borealis, assembly GCA_024363595.1. NCBI lineage: Eukaryota > Metazoa > Chordata > Amphibia > Anura > Pipidae > Xenopus > Xenopus borealis. The sequence continues at coordinate 22,632,794 of CM044433.1, read as the reverse complement.
TCCGGCCAGCCCAGTTCGACCTGATTACAAAAGATTCAGCATCTCTCAGACTGAAGGAACAAGTGGTTTATTCACAAGAGCATGCATTATTTTCTACACTAATGATTGGTCAGGATAGTGTCCCAGTAAATTAGAGTTTGTGTTTATATTATCTTTAGTTAAAGGGGTGGTTCAGCTTTACATTAACTATTATCTTAGCTTAACTTATAGAAAGTCCTATTCCTAAAAAGTTTTTTATTGGCCTAATTTTCTCTTTTTTTTATAGTTTTTAAATTATTTGCTTTCTGCTACTGACAAATGGGGGTAACTGACCCCATCTAAAAAAAAAACATATTTTGTATGGCTACAGATGTATTGTTATTGCTAATTTTTATTACTTATGTTTCTATTCAGACCCTCTCCTCTTCATATTCCAGTCTCTTATTCAAATCTGTGCATGGCTGCTAGAGTTATTTGGACCCTAGCAATCAAATTGCTGAGATTGCAAACTGGAGAGCAGCAGAATAAAAAGCGAAATAACTCAAAAACCACAAATAATAAAAAATTAAAACTAATTGCAAATTGTCTCGGAATGCCAGTCTCTACATCATACTAAACGTTAATTTAATGATAAACAACCCCTTAAGGGCAGGACTACACAGACGATTTACCTCCGTTTTCCGCAGATGCGACAGTCCGCGTGAAAACACATGCGACGAGTCTGATGCGACAGGAACAAGTCGGATGGTGTCGCAGGGTTGATGTGACTGGACACGACTGTCGGATGAAAATGATGCAAGCTGCCGCATCAACCCTGCAACTCCATCCGACTTTTCTATTACTTACCTTGTTCCTGACACATCAGACTTGTTGCATGTGTCAGATGTGAACGCTGCATCTTCATCCGACAAGATAAAAACTGATGCTGTCGGAAAGACCTTTTTTCCTCATTGAGAGTAGAACTACACGGACTTTACATTCTAGCATAGGGGCATCAGATTTTGTAGCATCCTACAAAAGCTTTTGCTGTTGCACCGTGTTCCATGGAGGATCGGTAAAATCTAACCCACAAAATCTGTTGAAAAACACTTGTGTAGTTCTACCCTAAGGGCAGAACTACATGGAAGATTTTGGTCTGTTTTCTGTGCATCCGACGCTGGGAGTCAAAACAGCAACAACAAGGCAAGTAATAGAAATTCGGATGTGTCGCAGCATTTTCATGAAACACCATCTGACTTTCTATTACTTGCCTTGTTTTTGCGTTTTGACTCCCAGCGTCAGATGTGCAGAAAACTGACCAAAAACCGTCCGTTTAGTGCTGCCCTAAGGGTAGAACTACACGAACAATTCAGGTCCGTTTTCAGCGGATCCGATGCTGGGCAACAAGACAGATGCAACAGAAACAAGGTAAGTAATTGGAATTGTTTCCTGCGGATCTGACGCGCTGCGCCAACACGCAGGCGTCAAGTAGGATGCAACAGAAAAGAAGGTAAGTAATATCAATGTTTGGGATGGTGTTGCAGCGTTCATCTGACACGCCTGTTGGATGCAGACGACGCACATGCTGTAACACCATCAGACATTTCTATTACTTACCTTGGTTTCACTCACATCCAAAACGCATCCAAATCATCTATGTAGTTCTACCCTTTGTGTTTCAGTAAATATACCAGGACTCCTTATCCGTCACAGGGAGCTTTGTTTATATGTATTCTGATAAATATGAGTGGGAGCTCCCCTTCTGCTTTATATGAGGATGAAATCTAATGACACAGTGCCCTTCAACTTTAGCCCTACTCTCTGGTGTCTGTAGCTGTCAATAAAAAATGAATCATTATATAGTGGTAAATGTTTCCTACCTTCCCAACCATGGTGGAGTGGTGCATATTTTTCCCCTACTTAAAGAGGAAGTCAACCCCTCCGGCACTAAAACCCCTCCCCCCTGTAGGCCCCCCTCCTTCCTCCCCCTGGCCTACCTCCCCCGAGCTATTGCCACTAACTTGTTAATTACCTCAAAGTCCAGGTCCCCTCCAGGCAGGATCACAGGTGCCATCTTGTCCTGCACCGTCTTCTTCCTTGATCTGGCGGCGCATGCGCAGTAGGATGCATTTGCGCATGCGCCCGAACTTCACAAAGTTTTCCCGATTTCCTTTTAAGGAAACTTCGTGAAATTTGGGAGCATGCGCAGCAGTACCAACGGGAAAATGCATCCTACTGCGCATGCATCGCCAAACGCCGTCAGATCAAGGAAGAAGACAGTGTGGAACAAGATGGCGCCTGTGAACTTGCCTGCAGGGGACCTGGACTTTGGGGTAATTAACAGGTTAGGGGCAATAGCCCAGGGGAGGAGGGTGGGGGGCCTATGGGAGGAGGGGTTTTGCACCGGGAGGGTTGACTTCCCCTTTAATAGGAGTTTAAGAATTTTGCAGAGATCGGTCTCACTCGGGGGGGGGGTAAATATATGTCAGCAGATCCAGTGGCTGCTGTAAGGTGGGTAGAAGAAATGCAGAGGGCCCTGTAAAGTTTGCAAACTGGACCCCTGGGTCGTGAAACATTTTGTGATAACCTGAAACCATTCACATTCACCATGGCAATATTAGAGCAATACACAAGGCAACAGGGAATGAACTGTACTTCTTTTCAACATACAAGGAAAACATATGTTCTAGCTCTTCCTGGAGGTCACATCTGCATTCTAAAATGAATAAAGGCAAGTTGCACTGTGTCTGTCAAAAATACAGCTTGCTCTTATTTCATAATGTATTTTATTCAGCTCTTTATGATATATTATGGGGACATGTATTAAGATATCTGCAGCCGAGCATTCCAGCAGCCAGCAACTGATTAATTAAGTGACAAGCTCCTCTTCCCTACTGACAGACCCATAGCCCTGCACCAGTTTTACACCTAGAAGTCTGGTCAACGATGTCTACTTAAAGGACCAGTAACACAAAACTTTTTTTATGTAAAAAAATCCCTTCTACCCACCTTCAATAACACATCTTGCCTTGACAGGTTTAACAATCTTTTATACCTAAATAATGAAATGAAATCCCTCTTCCGGTTGTACTGCTGTGTCTCAAACAGAGACACATAGGGCGACAAGCACTTGAACCAGCTTACATGCACTCTACTGTCTCCTGATAGCCAGCTATTCCTCTGCGAGCAGTGGAGTGAATGTGTTCATGCTGACTTTTTGGGAGCTTTCTGCAGTCCTTGGAATATATATGGCTGACCTGGCTGCTGCCCTTACTGCTGGTATACAGTAAATCTCGGCTGAGAAAATAATACTACCCAACACTCCCCGAACCCAAAATGGCAGGAATGAGGAATGCTAAGAAGGGAGAACTATCCAGGCTCCGTGAAGCCAGAGAATCTAACTTCAGCAGTAAGGGCAGCAGGCAGCAGCCATAACAGCTATAAATCTTCCAAGGACTGCAGAAAGCCCTAACAGTGCAAACACATTCACTCCTTTACTGCTCGCAGAGAAATAGCAGGCTATCAGGAGAGAGTAGCACGTACATAAGAGCTGGTTCAAGTGCTCATCACCGTATCGACTTTTTCAGATACAGCAGAACAACCGGAAGAGGTATTTCATTTCATTATTTAGGTATAAAAAAATTTAAAATTTTTAACCCTGTCAAGGCAAGATGTGTTATTGAAGGTGTATAGAAGGTTTTTTACATAAATACATATCAAATGTTTGTGTTACTGGTCCTTTAAGGATTACTGAACGAGAATACAAGCACCGCAGAGGTATCCAAAATGCCTAGCAAAAGGGATTGCTGTCCTCACCACTAATCAATTATAAATTAATAAGTGAGGCTGCAATGAGGGTGCAACCACATTATTCACATCAACACAAAAGAGACCCTCTGCACTCACCTGTATAAATAAATTCTGGATATAAGGATTTGTTGCAGCTCCCATCATTCCGAACCTCTGTCAGATGGTCCCAGTTGTGTCCAACAAAAACAGCAACCTTTAAAGGAGAAGGAAAGGCTAAAATTAAGTAAGCTTTATCAGAAAGGTCTATATAAATAATAAAGTAAACCCTCAAAGTAATGCTGCTCTGAGTTCTCTGTTAAAAGAAACACTGCATTTCTTTCTTTCTATTGTGTACACATGGACTTCTGTATCAGACTTCCTGTTTTCAGCTTAAACCTCAAGGGCTAGGGCTTGAGCATTCTCAGTTTGCTCCTCTCTCCTCCCTTTTCCCTCCTCCCCTCCCTGTCATAATATGAGGCCAGAGCCATGAGTGAGCAGGGATTGACTCAGGCAGGAAGTGATGTCTCAACAAGCTAATATGGCAGCTGTGAACCTAAACAAAGAGAGAGAAATGCTAGGGCTGTTTACTCAGGTATGGTAAAGCATTCTGTAGAATAAATATAGTCTTATAGCTTGCACTATTGTGACTAATCTATTAGCGATAAACTGCTTTGGTAGCTTTCCTTCTCCTTTAAGGTGTTTATCTCTTCGGGGAAGCAAGTTGCAGGTTAAATGTTGTTAAAATACTAGAATAAGATGAAAGTGTGTGTAGGACTAGCCAGACCAAGGCTAGCTTGAATAAACATAGTAATACATGGGTGGCACGTAAGCTCCTGCCCCCCTACCGTCCCCTAAATTCAGAATCATTCAGACTTGCACGTTAGATATTTCTGGCAGACTCAGGCTGCAATGCAGCCCCTGTAATTATTGTATGCCCGATGGCACATGGAAAGGATCTGATTTATTCCATAATTGCCTGCCATCCTGTATCCAAATATAATCACCAAGCAATAAATTGCTCTTGGTACTATGCCTATATGTTGACTTGTTTGAATCTTAACCACATACATATGGCAAAGGCCTGGAAAATCTATATGAAATCCTAAAATCTAGGTATAGAATCTATTAAGCAAAATGCTTGGGACCTCCTGGGGTTTTCCACATAAGGGATGTTTCCCTAATTTGTATCTCCATACCTCAAACCTGCTAAAAACTTTAAACCCAGTAGAATAGTTTTGCCACCAATATGGATTCATGCAACTTAGTTACCATCAAGTACACTCTCTCTCTCACCAGTGCTGCGCTGATAGGTTCTAGATGATCACATGTCCAGATCACGTTCCCTGGCCACGGAACGTCTTATCCACATTTAAGTACTTATACTGGACTTGTGAAGATGAATTAAAAGCTTCTTTATTTATCACAAATAGTAGTGCATAATGTCCTTACTACTCACAAACGCGTCAGTATACTTTGAGGAAGTGCTTATGAGCACGAAAAGCGTCAGTAGTAAAGACATTATGCACTACTATTTGTGATAAATAAAGAAGCTTTTTATTCATCTTCACGAGTCCAGTATACTTACTTAACCATCAAGTACAAGATACTGTTTTATTACTACATAAAATAGGAAACATGGGAGAAATAGGAATTCATGGGAGATGGCCTTTTCATAATTCGGAGCTTTTCGGATAATGGTTTCCAAATAAGGGATCCCATACCTATACTTATGCACCTCAACTGTTTCATGGTATATCTTTGTATCTCATTGATTTAAAGCTTGTAGTAATATACAAAAATGTGCATAAATGAAATAATAATGCTATGGGGGAACACTTAGGGATGTGCTATGGAACCAGATAGATAGTTTGTGGGATTCAGGACCTATGGGTTGGAATCCAAGATTGGTTCCTACATGATACTCCAAAATACAGGGAAATACAGTGTAATACTATGATAACTGAGCTGTGCTTTGAAAGCATGTCAACACAGTCTAAACTATTTCATAACTCATAATATATTTTATATACAGTTGCATATTCCATTTGCTGCACATCACGGTCATTTAAATTCTTGTGTATAAAGTAAACCCTGCCCCCCCCCCCCCCCCAGTCCCAGGATTTGTTTTTCTTTTCTAGGTAACAGACCAAATTCAAATCAAGAGTACAGTACAAATACAGTAAGGGCCAGTCCAGAAGGGGTAAGATGGGTCGCTGGTATTGTACATGTGTTGGAGACTTTTTGTCATTTTATTCCCTAACTGTTTCTAATTCAAACACAGCTGTGTTCTGTTCAGTGAGAATGTTCAATTACTTAAAAAGACAGGTCGGAGGAATGTTACAAGCTGTTGTTGGAAGCCAGAAGACAGATCCGTAGAAGACTACTCCATCCAGAGCTGGCATTGGAGTGGGAAAATGTTGCTTCATTTAACAGCTTACTTTTAGGGCCGGGTACGAGGCACAAGTCTTTGAAGTAAATAAACAAATGCAAATACTTTTTTTCCTCTTGTTTCATACACACTTCATTACAGCTGGGTCCAGAAATAGGTTTGATTATTTGATAAAGACAAATATGTTATCCTGAAGCCGAGGGCATTCAATGCCGGGTGCGCTCACTCCATTAACCAATTTTGTATAGTCTGTACTGGATCTGTAAATATGCAATGTATGTATGTGTGTGTTTATATAGATGTGCACTTTATCTGCAGGATAATACTTGAGAATGTGGAACTGAGCATGTGTCAAGGTTCTGACACATAGTGGGTGCTGATATGGAGCAGATGCAGTGCCTGGGGGAGACAGAGAGGTATACTACTTATAGTACAATTTAACCCATTAACCACAGGTAGGCTATGGGCACGCACCGAAGGCCTGAAGGCTCCAGCAGTTGTCAGCCTGTGTATTTTTTGCATTCTGAGAGAAGCAGATCTGCTCATTGCCAAGCTCAATTGATTTGAACGGAGGTCAGCCCGGAGATGCCTTCTTTCTCGTATTTTCACTGACCTCAGCTCCAGCTCTGCTGGAGTGCTGTGAGCACACACAGGTTGATTGGATTCAAATCAGTGGGGCAGGGACACTGAGCAGATCTGATAACAGCCACTGACAACAGCCTGTATGCCCAAAGCCTTAGGCTAGGACCATATGCTATGGATTCTCCGCAGCATTTCTCTGCATCTCTTTCTGTAGGCAGGGTGGATTTCGGCATGAAATGCAAAATGCATTTGGCATCAAAATCCACCACATAGGCAGCAGGAGCCGAGGAGCTGGTTAAAAAGGGGTCATTTACATTTCCACCAGGCAGAAGTGCAAGACACTAAGAGCAGCATGACTGACATTGTTTAGCTATGTGTAACACTTTTGACCCCCCTTTGTCAGTGTTACACTCCACGTGTGGTGCTTCCTTGATGGCACAGGACAAACCTGAGCCACTCCGCAGTGGTATTGTGAGAGACTAAGTTCCTGGTACTTATTAGTACAGGGCCTCCACCTAGTGGGATCAAGGAATGCACCAACAACAAACCTCCTCTTTTACGTGGCGACTAATCTCCCCGAACTACGAAGAAATCCACAAAAGATGACGGCACGTCCGGATCAGATTTTATTAGGTAAAAGCTGCTGCAGTGCCCCCACTGCACGTCCGGATCCAATTTTATTAGGAAAAAGCTGCTGCAAAAGTGGCCTAACGCGTTTCGGGAGTATATCCCTTAATCACTATGATTAAGGGATATACTCCCGAAACGCATTAGGCCACTTTTGCAGCAGCTTTTTCCTAATAAAATTGGATCCGGACGTGCCGTCATCTTTTGTGGATTTCTTCGTATTTTGCAGTGGGGGCACTGACTGACAGAGAACCTGGACCAGCCATAAAGGAAGCGCGGTGAGCTTGAGCGGTTTTTCTGCTTATTTTTTTTAATCTCCCCAAACTGCCTTCCCACCGGCTAATGTAAGTCGCCGGCAGGATGGCACTTGGAACGATTCGTTTTCCGAAGTTGCCTCACGAGGAAACTTCGAGCAACTTCGGAAAATGAAGCTCTCCGAGTGCCATCCTGCTGGCAATTTAGATTCTTGCCTGTGCCCTAACCAGTGGCAATAGGGCCTCCCTAACTAACTTGCTTGCGCAATTTGTCTACCTAAATAAAGAAGGCAAAGTCATTTAAAGGGCACCTATTGCAAAAAAAAACCCCAAACTCACCCTGGGAGGGAGCTGCATGTATGACTTCAGGCACATGCGCATAGTGAAAAGCAGCCACAATTTCGGGCCGCTTTTCTTAATGTGCATGTGCTTCCACTGTCATGGCGGTTCACACCGGGAGCTCCCTCCTGGTGCAAGCGTGCTAGCTCCGGCGGGGGCATTTTTTTTAATGCCTAAATCTCTAAATGGAATGCAGGCTCTATCAGCCCGCACCTTTGGTTGGGGGTAACTTTTTTTTGCAATAAGTGTCTCTCTGTATCTTCAAGCACTTTTTTAAGGTACTGTCCCTTTAAACAGGATACTCACTCCAAATACTCTTCAGAGGTGCTACAGTTTCTCTTTAGGCGAATCCAGCACATTCAGGCATACAGTGCAATTACCAGCCCCTTTGGATGCTCAGATAGTAATCTCTTGCTGGTTGTTCCTCCAGTCTGGATTCCTTTCATATTCTCTGTCCCTCCAGGTACAGTATGTGGCTTCCCTGTGCCAGCCTGATCCAAATGAATGCTTTTGGTGAAGCCTCTCAGCTCTCTGGGCCAACCAGCAGCTCTCTGGTCTCTTTCTCTGTCCACCATGTGGTTCTCTTTGCCAGGCTTTTCTCTTCTGCCAGTATATGCAACTTTCTCTTCCTGCCAGCCACTCACTAGTTGCTCTGTCACTTCCTGCTGCACTGAACTCACTGAATAGCTGGTTGCTAGGTAACAGCCTACAGCGTACAGACACAGGCACTGTGCTTGATCTCATACAGGGATAAATGCAATGGTTTTGCATTAATTCCCTACATATATTAATTGGGATAATGCTTGACTTTCTTCTTGTTATATTATATCATATAATGTTCACATAGTAAATGGCAATGAACGGAAAGCATCCAAGGATCCCGATACCGAGTGAATCATGGGCAGCTGGATGGCAAATTACTTAGTTAACGTTTAGTACGTTATTGAATGGCCAGTTCTAAGCAACTTTTCATCTAGTTTTCATTTTTTTCTTGTTTTATAGTTTCTGAATGATAATACTGTACCTCCCAACTGTTTTTAGAGGTACAGTCCCTCTTTTGATAGCTCAACCCGCCGTCCCTCATTTGTACTGGAAAGTTCAGTTTTTCTCTGCACTGAACATGCAGAAAATTAAACAAATGTTTCTAACTTAATTGGCTTTTGGCAGAGCCCAGAACAGCCACAGCAGCAGATAAGATACTTTTGTAACAATTATAATTGTGTAATCTAGATAAACAAATAAGTACTTGTAACACTATAATCTAACAGGTCCCTTGGGGAAAGTTACTCACAGCTTACAGGGATACTGTCATGGGAAAAAAATGTTTTTTTTTAAAAAAAAATGCATCAGTTAATAGTGCTGCTCCAGCAGAATTCTGCATTGAAATCCATTTCTCAAAAGAGCAAACAGATTTTTTTATATTTCGTTTTGAAATCTGACATGGATCTAGATATATTGTCAGTTTCCCAGCTGCCCCAAGTCATGTGACTTGTGCTCTGATCACAAATCACTTTACTGCTGAACTGCAAGCTGGAGTGATATCACCCCCCTTCCCCCCCCCCACCCCAGCAGCCTAACAACAGAACAATGGGAAGGTAACCAGATAACAGCTCCCTAACACAAGATAACAGCTGCCCGGTAGATCTAAGAACAGCACTCAATAGTAAAAACCCATGTCCCACTGCATTCCATTAAGTTACATTGAGAAAGAAAAACAACAGCCTGCCAGAAAGCATTCCCCTCCTAAAGTGCTGGCACAAGTCACATGACTGGGACAGCTGGGAAATTGAAAATATGTCTAGATCCATGTATAATAAAAACTACAAAAATGTGTTCAAACTTTCATAACCTGCCAAATTTTGTAAAGTGGGCACGGTAATTAGGGGGTGTGGCTTCAAAAAGGGGTGTGGTCAAAATGTTGTCGCACAAATCTTTTTGTCCCTCTTTCCATTTCCAAAATGTTGGGAGGTATGCGCAAATAATAAAAAATGAAAAACAATGGGCTAATTGTCTCAGAATATCTCTCTCTACATCATAGTAAATGTTAATATAAAGATGAACAACCCCTATAATGCTTTGGGTTTGGTTCTGAATCCGTGCATGGAAGTTGTGTGTGCTCAGCATGTTTCTATGGGTTTGCTTGGGCCACTTCTCCCACAATCCTAAAAACATAGTTATATGGCAGTTTATGAATCATGTGATCAAACTGAGCCTAGTGTGTTCATAATAGAGAAAATAGATAGTAAGCTCTGCTGTGGCAGCCCGCCAATGAAAATTCACAAACTCTGTAGCACATTGGCTCAAAATTCAATTCTATGCCTGACTGTATTTTTCAGAAAATGACACGTTCGTACAATAGGGACATGTCTCTCGGCAATATGTGTCTCTGAGCATTCCAACAAACTCGCAGGTAGGTAAAGAAAACACAGGTCACTTTCATATATTTTGTTTTGGTCTAAACTGACCTCACTCTGGGCCTTTTTTTCCCAGGGTTCAAAGCAATGACATCTCATGCACATTCTATTTACACAATGCATCACACTGTAAATTCCACAAGAGAATATTAAAATGCAGTATAGCAACACAACCCGTAGTTCCGGCTCCTAGAAGAAGTATAGTTCTTATTGATCTCATCCTTCCCCCCTCCCAACACCCAGTGAGATCAGGAGTCGCAGAATTCCATTCTGTATACAGGCTTTACAATGCGCATACTTAGAATACTTGATTTCTTGGCATTGTATGTGCTGAGTTAAAGGATAGAGCAATGGTGATTGCAATGTAAGGAACTTCCGCTGGTAGATCTCTAAGCTTGTGATTTCATTTTTCGTTGTTTCAATGGGATAAGAAGACTATGAATAAACTCACAATTTGAATTCTTTACAAGTCGTGCAGTTTGTTTTATTTGTGATAATATACAAACCATTCGCCCTACAGCCGGTGCACAGTATATACTCTCCTAGACATATCTATTTTTCTAACAAAGCAATATTCATATTCAAAGATCACATGGGATCTCTTTTAAGGGTACTGAAATATTGTGCAAGATGAACAAACATCAGAATACAGGTATGGGACCTGTTGTCGAGAATGCTCGAGACCTGGGGTTTTCCAGATCATGGATCTTTCTGTAATTTGGATTTTCATAATTTCAGTTTACTAGGAAATCATGTAAGCATTAAATAAAAGCAACAGGCTTAATGATCTCTTCGTTTGGATGAAGTACAAGGTACTGTTTTATTATTACAGAGAAAAAGTTTTTTAAAAAAAATATGGATTATTTAGATAAAATTTAGTTTTTGGGAGATGGCATTTCTGTAAATCTAAGTAGACTTGGAACAGTAGTTAATAAAAAAAACTATTTTTAGCCCAACCCTCTAACTTAAATTAGAGAATTTCCTCTGGTTTGACCAATTTTATGGTTAAAGTCTATGTCAAAATATCAGGCTGAGCAGAATGTGATGTTCAAGGTGACTACTGAATAAAACTACCTTTTTCACTCACTTATAAAGCAAATACTTGTCACAAACCATAGATATCACCCACTTTAATATCATGCCCCCCCCCCATATAGGGTTGCCACCTTTTCTTGAAAAAAATACCGGCCTTCCTATATATTTACCTTTTTTTCCTATTAATAACATTGGGATCAACCATCAAAAATACCGGCCAGGCCGGTAAAATACTGGCCAGAAGGCAACCCTACCCCCATAACAGCAATCAAAAAGGAAGGCAACGTGATTATTCATTTCAGGTTACCAGCATGGGACATTTTATTCAGAATGCTCATGGCCTGGGTATTTCCGTAGAAGGGATCTCTCTGTAATTTGGATTGTCATATATTAGTATTAATTATATCTTAGTTGGGATCAAGTACAAGGTACGTTTTTATTATTACAGAAAAAAAGGAAATCCTTTTTTTTTTAATTTTAATTATGTGATTAAAATGAAGTCTACGGGAGATGGCCTTCCTTAAAAATCTGGAAAACCCCAGGTCCCAAATATTCTGGATAACAGGTCCAGCGTCAGACTTGCACCCATTTTTTGAGGGCAGCCCTTACTTTTCGATATGTAAATTACTTATTGTTTTTTAATATTTTTGATGCTGATTCAGGGTGTCTCAATAGGGTCAAATATACAGTAACAAGTGGGATATTTTAAATGCATATCTTTTTGCCAGTTCATGACTTGCTACGTACTTGCTTTTTTATGATTAATGGAGACTAACCTTAAACATCCAGTCGGGTTAATGGCTTTCCTTTCTGTTTCCCTATAATACAATGTGATATATATATATATATATATATATATATATACTGCAAGACTGTCTGTCTAGCACTGTTTATTTGCATTATCTCTGAGGACTGCCACATTTTAAGGACACTGAATATATTGAAGAGCTGTGGTTTGATAACTGAAAATTGCTGTTTTCCCGGAATGTCCGTCGTCGCATTCTTGGAATCTCTTTGGCTGTGTTATGTAATTCAGGCACTAATTCCTCATAGTAACAGACATAACTTAGTCTGGCCAGACCAGTAAAGATAACTAGCTCTCAATGAGGTCTTCCTTTTATGCTCATAAGACTTATGGAGTTTACATTTAACAGAAACACCATTTGATACAGTGGGGACATTAGTTAATAGGTAAAACTCCAAAGTAGATGCTGATTTGTCATTCTGGTGACCCTTCCCACAGTGCAGTTTATTTTTAATGGTTACTATGCGCCAACTGCTGGCAATACATCACTGATGCTTTATTTATGGCTATCAATGTACAAATACATTTAAAAATGCATTTTTACAGGGTCATATATTTACTGGGGAGAAGTTTGTCCAAGTCCTGGAAAAGCAATCAGTGATTTGCTTTTAGGATTCTAACTGCCATAGACCAGGAAAAAAAATGAATTGCTTTTTGGTTGTTAGGGGTTACAGGACAGGCAGTCAGTTTGATGGCCCCCCAGCCACCCATACACAGATTTAAAGGTCAAAGATTACCCAGGACCCTCGGTTTTATTACCTCTACCCTAAAAAGGAACAAAGTTTATTAGAGAAAAGTTGGGATAGAATGGAGGAACGTATTCAAGGGGACTGCTGTGGTAGCAATATTCTATCTATCCATCTATCTATCTATCTATCTATCTATCCAACTATCATACCTCCCAACTGTCCCTTTTTCAGAGGGACAGCCCCTCTTTTGACAGCTCAACCTGCAGTCCCT